>CM077082.1:70676472-71876472 GCA_039513925.1 Platanthera zijinensis
TTATGTGCAATGGCAAATGTGGCTTGCTCACTTGAACTATAAGTCATTTAGCAAGCTCTTCAGTAAAGGGCTATTTAAATATGGTCCCAATTTAAATGCACAAGGAGCGTATTTGCTCTGCTTGTCAAAAGGGCAAGCAGACCCAATGCATCTTTTTAAGAGCATTGGGGTCAAGGATTCAGTGAGGTGTTTGTTAACTCCTGTATATGGAATTGTTTGGTCCTATGCCAGTTCATAGTCTAGGTAGAAAAGTCTATACATTAGTAATAGTTGATGACTATTCTAGATATGCTTGGGTTTTTTTTCTAAAGAAAAAGTCTGAAACCCTAACATCTTTATGACCTTTATTAGGCAAGTTCAGAATGAAAAAGATAGTTCTGTGGTCAAAATCAGAAGTGACCATGGTACTGAATTTTAGTCTGAAGGCATGACAAAGTTCTGTGAAGAACTAGGTATTTGTCAGGAGTTTTCTTCTCCAAGAACACCCCATCAAAATGAGATAGCTGAGAGGAAAAATAAGACTCTAATAGAGGCTGGCAGGACACTACTTAGTGACACTTCTCTCTCAGAATATTTCTAGTCTGAGGTAGTGTACACTACATGTCATGTCTTGAATAGAGCCTCCATCAACAAGTATCACCAGAAGACTCCTTCTGAGATTATGAAAGGCAGAAAACCTACTCTACCCTATCTCAGGATCTTTGTAGTAAGTATTTTGTGCTTAATAATGAGAATTCCTACCTGATTAAGTTTGTTGTCAAATCTTATGAAGGGATATTTGTTGGGTACAGCAATCATAACAAAGCATATAGGGTCTACAACTTGAAAAATCAATTATAGAAGCTATAAATGTAGTCTTTGATGAATCATCAATGATCAATAGTGAGATGTCTAGCTCCTCTAGATATACAGGTGTAGAGTTAGTGATGGATAAACTAACCATCAAGGACACTTCTCCAACTACCCTATAAAAAGATGATGGTGCATGCATTCTTGAAGAAGGACAAAGTTCACAGGATATGGTTGAAGACCAGCAGGATCCAGCCACTGAAGTTCATGATGCTGAAGAAAGAATGC
Source organism: Platanthera zijinensis (assembly GCA_039513925.1). NCBI lineage: Eukaryota > Viridiplantae > Streptophyta > Magnoliopsida > Asparagales > Orchidaceae > Platanthera > Platanthera zijinensis. Next base: position 70,677,550 of record CM077082.1, read on the forward strand.
ATCCTACTATTAAGCATTTGAAGAATCATCCCAGAAATCGGATCATAGGGGATGCTAGCCAAGGAGTTATAACAAGAGCAGAAGCCTCAACATTATTATGTACTCCAGCTTTCTGTCTCAGTTGAACCTAAAAGGTTTGAAGATGCCAATATAGATCCATTTTGGATTGTGGCTATACAAAAGAACTGAACCAGTTCAAGAGATCCAAGGTCTTTGAAGCTAGTTCACAGACCACAAGGACATAACATCATTGGAACCAAGTGGATCTACAGGAATAACTTGATGAAAATGGTGTTATAACACATGAATAAAGCTAGATTGGTGGCCAAGGGATACAGAAAAGAGGAAGGTATTATTTTGATCAAAACTTTGCCCCAGTAGCCAGATTGGAATCTATAAGACTATTCCTTGCATATGCTGCACATAAAGGATTCAAGGCCCACCAAATGGATATGAAGTCAGCTTTCCAAAATGGTGACCTAAAAGAAGAGGTCTATGTTGAGCAACCCTCAGGTTTTGTTTACCCTAACTTTCCTGATTATGTTTTTAGGCTTACAAAAGCTTTATATAGGTTGAAATAAGCCCCTAGGGCATGGTATGAAACTCTATCTAGTTTTCTCATTGAGAACAAATTCTCAAGGAGAAAGATAGACAAAAAATTATTCCTAAAGGAAATTAAGGTAAGATCATTCTAATCCAAATTTATGTAGATGACATAATATTTGGGTCTACTGATGATGGCCTCTGCAAAAAGTTTGTCAAACTTAAGCAAAGGCAAAATTGAGATGATTCAGTATATGAACTCAAGTATTTCTTGGGCCTCAAGTTAACAATTAGAGGAGTATTATCCATCTCTCAGTCGAAGTTCACAAGGAGTTGATTAAAAAAATTGGAATGGAGAGTGCCTCAATAATGAAAACTCCAATGGGTCAAGTGTGTCAATAGACAAGAATGAAACTAGGAAACTTGTTGATGAAGCCTTGTATAAGAGCGTAATTGGCTCCCTCCTCTACCTTACTACTAGTAGGCTAGACATTATGTATGCTACATGTGTTTATGCTAGATATTAGGCTAGCCATAAGGAATCTCATTATTCTGCAGCTAAAAGAATTTTGAGATATCTCAAGGGCACACCTGATCTTGGTCTGTGGTGGTAACGCCCCAAAATTCTTGAGGCATGAGATGCTTCTCTGGGGGTTACCGCCCGACAGTAGCTAGTTACAGTGCGGTGGTAGCTCCAGGTTTTGCGTCGAGAGCGTCGAGTTCTCGAGAAAGTGTTGAGTTCTCAAGAAAGTTGTTACCGCGCGGCGGAAAGTTGTTACCATGTGACGGTAGCAGGGGAATTAATCTTCCAGACCTCTCGAGAAGCTATCTCCCGGTAATAGGCTTACCGCTGGCGATAGCTGGGTCAATTTAATTGGCATTGTTCTCGGGATCAAACCGCGTGGCGGTAGAAGTTAGCACGCGGCAGTAGCGGCTGATGTCGTATCGTAACCCACGTCCTCTACCACGCGGCATTAGCATCCTTTCGCGCGGCTGTAGTGAAACCAAAATGGCATTGACCACGTATCGGCATGTGATTGGAGGGTTTGGGCGATTGTACTCGAATCGATGCATTGAATTAAGGTACCGTGCGACGGTCGCTAGTTACCACGCGGCGGTAGCTTTATTTATATTCCTATTTTTGGCCGTTTTCACTACATTTCTTTTGGATTTGGAGTTTACCTGGTTTTCCAGGAGGAGGAGCATCGATGCTGGAGGGTAAATCTCGCCGCCATTGAAGTTCTGGAGTTCTGGTTCGCAAGCCGAGTCCGGATCTATGGAGGCAAGATCGTTTCGGTCGCATTCATCCGTCTAGATCTTTGGCATGGAACCGAAGAGAGCGCAAAGGGTAACGATTCTCAACTTGGACATATGAAGTCCTCTTCCTTTTACATAGGAAACCCTCTCCCACGAATGTGCGGTGAGCGTGAGGTTTTTCCTTCGGGTATATATAGTATATCCCCGTAAGTTTTGCATATAGAGTTCGAAATCGAAGTACGAAAATGGGCATGGCATGTGAAGCCCATCGGGATAGGTTGGTCTGGATTGGTGATGTTTTCATTGTGCTTGTACTGGCCGGAGAAGACTCTGTAATGTTTGTTTTTCCAGTTTTTACACGGTAGATTGCAGTCGGGTACCTTGGGGACTAACTCTAAGGAGCACCCGAAAAACTGGGCAGAAATGCATTTCTGCCAGATACCGCACGGCGGTAGTGCTACTACAGGCGGTATCTCCTTGAGAGCTTTGTTTATGGCTCGTGTCGTGGAGACCTGGGATTGAGATGTGGGGCTGAGAGCTCTGGGAGCCCGGCCAGGTGTCCTGTGAGCCACCCATGTAGCATAATGGGGTTATGTTTTGATTGAGGAGTGGGAATGGGGAGGCCGACCCGCGTCGTGGTAGTTTTTGCCCAGCGGTGTGAGCAACAGGAAAGGTCTGAACCTACCCAGTAGCTATGTGGTGCGTCCGTGGGTAGTGATTCCTATCGCAAAAATACTTATGGGTCTTAGGCCTTGCGCAGGCCATAAAGACTACAAAATTCTCATATTTATTGTCGTCTTGCGAATTGTGGTGGGCCCTGGTTTTTGTCCGGACAGCAAGAATGTGCCCTGAGAGCACGGGGTGTGTGTTCATTTGTGCTTACGCCTGTGGTGAAGTGTACTTATATTGCATTTTCATTACTATGTTTGGTTTTGCTAATACTTTGCAGGGAAGGAGTTCCACCGCCCCGAGTAAGGGGAGGGGTCGTTATAATTTGGTCAGCTTTAGCTGACCGTTTCCTTATTTTACCACCAGTTGGTGGATTGTTCTTATGCAGGAACAGCTGAGCCAAGTGGCAAGTAGCGGGCTAAAGCCCGTGATGTTGTGCTGGCCCTTGAAGTCCAAAGCAAAGTGTTTACTTTTACTGTTTTCATGTATGGCCGACCTGCATGCCGAAGTATGTAAAACACTTTAATTCAAGTTAAATATTGTAAGGTCGTAAGTCCAAGACTCTATGTGTATTTGTTCTTTCATTCCTGCTTTGGGTTATATTGTACATTCATGTGCTGTGATGGGGTCTTCTAACTTGCTTAAAAGCTTCTGCTAGAATGCTCTGTGTTAGGTTTCGAAATCATCTCTTAGTATTTTGGTATTAATGTGTAAGTCCGCTGACTGCTTGTAGAATATGGCGTGGGGTCCTGGCCGGACCTTCTGTTATATCCCATGTGATGGATGGGGGGTATTACAATTTGGTATCAGATTAAGGTGTCGGTCTTACTTTGGAGATTTCATGGACAAATTCTTTTTAAGGGGTGGTGAGCACAGCCATGTGCGTCATCATTATAACATGAAAAGAACCCATGAATGTCCACTTAGAAATTAAAATACACATGTTTGGGGAACCTGCGTGTTCCTAGTATTGCGTTTTGCAATTTTGTTTGGTCACTTATTGGTGTGTTCTGCAATAATAGGTGACTAGGAGTGGTGATGGGCAGTCGAAACCTCCGCATTTGGCCGAAAGCAATTCACCTAATGATGCGCCTGTAACCCCTCTTTCGGCAAATATGATAATACTTGTAGTTGAGATGGTGTTTGCGATGATAAACGCCCATCCAGGGAGGCAAGCACAACCTCCTGCCCCTATTATGGAGCAGGTACCGCTTCGTGCGGCAGAACCTGAAGTGGTAGAAAGAGTGGTTGTAGAACCTTTGGCGCCAAGAAGAGAGACAGAAAGATAGCTTAAACATGTGATGAGCTTCAATCCTCCAGTATTTACGGGGACTGGAACCTCAACCTAGGCTGAGGATTGGCTCTCTTGTGTTAAGAGAGTCATGACAGTGACTAAAACAGAAGAATGGCAGAAGTCAACCATAGTCGCTTTCCTGTTGGATGGATAGGCACGACTGTGGTGGGAAGAGCTGGAGTTGCACCTCTTGGTTGGAAGATAACTCATCGATGTTTCGATGGACGAGTTCTCGAGGTTATTCCTAGCTAGATGCCTCCCCTCGGCGCACAGAATCTATATGGAGAATCAGTTCCAGAGACTGACGCAGCGAGATAGTTGTGTTGATGAGTATCTCCATGAGTTCACGAGGTTGGGACGTTATGCTGGCATTACTTTCACTGACGAGGAGCATATGACCAATCGGTTCTATGAGGGTCTGCGTGATGACCTAAGGCTACTGTTCTTTGGGCCGATGACGCAGGGTTTCCTAACTATGATCAATATCGCCCGATCTCTGGAGAAAGTTATGCAGAGGGTTTAGGAGAAGAAGGACTCAAGCTCGAAGAAGTCGAAATTCAAGGTACCGAGTTCGTCGAAGTCTGGGTTTTGTAAGTGGAACAAGGAGGCTCGGACTTTGGGTCCAACCACACCTTTGGGTACGTCTGGAGTTACTACAGTGCGAGGCCCGGTTACTTGCTATAATTGCGGCAAGCAGGGACATTATGCCCGAGACTGTTGGAGTGGTTGCCCGAAGTCAGAGAAGAAGCCTGGAGCAACTTATGTGGAGAAGGGAAAGGCAGTGGAGTCAACCGCATCCCACTACGCTATAACTCTGCCTAGAGTTTACAACCTTGTCCAGCAGGAGACCATAAAGCAGGCTGATGTGGTGATATGTATGCTTTCTGGTATAACACGTTTAGCTCTACATACTTGTTGCCTTTTACGTGTTAGCTTATGACTTGTTGTGCTTGGCTTTGTTTTGATCATTACTTAGCCGCCGAGAGCACTGTTCGATATGGGAGCTTCACACTCCTTTTTGTCCGAGGAATTTGTATCGCGTATCGGAGTGCCATCTTCATTGGCAAGGGATAAATTGGACGTGTTGCTGCCTAACGGGTGTTCTATGCGTGCGGATAGTGTTTGTTGCGTGATGGTACGGATTGGGAGTCAAGAGTTGATTTGCAAGCGTCGCTACTAGCAATAGTGGAGTTTGATGTTATCTTTGGCATGGACTAGCTCTCGAAGCAGCGTGCATACATTGATTGCAATCGCAAGGTGGTCAGACTGGGGGTAGATATAGAGCATGAGACTGCATTCTCTGGCATGAGGGGATTGAGCAAGACTTTGATGTCTGCTATCCAGGTGGTCAAGACAGTTCGTAGTGGTGTAGAGCAATTTTTCACCTTAGTGGAGACTTCAAAGCTCAAGCCAGGTCTGGATAGCATCCCGGTTGTATCAGAGTTTCCTGATGTTTTTCCTGAAAATCTCCCTGGAGCCCCACCTCAGTGCGATATCGACTTCACCATCGAGCTAGTGCAAGGTGTCAAGCCTGTGTCACGCTACCCATACCGCTTAGCGCCTAGGGAGATGGCAGAATTGAAGTTACAGTTGCAAGAGCTGTTAGATCAAGGGTATGTGCGTCCAAGTTTGTCTCCTTGGAGCGCGCCCGTCCTTTTGTTAAAAACAAGGACGGAATCTTGCCACTGTGTATTGATTACCGAGAGTTGAATAAGCTGACAGAAAAGAATAGATATCTGATCCAGAGGATTGATGATCTATTCGATCAGCTGGTCGGGTCAACTGTGTACTTGAAGCTAGATTTGAAATCCGGGTACTATTAGCTGAGAATTAGGGAAAGTGACATTCCCAAGACGGCTTTCATCACACATTATGGGCATTATGAATTCACCATCACATCATTTGGGCTGACAAATGTGTCATCTGTGTTTATGGATTTGATGAACAGGATGTTCAGAGAGTACTTGGACCAGTTCGTGATAGTCTTTATCGATGATATACTGGTGTACTCGTAGTGCGAGGAGGATCATTTCAAGTATCTTCATATGGTTTTAGAGACCCTGAGGAGGAACCAATTGTATGCCAAATTTTCCAAATATGAGTTTTGGATGTCCTCAGTAGCGTTCCTTGGTCACGTGGTTAGTGGTGAGGGAATTGCAGTAGATCTGGCGAAGGTAGCTGCGATACGGGAATGGCCTGTGATGTCTTATGTGTCAGAAGTTCGGAGTTTTCAGGGGCTTGCCGGTTAATACAGGAGCTTCATGGATAACTTCTCGTGGATAGCACTTCCCCTCACTACTTTGACAAGGAAGGATCAGGAGTTTATTTGGTCGCCGGAGTGCGCACAAGCTTTCGAAGAACTAAAGTGTCGTCTTACCACGACGCATGTCTTATGTTCGCCTTATCGTTCGGAGGGCTTCGAGATTTACAGTGACGCCTCTAGGAGTGGATTAGGATATGTTCTGCTTCAGCATGGGAAGGTGATAGCCTATGGATCACGTCAGTTGAAGGTGCATAAGTGGAATTACCCGGTCCATGATTTGGAGTTGGCGGTCATGGTATTTGCTCTTAAACTTTGGAGGCATTATCTGTATGGGGTTACGGTTGATATCTATTCAGATCACAAGAGCCTGAAGTATCTGATGGATCAGAAGGATCTGAACATGCGACAGCATAGGTAGATGGAGTTCCTTGGGTATTACACCAACAAGATTCTTTATATTCCTGGGAAGGGGAACGTTGTGGCAAATGCTTTGAGCCGTAGGACCCCTGCTTGGGCCAATTAGTTACAGATGCACGACGAGCGGCTTATTCAAGATCTGGAGGCCTTGGAAATTTTTTATGTTGACAAGGGAGTTAGTGCAAGCGCATGTCTGGGTTGGATGGAGGTTCAATATGACCTCGCAGATAGGATTCAGCATGCCTTGGAGTTGGACGTGAGCTTGAAACGTCACTGGGCGGATGTCGTTGATGGGTCTAATGACCAGTTCTCTATCAACGATGGCCTCTTATGGAAAGGCAGCCGATTGTGCGTCCCCAATGTGGGGAAGTTGCGAGAAGATTTGATGTATGAGGCGCACTTCACGAAGTACTCGATTCACCCCGGGAGCACCAAGATGTTCAAGGACATGAAGAAATTTTTTTGGTGGCCGGGTCTAAGAAAGACATAGCATTGTATGTGGCGAAATTTCAAATCTGTGCCTTGGTGAAGGCCGAATGCCAAAAGCCTGGCGGATTCCTGAAGTCCTTGCCTATACCAGAGTGGAAATTTGGTGACATCTCCATGGATTTTGTGCACGGTTTGCCGAGATCGCACAAGGGGAACGATGCAATTTGGGTGATCGTTGATCGTTTAACGAAGGTGTCACACTTTATACCCAATAGGAAGGATTATTTAGTTGAGAAACTAGCGAAGCTTTATGTGGATAGCATAGTCCGTTTGCACGGCATACCCCGGAGCATCGTTAGTGACCGAGATGGTCGTTTCACATCTAACGATTGGAGGCTCATTCATCATTTGTTGGGAACCAAGTTAAACTTCAGCACAGCTTTTCACCCACAGACGGATGGTTAGACTAAAATGGTGAATAGTACAAAGGAAGATATGCTTCGTATGTATGCTTTGGATTTTGGGAAAAGGTGGGAGGACAATTTTTTATGATTGAGTTCGCGTATAATAATTGCTACCAAGCCAGCATTCAGATGGTGCTTTTTGAGGCTTTGTACAGAAGGAGGTGTCTTATGCCATTGTCTTGGGTAGAAACGGGAGAATCGAAGCTGTACAAGCAAAGCTATGTTGAAGATGCTACTTCAACGATACGGTTGATTCGTGAACGGCTACTGATTGCTCAAGATAGGCAGTCCAAGTACTACAATGCCAAACATCAGAACGTGGAGTTTGTGGTGGGCAATTGGGTATACCTCAAGATAAAACCATTAAAGGGTGTATCAAGAATTCAACGCTTAAAGAAGCTTAGTCTGAGGTATGTTGGGCCTTTTGAGGTCTTGGAGCGGATTGGTGAAGCCGCTTATCATTTGGCTCTTTCGGTGGAGTTGAGCGGTTTGCACGATGTATTTCACATATCAGTGCTGCGGAAGGCCATTCAAGAGCCTACTCAAGTGATTGTTGTGATCCAAGTGTTGGTCGATAGTGGGTTGACGACGAAGGTCAAGCCCATTCGGATCGAGGACGTAGAGGTCAAGCAGCCGCGGAACAAGTCCATTAGAATGGTCAAGGTCCTTTAGGATAACTGTGGTAGCGAAGAGCTGTCTTGGGAGCGTGAGCAGACTTTGAGGGAGGAATTCCCTGAGCTATTTCTCTAAGGTAATCAGATGCACTATTTACTTTTATCTTTTCCCGTAACGTCAAAATTTCGGGACGAAATTTCTTTAAGTGGGGAGATTTGTAATACCCCAAATTTCTTGAGGCATGAGATGCTTCTCTGGGGGTGACCGCCCGGCAGTAACTAGTTACTGCATGGCAGTAGCTCCAGGGTTTGCATCATGAGCGTCGAGTTCTCGAGAAAGTGTTGAGTTCTCTAGAAAGTTGTTACTGCGCGGCGGAAAGTTGTTACCGTGTGGCGGTAGCAGGGGATTTAATCTGCCAGACCTCTCGGGAAGCTATCGCCCGGCGATAGGCTTACCACTGGCGATAGCTGGGTCAATTTAAAGGGGATAGTTGTCGGAATCATACTGCGTGGCGGTAGAAGTTAGCACGCAGTGGTAGCGGCTGGTGTCGTGTCGTAACCGATGCCCTCTACTGCGCGGCGTTAGCATCCTATCGCGCGGCGGTAGTGAAACCGAAATGGCATTGGCCACGTGTCTGCCTGTGATTAGAGGGTTTGGACGGTTGTGCTCAAATCAAGGCATTGAATTAAGGTACCGCACGACGGTAGCTAGTTACCGAGCAGCGGTAACTTTTTTTATATGCCTGATTTTTGGCCATTTTCACTTCATTTCTTCTAGATTTGGAGTTGGCCTGGTTTTCCTGGAGTATGAGCATCGACACCGGAGGGTAAATCTCGTCGTCGTTGAAGTTCCGGAGTTCCGATTTGCAAGCCGAGTCTGGATCTGTGGAGACAAGATCATTGCGGTCACGTTCATCCATCTAGATCTTTGGCATGACACCGAATAGAGCGTAAAGGGTAACGATTCTCAACTTGAACATGTGATGTCCTCTTTTTTTTGCATAGGAAACCCTCTCCCGCTTATGTGGGGTGAGCGTAAGGTTTTTCCTTCGGGTAGATATGGTATATCCCCGTAATTTTTGCATATAGAGTTTGGAATCGAAGTACGAACATGGGCATGGTGTGTGAAGCCCATCTGGACAGGTTGGTCTGGATTGGTTATGTTTTCCTTGTGCTTGTACTGGCCGGAGAAGACTATGTGATGTTTGTTTTTCGGGTTTCTACACGGTAGATTGCAGTAGGGAACCTTGGGGACTAACTCCAAGGAGCACCCGGAAAACTGGGCAAAATTGCATTTCTGCCAGATACCGCGCGGCAGTAGTGCTACCGCAGGCGGTAGCTCCATGAGAGCTTTGATTGTGGCTTATGTCGTGGAGACTCGGGGCTTTAGATGTGGGGTTGAAAGCTCTGGGATCCCAGCAAGGTGGCCTGCGAGCCACCCATATAGCATAACGGGGTTATGTTTTGATTGAGGAGTGAGAATGGGGAGGCTGACCCGCATCGTGGTAGTTTTTGCTCGGCGGTGTGAGCAACGGGAAAGGGCTGAACCTAACAGTAGCTATATGGTGCGTCCGTGGGTAGTGATGCCTGTCGCAGAAATAGTAATGGCTCTTAGGCCTTGCGCAGGCCGTAAAGACTACCAAATGCTCATATTTGTTGTCATCTTGCGAACGGTGGTGGGCCCTGGTTTTTGTCCGGACACTGAGAATGTTCCCTGAGAGCACGGGGTGTGTGGTTGTTCGTGCCTACGCCTATGGTGAAGTGTGATTAAATTTCACTTTCATTACTATGTTTGGTTTTGTTAATACTTTGCAGGGAAGGAGCTCCGCCACCTCGAGTAAGGGGCGAGGTCGTTAAAATCACTTTAACTTGCTAGGTTAAAACTTTTGTAAGATAAGGTGAATCGGTTGAGAAGGATACAGTGTTGGACAAGAATGTTGTTCTTCCAAAAATAATGATGTAGATGAGGGGGAGCATTCACATGTTCCCACTTATGATGAGGTCATTCCATCCACCCTGTTGGTTAAGGAATAAACTCTTCTTGAGCATGATTGTCAAAAAGACTAAGATAAAAGTTCACCCATGATCATTTTTCCACCCTCTATGAGAGAGCAATGATCTAACATGAAAGGGGGAGGAGAGCAATGATCCTTTCTCCACCCTAAATAGATGAATGCCTATTAAATAAGCCAGAAATGGGGAGGAGAGCAATGAATGTGGGGAGGAGAGCAATGCATGTGGGGAGGAGAGCAATTACCTGACATGTCAAGTTACTGCATTAACTTGATATATTGAGCAAGAAAAAGGGAGAGGAACTTTTAAGTGGTATCATGAGAAGTGCAATGACTTTGCATGTGAAGTCACTACATTAAATTGGGGAACTTTGAATAAACTTATATTTTCTTAATTAATATGGTTCTGTGTTAATACATCTTAGCATTGTTGTGTGTTCTGCCTTCTTCAAATAGGTGGAGATTATTGGGAATATTGCCCTTCAATGTTCCTTGAATTTGAAGAGGCATCACCATCAATACTAAGTGCATAATTATAATTGATATATGTTCAAGTTCAGTGTATGCAGTTTGTCTACTATACCATGATTAGACAGGATTTTTGGGTCACAATACTAGTTGGACTCAAGACAAGTTGCTGGAAAAGCAAAAATCTAGTTAAGTTCAGAAGCGTCGATTGAAGGCAGTTCACTCGACGCCTGAAGAGCAAAAGTGTTGAGAGAACTACATACGGTCAAAGTCGTAATATTGCTGACTAGAAATCTGGCTAAGTACAGAAGTATTGAGTGAAGGCAGTTCACTCAAAGCCAACTCAACAAGATATTTGGCTAAGGATAGAAGCGTTAAGTGAAGGCAGTTCACTTAATGCCTCAATCAAGAAGACTGGTTATTGGACATGCAGAAATTCTACCAAGTCCAGAAGCGTTGAGTGAACTCACTTCACTCAATGCCAGAAGATCAAAAGCTTTAACAAAGGATCAAGCAATCAAAGCCTCAGAAGGAGCGGATAGAAAATATATCTAAGTCCAGAAGCATTGAGTGAAGGCAGTTCACTCAACGCCTACTCAACGCCTACTCAACGAAAAATCTGTCTAAGTCCAGAAGCATTGAGTGAAGGCAGTTCATTCAACGCCTACTCAACAGACAATTCAACTAAGTCCAGATGCATCGAGTGATGAAGGCTCACTCGATGCCTAATCAGTTAAGACTATAAACGTTTATTTGCGTTAAGTGAGGAAGGCTCACTCAACGCACTTAATGCCCGGAGATGCAGAATTCTGCTAAGTACTTTTGCGTGATGTGGCAAGGCTTCAATCAACGCCTGAGAAGTCTGTCTGGATTTTTCTAAGTCCAGATTCGCTGACTCATGTTGATGTTAGAAAAAATTCAAATATCACGGGATTTGCTTGCTAGAATACAAAAGGCACTACATTCCTCTAGTACTGCATTTAATACAAAATTTGTACTGCAGTTGCCCATTCTATGGGTCCATACTGCGCATAAAGTCGTTGGATTTATGGAAAATAAAAAAGTAGCATTCTGGGATTTTATCAAGGAGTTGACTTTTGGAGGAAATCACTCTACTTCCTCTTCTTCCTGGAAAATGAAGAAGAAGAGCTCTACAACTCGAGTTCAATAGCAAGCCTGAGAACTTCAGACAAGGTCAGCTAATTGAAGAAGAAAAGAATAGCATCATCAATTAGTCTTCAACAGTAAGTTTAGAAAGTTCACTCTCTTAGTTAGAAGGATTAGAGCAAGCCTAAGTTATTGTTCATCTTCAAGTCCATTGTATTCAACTCATCTACTCAAAAGGCTTGAAGAGACAGTGCTCTGTAGGGTATTTCATAACACAAGCAAAACAACCTTGAAGATCTATTCTTGGTGTTGTGAAGAAGATAGGACAGAGTCTTCTCAATTCAGGAAGTGGCAGACTCAGAGATCACTTCTCTAGAGTCAATCATCAACAACAACCAATAATTCATCTGTAGGATCTTAATTGATCATAGTTGTAAGCCTGATATATAAAGACTGAGTGGTAGGATCCTTCTGTGGATCTGAAGTAGGGCCTGTGTGCCTGAGCTGTAGGAGATTTATTCTCTGAGGTAGGATCCTTCTATGGATTTTAGGCAGGGCCTGTGTGCCTGAGCTGTAGGAGAAATATTCTCTGAGGTAGGATCCTTCTGTGGATTTGAGTGTATGGCTATCATCCTAGCCTGAGTGTAGGACTTTGGATAAAGTCCGAGGTAGGTGATCTGGTGTAGATTACTGAGCTATAGAAGATTATATCCGTGAGTGTAGGGCCTTAGGCCTGAGGTAGTACTTAGAGGAGTCTGAGAGATCATGATTGATCTATGTTGTAAGCTCATTGAGTTGAGATTGGAGAAGTTGGCCTTATCTAACACACTGTTAGAAAGGTGGGAGGGAAAGTGGATGTATCCATACCTTGGAGAACCACTAGAAATACTTGTGTGATGTAGTGTGTTCTTGAAAGTTACTTAAAACTAAATCACAACTCACCAAAGCAAAAGGATAGTCATAAAAGACACAAAAACCTATTCATCCCCCCTCTAGGTGTTTAGCTACTCTTGAAACAAAGACTTTCATTCAGCAACATCAGTCTTTGTCTCAGTAACCTCAGGTTCATCCTCCTCAAATATGCCAATAATATTTTCAGTTTTTTGAGCAAGGAGTTCTACTGGAATCTCCCTTTCAACATCCTCATTCCCCATATGAGCTTGATGCTTTGTATCAACTGTGACTTGAGCACCTTCAATCACTGGAATAGGAATTTGCTCCCCCTCAACTTTAGGACAGAAGAATATCACCTCAGGACCATCTGGAGTTTTATCAATCCTGCTCTACAGATTGTTTTATGAAGGAATCAAGCTGGTCTTGAACTAATTAAACTTGCTCCCCCTTAGTAGGAGCATCTATTTGAGTAGTCTCTCCCTCAATGTCTGCACAAGATCTTTTCCACCAGATTTTCGGTCAATCTTTTAACTGTTTCTATTGGGGTCTCTTTAGACTGAGAGCCACCAAGTTGAGTCCTTGCTGCAGGTTTGGAGGACATAGAAACCTGAGCACTTATATCTCTTCTATTCTCTTTAGAAGAGTAAGATAACTGAGGGTCATGAAGCTCTTCTTCTCTACTCTCAGAAGAGCTTCTCTCAGTGCTTTCTTCAGTGATGATAACTTCCTTCTTTTTCTTCTTGATAGATGTTTGTTGGTGTAGAAGCAATACTCTGTCCCATCTGTCAAATATCTTAGAATCCATTCTTCTCATATGATGGATCTTTGTTCCTAGCCTCACATTGCGGATTCCTGGAATAGTAACATACAAGCATCGGGACAGAATTCTTCCCAAGTTGGGCTTGGCAAGACATTCCACAACCCTATCAAACAACACCTTTCCCCAGTCAGTTCTCTTGGATAGAATTTTCCTTGCCATAACTTCAAACATTTTCCTTGAGATCTTGTCATGGGACCCTGTTTTATAGATCAGAGCTTTGCCAATGATGTATGTTAGAAACTTTCCTATTAGATTCATCTACTTTCTTAGAATAGTGCCAGTGGTATGCTTTAAAATCCCACACCACTTGATGGTGGATTTCACATCATCCTGATACAGTTCTTCTTCTTCTTCAGATGGTCTGAGCTTGGGCAGATTCAGGGCTTTGCTAAGTCTTCGGGGAGTGATCTTGAACTTGTGTCCCCTGATGGATGACTTGATTTTGTTAGAGGATGAGTCGATAGTGGAATTCGAATAGAGTTCGAGAACTTCTCACTTCCAAATCGAGCTTGGCTCTGACAGGACTAATTTTAGGTCAGCGGCCTGTAGTAAGTGGAGAACTAGTTGTACTTCCTCTGGAGTATCCTTGAATCCATTTCTCACTAACTCAGAACCATCGAAAAAAAAAATCCATTCCTCTTAGCGCCATTGAACCTTTGAAATTTTGGAGTTCTCTCGAGATATTTTCGCAGGGAAGTAGAGAGTAGAAGAGGGCTAGGAATACTGTATTGTATTTTAAGCACATACACTTCTATTTATACTTACCCCTATTTGATAATGTGGAGAGGTGCGTACCTATCATGTTTAACACGAGTTGATCAATGACTGAGATTAATCTCATAAGATAACCATAATCAGAACTTCCTGAGTGAATTCATTGAGTGGACTCGACGCACTCGATGCCTAAAGATGTCTCAACGTAATTGACGCTTTGACACTTAGTCTCAGCGTACTCGATGCCTGAACATTTAGTCTCAGTGCACTCGATGCTTGGAGACTTTGTCCAAATCTTCCTTGAATTCCTACAAGAGTCAATTCTGCCTGCAACACATATGTATGAAAACACAATGATGATACCCTGAGTTCAACATGCCAAACTGAAATTCGAAGGTGTTGAACTTGGCTTTATCTAGTGGCTTAATGAAAATATCAGTCACTTGTCTGTCTATGGGGACAAAATCAATACTAATGTCTTCCCTTTCCACAAGCTCTCTTATGAAATGATATCTAATCTCTATGTGTTTAGTCCTTCTATGAGACACAGGATTCCTAGCAATAGAGATTGTACTAGAAGAATCACAAAACATTGGAGTTCTACTTAGCTGAAGATTGTAGTCTTGGAGTTGATGTTGGATCCAAAGTAGCTATGCACAGTAACTTCCAACTTAGATATACTCTGATTCAGCTATTGAGATAGCCACACTGGTTTGCTTCTGACTAGCCCTTCACTAAAGAGCTTGCTAATTGTCTTATAGTTCAAGTGAGCAAGCCTCTTTTATCATTGCACATAATAAGAGACTTTCTCATTTGCTACCAGATATACTGGTGAGTCTGTACTTAAAAATAGGAAGTTTAGACAGTAAATATTTCCACTCCTAGTGCCTTTCAAAATGACCTCTTGGTCACTTGACCTTTTGATCAAACACTCATCCTTGTGGAAGACAATGGCATAACCAATATCACATAGTTGGCTTATGCTAATCAGATTGTGTTTCAATCCTTCAACATAGGCTACTTTTATAATAGAGACTATGTCATTGGTGATCATACCATAGCCATTGGTAACTCCTCCATCTAAACCTCCAAAGATCACTTTAGGTCCTATCCTCACTGGAGTATAATCCTAAAGATGGATCCTTGTTCCAGTCATATGTCTAGAACATCCACTATCCAAGTGCCATATTGGCATAGTATGGGTACTTAGACTATCATGCAAACACAGATTAGTTTACCTTAGAAACCCAAAAATGATTGGGTCTTGGTTCATGTTAGCCTGAAACTATCTATGTCTACCTGTAGTAACCTAGACAGGAAGACTCACCCTTGCCCTTAGAACACTTGGGTTGTGCCAACAGTCTATGGAAAAGTAGCCCACTTTTCCATAGCACTAACACTTATGAATGTTGTATCTCCACTTCTAAACAGCCTAGCTATCAATAGTTATCTTTTCATAAGGGAGAGAAGCAGCCTTCTTCCTATTTCTTTTAGCAAGAATTTAACTAAGGGTGAGTCTGCCAGTAGATGTACTTGGCTTACTCTGAGTTTCACCAACAGAAATCTTCCTTGTAGTTGATATATTGTTGATGGTATCAGAGATAGCCAAGTGAGGCATACTGATGACTTACCCTTAGTCAAGGTTTTTGCTGAAGGAACTTGAGAATAGGCCACTTCCTTATCCTTGATAGTGGGGGCTGGAGCACCAAACACTAATGGTCCATAATGGGTCATTTGGAATTCCTCATGGGGAGCCTTTAGTATACTCAATCCCATGCCCTTTCTCCTTCTATTGTAAGATACACTTGTATCCATACAAGAAGAGTTTCTATTCTTCTAGTGATCGTACTTGTTGTCATGGTCATACCTATTAGAAGGGAGGATTACATTCTAAAGGTGGTCTGAGGCGCAATTGGAGCCTTTCCTTTCCCTTTAGAATAGGCAGCTCTATTATTCCACTTGAACCCCAAGACCCTCTTATCCTTTTGAGAGGTGAATGAACCAATCTATGGAGGAACTGTTTTGGGCTTAGAAAATTCAGCCATAAGCTTCTTCTCCTTGAGGAGCTTCTCTTCAAGATCAATGATAATATTGTTCTTCTGGATAATGGTGTTAATTTGTATAATTGAGATTGTCTTCAGCTGGATGACTTCTCTCCTCATTTGCACTAGCAAAGGTGCTAACTCAGATAGTAGGTAAACAACTTGTTGAAGAGAGGCTATCTCCTCATCTTGTAACTTGACAAGCCTTTTACTCTTCTTTAGTGCTTCTAGAATTGCACTATACTTGTCAATCAATTGATTAATATCATCTTCAGATTCTGATCCATCATCCCCACTAGAGTAAGTGGATGCTTCAGAACCTAAGCCAGACTCATAGACAGAGGGAGGGCTAGGGATAGAGTGTACCTCATCAGGAATAGAAATGTCTTGATTATCTTCAGTTAGGGCCATGAGATTGAACTCATCATTCTCTTCAAAGTCACCATCAACAGAGGACAGTGGGGCCCTTATGCTAGATGGGGCAGCTAGATGATCTGCCTCTACTTTAATGGACATGAGACCAATGTCGGCCTCCTCTTCATCTTATTCTGAATACTCAGAATCACTATCTGATAGGCTGGTTTTCTTCTTGGCTAAGAAGCTCTTTTCAATCGTCTTGTCCTTGTAATGCTTTTTGTCTTCAGACTTCATGTGCTCCTTCCTCTTAATTGGATAGTCAACAATGACATGTCCACTCATATTACAATAATAGCAGACAACATTAGTCTTAACATGTTTGTTCTTCTTAGAGTCATACCTTTCCCCAGAGGGGTCTTTTATGGACTTGTCCTTGCTGGAATAGGGCTTTCTTGATGTGGAGCTTGAAGAGCCTTTGTCCTTCCATTGTATTCTTCTACTCAACATTTTCTTGAACTATTTGGAGAATAAGGTGAGTTCTCCATCTGACAGCTCATTGCCCAAAGAGCTGGGATCTGAGCTCTCTAACTCTATAATTCTCCTTGGTGGAGAAGGAGACTTTTCCCTGCTCTTTCTTATGGATTCAGCTCTGAAGGCCAATTTCTTCTCTTTATTGAGAGATCTGGCAGCATTTTCTTCTGCCCTTCTGGAATTCATAAGACAGCAGCTTTCCAAACAAATTTTGAGGCAATGTGTTGGCCAAGTTGCCAACCTCTCTAATGGTATAGATCTTGATATCCCATTCCTTGTTTAGGGATCTCAAGAACTTGTCATTCAGCTTATAGTTTGTGAACTTTCTGTCATAGGTGATCAGACTGTTAACTATCATGAAGAACTTCTCATAGAATTTAGCTATGGAATCTTTCTTGCCTTCTTGAAAGCTTCATATTGCTGATTCAGGAGAGATTTCCTATTATCCCTCACTTCCTTTGTCCCTTCCATGTATACTATAAGAGAATCTGACATCACTTTAGCAGTTTTGCAGTGGACCAGGTTCTGGAAAGTGGAGTCATCTATGACACAGACAATGATGTTTTGAGCCCTTTTATCCATGATTGCCAGAATGACTTCATCTTGGTCATCTCAGTGTACTTATTTGGAGTCTAGACATTAGCATCTGTAGTAGAAACCTTCAAGGGGATGAAGGGTCCCTCTTGAACTATAAGGAATATCCTTGGGTCGAAACTTCCATAAATAGCCTCACCCTTTCCTTCGAGATCCCAAAGTTCTCTTTCCTATAAATAGGAAGCTTCATTGAGCTCAACTCCTTATGGTTCTCACCTGAACCCACAGGCACAATCTTCAGCTACTCTTGGAGATCTGTTCAAATTCTTGAGTCCTTTTTGAACAACCTCCCTCTGATACCACTTGAAAGTTATTAAAGTAGTTGACTAAACCACCTATATTAGGGGGTGAATGGGTTGATGGTCACTTTCTTAGTTTTCTTAACTGTTTTAGATTTAACAACACAATCACAGAAAGCACACAAATATTTATAGTGGTTCCCCAAGGTATGGGTTCATCCACTCTCCCTCCCACCTTTCTAATAGTGTGTTAGATAAGGCAATCTTCTTTAGACTTGGCTCAAAGATCTTACAACACAGATCCATAAGGATCTCTCAAGCTTCCTCCAAGCCCTACCTCAGGCCACAGCCCTACACACTCAGAGTAATCTTTACTCCTACTGCTCAGTGACCCTCTAAATCACCTACCTCAGGCTTATCAAGAAGCCCTATAACTCAGGCTAGGAGTATAGCCCTATACTCAGAGATAATAAATCTCCTACCTCAAATCTTAACCAAGAGCCTACCTCAGGCACACAAGCCCTACCTTAGATCCTCAATAGTATCCTACAACTCAGTCTTTATAATTTAGGCTTACAACTCAGACCACTGATGATCCTATAGATGATTTACTCTAGAGAGAGTATTCTCTGAGTCTTCTTCGTGCACTGAGAAAGCTCAGTCCTTACTTCTTCATAGCAGCAAGATAGTTGATCTACAAATTTGTTCTGCTTGTGCTGAAAAGTCAATTGCATAGCACTTTTTCTTCAAGCCTATAATGTAACAGTGTTGAGTGCAGTGACCTTGATGAAGAATAGCTACTTTTGAATGCTCTGCTTCTCCTTTTTCTCTTACAGAAAAGAGTTTTATGTTCTTGTTGTAGAAGACTTAGTGATTTTTCAGTTCTATGTAATCTTCAAACAGTCAGCCTTGTTTGTATTTTCAGACCTTCTATAAATCCGAGTGTGAAGGAAGTTTTTCTCAACTGATGGATGTATGACTATGCAGAGTAAAAGCTTTATTTAATTTCCCTATAAAGTCCACTTCTTGTCCCGTCATCCAACGACTCTTTTCTTTGTATGGGCAAGCTGAACTTGGTAACTACACAGTAACTTTAGCTTTAATTATTGTACTAAAGGCATACAACATCTTTTGTCATCTAGCGCCCAAGTCACACAACATTTGAATTTTGGATGACGTCAGCATGACTCAGTGTTTGGGGGCTTAGCAATTTTCATTAAATCTGCATAGGCATTGAGTGAGGCCATGTGACTCAACGTAGAAATACTTAGCAGAAAATCTGTATCTTGAGGCATTGAGTGAACCTTCAACACTCAACGCATTTGACTTGTACAGCCTAACTGAGGAGTGAGCTTTCATCACTCAATGCTTTTGGACTTTGTAGAATTTTCCTATATGAAGGCGTTGAGTGAAGCTTCTACACTCAACGCTTCTGAACTTTACTGACTTCTTGATGATACATTGAGTGATTCGTCTTCACTCAATGCTTTTGTCCTTTGCTGACTTCTTGATGAGGCATTGAGTGATCCATCTTCACTCAATGCTTCTGTACTTTGCTGACTTCTTGATGAGACATTGAGTGATCCGTCTTCACTCAACGCTTCTATCTTTTGCTAAATTCTTGATGAGGCATTGAGTGATCCGTCTTCACTCAACGCTTCTATACTTAACCAGAATTCCTTTTGAGTGGGCATTGAGTGAACTGCCTTCACTCAACACTTCTATCCTTAGACAAATTTCAAATCAGCAATACTGAGGCTTTGAATGTTAGATCTCTTGTTAATTCTTTTAGTCTCCTAGCGTTGAGTGAAGTGAGTTCACTCAATGCTTCTGGACTTAGCCTATTTTCTACTTATTCAGCATCTTGTCTTGAGTCCAACTATCATTGAGACCCTAACAACCTGCCTAATCAATGTAATAGTATAAAACCTGCATACAATGAACTTTGAACATATACCAGATATCACCATGTGTATACCATTGACCTTTGGGACTTCTTCAAATCTAGGACATTATGATCAATGGACCCAACAATATTGGTTCAAGATCTACTTATCAAAAGATCTGGTGTTGGTTATAAAAGTATCCTGATCAAAAGACGCAGACACTTGATAGTGAATTCCTACTAAGGGGGTAGAAGAGTGGATATACCCAGATTGAGGGGGAATCACTATAGTCTTTGTGTCTTCTGTATTTTTGTATTTATTTTTAATTATGTGCTATAATTTTATTTATCTTCATCTATTTCTGGTTGATTGTTGATGTATATGCAAATTCTATGAATAAAACTAAGTATTTGAAACAAAATTTTAATCTCTATTCCCCCCTCTAGAGAAAACACTGAGGTATTTTGCAACTGGTCTCTTATTTTAATTAGTATCAAAGGGAGGTTAATCATTATTAGGTTAATCTATAGGAGATTAATCAATAGAAGGTTAACACCTTGATAAAAAGATCATCTCAGTTGTATTAGTATATATTCATTTAAATTTTAAAAAATGTCTTCAAATACATTCCAATGATTTGCATCTACTAGGCCACCAGTTTGTAATCTTGAAAAGTTTACACTCTAGAAAACTAAAATTAGATTATACTTAAACTCTATTGATGAGGATATATTTGAATCAATTTTGACAGGACCACCAATGTCATACAGGAAGGATATAGAGGGAAATACAACTGTGGAACCTATACCTAGAAGTGAATGGACAGAAATAGAAAAGAGAATAAAAGACTGGGATAGAAAAGTTATGAACATACTTATTTCAACTATGTATGATGATGTATTTCAAAAGTTGTTGATTGTTAGTCAGCAAAAGAAATTTGGGAATCACTTACAAGAATCGTTGATGGAAGTGCAGATGAGAGAAAATATAGAAGATCACTTTTAATTTCTAATTATGAGAATTTTCAAATGAAATCTTATGAATCTGTAGCAGAAATGTATGTCAGATTCAACATGATAATCAATGAGCTAAATGGATTGAATAAAGATAATTCTCTCGCTGAGATAAATGATAATTTACACATGTGCTTCCTAAGTACATGGGATTCTAGAATTTGGGATATCAGAGAAGTGAGTTGTCACAAAGAAATTACAACAGATGATTTGCTAGGAAAGTTGAAGTCATATGAACAAATATTGAAGAGTACACCAGAAATAGAAGCTAAGGAGAATACCTTAACATCTAAAGAAAAATTAGTTGCTTTCAAAGTTACTGAGTATGAACGATCTATTTCAGAATATGAAATGTTTAATCTTCTAGCAAGGAGATTCAATAGGTGGATAAAGTCAGAAAGTTCTAGAAGAAGAGATAAAAATTCAAGCAAGCCAAAGTTTGACAAGACTCCTAATAAGGAGATAATCTTCTTTACATGTAGAAAACCTAGACATATATCAATAAAATGTCCAGATCAACAAAAGGAGAGATCAATTATCAAGGATCAAAAGAATAAATACCTGAAGAGAAAGGATAAGAAGAAGGGAAAAGCTTTAATTGCTGAAACCTTGATGATACAAGTTTTGAATCAAGCTCTTCATCAGATAATGAAGAAGAAACTACTATTAAAGAAGCATGTCTTATAGCTCTAAGGACAGAATCAAACCATGATATAAATGAGGTACCTGATTATTTTTATGATATTTATTTTTCTTCAAATAATTTTAAAGTATGCTTTAGATATTTCAATATAGACAAAAAAGAATTAGAAAAGGAAATTAAATTATTAAGGCATAAATTAAAGTTATATGAAGATTGTCTGAATGATACTGAACAAATAGAACATGATAAGCTTTTAAAAATTGAGATAGATGACCTGAAAGAACAGGTAAATAAGTTAACTTAAGAAAACTCTTTATTAAAAGAAGAGGTATCAAAGACAAAAGTCTATGAAGACTCCTTGAATGGAAGGAGTCATCAACTTAAAAATATTGACTTTTCTTCTGAAGAATTTAAATTAGATTTTAAAGGGTTATGTGAAGATCAGTTAAAATTTGAAAAACAAATTAAACACTTATGAAAAGAGTTAGATGAATAAAGATGTAAAGGTCATTATTATAAAAATTATAACTCTAAGGTTGAACTACAAAAATTAGAGATATAAAGATCAAATCTAATTATCGAAAATAGAGAAATACAAGTTAAACTAGCTAAGATAAAAGATTTAGATATCATTTTGAAAGAAAGGAATCAGGATAAAAATCAAATAAATAAGGTATCAAATGATTTAATATGCAAAAAATCAATAATTCTGAATAGAAATAAAAATAGTCAACCTATAAATGGAAAAGAGCACGGTTTAATAAAAAAACAAGTTTAACATGGAAACTTCATCAAAAATCAATAAGAGAATTATGAAAAATAAAGCGCATAAAATACAATCTTTGAAAACCAAAAACCTTACTCACTAGAAATATGAGTAAACTAAACATCAACCCAATTTATCAAAAACACAATTCCAAAAAGTCTGATTTGGATCATATCAAAGAAAATATCATAATCATGAGAATATATATACAAATTGCCTATGAAAAGGTCATGATACCAAAAATAGCTAGATATACATACCTATCAAATATCATCCAAAGGGCTATTTTAATAAATTTTCATATACCTTTATTACTCCATTTAATGATAGAATAAGCAATAGATCTAAGACAATATGGGTTCCAATTAACTCTTGAACAAAGAAAATTGCTGAAAATCTTCTTATATGAATGATATAAACATATATTACTTATTGGAATTAATGTTGGGAAAACCAACAAAAGACTTAAAATTTAAGTCTGTAATCCACGTAATGTTGAATAGAAGTCGACATAACATCAAATTCTATTCAACGCAATGTCTATGAGTTTCTGACTATGAAGAGTTTTGAATCTTATTGACACAACGTCGATATGTATATCAACGCTTGCATTGATTATAACTAAATTTATAATACATTGAATATAACTTGATGTAACGTCAACTACAGAAAGGCGCACTAAACTATTGATGCCCTAATTTGTCGATGTTTCGTCTATGTTTATATAATACGTATTCTTTTCAAAACTCTTCATATTCTCAGCTTTCTATTTTTTCTTTCACATTTTTTATTGTTTGGAAAGAACATTTGCATGAAATATAATGGCGCCAAAGATGAATTAAGGATTCAGTGTAGATCTGGAATCATTTAGTGCAACATCTAAAAAGTTTCAAAGAATCATCATACTATTCACTGATTTGGTCTCGATAAGCTTATTTCAACACAATGTAGACTTTTGAGACAGAACTTGTAGAGTTTGTTACAAGTGTTCAATGTGAAGAGGATGGTTCATTGACTGGAACGATTGCTACACAGAATGTACTTATAAATGTAGAAATTATACAAAAGGCATTTGATCTCTTGTCAAGAAATGATTCTCCAGAACTA
The DNA here is from genome assembly GCA_039513925.1 of Platanthera zijinensis. NCBI lineage: Eukaryota > Viridiplantae > Streptophyta > Magnoliopsida > Asparagales > Orchidaceae > Platanthera > Platanthera zijinensis. The sequence goes on from CM077082.1 coordinate 70,700,693, forward strand.
TCAGAAGAAAAAATTAAAGATGTATTAAAAGTTATGAACTATACAAAGGACAAAGTCATTGTTCTTAAGAAAATAGATATATTAGAGGAATATCAGTTCATGGCAAATATAGTTGGGAAAGTATTTGTTTGTAAAACTTCAACACATGAAGCAATTCCAAAAGTTCAATTATATTAATTTAATGGGAGTTATGGTGCTTGGAAAAAGGATTAACTAGGGAGAAAGGTTAATAAAGCTTATTGGATATAAATATAGACAAGGAGAGAATGTCTACATGACTATAATGAGTCAAGTTTTGCTGAAGAATTTTCAAAATCTATGAATATCCAAGGGAATATGAATACCTCCAAGAAAGAAGTTGTTAATTGCCCTTTTTCACAAAATGGAATAGATAAATAACTAAACCCGAATCTCGAAAGGATTCCATACTTTCATCTTCTCTACAAAATGTTACTTTTTCATACATTAATATTATGCCAATTTCACCCATTCCAAAGGAATCTTTATTACCACCAGAGCCAATTGTTCAAGAAGCTCAGACTGACTTAACATTACACTCAACTCTGCTGATGTTAATATAATAAGTCTACACTCAGTCATTTCTTCAACTACTATCACTCAAGTAGTAGAATTAGTCACTTCTAATTTATCCTCTATGCTTAAAGAACGTGCTTCTCAAATAAAAAACACAGTGGATGATATACATTCTCAGCTAGATTTGATTACTACATCAGCACAATTTATGCAAGAAAATATCTCTTCATTATCATTAGAAGATCATTCTTAACATTTCTTTCGTGTGAGATCAAGAAGATGGAGAGTCAGGATGAGGAAGAAGATGTTGTTGAAGTTATATCATGTAACACCTCCCCTAAAATGACCATATAATATGGGTCCAGCCAGGGCCCCACAACATATAGATGCCATAACTTCAGCATTATAAAGTGATATAAAAGTACTACCCATCTCAAAACTCAGCAAGTAAAACAGCGAAAACACATCAACATGACTAGAAGTTGTCCACAACTACATTGGAGTCCGAAATTTCCTTAAGGCCTTATAACATTTAAGCATCCAAAACAACAACACTTAAAACAAAGCAATGTGACAAAGCACTCCTAGGCTACCTCGGCATGCAAGTCGGATTATAATGTATGAAACATAGTATGCATACATAGGAAATAGCAAAATGGGTACTCTTCATGAGGCTTAGGACTTTTTGGCCCGCGAGCTTGCTCCAGCTTATGATCCTTTCCCTGTGGAAATTTATTGTAATGTGGGTCAGCAAAGGCTGGCCTTAACTGTATAACCAACATCCCTCCTCCCAGCCATACCTAGCGGACCTCGGGGAACTTCATCACCATGTAAACAAATATAAATAGACATAGAAAACAATAGGTTTTGGTGTCTCAAACATAAAACACGTTTCTATGTTGATCATTGAAAAAAAAAGTGCCTACAGTGCAACATATATGCATTATTGGGTTTCACCCAAGGCACCATAAAGCACATATGATTCTAGCACATCATCATATCACAACAATCACATGAGTACTTCCAATTTACCCCAACAGCTTTCAAGTCATAAAATGGAACTCTTGCGTAGGCCCTACCCGCTCATGAGTCTCAATACTCAGGCTTGCCTGCAAGCTCTGACTCTGACGTTAGTTTCATCACAACAAACCAATCGATGCTAAGAAACCTTGCTTGAACCTGCCTGCTTGTGGGCTTCATCGCCCAGGCTTGTCCAAAAGCTTGGCGTTCTCGTTAGTTTCCATAGAATGGGACTTGTCTTGCCGGGAAACGCTCCACATGTGATTTGCAATGTCACGGTGTTGGAACTCTAGTTTGGATTTGGGCTAGGTTCACTATTAGGTTTGTTGACCCAACATGTATAGCCTAGGGTCATATGTTAGTTCTAGGGTTAAGGTTAATCTCATTAAGTTAGATTATTGAACCTGCCTTCAGAAGAATTTAGAGACTCAAAACTTTAAAGACAAGCAGTTTAAAGATTTCAGAAGTTCTGCTCGATGATAGCTGAACTCAGCTCGACGATCGTCGATCTCAGATCGACGAACTCAGAGTTCCTTCTCTGAGTTGAGCTCGACGAAAGTCCAACTGAGATCGACAAACTTTAATCTCATATCAGAAGTTTAGCTCTACGGAATTCTATCTCTGGTCAACGAACTTGGAGCTCAGATTGGTAGTTCATTTTCAGATCAATGATCGCTGAACTCAGCTCGACGAAGGAGAATTCTCAGCTCGACAAACTTGGAGTTCAGGTTGATGAAATTATTCCTGAGTTCGACTATTTCCTTCCAAGTTTTGTTCGATGTTTTCCTCTTTGTAGTTTATCAGATCGACTATCAATTTGATTTCGAATTCGATTATATTTAGATATTAATACTCTGATAATTAATGCTCATATTCTCAAGAATATTGTCGTTCCATGGCAGCATTAATTATGGTATTCACAGAGTTATTTCTCTACCTTATTTCAATGAGACAATTAGGGAAATTCATTAAAGACAAATTCTAGCCGTTCAACTCCCAGAATTTCTGTAGTCAGTCATGGAAAGGAATTCAAAATTAAAAGGCTAAAATCTGCAAGGAATGAATAAGGATTATTCTTCAAGATAGCAATAAGTTAGTCATGACAGAAAGAATAATCTACAAAAAAACTGAAAGAAGAACAGCTCTCATACAACTCAAGTTCTTCATCATTTTTTGCTTCAGGGCTTTCAAGAGACAATCCATCTATATTTGTCTAAAGCTTCCTGAAGATCTACAAGCAATCTGAAGGCCTACACACTAAGCAAAGCTTCCATTCTCCTAAACCTTTCTACATATCAGGGGGAGCTTTGACAATAATAGCCATCCACTAGTCTTCTCAGAACATTGAGAAAGAGATGACAATATCAAATTTATTTTTTACTTTCCTCTGTAAAAGTGTTTTTAACTCCCTTCAAAAGTTATCTCTTTGGTTGTTAAGTCTCCTGATCAAAAGACTTAGTTTGGTTTTTGAACACCTGGTCAAAAGCTCAATGGGTAGTTAGATCTTCCTTGAAAATAGATCTTGTGGTGATAGGGCACCTGAGAAAAAACCTGTGGTGGCAGGGCACCTGGTCAAAAACCTGTAGTGGATTCCTACCAGGGTGGTAGAAGAGTGGATGTACCCAAGTTTTAGGGGAACCACTATAAAATGTTTGTGTCATCTGGTTTCTTTATTTATTATTTTTTGTGCTGTGATTTTCTGTGTTTTATTTCTGCCTATTTACATATAGATATCATTTATTTTAATCCACTATAAAAAATAATTAAAAGATTTTAATACTCTATTCACCACCCCCCCCCCCTCTAGAGTTAGTGTGATCTATCCCTTCACTTTCAAATTGTATCAGAGGGGTAAGGTTGTTTGGTTTCACAGGCTAACACCTGAACCAAAAGATCTTTGATAGATCCTACTTACTCTAGTGTCCTTTTATATCATGGCACAAAATAAGGAGTACTCAAGCACCAGACCTCTAGTGTGCAATCTTAACAAGTTTGCACTTTGGAAGGAAAGGATTTGGCTGTATATGAATTCAATTAATGAAGACATTTATAATTCTATCTTGACAGGTCCCCCACTACAAATGAAAACTACATCAAGCACAAGTGTTGTTCCACCAACTAAGTTGAATGATGCCTAGAAGGAAGCTAAGGTTGCTGATGCCAAGGCCATGAACATTCTGGCTCAAAATATGTCTGATGACATATTTTAGAAAGTGGTTGAATTCACATCAGCAAAAGCCTGATTAGGTGCAAAAATGTACAACAGACTCAGCCAGATTATCAATGTGCTGAAGAACTTGGACAAGAACATCTCATTAATAGAAATTAATGATAGGATTCTTATGTGCTTCCCCAACACATGGGATCCTAGAATCTGGCCAATCAAGGAGGCCAGAAGCCTAAATGAGATTTCTACTGAGTCATTGTTAAGCAAGCTCAAGTCTAATGTGCAGCTTATCAAAACCAGGAAAGTAGCTGAATAAAAGACTTCTACCTCAGTAAGGAAGAAGCAAAGTATTGCCTTCAAGGCATCTCAGGAATCAAAAGCAGTACCTGCCAATGAAGAGCTAATGAGTCTATTAGATAAAAGATTCTACAAAATATCTAAGAAGACTTCAGAAGAAGGTCAACCAGAAATGCGGACAAGCAAAGGTATGACAAGACTCCTACTAAGGAAATTGTTTTTATGGATGCAGAAAGCCTAGACACATTCTCCTAGAATGTCCAAAGGCTTAAAAGAAGGACAAGAGAAAAGATAAAGAGTCTAAGAGGCACTCCAGCAAGCCCTCCTCCAATAAATACAAGAAGAAGAAGGAGAAGGGATTTATGGCTGAGACCTGAAGTGACTCAGAAGAAGAAACTTTATCCAGTTCTAGTGAGGATAAAGAAGAAGCAAAAGCTAGAGAGATCTTCTAGATGGAAATTGATGCATCATGCAGTCACTCAGGAGCTGAAGAATCAGCAGCAGAATCAGAATCAGAAGAGGACCAGGTAATAGCTTCTTTTGATTTCACTTCTGATCATTTTAAAGCTGAATTCAAACTCCTATGCAATGATTTAATTAAATCTGAGAAGGAAATCAAACTTCTCAGAGAAAAATAAATTGAATTTGACATTCTTTTTTCTAAAAAACATCAAACTGAAAGATGAATTATACTTAGCTTCTGAACAAATTATTTCATTAAAGACTAAATTAAATAAGGCTAAAGAATTTGAAGAATCCCTTAATGGGAGAAGGATTAAATTGATGAACATCACAAGCACAGTCAATATCAGGCTTAATGGAAAACTGGGTTTGGGAGCTTCAACCAGTCAACCTCCTCTTTTGCAGAAAAATATTCTTTCTAAACCTATCAAATTTATTTCTGAAAATAGAAAAGAAAAGGTAAAAGAAACTAATAATGAAACAGATTATTTAAATATGGCCAAATCAAAGAAAAATAAAAATCCACATAAAAATTATTTTCAACAAAATTCGTCGAACTCAGATCGATGAAATTAGTATTTTGCATCGAACGACGATCGACGAACCCTGAACCCAGATTTTGGGTATGATTACTAAAGAGAGGATGCTCGAAGAAATCAACATGTTTCGTTGAACAGAGATCGACGATCGTGAAATATAGAAAATTAGTATTATCATTCTGTGAACCGAGATCGACGACATCAATACTTTTCGTCGAACTCAGCTCGACGAACTCAACTAAATTCGTCGACCTCAAACTTTGAAAACTGAAATTTTAATTTATATCAAACTAAATATCAGAAACCAAAACTTGTTAATCCCTTTACCCAGTGGATAATTCCACCTAAAAGATTTCACCCTTTAAGATATAAAGACCAACCAGAATTCTCTTGCATTTCCATTTATAAATTTGAGAAGAATCAAGGACCCAAGGTTACCTGGGTCAAGAACACCTAATCTATTTTCATGCAAGTGATCGACTATCCTACCACAGAGCAACAGTGATACTTGGATAGTGGGTGTTCAAAGAATTTGACAGGCAGCAAGGGAAATCTAACTGATTATAAGTCAAAACTTGGACCAAAGGTGATCTTTGGAGATTCCAACTGTGGCCAAACAAAAGGATATGGGAATATCAAAGTTGGAGCTGTCACCTTCAGGAAGTTAGCCTATGTGAATGGTCTCAAGCATAACCTGATATCTATAAGACAATTATATGATGATGGTTATCAGGTATCATTTAATCAAACTTGTTGTATTATTTCCTCTGATAATAACAAAACTGTTTTAACTAGACTTAGAGAAGGCAACATATATGTAGTAAATTTTAAGTCTGTTATTTCAGAAATTTGTTTATTTAATCAGGTCAGTAACTCTAATGACTAATGACATAAAAGACTTGGACATGTAAATTTAAGAAATATTGCTAAACTATCTAGGGACAACCTTGTTAGATGATTTCCTTCTAGCCCCTATAAGAAGGAAAGTCTCTACAAGGCTTGTCAATTAGGCAAGCAAACTAAAAATAGTTTTAAATCAATTAATAAGAGTGATTCACCCAGAATTTTGTATTTGCTACACATGGATCTTTTTGGACCCATTGTTGTACAAAGTTTGGGAGGGAAATTTTACACTCTAGTTATTGTAGATGACTTCTCTAGATTAACTTGGGTGTTACTTCTGAGAAACAAGTCAGATAACTTTAAAGTTCTTACCGACTTTCTTAGGATCATAAAGATTGAGCACTCTACTCTAGTTGCATTGATCATAAGTGATCATGGTACTGAGTTTGAATCTCTTCTTATGCAAGAATTCTGTGAGAAGGAAGGTATTAAGCATTACTTCTCTGCTCTTAGAACTCCTCAACAAAATGGGGTACTAGAAAGGAAAAATAGAACCTTTATTGAAGCTGCAGGGACATTGCTTGCAGATGCTTATTTTCCCTTATCCTTTTGGGCAGAGGCTGTAAGCACAACAAATTATGTTCTGAATAGAAGTTTAATACATAAACTTAAGGGTAAGACTCCCTATGAATTGCTTATAGGGAAGCAACCTAAAATAGATTATTTTAGAGTATTTGGTTGTAGATGTTATATTCATAATAATAACAAGAAACATCTTAGAAAGTTTGAAGCCAAAGCTGCAGAGGGAATTTTTATTGGATATTCCCAAGTCAGCAAGGCTTATAGGATATTTAACAAATCAACCTTAAAAATAGATGAGTTTGTGCATATAACTTTTGATAAAGCCAACATGTTTTATAAGGAGAAGGATTCTTCTACCAGAGATACATTGCAGGTACCCCTTCTGTATGAGAAATTGGATGACTTAAACCTCACCCAAGAGGCTACATTACATCCTTCTCCACAGATTGATGAAGAGAGTGAAGAAGAAATTTTTGGAATAGTTGAACCAGCAACAGCTAACATAATTCCAAAAGAGGAATTAATTCTCCAAGTTGTTGATGAACCATCTCCACCTACTGATCTTGTCACACTTAGAGATCATCTCATACCTCAAGTGATTGGAGACATATCAGTTAGTGTGTAAACAAGGCATCATCTCAACCAAGATTTAATGCATGATTGCTTTATATCTCAGATTGAACCTCAATCCATAAAAGATGCAGAGCAAGATCCCCACTAGATTATTACAATACAAGAGGAGCTCAATCAATTTGAGAGATGCAGAGTTTGGGATTTAGTTCCAAGACTCAAAGACTATCCAGTCATTGGAACTAAATGGGTTTTTCAGGAATAAGTTGGATGCTCAAGGATCAATTGTAAGGAACATAACAAGATTGGTAGCTCAAGGTTATTCACAGGAGAAAGGATTTGATTATACCAGACCTTTGCCCCTATTACAATGCTGGAGGCTATCAAAATATTTCTTTCCTATGCAGCATACAAGAAATTCAAAGTCTACCAAATAGATGTCAAAATTGCATTCCTTAATGGTGAACTCAAAGAGGAAGTTTATGTAGAGCAACCATAAGGTTTTATCTCTCCAACTGATCCCTCTTTTGTTTTTAAGTTGCATAAAGCTCTCTATTGTTTAAAGCAAGCTATAAGAGCTTGGTATGAGACCCTAGCTAGCTTTCTTTTAGAGCATAAGTTCACTAGGGGCATTGTAGATAGGACTTTATTTTTTAGGCATCATAAAAATAAAATTTTGCTAGTACAAATATATGTAGATGACATCATATTTAGCTCTACTAATTCCAAACTATGCAAAAGGTTTTCTAACCTGATGTATTCCAAGTTTAAAATAAGTAGCATGGGTGAGTTTTCCTACTTTCTTAGTCTTCAAGTGAAGCAATCCCCTGATGACATTTTCATCTCCCAATCTAAATATGCTAATAAGATAATTAAGATATTTGGGATGTCTGATGCCTCAGCTATGAAAACGCCCATGGCTTCCAATGTTGTGATTGATTCTGATGAACAGGGCAAGCCAGTTGATCAGAAAACATATAGGGCTATTGTTGGGTCCTTGTTGTATCTCATAGCTAGTAGGCTAGATATAATGTTTGCTACATGTCTTTGTGCTAGGTTTTAAGTGAACCCTAAAGAATCTCACCTTATTTTACTTAAAAATTTTTTGAGATATATAAAGGGTTGTCCAAATCTAGGACTCTGGTATCCAATTGAGTCAGAATTTGAATTAACTAGATTCTCAGATGCTGAATTTGCTGGATGTAGAGTTGACATGAAAAGCACATCAGGAACATGCCAGCTCCTTAGTGATAGGCTTGTTTCTTGGTTTTGTAAGAAATAGATATCTGTGTTAACTTTAACTGCTGAAGCTGAATATATAGCAGTTAGAAGCTGTTGTTCACAAATTTTATGGATTCAAAACCAACTCCTGGATTATGGTTTCAAAGGTCAAAGAATTGATCATATTTCATTGAACGGAGATCGACGATCTGTGTCTTGAAATTTTTTGTCAAACAGAGATCGACGAAATCTCTTTGATTCATTTGTTTTCGTCGACCGGAGATTGACGATTTTGCTTCAGAAATAATTTTGTTGACCTGAGAACGACGAAATGTATTTCCCCCTCTTCAAACCAAGAACGACGCATTTTATTTCTTCATGATATTTTTCGTCAACTAAGTTCGAAGTTGTCCTATTGCGTCAGACGGAGTTTGCCATTTCACCTTCTGAAAACTTATAATCGGGTTTTCATCGAACTCCATCTCGCAGTTTCCAGTTCTTTTGCACTTTATCTTTTGCTCTTGCAGGTAATGGAGATTTTGGTGGCGACTCGCTCCGGAATGAAGTATTATGTAGGATTTGACATCGACATCGATTCCTTCAGCCACACTGACCAGATATTCAAGAACATTCTTCAGTTGTTCGAGGCTCCCCAGTTGAAAAAGTTTATGACCTTCAGAATTAAACTTCCAGTGACAGAGATCAAAGAATGGGTTTTTACAGCAAAAATTCAGGAAACTCCAGTTCTTCTTGGAACAATTTCAGGACACCAGGTTCCTCTCTCTCCAAAACTTTTGACTAAATTTTTTGAGTTTGTTAATGGTGTAGATGAAATAGATTTATCTAGCAGTGAATTTAAAGAAATTCTAGAAAGGTTAGGTCATACTGAAGGAAACCCTAACCACCTCCTTAAGAAAAATCTATCAATAGAATATAGATTCTTGACAGATATTGTTGGCAAAGTGTTATTAGGAAAACACTCTGCTCATGATCATATTACCAGGCACCAATTTCAACTGATGTGTGCCTTGGTTAACAAGAAATCAGTGAACTGGGGAGGAATTTTGTTTGAAGTGATTAAGAAGAAAATCAGTAAGAAGGATGTAAGTTTTGGAAGGATTCTGGGAATTTTTCTCCAGGAAAAGGTTCCAGAATTATTGGTCTCCCAGACCATTTTCATTAATGCCTCTAAGAGGCTTACCTCTGCCCTATTTAGTAGATGGGAGAGGACTATCCCCAATCCCTCCAGGGCCTCCTCCTCCAGGATTGCTTCAGAGGACACAAGGGCTGAAACAACAAATTCTCCAACCCCAGAAGAAGCTCCTGCTCCTCTTCCATCTCCACCTCATTCTATATTTCCTTAATCAACTCCACTTCAACAACCTTCTACCTCCATTCCTCCAGTCTCACCATATCCACCTCCTCAATCACCTCAACCATCACATATTGATGATCTCCCATCCTCATCTACTCATCCAGATCAACCTATGTCATTCTCTTCATTCTATCTACTCTCATCTCCATCTCCATAACATTCACCTCTTCAAGATGAACTTCCATATGTCATCCCTACATCAAATCTTCCACCAACATTCCCACATTTCCAACAATCTGACCTACCTCAAGCTCTCTCCATCTTTCAGAACTGTGGTCACCAATCCACCTATACCTCTTCTACTCCTGAGCCACTATATCTAAACTTCTCTGATATTGCTACTGATCTTCTCAAATTCATCACTCCCTTTCTAAAGAAGCTAATAGATGTGTTTGTTGCCGCTCTTGCTGCTTCTATCTCTCTTCTATCTGTTCAACTTGCTTCCTCCTCCTCTATCCCTTCTTCTGGGGGCCTGGGTTCAGGGCTCTCTGAAACCAGGCATGGGGAGATGTTCTGTGAAGAAGCTCCTCCAGCAGTTCCAGAAATTCCAGAGATAATTGAAATTCTTAATGATGATAAAGAAATGACTTGCTTTGAAGAAGAGTCAGTTGATGCAGTAATAAACACTATTGATGATTTCATTATAAATCCCTCAGTTGATATTCATTCTTTGCTTCATTCTTTTGATATAATTTATAGCAGAAATATACTAGTTGTTGATACAGTTTATGATTATTCTAAAGCCATTGTGTGCTACACAACATCTATTAGTCATGTAGTTTTGGAACAATTAAGGATAAGTTTTCCAGTTAGTGAGAATGTAATTGAAACAGAAAACTCAGAGCCAAAGGATTCTTATCCTCCAACTTTTGGCTGGGTTGAGTCCCCCATGCTAGATCTTGATGAAATTATGTTTCAAGATATGGACACAGATATTACAAAATCAGAAGTTCAAGCACATCCTCGGGCTGAAGCTAACAGCCAAGAGCACATCCAATATTTTCTAATGAAATGCTTAAATAGATCAATGCTCTTTATGTTAATACTGCCAATGAATTTGATGATGATGATGATGAAGATTCAGATGACTCAAAAGATTCTAGTTCTAAAAAGAGAAAATTCAAGAGAAGGTTCTACCCAAGGCTACTCCAAAACCCTCTCCCACTGCTGACACTCCCTATTATATTCTGCACAACATTCCTCTCACTCCAGGCATGCCCAACTGAATGAGATATTTTAAGAATGAGATGAAATCAGGGAAGAAGAGGAGAAGATACTCTCTACCACCTCAATTTAGGAGAGGTCCTCCTCCTCCTCCTCCTGCAGCAGAATCAGCAGGAAATGTTTCTCAAGTTCAAAAGTCTACATCCTCTCATCATTTCAAACCATCTTACAGCAGACAACAGCATAGCTCCAGCAGCAGCAAATAGCAACAGTATCAGAAGCAAAGCAGTAAACAGAAGACATCTAAAAGATATCAGTAAGATAAAGCAATCCCAGAAAGGCCATTGTCTCCAGTTTGTGATCCAAAAATGGACCCCAATTCTAGACTGGCCAGATTCAAGGAAATTATAGCACTCTCTCAGATCAGAAAAGCCGGGGAAGAAGGAGAAGATATTTCTCAATTCTCAACCATGTCTTCTTATAGAAAGAAAGAACTTGATAAATATTAGGTACAAAAACTATTCAATGTTGATTCTTATATGAATTAACATCCAGAATCTATAGTGCCCAGAGCTGCAACTATAAAGATTCTTGGGGCTCAAGACATGAAGATGACTCAAAAAGAAGCAGAAGACCCAAAAAGGATAATGGTTTTCACAAAACCTGCTTCAGATCCCTCTACTGATGATTCAAAGAAAAACTCTTAACATTCTGATTTTGTTTTTTAAACTTTCTTGTTGTGTATTATATTCACAAGGCACATTTGTTCATATCTGCGGAATGTTTTAAAATTCTTTCAGATATTTTTATTGCTTTATGATTTTCTATTTTCTATCTTGTATAGTGACCTCACCCAAATAGGGGGAGATTGTTGGAACCCTAGTTTGGATTTGGGCTAGGTTCACTATTAGGTTTGTTGACCCAACATGTATAGCCTAGGGTCATTTATTAGTTCTAGGGTTAAGTTTAATCTCATTAAGTTAGATTATTGAACCTACCTTCAGAAGACTTCAGGGACTCAAGACTTTAAAGGCAAGCAGTTTAAAGATTTCAAAAGTTCTGCTCGACGATAGCTGAACTCAGCTCGACGTTCATCGATCTCAGATCGATGAACTCAAAGTTCCTTCTATGAGTTGAGCTCGATGAAAGTCCAGCTGAGATCGACAAACTTTGATCTCATATCAGAAGTTCAGCTCGACGAAAGTCTATCTCTGGTCGACGAACTTGGAGCTCAGATTGGCAGTTCATTTTCAGATCGATGATCGCTGAGCTCAGCTCGACGAAGGACAATTCTCAGCTCGACGAACTTGGAGTTAAGGTCGACAAAATTATTCCTCAGTTCGACTATTTCCTTCCAGGTTCTGTTCGACATTTTCCTTTCTGCAGTTTCTCAGATTGACTATCAATTTGATTTCGAATTCGATTATATTTAGACGGTAATACTCTTATAATTAATGCTCATATTCTCAGGAATATAGCTGTTCCATGGCAACATTAATTATGGTCTTCACAGAGTTATTTCTCTACCTTATTTCAATGAGACAGTTAAGAAAATTCATTAAAGACAAATTCTAGCCGTTTAACTCACAGAATTTCTGCAATCAGTCAAGGAAAGGAATTCAAAATTAAAAGGCTAAAATCTGTAAGGAATATATAAGGATTATCCTTCAAGATAGCAATACGTTAGCCGTGACAGAAAGAATAATCTAAAGAAAACTAAAAGAAGAACAGCTCTCATACAACTCAAGTTCTTCATCATTTTTTACTTAAGGGCTTTCAAGAGACAATCCATCTACATCTTTCTAAAAGTTTCCTGAAGATCTACAAGTAATCTGAAGGGCTACACCCTGAGCAAAGCATCCATTCTCCTAAACCTTTCTACATCTCAGGGGGAGCTTTGACAACAATAGCTATCTACTAGTCTTCTCAGAACATTGAGAAAGAGAAGACAATATTAAATTTCTTTTTTACTTTTCTCTGTAAAGGATTTTTAACTCCCTTCAAAAGTTATCCCTTTGGTTGTTAAGTCTCCTGATCAAAAGACTTAGTTTTGTTTTTGAGCACCTGGTCAAAATCTCAAAGGGTTGTTAGATCTCCCTTGAAAATAGATCTTGTGGTGACAGGGCATCTGAGCAAAAACCTGTGGTGGCAGGGCACCTGATCAAAAACCTGTAGTGGATTCCTACCAGGGTGGTAGAAGAGTGGATGTACCCAAGTTTTTGGGGAACCACTATAAAATCTTTGTGTCGTCTGGTTGCTCTACTTGTTATTTTTTGTGCTGTGATTTTTTGTGTTATATTTCTGCCTATTTACATATAGATATCACTTATGTTAATCCTCTATAAAAATTAATCAAAAAATTTTTAATACTCTATCCACCCCCTCTAGAGTTAGTGTGATCTATCCCTTCAATTTCACATGGGCTAGCCAGCCGACCACAGAGACAAAGCCATTCCTTCGCATAACATTCAACAATCACATCACTTCCTACCAAAAGCACCATTCATTCTCACACGAAAAAGAGGGCATCACAAATGGCGTCTTCGCCACAATCGGATTTCTAGAAAAAAATTCATATAGTGCACGCCAAGCAACATCACCGAATCGGACCACCGGTCGCGATTATGGCTTCAGCCACAATGCCTAATCCACTAACGGAGCGGATCTTTAGCGCAATAATATATCGGGGACGAACTCAATTGACCCGGTGGTTCCTCTTAAACCATGGCATCCCGAACCCCTCTCATTTGAGGGATCTGGTGCCTAAATGCTCGAATAAAGGCATAAACAAAATGGATGACATGCACGCATCCTAAAAACCAGGAGGAGAAGTGTCGTTGCCTTTTCATTCCTCTTCCTAGCCATGGAGATCTTGATTTGCACGAATGTAAGTGTACACCTTAAAGTCTTCTCCATGAATCCGGCCTCGGATCGACGAACGGAGCTCTAAAGCTTCGTCAATGGCAAAAGATACCTATTCTTCCTCCTCCAAGCTCTCTCTCTCAAACCCTAACTTCATTACCCAAAAGATGAGAAAATGGGAGGAGTGAATCCCTCAGTCCTACTTAGGGCTCATAGACGGGGGATTCTGGGCCACACGATCAATTTTTAAGTAGATCAGACAGCTAGAAATTTCTCCTCATGGAACTGGTTTCGCCCGCTACCGTCGTGCGGTAGCTACCTAACGCATTGTGGTATCTCATAGAGCCGCTAACCCCTTCCAAGTCGTCTCTCTACGGCCAACAATAGAGCTATCGACCGGCATTAACTTCTCAATACTCTCGACGCACTCGATGCATAAAAGGTTACTGTCAGGTAGTAGCTACCTACCGCCGCGCAGTAGTTTCAAGAGAAACCAAATTCTAAAATGGGGTATTATAACTCCACCCCCTTCAAAGAATTCTGTCCTCTAAATTTAACATGAAATTGAAACAAAAAGCATACCTGATGCTAACAGTTCCAAGAGTCTTCACGCACTTGCACGCGCTCCAAGGAGAATTCATCTCGCCCACAGTTATTCCAACGCACTTTCATGAGCTTAAACTCTTTATTCCACAACTACTGAATTTCTGAATCCTCTATGCAAACGAGATGGACTCTCGTCCTGAAGTCCCCTTCCACCGGCACTGCTGCCGACCCGACCACAACACTTGCCTCCACCAAAGCTTTCCTCAATACCGAGACATAGAAAACATCGTGTAATCCACTCAACTCTGTGGACAATGCCAACCTATAGACTGCTTCTCGGATGCACTCCGTAACTTCGAACGGCCCCAAATACCTCAAACTCAACTTCTTGAGTCGCCGAATCCGTGAAACGTCTTTGAACATCTTCATATTTAGATAGACCATGTCGCCTGCCACAAACTCCACATTTTTGTGGCATGCATTGAATACTTCGCCTACTGATCCTGAGCAACTTTCATGCACTCCTTTATCATCCGCACCAACTCACAAGTGTCGGCCACCACTTCTTTTCCCAAAAGTTTGGTGTCTCCTGCCTTTATCCAAGACATCGGCGTTCGTACCTTCTATATAAAGTCTCGTATGGTGTCATCTTAATACTCACCTAGAAACAATTGTTATATGCAAATTCCACCATGAAAAGGTGGTCTTCCAACTTCTTCCCAACATCAAGGGTACACATCCTCATCATATCCTTTAATGTACGATTCGTCCTCTCTGTTTGATCATTAGTTTTGGGATAGAATACAGGACTAAACTTGAGCTTTATGCCAAGACTCTTCTGCACTAGCCTCCAGTCCTTGGATGTAAACCATCCATCGCGATCACTAACAATGCTCTTTGGAATCCCATGCAATCGCACAATGTTACGAACATGCAACTCCATTAGCTTCTCCACACTTTCCTCCTTCCAATTTGGAATAAAGTGAGCCACCTTAATCACGCAATCTACAACCACCCAAATCGCATCGTTACCCTGCAACGACTGAGGACAACTATGTACAAAGTCCATGGAGATGTCGTCAAATTTCCAATCAAGGATAGGAAGGGGATTCAAGAACCCGCTCGGCCTCTGACACTTAGCCTTCACTAAGGCACAAGTCTGGCACCGGATCACATACAAAGCTACATCCCTCTTCATCCCAAGCCACCAAAAGGATTTCATCATATCCAAGTACATCTTCGTACTGCCCATCTGAATGGAGTACTTCGTGAAGTGGGCCTCAAACATCAACTCCTCATGGAGCTTGCCGAACTGCGGTACAAAAACCATTCCATCCTTTTTAAGATCCCATCAACCATCTCCAAGGTACTACCCTCTCCTTTCTGAGCTTCCACCATTAATGTCTAGAACTATATATCAACATTGATCGCCTCCCGTATATGATCTGATAAGTCACACTGCAACTCTATCCAGTTCAACCGAGCCATGCTAGACTCCCCTATCGCTACACAAATAATGTCAATGGACTCAAAGTCCTGCACCATCTACTTAATGAGCTTCAATCCAGTTCTCTTGTCCAGAATATTTATAACTCAAGGCATCGGGCACCACGTTGGCCTTGTCTGGCATGTACTGAATCGCAACATCGTAGTCCCCAAGGAACTCGACCCACCTGCACTGTCGTATGTTCAAGTCTTTTTTATCCAAAAGATACTTTAGGCTTTTGTGGTCCGTGAAGATCACCTTCGCATCAAACACATAGTGTCGCCACAACTTTAACGCAAAGATTACCTCCACTAGCTCCAAGTCATGGACGAGGTAATTCCTATCATGAGGTTTCAACTGTCTAGACCCAAAGGCTATCACATTGCCATGATGTACTACCACGCAACCCAAACCGCAACCTGATGTGCCGTTGAAAATCTGAAATCCTTTAATCCCCTTAGGAAGACTTAGGATTGGAGACGACATCAATCTTTACTTTAAGGTTTCAAATACTCGGTTACACTCCTGCATCCACACAAACTTTGAGTCCTTATGAGTAAGAGAAGTGAGGGGCAAAGCTATCCGTGAAAAGTTTTCCACAAACCTTTGGTAGTACCCAGCTAGTCCAAGGAAACTTCTAACTTCTGCCATGGTTCTCAGAACTGGCCAATCCCTGATGGCCTCAACTTTATACGGATCCACTGCCACCTTTTCGCCACTAATCACATGGCCCAAGAATGACACCCTCTCTAACCAAAATTCTCACTTTGAAAACTTAGCGTAGAGCTAATTCTCCCTCAGAATCTCAAAACCATCCTCAAGTGAGTCTTATGCTCCTCTTCTGACTTTGAGTACACAAGGATATCATCGATGAACACCACCACAAAGGAATCCAAGTACTATCGAAATACTCGGTTCATCAAGTCCATGAATAGCGATGGTGCATTCATCAAACAGAATGGCATCAACGAGAACTCGAAGTGTCCATACCTCATCCTAAACGTTGTCTTGGGAATGTTCTAAACCTAAATCCTCAACTGGTAATACCCCGAATTTAAGGCTAACTTAGAGTACACCACCAACCCTACCAACTGGTCGAACAAGTCATCTATCTGAGGAATCAGATACTTATTCTTGACAGTCATCTTATTCAACTCACGATAATCTATGCACAACCGCATACTACCATCTTTCTTCTTTACAAACAACACTGACTCACTCTATGCCAAGAATTATATCTAATGTACCCTTGCTCTAACAGCTCTTACAGATGTACTTTAAGCTCGGTTAACTCCTTTAGTATCATATTAAAGGGATGATGTGACACCGACCTAGCTCCTGACACCAAATCAATCGTGAAATCGATCTCCCGCTGAGGTGGTGCTCCTAGAAGCTCCTCGGGAAACACATCCTCAAACTCCATCACCACTGACACTTCTCTTATTGATAACTTCAAAAAGTGGACCTCCAGTAAAGCTATGAATGCTACCCCTCCCCGGTTTACTACCAACTACATGGCCAGAATAAGGGAGTAGGCCACTCCACTAAGACCCTCAAACTTGACTTCTTCTTTTCCCTCGCTCCTTAGGGTCACCACCTTTGATAGGCAGTCAATATTAGCTTGCTGCTCTGTGAGCCATTCCATCCCCAAGATCACATAAAACTCGGTTAACGGTAGGATTGTCGTTACCAACACGAAGTCAACTCCACATATACTCCAACCAATGCGCCCTTTCTTCCCTGTAGTCATAAAAGACCCATTAGGCATGCGCACCTAAAGCTCTACGCCTGCCAAAAAGGGCTTGACCCCAACTCTCCGGATAAATCTTTCTGCAAGGAAGGAGTGCGATGCTCCTGCGTCGAACAATACTCTAGCGGGGTAGCAGGAAACTAGCACGAAGCCAAGTATACATGTGATACACATAAAATGTCACAAAAATTCTTAAGCTAATAAACGAACTTAAACTATTCATACCTGTCACCACATCGGGTTGTTGAATGGTTTGTTGTTGTACAACATTGTAGGCTCTTGGCTGCACTGGTGGGAAACGTGAAGCGCTCATCTACGCCACTTTCCCTTTCTCTACAATACTAAAACCAGAATGTACTGGCTACTCCTGCCTTGGCTCTGGCTCAGCACCACCCTCGGTACAAAAATGAGCTATGTGGTCAGGCTTGCCACACTAGTAATACATTGGTGGTCCCTTGAAACGAGACTCCCCTAATATAGTATCGCTCTTCTCTCCTAATCTGAAAGGATGAGGCTTCTTCCTCCACCTATTCCCTTCTGACTTCTACTGTGACTTAGAAGACTTTTCTTCTCCCTATTTCACTGAATAACCCTTACGGTATTGGGTTTGCTCCATGTCGCTTTCTAACGTCCTAGCGGTTTCAACCAACTCATTGAAGCTCGCATTCTTTATAGCTATAAGCGATTATCTCGAGTTCTCTCAAACCATGATAGAAGAGGTTCTCCCTCTCCTCATCTTTAGCCATGGTTGTTACCATATAAATACCCAGACGAGTAAACTTCGGCACATACACATCCACAGTTTTGTCTCACTACACCAAGTGTAGAAACTGCTTCTGAAGAGTTATCCTTGTCGATGATGGAATATACTTCCTTAAGAAGACACTCGCCAACTCATCCATGGATGGGGTGCATCTAGGAAATTGGTGGACGTTATGGCTAACTCACCACAGCTTTACATCACCTTCTAACATGAAGGCCGCAAATTGGGACTGCTTATCCTCTTTTATCTCTGCCGATCTCAAGAGTTCCTGAATCCTTGCCAACCAGTCCTCGACATTAGTCAGTGTGCAGACTCCCTTGAACATTGGAGGATGGAAGCTCGAAAAATACTTCATCTGCTAGACTCCCTACCCAGCGATAACTTTCTCAGCTAACGGTTCTGCATGCCTGTCCCCTCTGCTCGGTATGACTGGTGTCATATCTGGGGTAATGGGACTCATTACCTAAACAACAAGGGTCACAACCTGGGTTATCACTGCTGCTTAGGCCGCTACCATTGTCTCTACTAGCATGTGATAGAAATTGGTTGGGGATACACCCATTCCCATATGACCCGGAGCAGTATCTGTAAGACCCCCCTCCCGGAACACAACACACGGCACGAGGGGAGTCTTATGCCCGAAATAGCCGCCTTGCGGTAGCACTAACACACGGGTTAGCCTTTACCACAAGACGCCTATTCCGCCGGCTACAATCCATATCACAACAATTATGCCAACCCAACCATAACAGAAAAGTAAAGCTAAAAGCAGTTCAGTTCACAGCTAAGTTAAAGTCCAAAAATAGCGGAAGATAACAAGCACAACAGGCTTGCACAAAAGAAACAAGAGTCTAGAAATGTTTTGCCAAACGGCTACATGAAAACACTCACTACTGTCACTGACGGTGCCGATGGCACCACCACCTCAGGTCCTATCATCCGGGCCTGGCTGTCCTGCTGCATAGTCCGTTGCCGCTCTACCTGCGGGGTTTCCTCCTAAAAAGGAAGACGTAGCAACCGTTAGTCATAAGACTAAGTGGCTTCACATCCGCTCCCCCGGCGACTCCTCGGCACCGGGCGGAGAAAGGAATACAGGTACAATATATATACATAAGCAAGTAAACAAGCAGGTGACAGTAAATATGGTGAAGTATAAACTACGCTACACAACTAGCAGTTCTACAAATATCCATATAAATGACAGCAGGTATAATTAATCAGAATAGCAACTTAACTTATAAGAGTGCCCATACAAACTTATAAGTTAAGGATCGGCTTAACAGTAAAGTAACTCATCGTATAAGAGTGCCCATACAAACTTATACGATGAGGATCTTGTGTATGCAATGAATGACATGTTATGAATGTTATGTTATGACCGACTCATGCGCACGCACATGCAACTTGCTATGTCGACACAGACTAGAAGTTCCCACTTTTCGAGCAGGTAGCTAACCTCTCAGGCGTCGTCCGTCGTGGCCAGACGGCGACAGTGGAGCGGGCGTCTCCACTACTAGGTGGTATCACACTACCTATCCTAGGCCCCCGTACGCCTCAACGCTAAGAACACAACAGCGGAGCTCACATGCGTACTACGGCTCAGAAGGGGTCTTGGGTAAATGTGCACCAAGATCACAGCCCAACCTGGCCTTGATTTCGAACCGGATGGAACCTCGGAAACGCACGAGGTGCAAGCCCAACCGTTCTCATGGCACGGAGGAGATCTCGGGTTATGGACACCAAGTATCTAACCCTACCGCCCAAGGTCTACTCATTGGCTCCCATCGGTGTGACGACTGGCGAACCCGTAGACCTGCCACAATCATTATCTCAACACCGCGACACGATGAATCGTCGCACATCACATGCCCCAAAACAACTCACTCGATGCTACCCGTAGGGAGACTTCAACTCTAAGCATCGGTTGTTAATAAACCCCTTGGGCTCGGATTACAGTTACAAAATACTCTTCACATAGTGTTCATCATGTTCACGCCCACCTATTCAATGATTTCACCTCAACACTACGTACATTAGATATGTTCAACGCCAATTTGTATAAATATATCCTTTACCAATAGCAACTCCTAATATCTAGCCTTCCCATCCAATCCATTTCTCTACCATTGCATGGTAATCCCTTATTACACAACCAAATGAGTAACCATACTAAATTATAGTAACAACGACATTATAGTTATATGGGAGCAAGATATCACATGAGCAAATCACAATCATTGCAAAAGTGCTAACATTATAATTTAACAAGTGCATTAACATAGGATAGTCCAATACTAAAACTGGGATTCCCGGAGCTACAGGAATCCGATCACAATGCACAACCCCTCGTTGGAAAGGTATTCGCGAGGGCTACGACTTTCGTGTTGAGTCGATTGCCCAGATCTGGTCGCAACATACCAGAAATTCAACTCGAATACGTACAGGAAACAGTTTCCTGTACAGGAATTTTCCCGAACGCAGCGGACTCGAACCAGCTTTCCCGTGGCTACAGGTATCGCATGGAAACGAGCAACCCCTCGTTGGAAAGGTAATTTCAAGGGCTACGACTTTTGTGTTGAGTCGATCACCCAGATCTGGCCAGAACACCTCCGAAATTGGCCACGAAGGTCGCCGCGTGCAGAAATCAGATTTCTGCACGCATCTTAAGGCGAGATGAACGGCATCCGTTCATCTTCTTCCTGGCAACGACCTCGCATAAACTTCTCCAGAAATCACACCCAACCTTATTTCTCCTTTCAAAGCCAAACCCCCAACGAAAACCCCTCTCATCTCCACTTTGAAGGATGAGAAGGTTGAGGGAGACTAAGCCTAAAACCTAGGCATGGCTTATCCTAAGAACTCTCCTCCTCACCATCAAGACTCTATGGAGTCGATGTCTCTCCTATAATAACTATAGATCTAGCACCAAGGGAGAGGGGAGGAAGCTCACCTCAAGTCCAGCGGTACCACCATGGCCGGCCATGAGCCTCGCACTCCTTCGCGGCGGCATTGTTTTTCCCTTGACGGTGGCGGCGTTTTGATTCCTCCAAGGATGGCTCCAGCAAGCTCTTCCTCCTCCTCCAGCCAAGAACCCTCTCAGGAATTTCGGGGCAGAAGAAAGGAGATGAAATGCTAGGGTTTCCCAACTTTTTCCTTTTTATACATCGCAGACACGGGTAGGCACACGGCCGTGTTCCTACCCGTGTTCAGGTGACACGGCCGTGTGGCATGCCGTGTCTAGGGCCGTGTTCCTCCCAGAACCACTTTCTGCTGGGTCAGGGTTGCGGCACACGGGTAGAGACACGGCCGTGTCCCGACCCGTGTCCTTGGCACACGGCTAGGGACACGCCCGTGTCCCAACCCGTGTCCTTGGCACACGGCTAGGGACACGCCCGTGTCCCAATGCCCGTGTACCTCTCTGACTGGCAAACCTATTTTTATGAGGCACACGGGTATGGACACGGCCACCCGTGTCAGCCAAAAATGCTGTTTTGCCTTGTTTTCCTCATTTCCCGCACGTCCGCACCTGTTCACCCACATCCCCCATTGGGCTCACCACAGCCCCCTTGACTCAAATACGCAATCAAGGGGCCTAGCGCGAATTGGGACGTTACAAATCCTATAAACAAAATAAAAGATTTCGTCCCCGAAATCAGGGTAAGGCTATGGGAGTGAAACACATAAAAAGGGAACTATGCTTTCAAATAAAATTTTTACCTGGAGTAAATAATTCCGGGTAGCGCTCTTGCATCAAATCCCTTGGCTCCCATGTGCACTCTTCCTTCCCGTGATTAGACCATAGCACCTTCACCAAGGGAACACTTTTGCGGCGCAAGGTCCTTGTCTCGTTATCAACGATCCGCACCGGCTCCAGTCGCACAGACCTATCAGACGCCACGGCACCATCTGCCGTGGGGATATACTGTTCAGGTCGCAACAAAGCCTTCCGAAGCGACGATACATGGAACACGTCGTGAAGGTTCTCCAGCTCCGGTGGTAACTCCAATCGATAGGCCAGAGGGCCAATCCTTTCCACTACAACATAGGGCCCAACATACCTTGGGCTGAGCTTCTTGACTCCACGTACTCGTGACACTCCGTGCATCGGTCGAATCTTCAGGAACACCTTATCACCCACTTGAAACTCTACCATACGGTGCCTTGCGTTGTAATATTTCGCCTGTCAGCTTTGAGCCTCTAGCATTCGATTCCGGATCAACCTAACCACCGCGTCTGTGTCATCAATATACTCATTTCCCAATGTCTTCGGATCTTCGTCTTGCACCCAGGACAAGGGTGTTCTACACCTCCTTCCATACAAAGCTTCATGAGGTGCCATTCCAATACTAGCTTGATGACTGTTATTATAAGAGAACTCCACGAGAGGTAAGAGCCTCTCCCATGGTTCTCCTTTATCTAGCACACACAACCTCAATAGGTCCTCCAATGTTCGGATGGTTCGTTCAGATTGCCCGTCCGTTTGTGGGTGAAAGGTTGTGCTAAAGGCGAGGCGCGAGCCCAAATAAGCCTGTACAGCCCTCCATTCTCTTGAAGTAAACCGACCATCCCGGTCGGAGACGATCGTCTTTGGCACACCATGGTACCGCACAAATTGTTCCACAAAGAGACGCACTAAGACGCCCACTTGCGCCTCCTTCTTCATTGGGATAAATCGGGCTACCTTGGTCAACCGATCAACTATCACCCACACAGAATCATTCCCCGAGCGCGAGCGAGGTAACCCGTGGACGAAGTCCATGGAGATGTCCTCAAATTTCCATTCGGGGATGGGCAACGACTGTAGCATTCCACCGGGGCTTCGGCACTCTGCCTTCACCATTTGGCAGGCCACACAATGAGTAACAAAGTACTTGACATCCCTCTTCATGCCCGGCCAACACATCGTCTTTCTCAAATCGGTGTACATCTTCGCGATCCCCGGGTGCACCGAGTACTTGGAGCAATGGGCCTCCTTTAGAATATCCTCCCGAATGTTGTCACCTTCGGGGATGTAAAGCCGGCCACGAAAATGGACGAGGCCGTCTTTTAGGGAGTATTCTTCCGTAGTCCCATCCTCCATTGACTTGAAAGCCGGGGTTAAAGCCGCATCCTTCTTTTGTTCCGTACGGATCCGGTCTCGTATGTTGCAAACTATACTCATCGCGGCCAAATATTCGGTATACTCTTCCGGTTGATTCTTAAAGACCAAAGTGATTTCCATCTCTTGCAGCGTCCGGATTAACTCCATCCTCATCAAGCGGGATTCCGTGCTCGCTTCCGGCGCTTTCCGGCTCAAGGCATCAGCTACGGAATTAACCTTCCCGGGGTGGTAGTTCAAGGTGAAATCATAGTCGCACAAGAACTCCAACCACCGCCGCTGTCTCAAGTTTAACTCCTTTTGGGTGTGAACGTACTTCAGATTTTTGTGATCCGAGTAGATCTCGCAGTGGACGCCGTATAAATAATGCCTCCACATCTTCAAGGCGAATACCACCGCTCCCAACTCTAGATCATGCACCGGGTAGCTGGCTTCATGCTTCTTCAACTGTCTTGAAGCATAAGCGATCACATGCCCATTCTGCATCAACACAGCTCCCATCCCTTGATACGACGCATCCGTGTAAACTTGAAAGCCCTCCTTCCCAGATGGAAGAGCTAGGATGGGTGCAGTCGTCAATCTGTCTTTCAACTCTTGGAATGCAGCTTCGCACTGGGGTGTCCATTCAAACGGCACACCCTTCTTGGTCAGCGTAGTAAGGGGAAGGGCGATCTTCGAGAAGCCTTTCACGAACTTGCGATAGTACCCGGCAAGTCCAAGAAAGCTTCGTATGTCGGCCGCTGACTTCAATGGCGACCACTCCTTCACGGCCCGCACCTTGGCCGGATCTACTGCTAGCCCCGCCCCACTAATCACATGGCCCAAGAACGCGACCTCTCGAAGCCAAAACTCACATTTGCTGAACTTGGCAAACAAAGTGTGCTCCTTTAGTTTCCTCAGCACTAAAGTTAGATGTTCGGCGTGTTCTGCTTCAGTCTTGGAGTAGACTAGGATATCATCGATGAACACGATGACAAAGATGTCCAAATAAGGGCTGAACACCTTGTTCATCAAGCTCATAAAGGCGGAAGGGGCGTTTGTGAGCCCAAACGGCATCACGGTGAATTCATACAAACCATATCTCGAACTGAACGCCGTCTTCTGAATGTCATCTTCTTGTATCCTCAGCTGATAATATCCTGAACGCAGATATAACTTGGAGAACCAATACGATCCCACCAATTGATCGAATAATTCATCAATGCGCGGTAGGGGATAGGTGTTCCGCACCGTTAACCGGTTCAACTCTCGATAATCAATACATAACCGCAAGGTGCCATCCTTCTTTTTGACGAACAAAACGGGCGCTCCCCAAGGCGACGAGCTTGGGCGGACGAACCCTGCTTCCACTAATTCCTGAAGCTGGACTCTAAACTCTGCAAGTTCCTTCGGAGCCATTCGGTATGGAGCTCACGAGACGGGCTTGGCACCCGGAATTAGCTTGATTTGGAAGTCCACTTCCCTATGCGGGGGTAGTCCTAGCAATTTCTCGGGAAATACCTCGGGAAATTCTCGCACCACCCGCACATCCTTGACCTCTAATATCAATTTCTTCAACTCGAAGCAAATTACATAGACCTCGTCCCCTTCCATATGAGATTTCATAACTTGGATTGAAGATAATAATTTACGGGGTGCGAATTTAATACCTTGGAAGATGACTTCCGAGTCTCCATGCCTCAACATAACTTGCTTCTCCGCACAATTGATCCTGGCGTGGTGCCAGTCCAACCACTTCATGCCCAGGATGAGATCGAACTCCGGGATTCTTAACACTGTAGCCGGAGTTTCAAAGAACTTTCCTCCAATAAGGGTGTCGAAGTCGCAACTTGCTGACGACGTCATCTCAGAGCCGTCCGGAAGGCGCACCCTTTGAGTAATGCCCGTGAAGTGTTGCACTCCCTCCAAGTCCTTCACGAAGTCCTCCGAAATGAACGAGTGAGACGCACCCGTGTCAAATAACGTATAGGCGGGTCTCCCGCTAACCACGACAGTGCCTAGGTTCCAAAAGGGTAATCACTATTCAGAATAGCGCGTATCATTTGTATCATAAATCTAACAAGTCATATAATATTAAAACAATTTTGCACGTACCGGTGATGACTTCCTGCGGATTTCTCTCCTGAGTCATATCCAATGCGAATACATGCTCCCGTGCATGTCCTTGATTTCTCCCTGGTGGTCCTCTTCCTCGGCCACGCATGTGCCCTCGTCCCCGTGGAGCTACTGGAGGGGGAGCAATAGGGGCACCACCGATCAGTCGCGGGCAAACTCATCGGACATGCCCCGGTTGGTTGCACTCAAAACATATCATCTCACGTCGGCCCCCAGGTTGTTGATAATATTGCTGCTGCGGTGGTGGTGGTAAAGGTAGTGGTTGCGGAATTGGGTACTCCACCCGATAGTTCCGGTTGACCCACCGACCGCCTCTGTGGTTTCCCCTTCCTCTGCCATGATCATTCCGCCTTCTATTACTAGGGCCGACTTCAATTACACCTTCCGCAGGTCTCTTGCCACATCCCATGTGGTCCGCCTCCAGTCTCTTTGCCATGTCAATGATTTCTGCCAGGCTTCCATCGGCTATAAACAAAAGGGCCTGCCTCAGGGGGTCCCTTAACCCTTTGTAGAAGCGCTTCGCGTAGCCTCTATCGTCCAACTCATAGGAATCGGCAAACCTAGCGAGGTGTTGGAACTCCCTCTGGTACTCCGTTACCGAATTCGATCCCTGCTTCAGCTGCAGAAATTTTTCTTCAAGTCCATCCCGAGCAGAAGAAGGGATGAAGTGCTCCAGAAAAGCCTCGGTGAACTCGTTCCAACCGATGTCCGTGTACAACCGCCCTTGGAAGATGGAGCCCATGAGGGACTTCCACCACCTTTTGGCGTGCAGCTCTAGCAGCGTCACTACCAATGTCACCGCCATGCTGTTCGGACATCTTATGCCAGCCATCAATTCCTGCACGGTATCAAGCCATTCCTCGGTGCGCACCGGCGATTCTGTCCCAAGATAGGCAGGAGGGGACAGGGCACGGAAGGTGCTCAACCAGTTGGAGCTTGGCGCTTGTTGTTGCACCGGAGCTTGCTGGGCTTTAAATGCATCCAATATGGCTGACAGCGTTTGTCCCAGTTCCGACTGCTGGAATTGTGAAGGGACGGAAGGGGTAGGAGTGCCCCCAACCGGCTCCACCTGCGCTGGGACCTATACGCAAGGTACAAACTAGGGTCAGGTTGGCTAAAACTAATGTCAAAGTTGGACAACTTAGTGTGAATTACAGATGGGCACACCACTGCTTCCGCTAAGTCGGTTTGTCCCCAAACCGACTAATCGAACGGGAGTGGCCCATTGTTACCTGACTGCTGTAGGTGAAGATCGGCTTAGTCTGATACCATTTGTAAGACCCCCCTCCCGGAACACAACACACGGCACGAGGGGAGTCTTATGCCCGAAATAGTCGCCTTGCGGTAACACTAACACACGGGTTAGCCTTTACCACAAGACGCCTATTCCGCCGGCTACAATCCATATCACAACAATTATGCCAACCCAACCATAACAGAAAAGTAAAGCTAAAAGCAGTTCAGTTCACAGCTAAGTTAAAGTCCAAAAATAGCGGAAGATAACAAGCACAACAGGCTTGCACAAAAGAAACAAGAGTCTAGAAATGTTTTGCCAAACGGCTACATGAAAACACTCACTACTGTCACTGACGGTGCCAATGGCACCACCACCTCAGGTCCTATCATCCGGGCCTGGCTGTCCTGCTGCATAGTCCGTTGCCGCTCTACCTGCGGGGTTTCCTCCTAAAAAGGAAGACGTAGCAACCGTTAGTCATAAGACTAAGTGGCTTCACATCCGCTCCCCCGGCGACTCCTCGGCACCGGGCGGAGAAAGGAATACAGGTACAATATATATACATAAGCAAGTAAACAAGCAGGTGACAGTAAATATGGTGAAGTATAAACTACGCTACACAACTAGCAGTTCTACAAATATCCATATAAATGACAGCAGGTATAATTAATCAGAATAGCAACTTAACTTATAAGAGTGCCCATACAAACTTATAAGTTAAGGATCGGCTTAACAGTAAAGTAACTCATCGTATAAGAGTGCCCATACAAACTTATACGATGAGGATCTTGTGTATGCAATGAATGACATGTTATGAATGTTATGTTATGACCGACTCATGCGCACGCACATGCAACTTGCTATGTCGACACAGACTAGAAGTTCCCACTTTTCGAGCAGGTAGCTAACCTCTCAGGCGTCGTCCGTCGTGGCCAGACGGCGACAGTGGAGCGGGCGTCTCCACTACTAGGTGGTATCACACTACCTATCCTAGGCCCCCGTACGCCTCAACGCTAAGAACACAACAGCGGAGCTCACATGCGTACTACGGCTCAAAAGGGGTCTTGGGTAAATGTGCACCAAGATCACAGCCCAACCTGGCCTTGATTTCGAACCGGATGGAACCTCGGAAACGCACGAGGTGCAAGCCCAACCGTTCTCATGGCACGGAGGAGATCTCGGGTTATGGACACCAAGTATCTAACCCTACCGCCCAAGGTCTACTCATTGGCTCCCATCGGTGTGACGACTGACGAACCCGTAGACCTGCCACAATCATTATCTCAACACCGCGACACGATGAATCGTCGCACATCACATGCCCCAAAACAACTCACTCGATGCTACCCGTAGGGAGACTTCAACTCTAAGCATCGGTTGTTAATAAACCCCTTGGGCTCGGATTACAGTTACAAAATACTCTTCACATAGTGTTCATCATGTTCACGCCCACCTATTCAATGATTTCACCTCAACACTACGTACATTAGATATGTTCAACGCCAATTTGTATAAATATATCCTTTACCAATAGCAACTCCTAATATCTAGCCTTCCCATCCAATCCATTTCTCTACCATTGCATGATTATCCCTTATTACACAACCAAATGAGTAACCATACTAAATTATAGTAACAACGACATTATAGTTATATGGGAGCAAGATATCACATGAGCAAATCACAATCATTGCAAGAGTGCTAACATTATAATTTAACAAGTGCATTAACATAGGATAGTCCAATACTAAAACTAGGATTCCCGGAGCTACAGGAATCCGATCACAATGCACAACCCCTCGTTGGAAAGGTATTCGCGAGGGCTACGACTTTCGTGTTGAGTCGATCGCCCAGATCTGGTCGCAACATACCAGAAATTCAACTCGAATACGTATAGGAAACAGTTTCCTGTACAGGAATTTTCCCGAACGCAGCGGACTCAAACCAGCTTTTCCGTGGCTACAGGTATCGCATGGAAACGAGCAACCCCTCGTTGGAAAGGTAATTTCAAGGGCTACGACTTTCGTGTTGAGTCGATCACCCAGATCTGGCCAGAACACCTCCGAAATTGGCCACGAAGGTCGCCGCGTGCAGAAATCAGATTTCTGCACGCATCTTAAGGCGAGATGAACGGCATCCGTTCATCTTCTTCCTTGCAACGACCTCGCATAAACTTCTCCAGAAATCACACCCAACCTTATTTCTCCTTTCAAAGCCAAACCCCCAACGAAAACCCCTCTCATCTCCACTTTGAAGGATGAGAAGGTTGAGGGAGACTAAGCCTAAAACCTAGGCATGGCTTATCCTAAGAACTCTCCTCCTCACCATCAAGACTCTATGGAGTCGATGTCACTCCTATAATAACTATAGATCTAGCACCAAGGGAGAGGGGAGGAAGCTCACCTCAAGTCCAGCGGTACCACCATGGCCGGCCATGAGCCTCGCACTCCTTCGCGGCGACATTGTTTTTCCCTTGACGGTGGCGGCGTTTTGATTCCTCCAAGGATGGCTCCGGCAAGCTCTTCCTCCTCCTCCAGCCAAGAACCCTCTCAGGAATTTCGGGGCAGAAGAAAGGAGATGAAATGCTAGGGTTTCCCAACTTTTTCCTTTTTATACATCGCAGACACGGGTAGGCACACGGCCGTGTTCCTACCCGTGTTCAGGTGACACGGCCGTGTGGCATGCCGTGTCTAGGGCCGTGTTCCTCCCAGAACCACTTTCTGCCGGGTCAGGGTTGCGGCACACGGGTAGAGACACGGCCGTGTCCCGACCCGTGTCCTTGGCACACGGCTAGGGACACGCCCGTGTCCCAACCCGTGTCCTTGGCACACGGCTAGGGACACGCCCGTGTCCCAATGCCCGTGTACCTCTCTGACTGGCAAACCTATTTTTATGAGGCACACGGGTATGGACACGGCCGTGTCCATACCCGTGTCAGCCAAAAATGCTGTTTTGCCTTGTTTTCCTCATTTCCCGCACGTCCGCACCTGTTCACCCACATCCCCCATTGGGCTCACCACAGCCCCCTTGACTCAAATACGCAATCAAGGGGCCTAGCGCGAATTGGGACGTTACAGTATCACTGCTTGCTGAAGGTTCCTCTCGTGGCCTCGACGTCGCCGCATCATCGCTATGGCCCTTAACAAAAGTAAGGCAAACCAAGAATCAAGTTCTGTTCTGTTGGGTCCGGCGTTCCTTCACTTGACCTGTGGCGCTCTGCTACTTATATAAAAAATAAAGTAGCACCCTCTCCAACAGTCCGGGCTTTTGGTGCAGTTTGGTATGCACTTGATCCTTCAATTGGTATCAGAGGAGGTCACGGGTTCAAGACCGGGGGGCGCTATTAAATCCTGATTTTTCCCTTCTACCTGTGTGGGTCCGGTGGGTCAGGCAACCGTGGACATGTGGTAACCCCACCTCTGAGCCGTGTGGGCCATGTGGTAACCCCACCTTTGAGCCGACGGGTTGTGCTGGACGCTGGGTGGGATTGTTGGGTCCGGCGTTCCTTCACTTGACCCGTAGCGCTCTGCTACTTATATAAAAAATTAAGTAGCGCCCTCTACGCCGGGGGGGATTGTTGGGTCAGACGACGTTCCTTCACTTGACCCGTGGCACTCTGCTACTTATATAAAAAATTAAGTAGCGCCCTCTCCAACAGTCCGGGCTTTTGGTGCAGTTGGTTATGCGCTTGATCCTTCATGTTCGCAAAACGTAAACACAAGGATACTCATGGTCCTGTGATACTCCTATGTGGATAACTTCTTTCGCGATCCGATTATATTAAATCGACCACTACACCTCACCTTGGACATGAACCTCCCACTAATACCAAATTGTAACACCCCCTTTTATGATCATATAATATGGGTCCGGCTGGGGCCCCACAACATATAGACGTCATAGTTTCAGCATTATAAATTTATATAAAAGTATTGTCCATCTCAAAATGTAGCAAGTAAAATAGCAAAAACACATCAACAAGACTACAAGCTGTCCACAACAACATAGGAGTCTGAAATGACATTAAGGCCTTATAACATTTAAGCGTCCAAAACAACAACAATACTTAAAACAAAGTAATATGACAAAGCACTCCTAGGATATCTCGGCATGCCAGACAGATTACAATATATGAAACATAACATGCACACACAGGAAATAGCAGAAGGGGTACACTTCATGAGGTTTAGGCCTTTTTGGCCTGCGAGCTTGCTCCAGCTTACGATCCTTGCCCTGTAAAAATTTGTTTTAACGTGGGTCAACAAAGGTTGACCTCAATAGTATAACCAACACCCCTCCTCTTGGTCATCCCTAGCGGACCCTGGGGCACTCCATCACCCTGCATGTCAGCACATCGTATGAATAGGTAAATAAACATGAATAGACATATAAAAAAACATGTTTTGATGTCTCAAACATCAAACATGTTTCTATGTTGAGCATTTAAATAAAAGGGGCTAACAATGCAACATGTATGCAATCTTGGGTTTCACCCAAAGCACCCTAAAGTGCGTATTATTCTAACACATCATCACGCATCATCATATCATAACAATCACATGGGTACTTCCAATATCCCCCAATGGCTTTCAAGTCGCAAAATGGAACTCTTGCATAAACCCCACCTACTCATGGGTCTCAATACCCAGGTTTGTCTGCAAGCTCTGACTCTCATATTAGTTCCATCATAACAAACCAACTGATGCTAAGAACCCTTGCTTGACCCTGCCCGCTCGTGGGCTTCATCGCCCGGGCTTGTCCAAAAGCTTGGGATTCTCGTCAGTTTCTATAGAAGGGGACTTGTCTTGTCGGGACACTCTCTACACATAACTTACAACGTCACGGGATAGCGAGCCAACCACAGATGCAAATTTGTGCCTTCACATAACATTCAACAATCACATCACTTCCCTCCCTAGTCACCATTCATTCTCACATGAAAAAGAGGGCATTGCAAATGGTGTCTTCGCCGCAATCAGATTTCTAGAAAAAATCCCTATAGTGCATGTCAAGCAACATCAACGAATTGGACCACCGGTCGCGATTACGGCTTCACCCACAATGTTTAATCCACTAATGAAGCAGATCTCTAATGCAATAATATGTCGGGGATGGACTCAATCGACCCGGTGGTTCCTCTTGAACCATAGCAATCTGAACCCCTCTCATTTGAGAGATCTAGTGCCTAAATGCTCGGAATAAGGCATAAATAAAATTGATGTCATGCACGCATCTTAAAAACCAGGAAGAGACGTTTCGTTACCTTCTAATTCCTCTTCCTAGGCATGGAGATCTTGATTTGCATGAATGGAAGTATGCGCCTTCAAGACTTCTCCATGAATCTGGTCTTAGATCGATGAACGGAGCTTCGAAGCTTCGTCAATGGCGGAAGATACCTCTTATTACTCCTCCAAACTCTCTCTCAAACCCTAACTTCTCAACCCAAAATATGATAAAATGGGAGGAGTGAACCCCTTAGCCCTACTTAGGGCTCACGGGCGGGGGATTCTAGGTCACACAATCAATTTTTAAGAAGATCGGACAGCTAGAAATTGCCCCTCATAGAATAGGTTTCGCACCCTACCATCGGGCGGTAGCTACCTACTACGGCATGGTATCTCACAGAGCCACTAACCCCCTCCAGGTCGTCGATCTACCTCTAGCAGTAGATCTATCGACAGGTGTTAGCTTCTCAATGCTCTCGACGCACTCGACGCATAAAAGGCTACTACTAGGCGGTAGCTACCTACCGTCATGTGGTAGTTTCAAAAGAAACAAAATTCCAAAATGGGGTGCTACACATCATCATTTCACGGACCTGATCCAATCAAGATTGCTGAAAATGAGATTGTATTGGCTTAATTTGAACAAAATTGTGCACTAAACTAGGGGGAGTTAGCTGTAGAATAAATGGATGCACAAAGTCAGGGGGAGTTTGTTGTCCAAAGTCAAGGGGAGTTAGTTGTTCAAACTATTCACTCAGAAAAAGTCAGTGAAAATGAAGAAGAAACCCCAGTATTTTCTAAAATAGTAGTGATTATTTCTTATACCTCAAAGGGAAAGCAACTAAAGTCATCAAGGAAAAGGAAGGAGCATGTTATTGATAATATTCTATCTGTTAAAGTAAAAACAAGAAGTTCTATCGTAACCAGTGCTCACTCATCTATAGAGATTTTTAAGACATGTGTAGGAATCTATAGTTCAACATTATTCTTTCGACCTCATGTCATTCCTATTCTACTAAAAGAACTAGATGCGGTCAACATGTATAATGGAACTTGCAATATTCCTATTTTACCACTGCCAAAACATCCTGCTAACAGAAAATCAAAGTAGCAAAAGCTTGATGTTGCAGCAAAATTCAACAAGGGTAAAGGTAGTGTGAGTTTGGAAAATGAAATGGAAGAAATTACATGAATATAAGGGAACTGGTAAAAAGAAAAATTAATCTGAATGAAGTATATCAGAATGCTCAGAAAGACTGGGAAAGATTAATTTCAGTACAATAGTTTCTTAAAGATAAATCAGATTATTGGAGATTCAAAAGTTTGATGCAGTATATTGAGTTGACAAAAGACAAGCTGTTAGAGAAACTTTACAGTTATGTGCTTATGTTGTTTATTTCTGAATCTGCTGATAAAGCTTGTTGACAGTCAGACAAAAAGTTGTAAATACATAGATATTCAGGAGGTATATACATTGAAATTCATGTTGACATTTTTGAAAGGATCATTATGAAAGCCTCATATATTTAGTTGCCTCTTATGCATGTCCTTTATTTTTCTTATCTAGCATCAGTACATGTTAGATCAAAACTCTATATTTTTTACTGATATATATTTGTAAAATCATTTTTGAAATTTTGTAAAATTTGTTAAGTTAAATAGGGGGAGATTGTTGGGAAAACCCTTATGATTTATCTTAACAAATTATTTTTAGTGATTTTATATCTTAGGTTTATTATCCATGATGTATAGTGAGGGTAATTTGTTCTTAGGAGTACTTGGATATCATTGATATAAAGGACATAAGAAAGGCATACTAAGGCTCTATTTGGTTGGGCTATTGCTGATGGTAAGCTGCTGATGGTAAGCTGCTAATAGAAAAAGTACTGATTCTGAAAAATGGAGTTCTGTTAAAAAACTGTTTGGGTGAAATGGAATTTCCAAAATGGAGTTTTCAAATTGTTATTTGGAAACAAAACAGAGTTTTGATTGAATTTTTTCCCACATTTTTTTAGTACCAATAATTATTCAGTAAATATTGTTTTCATAAAATAAAACCCAACACCCAAAATAATGTTTGCTTCAGACAATTTATAGAAAAAATACACCTCTTTTTGTCCTACGTTCTTGCTTCATACAACTCATCTACTATGATATTACGTAGCGTGATCATCTCCTCTACACCACCTACAGTGTCAGTGCATGTTTCTTGTCGGCCTTGTGATATCATCCCAACACACAGTACACACCCACACACAGTACACACATATCAGAAAAGCGAAAACACATAATAGAACAAACCAAGTAGTGAATCGTATATCACAAAAGCTACAACGCACACAAACAATAGTTGCAACACGCAATCTTCCAATAAATACATAGAAGTTTATTGAAGTTGAAGATTATTTTGCCTAGGGAAAGTTTCGTGTTAAATAATTGATTCAAACAAGTTCAAATAAACCATAATTGGACTGGACATCAAATTCAAGCAAACAAATCCTCCTTTGAGTCCCATTCCTGGTTGACTTTACAAAACTCCAGAAAGAAGAACCGTGCAGCTTCTGATGTTCATCGCAAGAAAATGTAGTGGCTGAAAACTGGAAAAGAAGATCTAGTGTGCCCGCAGATCCGGAATTGATATGCGAATGAAACCCTAGATCTAGCATAAAATCAAAACTCATCAGAGAAGGGGAAGTAGATTCTGGAAGAATAGTGCATCCAGAGCTCAAATACGGAAGAACCTAAAATGCAGTCCTCAAAAACGATGGACGATACCTCGTGAGCGAAGATGGAGCGCCGGTGTTTTACTGCGTGAGGAAGAGGCCGGATGAGCGGTGGAGATCCGGTGGTCTCCGCTAGCGAGGAAAAGAGTCGGGAGCGCTAAGGGATTCGGCGAGAGCTTTTGTTGCCGAACGCGGAAATTTTTTGCGGTTGGGGTTATGAAGTAAACTACAGAAAGCCAAAAATGGCGTTTTAAAATAAGCTGTGCCAAATGCTATTTATGCGGAAAATAGTGGTGCATTTCCACCGCACCGCAGGCTAAAAGCCTAACCAAATGCCACCTAAATATAAGAGAAAAGTCATAAATTGCCAACATACATCGACTAGAAGTCAACGCAACTTCAGCTGGAATTCGACGCTACTTCAAATAGAAGTCAGTGCAACTAAATTTGATAAGTTGACGGCATTCAAAGGATTATATCGACGCTTACTTTGACATGATATCGATAGAACATCGACTATAGAGTTAATCTTCAGATAGTCAAAATTCGATGTTGCTTCTATTAGAACTCGACGTTACGTCGACTGAATTTCTTAACAGAATTCATTTTGAGGCTTCAATCAGAATTAATTCAAGAAGGGGTTTGAATAACAGAATATTGAAGATGTTAGAAGATGTATATATATATATATACAAGAGTTACAGTGCACGGGGGTCCCCCGTGCTCCGTGCGATAGGGAAGCCCGCCCCCAGCGGGCTCCACACGCCCCAGGCGGGCTCCGCACGCCCCCAACTCTTATAAATATAAGAGACGGTTCTTATAAATATAACTTTTTCTGCGGTGACACCATTTTAATGTTAATCAAGAGTTTAATTAATTAATTAAGAGTTTATTTAATGTTTTTATTTGATATTATTTATTATTATTTTTTTTTAATTATTCTTTAATTAATTTTGTTTTATTAATTTCGCCCGCATTTAATTAATTGTTCGAACCATATGATTTAATTAATTTCATTAATTAAATAGTTAATAAAGAATAATAAAAAAACTAATGATTAAAATAAAAAACGGACGTTCGAGATTGATTTGAAGGATCTCGGATGTTACACCGTGTAATCGCAATGGTCAACATGTATATATATATATATATATATATATATATATATATATATATATATATATATATAAGATGAGATACAAAAGGATAGCAAGAGATCTTGAATGATCATTAAATTCTTACATCAATCACTAACTATAGACAATTAAGAAATTCATATCAAATCATAATATATTGATTTTGATAGAGAAAGTTTGGAA
This sequence comes from Platanthera zijinensis, assembly GCA_039513925.1. Taxonomy (NCBI): domain Eukaryota; kingdom Viridiplantae; phylum Streptophyta; class Magnoliopsida; order Asparagales; family Orchidaceae; genus Platanthera; species Platanthera zijinensis. The sequence continues at coordinate 70,736,588 of CM077082.1, forward strand.
GATCATCATTAGCAATTGAATTTTGTCAATCAATAAGTCGATTGTTAGATTATTGTTGAGTCTGTAAAAGAGAATTAGTTCTTATTCTTCTTCTTAAGAGGAAATTGTATCAGATTTAGAGAAGATTCAAGGATAATCTGGAAATAGGGCATATAGTCTTTGGGATTTTAATATTCAGAGATTCATCTAAAGTTCCAGATATCATCACTGCTAGTCCTCAGAAATCTTCTGGGACACAGAGAGAAGATTAATTCTATCACAAATCATCTTTCATTTTCTTTTTACACTTTATGAAAAGAGTTTTGAGAATCCCTCTTCAAAGATTCAGTGAGAGGTCCTGAGAGTCTCCTTGAGAAAAGACTCAAATTGTATTGATTCGAAAACACTAGACAGGACCCGAGTGTCTCACACACTGTGGTAGAAAACTAGAACAGGACCTCGAGCTGCAGTGTGGAGGTCTCGCCACACACTCGGAAGATCAAAGAGAGAATCCTCTCCCTAACCAGTGTTGAGTCGGGCACTTTGGAGGGCACTTGAGAGCACCAGACTGCCCACCCAGAAACCATAGTGAACAAAGTGAGGAAACAAAGGCTGTCAGTGAGGAAATTGCTAAAAGCACATTAAAGTGTATTTAGAAAGAAGCTTGTACGTAAGCTAAGAGGAAATAAAGGTTATATGGTTTTTTGAATGCATTGACTTTATCGACTACACCATCTAGTCTATAAACTATCAAATAGCTTCTAATCAATTCTTTCTAGTTGATAAACTTTCAAACATCTTCCAATCAAATAAGTTCGGCTCTACACTCATAAGTGAAGGAACTCCATAGTTAAGCATGCTTGGGCGAGAGTAGTACTGGGATGGGTGACCTCCTGGGAAGTCCCTGTGGTGCGCGCTTGACTATCGAGTTTGCCTCATCAAAGGGAGGTTGTGGCCACCAACAACCCGCCTATGGAGGGAGAGGGGTTGGGGTGCTTGGGCTGTAGCCCGGTAGCGTCGCCTAGAGCGGAGCCGTGGCTTTGTCCCGTTGGATCGGCTAGGGCATTACACAAGCCTCCCACTCTGGTTGGTAATCTACTTATTCTCTATAGTGAAAAAATGAGAAGAAATGTGAATAAGAGGTAAATAACCGCAAATTTTTTTGCTCCAAAAAAATAAGTAATACATAGGTGTGCCCCCTTATTTATAGAAAATGGGTGAGATGAGAGAATATAACACACGATGTGGGACTAAATACAAGCCGAGTGGACTGAGCGGTTTGACATACACAAACCGCTCACTATACAAGCCATAACATTACAACCTCCAGACACAAGTGAAAGGCCACCAGACAAGCCGTTAAGCCGCATCTCCGGATAGCCAACAATCCGCAGTGCAGCTAACCATTACGGTGAAGCTGCGGCAATAAATCTGACTGTCTACCGTGGGTTGCCACTAGGCCGCTGAGAGGATATCCTTGGACCAGTGCTTCACGACTTCACAAGACTGTTGCGGCTTGTCACCTAATCGCTGAGGCGCACCATCGATAGAACACTGCGTCTTCTACTAAAAACATCAACCAAACAGTCTGCTGAGGACATCCACTAGAATACCGGCAGGACAGGCCGCTGCGGCTAGTTCGGCTAACTGCCCGAACTGATTTCCAACATACTGAATCATCCCAGCAGCCCGCTAAGGCTATCTGCTAGAAGGCTGGCTAGACAGACCGCGGCGACTAGTTCGGTTTCGTGAAGTAATCAGCCAGCTCTTTATCAGATGTAACGAAAGGATTGCATATCTGATTCTTCAGAATCTCTTCTCTAATAAAGTGGCAATCAACCTCGATATGCTTCATTCTCTCATGAAAGATCAGATTCTTCGAAATGTATATAGCTGCTTTATTGTCATAGAATATTGGTAGGAGGTGATCATAAAACTCTCCCAGATCCAGTAAGAGAGTTCGAAGCCACTTTAGTTCACAAGCAGTCAAAGCCATGCATCTATACTCGGCTTCTGCACTCGATCTGGCAACCATAGCTTGCTTCTTGCTCTTCCAACTAACTAGATTTCCTCCACCAAAAGTGCAGAAACTTGATGTTGACTTCCTGTCGCCCTTATCATCTGCGTAGCTTGCGTCAAAATAATCCTCTACTTTTAAATTTCCCCTTTTCAGGAACAAGAGCTCTTTACCTGGTACACCTTTCACGTATTCAAGAATCTTTAGAGCTGACTGCATATGACACTCCCTAGGGGCTTGCATAAACTGACTTACTTTTCCAACTGCATAGCAGATGTATAGTCTAGTAACTGCCAGATAGATGAGTTTACCAACAAGACGTCTGTACCTCGTGACATCTTTAAGAAGAGGAGAAGACTCACTCCAGCTTTTGTCATCTCCAACAGCCATAGGAGACCGGGCAGGTTTAGTTCCAAGAAGACATGTCTCTTATAAAAGATCCAGAGCATACTTCCTCAGTGAAAGAACGATAGAACCAGGTTTTCGAGATATCTCAATCCTCAGAAAGTACTTAGAAGACCCCATATCCTTTGTAACAAAATGCCTGAGCAGATGCTTCTTTGTCATATCAATGCCCTTTTTATCATCCCAGTAAGAAGTATATCATCCACATACACTACAAGAATAACCAGCCCAGACAAGGTTTTCCGAATAAAAAGAGTGATCTGCAGTGCTCTGAATAAATCCAACAACAGAAATAACCTCATTAAACTTTTCAAACCAGGCTCTCGAACTCTTTTTAAGACCATAGATGGCTTTCTTCAACTTACACACCTGAGACTCCCCCTGAGAAACATACCCGGGAGGTTTCTCCATATAAACTGTCTCGTTCAAATCTCCATAAAGAAGGGAATTCTTGACATCTAACTGAGACATTTTCCAATCTCTGTTCATAGCCACTGAAAAGAGAACAGAGATTGTAGTAATCCGGGCAACAAGAGAGAACGTATCAAAGAAATCTGTACCATAAGTCTGCGTAAATCCTTTGGCTACTAGACATGCTTTGTAACGATCAATAGTACCTTCAGGAAGGTACTTGATTACAAAGACCCAACGATAGCCAACCACATTAGCACAAGGAGGAGTAGGCACAAGAGACCAAGTACCCCATTCAGTCATAGTTTTCATCTCCTCATCCATAGCAACTTTCCAATGTGGAATAATCAGAGCCTCGTAATAAGACGCTGGAAGAACATTGGCCGAGAGGGAAAAAGCAAAACTCTGCGCCCGAGGAGACAAGCTAGTGTAAGACACCACACCAGCAAGAGGATGCTAAGTGCATGATCGAACACCTTTCCTGAGAGCAATAGAAAAATTAAGGTCAGCCCTGTCTACTTACGTAGATCCATCCAAAGGTGAGGCAGGCAAACTAGGAACCATGGGCAGCGGCTCAATAGCAGAAGCAGGAAGAGCGGGAGAATCATAAGAAGAAGAAGGAAAAATAGCATGCTCGGGATAAGGTGTAGAAATAAGAGGAGAAGGAACTGAAACTCAAAAGAAGGAAGAACGGAGGAGGACAGAGAAAAGAATGGAACAGTCTCAAAGAAAGTGGCATCGGCAGATACATACTGTCGACGGAGAACAGGATCATAACAACTATATCCTTTCTGAGTCGGACAATAGCCCAGAAAGATACATTTAATCGTGCGAGGTGACAATTTGTCACGAGTAGAAGAAGGAGAATGAACAAAGACAGTGCACCCAAAGACACGAGGAGGCAAAGGAAAAGGGTTCGCATCAGGATATAGGATTGAAAAAGGAGTCTTCCCACCAACAACAGAGGAGGAAACACGATTAATAAGAAAGAAAGAGAAAAGAACCGCATGCCCCCAATAAGACATGGGAACATGCATCTGAGTAAGAAGGCTCCGAGCCACATCAAGCAGATGACGATTTTTCTGTTCAGCAACACCATTTTGTTTTGACGTATAAGGGCAAGTGGTTTGATGAATAATACCATGATCAGTACGAAACGACATAAACAGATGACTAAGGTACTCCTTAGCATTATCAGACTGAAGGATTTTAATAGAAGTAACAAACTGTGAATGAATCTTATTATAAAAAGTAGTGAAAACAAAATAAAGTTCAGAACGTTCACGCAACAAATATAACCATGTACAACGGGAAAAATCATCAATAAATGTCACAAAATATAAGATACCCCAACCAAAAATTTGAGTAGGAGCAGGACCCCATATATAAGAATGTACAATATCAAACGGACGAGAAGAACTGCGTCCTTGGCGAGCAGGAAAAGTAGAACGATGATGTTTCCCAAACTGACAAGCTTCACAATGAAGAGAAGAATCGCACAGAGGTAAATCAGGCCGTAGCTGATAGAGGATCTGAGGAGGAGGATGTCCAAGTCAAAGATGCCATTGAAGGAGAAAAGAGTAGGCAGAGAAAGTAGAAGAAGTATCAAGATAGAACAAGTGGTCGCTCTCAGTCCCAACAGCTATCATCTCCTTGGACTGAGGAACCTAAAAGGCACAAGTAGAAGCAGTAAAAATCGCTTCACAACCGAACTGCTTACAAAGAGCAGTAACAGAAAGAATATTGCAGGGAAAGTTGGGAACATAGTGTAAGACCCCCCCCCCTTTTTTTCTTTTTCAACCACCGGGGTCTTAGGCCCAGAATCGCCGCTTTGCGGTGACACCTTCACGTCTTGAAGGGTCATCACCACAAGGCGCTGATTCTGCCGGGCAATTCGATCACAGAAAGATAGCACAATAATAGAAGTAAGAGCAATGCAGTCCACAATAATAAACCACATATATAGAAATAAATCTCCACGAAGGGAGTGTCCACAGAAAACATCAGAGTACTATAAATGCGGGCTTATGCCCGGTACAAAATGTCCTCACTACAAGTCTCTCATGCGGAAACAAAAACAGGAACTACTCAGAGTCAAGACTCACGGTCCCGGCTGTATGAACTCCGGAGCTAGACTGCCCCATCTCCAGGCGCACCAATCTCTGGGGCTGCTCCTCCATGCTGGGCTCCACGATCCCCTAAATGATGCGGTTTGAAAACCGTTAGTCATAAAGACTAAGCCCTATCATCCCCTACCCCTTCCCCCATGGCTCCTAGGTACCGAGCGGAGAGGAAGAAAGGGAAGGACATGAAGGTAGAGATTACTCAAGAAACAGATGGCAGCGGAAATAATCTAGCAATTCTATGATAATATGACAGAAACAGAAAGTAAGGAAAGTAACCTTAACTTATGTGCGAAAACGCATAAGCCAAAGGATCTTCTGCAAGGCTCCCATCGTATAGAGTGTCCCATACCACCTATACGTTGGGGTGTCGGTTATCAAACAACAGCATATGTTTATATATTGAAATTAACCATTGATTTATAAACTTGCCCACACAAGCTTATAGACCAAGGAGTCGTTTTGCACGTCCTAATGTATAAGCGTCCCATACCACTTATACTTTAGGTGTCAGGGTTAAATGAATCGATTATGCTATGACATGCAAGTGGGTATGATGAAACATGCAAGTGCAACTCACACACCCGACTCTGTGCACACAGACCTTTAGTTCCCCCTTTCGGAGCCGTTACCTCCCAGGATACCTCCGTAGTGGCGGACGGAAGCGGTGGGTTGTGCCTCGCCCACCTCAAAACCAGTAAAAGCACCACTGGTCTGACCTATCGTACGCCTCAACGCTTGGTGCACTAAGCGGACGCCTGCGTACTCTTGCCGGCTGGCGCACCGGACTTCTGTTGGCGAAGTGCTAATCACCCCGCCGAGTCAACGATATCGGTGTCGGTGCAATCGAACTCCCCGATATCGAAAAACCCACCACCTTAACTTTTCCTATTTTATGCACATGTAAGTTTAATCGTAAACACACAAAAACTGAGCCAAAGCTCCCCGGACCAAAATGTCCGTCTCCAAACCAACCAAGCCGAAGCTCCCCGGACCAAAACATCCGTCTCCAAACCAACCGAGCTGAAGCTCCCCGGACCAAAACGTCCGTCTCCAAACCAACCGAGCCGAAGCTCCCCGGACCAAAACGTCCGTCTCCAACCAACCGAGCCGAAGCTCTCATCAAGCTTCCTGTGCCAACAGTGTTTGTGAAAAGTGCAGCCCTAGTTACTAAGTTACTCTTGTCGGTTTGTTATTACAGTTTACGTTAGCCCAGGACTGCCCCCGGTATTCCCCGTGAAGGGCTCTCAAGGGGCACTAGGAACCAAGACGGCGGCATTACGGCCCGAAGTTCCCTTTCGCAAGGCACTTATTATTATTGGTTGATCTCCATAACCCGATTCCCTTCTCATATTACGATAGACTATCCTAGGGTGATTTTTAACCTTCCTCTCTTCGGGAAAAGGCGATCTTTCACCGAAACCCGAGCACCTCTTAACTCTAGCTATCACCAATTCTCACTAATCTTTATACCTTCCTATTGTGATTTCCTCCACCATTTCCCACCCAGACATTATGAATAACTCCAATGCCTTCCTCAGATCATGTCCTATTGCGTTTCACAAATTGCTATATGCAGACCGACCTAGACTACATGTCGAACAGGTATGCAATGATCCAATACTCATCCAAATGCCCTAAATTATTTACTGGAGACTTACCATGATATAAATGACCTAAATCCAGAAAATGGAAATTTTCATAATTTATTTGGCATTAAACTAAATTCCTCGAAAATCCCAAGGGCTACCGGTTTGAACATGAACTACCCTAAGTTCTCATGCAAGATGTCCAAAAAATTTATGACAAATAGTAGGTTATCTCAGTAGGTTAAATCCAAGGTATCATAATTTTTCTATCATCAAAAGGGCATTAAAACTATTTTAGAAATAATCTCTATCTTTTGTTATTTATGAATTAAGTACAGAAAATATTCTTCCAAAAATTACAAATAATTTATGACATGCAGATAAAGGCCTAAAATTAGCACTGGCCCAGTTTCATAATTTTTCAGTAATAAAATCATCCCTAAATAATTTTTCAAGCATAGAACCCCTTTTTAACTTTTGTGAAGGAAGTACTGGATGTACTCAACTAAAAATTATATAAAAATTCAGGGGTAATCATTATGTTCTAAAATCTATATCTCCAAAATTTCATGAGATTTTAATGAACACAGATTCCTAAATAATTAAATCATCATCTAAGGCCAGAGCAAGCTTTACAAATGAAGTGCTAGCAATAATCAACATAAAATTCCAGAAAAATTGCTATAAGTTCTACCTAATCGAAAACTCACTCTACCCGAATTTCATAGTTTTTAAGTAAGGTTCAGTGACTGATTTTACCTATTTGATATTTTACCCTAAAAATAATGTTAGGGTTTTAAGGTATCTACTTGTCTCCAAATTCCCCAAGATTACATCCGGACCATTCTTATCAAGCTTTTGTCAACTCTACAGAGTTTCAAGGCAAAACAAGAGCAATTGCCCCCATGTCCTTCACAACCCTCAAAACCCTTCATTTAGGGTTTGAGCTTGGATCCTAGGATAAACCAACCCTAAACCTCACCATTTTTCTCCAAGCAGGTTATAACACCCTTCTAAGTCAGAGATCAGAAAATCAGCCTATGTTGAGGTGATTTGACCTTTCCAAACTCTTAGTGCACTTTTTACTAAAAGGTGTCTCACTAATGCCTAGTTAAGGGTAGAAGATTTCCTACCCAAAACTCCTCCAAATCAGTTGGAATTTTGTACAGACCTAGGTTTTATAGCCAGGGACCACTCACCAAAATTTGGGAGAGTTTGGATGTCATTTGACCACTTAAATAAATTCCTCTAAGTTTATTAAATTGAAACACAAACTTTAGGCAAAGTATCCCCAAAAATTCACATTTTTGGTCTGCCCTTAGGTATTGTTAAGGCTAATCCCCTGCCCAAATTTCAGGTCATTTAGACAAGGGACGAAGAGTGGGCATCCGTTTTAATTTCTGCCCAACTCTAGGTACAGCCCCCACTAAAACGGGTGATGCGGCCGAACCGCTTACCCAAACGAGCTGAAACCAATTTTAGATTAATCTAGACTCGAAGGGCTACGACTTTTGTGTCTGGTAACTTTTCCTAAAATGGCCTCTAAGTGCCTCGTTTTGCAGCATTAAAATGTGCCCTTCCAAATATAATTTCCTTACAAAATTATTTACATAAATTATACATTAAAACAGTTTTTACTATTCATCTTCTACAGAACCCGAAAACCAGACACAGAAAATCATATTTCCTGTAGCTCTTTCGCGCTCCGTCACTGGTCGTCCGGTCACTTCCCTGGCCAGCCACCACCACCACCGCCTCCATTGAGGCGATGGCTATCGGTTGGCGGTGGTTTGGCCGCCGGAGGTGGCGGTTTCCGGCGAACTCAAGAATACACTTTTCATGGTTTTCCATGAAAACGAGAGATGGGTCCGGCTCCGTTGAGCGCGAACTTCCTTTCTAAGAATCCTAAGATCTACCCATGAAAGAGAAGAAGCAGAGGAGGACCTTATTTGCGGTTTGGAGGCGAGAAGAACGACGGGGTGCCATGGCGCGGTGGTGGCGTTGCTGAACTTCTCCTACAGCAAGAACAAGGATCTGATCGTTTGATTGAGCGTGTAACCTTCTCCTCTTGCTCCAAGTGGGCTTTTATAAGTCAGCATGTGGGGAGGTGAAAGGGTAAAGCCTTAATGGTCATGAAGGCTCCTTCTAATAACATTTCGGTTACAGTGAAGGGATAAGAAACGGTGGAAGATGAACAGGTGTGTCCAGTTGGCGGTTTCCTATCGGACCACATCTTTCTCCTTTATTATATAATTACAGAAGGAAAAACGGCCTGTAATTACTCCTGGTATAACTTCCCACACCAGCATTTATTACCACGCGTGTTAGAATAATTTCGGGCCTGAACCGTCGTTTCGGCCAATGTCACGGGCGTGACACATAGGTCACGGGCGTGACAAGCCCGGATAGCCAATTCTGGGTTCGACGATCGTCGAACTGAGATCGACGATCGTCGAAGGGTGGTCACGGGCGTGACACCTGGGTCACGGGCGTGACAGGCCTGGGTGGTTAGTTCTGGGTCGACGATCGTCGAACTGAGATCGACGGTCGTCGAAGGGTGGTCACGCCCTAGGTCACGGGCGTGACACCTAGGTCACGGGCGTGACAGGCCCGAGTTTCAATTTCGACGATCTCCTTACGGAGATCGACGATCGTCGAAGGAGTCACGCCCTAGGTCACGGGCGTGACACCTTGGTCACGGGCGTGACATGCCCGGGCAGCAAGTTCGACGATCGTCTCACGGAGATCAACGATCGTCGAAGGAGTCACGCCCTAGGTCACGGGCGTGACACCTTGGTCACGGGCGTGACATGCCCGGGCAGCAAGTTCGACGATCGTCTCGCGGAGATCGACGATCGTCGTAGTAGTCACGCCCAAAGTCACGGGCGTGACGGGTCGGTCACGGGCGTGACCAACCCGTGACCCGAAACCTCGATCGATTTATTTCAATTTTTGGGCTTCACAGGGTTCTGTCACGACCAACTGACTCCTAGGGGTCTAGCTGGGAATGGGATGTTACAAATCCCAATAAAAAAACAAAAATTTCGTCCCCGAAATTGAGGTTGAGCCTACGGGGATTTCTATCGGAATAAATTAAACTTGTAACATCCCATACGATCTTTCTATCAGGTTTAGACGACTATTCGTTTGATAAACGAAGACAATCTCCCCAATAAACAAAAGATTAGCCCCTACCTTTCTGATTGAGTGCGCATGCCTAGGTCCTGAATTTTCCTTATCTAGTCTTAACTGTCCAAAACAAGAAGGCAATCTATAGTATACCGAGAGGTGGTGAGATGTACCTGACTGAACAACTCCGGGTATCTTTGCCTTATCAGGTCCTGCGGTTCCCAGGTGTGCTCCTCCTGACCGTGAATTCTCCATAGAACCTTGACTAAGGGGATCTTCTTGCGGCGCAAGATCCGTACTCCTTTGTCGTCGATCCGGACCGGCTCCAAGTGAACAGATCGGTCCGAAGCTACCGGCCCTTCGGTGGTCAAAATCCGCTGCTCCGGGCGTAGTAGAGCCCTTCTCAGCGAAGAAATGTGGAAGACGTCGTGTAGAGCTGCCAGCTCTGGCGGCAACTCTAGCCTGTAGGCTAGGGGTCCGATCCGTTCGAGGATCCGATAAGGGCCCATATACCTAGGGATGAGCTTCTTCCTCCGACCGCGCACCCGTGAGACTCCGTGTATGGGCCGGATCTTCAAGAACACTCGATCTCCTACCCGAAACTCCACCTGACGATGCCGGGCATCATAGTATTTAGCCTGTCTGCTCTGCGCCTCCAACATCCTATCTCTGATCAGTCTCACCTGAGCCTCAGTGTCTTCAACAAAATCCGATCCCAACACCTTCGGATCCTCGTCTTGAACCCAAGAAAGCGGGGTCCTACATTTTCTTCCATACAAGGCTTCATAATGCTCCATCCTGATGCTGGACTGGTAGCTATTGTTATAGGAGAACTCGACCAACAGTAACATCTTCTCCCACGGCTCCCCTCGGTCCAGTATACACAGTCGTAGTAAATCCTCCAAGGTCCGGTTGGTGCGCTCTGTCTGCCCGTCCGTCTGAGGGTGGAAGGCCGTGCTAAAAGTCAACCGGGTGCCCAAATATGCCTGCACTGACCGCCACTCCCTGGATGTAAACCGTCCATCGCGGTCCGACACTATCGTCCGGGGCACGCCATGATATCGGATATACTGCTCCACGAACTTCCGTACCAGCACTCCCACCGAGTCATCCTTCCTGATCGGTATAAAGCGGGCCACCTTCGTCAACCGATCAACAATCACCCAGATCGAGTCGTTCCCCGTCCGAGACCGGGGAAGACCATGTATAAAATCCATAGCTATATCGTCGAACTTCCACTCCGGCACCGGGAGTGGCTGCAGCAATCCTGCGGGGTTCCTGCACTCCGCCTTCACCAACTGACATGCCTCGCAATGGGTCACGAAGTACGTAATGTCCTTCTTCATGCCCGGCCAAAACATCGTCTTCTTCAGATCAGCGGTCATCTTTGAGATCCCCGGGTGCACAGAGTACCGGCTGCAATGCGCCTCCATCATAATATCCTCTCGGATCTGGCCTCCTGCGGGTATATATACTCTGCCTCTGAAATGTAGCAATCCATCTCTCAGGGAATAATCTCCTGTCGAACCTTCCTCCAAAGCTCGGAACATCGGCTCTGCCCACGCATCTGTCCTTTGTCCGTCTCCAATGCGATCCCGAATATCATCTATGGCCACTATCGATGCCAGATACTCCCTATACAGAACTGGGTCATCCTCGGACACTAGGGATATCTGCATATCTCTGAATGACCGGACTAGCTCCATGGACATAACCTGGGGCCCAGCTTCGGAAGTGGCAGCTCGCCGGCTCAACGCGTCGGCCACCACGTTTGCCTTCCCTGGATGGTAGTGCATCTCATACTGATAATCTGCTAAGAACTCCACCCAGCGCCTCTGCCTGATATTCAGCTCCTTCTGCGTGTCCACGTATTTCAGGTTCTTGTGGTCGGAGTAGATGTCGCAGTGGACTCCGTAAAGATAATGGCGTCAGACCTTCAGAGCAAAAACGACTGCTCCCATCTCAAGGTCGTGCACTGGGTAGTTCTTCTCATGGGTCTTCAGTTGGAGGGAGGCATATGCTATGACGTGTCCGTTCTGCATCAGCACTGCTCCCATCCCCTGGTATGATGCGTCGGTATATACCTGGAATCCTTCCTTTCCAGATGGAAGGGCCAGAATAGGGGCTGAGATGAGTCGGTCCTTCAGTTCCTGGAAAGCCGCCTGGCACTGCGGGGTCCAAACAAAAGGTGCCTCCTTCTTCGTCAAAGATGTGAGGGGGAGGGCAATCTGAGAGAACCCCTCCACGAACTTCCGGTAGTAACCGGCAAGTCCCAAGAAACTGCGTACATCGGTGGCTGTCTTCAATTGCGGCCAATCTCGAACTGCCCGAATCTTTGCCAGATCCACTGCCAACCCGGCTCCGCTGATAATATGGCCCAGGAAGGCCACCTCCTTCAACCAAAACTGACACTTGCTGAATTTTGCATAAAGGCGATGCTCCCGCAACCTTTCCAAAGTCAGTGCTAGATGCCGAGTGTGCTCCTCCTCCGTCCTAGAGTAGATCAGGATGTCGTCTATGAATACTATGACGAACACATCCAAGTAGGCCTCGAAGACCCGATTCATGAGACTCATGAACGCCGACGGGGCATTCGTGAGCCCGAAGGGCATCACGGTGAACTCATACAGGCCATATCTGCTACTGAAAGCCGTCTTCGGGATATCCTCCTCCTGGATCCGTAGCTGGTAGTATCCTGACCTCAAGTCCAGCTTCGAGAAATAATGGGCCCCCTCCAGCTAGTCGAACAATTCGTCTATCCGAGGGAGCGGATAGGTATTCCGGACGGTCAGCCTGTTTAGTGCTCGATAATCGATGCACAGGCGGAGTGTCCCATCCTTCTTCTTCACGAATAGGACCGGTGCTCCCCATGGCGAGGAACTCGGTCTAACAAATCCTGCCTCAACCAATTCCTGCAACTGAGTCTGAAACTCTGCCAACTCCTTTGGGGCCATCCGATAAGGGGCCCTAGATGCCGGCTTGGCCCCCGGCACAAGCTGTATCTGAAAGTCCTGCTCTCGGTGTGGAGGTAGTCCTGGCAGTTTCTCTGGAAAGATGTCAGCGAAATCTCGCACCACCGGGATGTCTGTCACCGACTCCTTAACTTCCGCCATCTCAAATAGAATCTGATAGACCTCCTCTCCCTGTAGATGGGCCTTAACGGCCTGTACCGAAGATAAGAGTATACGAGAGACAGGTCTTATACCTTCGATGGTAATGAAAGAGTCCCCGTGTCTCACGGTGATCCTCTTCGCCTGGCAGTCAATCTGGGCATGGTTCCAGTGCAGCCATACCATGCCCAGGATCAGGTCATAGTCTGTCAGCTTCAAAATCGTCGCTGGAGCCTCGAATGCCTTTCCACCAATTTCTGCCTCCATATTGCAGTGATCCGTGGTAAGGAGCTCAGATCCATCCGGTAGTCGCACCCTCATCCTCGAGCCTGTGAACCGCTCCACGCCTTCCAGTCCTTCTACGAACGTCTCCGACACAAAGGAGTGAGTAGCTCCAGTATCGAACAGCGTGCGGGCCGGCTTGCCGCTGATGAAGACTATACCTGGGGTGATTAGATATCTTAGGGTTATATAGTGAGTTTTACTTTCCTTGCTAATCTATCTAGTGCGATTCAAAGTTTGACCATTGAAAGGGAAATTCTATGAAAATAAAGAAGCATTGCGGCGTACCTGCGATGACCTGCTCCGGATTCCGAGGCTGTGCAAGGTCCAAAGCATATACCTGCTCTCTTCCCTGTCTACGATCTCCCTCCTGGTATCCACGACCGCGGTCGCGTCCTCGGCCTCCGTAATGCTAAGCTGGTGGGCTGCCCTGTAGTGCTGGAGGTGGTGCCCCCCTCATGGGGCAGTTCCTCCGAATGTGCCCAATCTGATGACAAAGGAAGCACTCTGGTGGGGGATACGCCATTCCCCCGGGTCTCGGCATCTCCTGCATCCGAAGAGGTGGAGGGGCCAATATCACCTGTTCCCTCGGCTCCTGCCTCACGTCCTGACGAGGCTGGTTCTCTGTCCTCCTCCCCTCTGGTACAGCACCTCGCCGCTAGTCATTTCTACCTCTCCGTCCCTGATCCTCTGTTTGCCGTTTCCGGCCCCGGGGGGCATGCCAATCTACCTCAATCCTTTTTGACATCTCCAAAATCCGGGAGATGGGCCCGTCAGATACAAACAACAGAGCCTCCCTCAAGTCCTCCCGCAGGCCCTTATAGAACCTCCTGGTATACCCTGCCTCGTCCAGCTGGTAGGAATCTGCGTATCGGGCCAGATGGTCGAACTCTCGATAGTACTCCACCACGGTCCGGGTGCCCTGCTTCAGCTGTAAGAACCGCTCCTCCAAATCATCCCTGGCTGACTGCGGAACGAAATGCTCCAGCAGTGCGGCCCTGAACTCCTCCCAGGTAACCTCCGCAACCTCCCTGTCGGCAAATGTCGTGTCCAACAGCGTCTTCCACCACCTCTTTGCATGGGACTCCAGGCAAGAGACAACCAAAGCCACCCTCTCCTCCCAGGGACACCGTATCCCGGTCAGCATCTCGTACATGATATCTAGCCACTCTTCCGTCCGAACCGCCGACTCAGTCCCCAAATAGGACGGGGGATAAAGACCCCGGAAGATGCTCAGCCAGTTGGCCCCCGGATTTGGCTGCGGGGCCGGAACCTGCTGGGCCCTGAAAGCCTCTAGGATGGCAGTCAGAGTCTGTCCCATGTCTGACTGAAGGAAAGGAGTGGGGACCGGTGGAGGTGGTGCAACACCCGGAGCCTGCTGAACTCCGCCTTGTGGCGTAGGCTGTGCTGGAGGCTGCGTTACAAAAACACATGCTAAGAAAATGTGCAAATATTACATAAAGGTGGACAATTTATATGTGATCCCCATATGGGCACACCACTGCTTCCGCTGCTTAGTTTGTCCCCAAACTAAACTCGAGCGGGGGTGACCCAGGGTTAGTGGACTGCTACCTTTTCAGATCGATGTTTCGCTCTGATACCACTTGTAAGACCCCCCCCCCCTTTTTTCCTTTTTCAACCACCGGGGTCTTAGGCCCAGAATCGCCGCTTTGCGGTGACACCTTCACGTCCTGAAGGGTCATCACCACAAGGCGCCGATTCTGCCGGCCAATTCGATCACAGAAAGGTAACACAATAATAGAAGTAAGAGCAATGCAGTCCACAATAATAAACCACATATATAGAAATAAATCTCCACGAAGGGAGTGTCCACAGAAAACATCAGAGTACTATAAATGCAGGCTTATGCCCGGTACAAAATGTCCTCACTACAAGTCTCTCATGCGGAAGCAAAAACAGGAACTACTCAGAGTCGAGACTCACGGTCCCGGCTGTATGAACTCTGGAGCTAGACTGCCCCATCTCCAGGCGCACCGATCTCTGGGGCTTCTCCTCCATGCTGGGCTCCACGATCCCCTAAATGATGCGGTTCGAAAACCGTTAGTCATAAAGACTAAGCCCTATCATCCCCTACCCCTTCCCCCATGGCTCCTAGGTACCGAGCGGAGAGGAAGAAAGGGAAGGACATGAAGGTAGAGATTAATCAAGAAACAGATGGCAGCGAAACTAATCTAGCAATTCTATGATAATATGACAGAAACAGAAAGTAAGGAAAGTAACCTTAACTTATGTACAAAAACACATAAGCCAAGGGATCTTCTGCAAGGCTCCCATCATATAGAGTGTCCCATACCACCTATACGTTGGGGTGTCGGTTATCAAACAACAGTATATGTTTATATATTGAAATTAACCATTGATTTATAAACTTGCCTACACAAGCTTATAGACCAAGGGGTCGTTTTGCAGGTCCTAATGTATAAGCGTCCCATACCACTTATACTTTAGGTGTCAGGGTTAAATGAATCGATTATGCTATGACATGCAAGTGGGTATGATGAAACATGCAAGTGCAACTCACACACCCAACTCTGTACACACAGACCTTTAGTTCCCCCTTTCGGATCCATTACCTCCCAGGATACCTCTGTAGTGGCGGACGGAAGCGGTGGGTTGGGCCTCGCCCACCTCAAAACCAGTAAAAGCACCACTGGTCTGACCTATCGTACGCCTCAACGCTTGGTGCACTAAGCGGACGCCTGCGTACTCTTGCCGGCTGGCGCACCGGACTTCTGTTGGCGAAGTGCTAATCACCCCGCCGAGTCAACGATATCGGTGTCGGTGCAATCGAACTCCCCGATATCGAAAAACCCACCACCTTAACTTTTCCTATTTTATGCACATGCAAGTTTAATCGTAAACACACAAAAACCGAGCCAAAGCTCCCCGGACCAAAATGTCCATCTCCAAACCAACCGAGCCGAAGCTCCCCGGACCAAAACGTCCGTCTCCAAACCAACTGAGCCGAAGCTCCCCGGACCAAAACGTCCATCTCCAAACTAACCGAGCCGAAGCTCCCCGGACCAAAACGTCCGTCTCCAACCAACCGAGCCGAAGCTCTCATCAAGCTTCCTGTGCCAACAGTGTTTGTGAAAAGTGCAGCCCTAGTTACTAAGTTACTCTTGTCGGTTTGTTATTACAGTTTACGTTAGCCCAGGACTGCCCCCGGTATTCCCCGTGAAGGGCTCTCAAGGGGCACTAGGAACCAAGACGGCGGCATTACGGCCCGAAGTTCCCTTTCACAAGGCACTTATTGTTATTGGTTGATCTCTACAACCCGATTCCCTTCTCATATTACGATAGACTATCCTAGGGTGATTTTTAACCTTCCTCTCTTCGGGAAAAGGCGATCTTTCGCCGAAACCCGAGCACCTCTTAACTCTAGCTATCACCAATTCTCACTAATCTTTATACCTTCCTATTGTGATTTCCTCCACCATTGCCCACCCAGACATTATGAATAACTCTAATGCCTTCCTCAGATCATGTCCTATTGCGTTTCACAAATTGCTATATGCAGACCGACCTAGACTACATGTCGAACCGGTATGCAATGATCCAATACTCATCCAAATGCTCTAAATTATTTACTGGAGACTTACCATGATATAAATGACCTAAATCCAGAAAATGGAAATTTTCGTAATTTATTTGGCATTAAACTAAATTCCTCGAAAATCCCAAGGGCTACCGGTTTGAACATGAACTACCCTAAGTTCTCAAGCAAGATGTCCAGAAAATTTATGACAAATAGTAGGTTATCTCAGTAGGTTAAATCCAAGGTATCATAATTTTTCTATCATAAAAAGGGCATTAAAACTATGTTAGAAATAATCTCTATCTTTTGTTATTTATGAATCAAGTACAGAAAATATTCTTCCAAAAATTACAAATAATTTATGACATGCAGATAATGGCCTAAAATTAGCACTGGCCCAGTTTCATAATTTTTTAGTAATAAAATCATCCCTAAATAATTTTTCAAGCATAGAACCCCTTTTTAACTTTTGTGAAGGAAGTACTGGATGTACTCAACTAAAAATTATATAAAAATTCAGGAGTAATCATTATGTTCTAAAATCTATATCTCCAAAATTTCATGAGATTTCAATGAACAGAGATTCCTAAATAATTAAATCATCATCTAAGGCCATAGCAAGCTTTACAAATGAAGTGCTAGCAATAATCAACATAAAATTCCAGAAAAACTGCTATAAGTTCTACCTGATCCAAAAATCACTCTACCCGAATTTCACAGTTTTTAAGTAAGGTTCAGTGACTGATTTTACCTATTTGATATTTTACCCTAAAACTAATGTTAGGGTTTTAAGGTATCTACTTGTCTCCAAATTCCCCAAGATTACATCTGGACCATTCTTATCAAGCTTTTGTCAACTCTACAGAGTTTCAAGGCAAAACAAGAGCAATTGCCCCCATGTCCTTCACAACCCTCAAAACCCTTCATTTAGGGTTTGAGCTTGGATCATAGGGTAAACCAACCCTAAACCTCACCGTTTTTCTCCAAGCAGGTTATAATACCCTTCTAAGTCAGAGATCAGAAAATCAGCCTCTGTTGAGGTGATTTGACCTTTCCAAACTCTTAGTGCACTTTTTACTAAAAGGTGTCTCACTAATGCCTAGTTAAGGGTAGAAGATTTCCTACCCAAAACTCCTCCAAATCAATTGGAATTTTGTACAGACCTAGGTTTTATAGCCAGGGACCACTCACCAAAATTTGGGAGGGTTTGGAGGTCATTTGACCACTTAAATAAATTCCTCTAAGTTTATTAAATTGAAACAAAAACTTTAGGCAAAGTATCCCCAAAAATTCACATTTTTGGTCTGCCTTTAGGTATTGTTAAGGCTAATCCCCTGCCCAAATTTCAGGTCATTTGGACAAGGGACGAAGAGTGGGCATCCGTTTTAATTTCTGCCCAACTCTAGGTACAGCCCCCACTAAAACGGGTGTTGCGGCCGAACCGCTTACCCAAACGAGTTGAAACCAATTTTAGATTAATCTAGACACGAAGGGCTACGACTTTCATGTCTGGTCACTTTTCCTAAAATGGCCTCTAAGTTCCCCGTTTTGCAGCATTAAAATGTGCCCTTCCAAGTATAATTTTCTTACAAAATTATTTACATAAATTATACATTAAAAACAGTTTTTACTGTTCATCTTCTACAGAACCCGAAAACCAGACACAAAAAATCATATTTCCTGTAGCTCTTTCGCGCTCCGTCACCGATCGTCCGGTCACTTCCCTGGCCAGATACCACCACCACCGCCTCCATTGAGGCGATGGCTATCGGTTGGCGGTGGTTTGGCCGCCAGAGGTGGCGGTTTCCGGCGAACTCAAGAATACACTTTTCATGGTTTTCCATGAAAACGAGAGATGGGTCCGGCTCCGTTGAGCGCGAACTTCCTTTCTAAGAATCCTAAGATCTACCCATGAAAGAGAAGAAGCAGAGGAGGACCTTATTCGCGGTTTGGAGGCGAGAAGAACGACGGGGTGCCATGGCGCGGTGGTGGCGTTGCTGAACTTCTCCTACAGCAAGAACAAGGATCTGATCGTTTGATTGAGCGTGTAACCTTCTCCTCTTGCTCCAAGTGGGCTTTTATAAGTCAGCATGTGGGGAGGTGAAAGGGTAAAGCCTTAATGGTCATGAAGGCTCCTCCTAATAACATTTCGGTTACAGTGAAGGGATAAGAAACGGTGGAAGATGAACAGGTGTGTCCAGTTGGCGGTTTCCTATCGGACCACATCTTCCTCCTTTATTATATAATTATAGAAGGAAAAACGGCCTGTAATTACTCCTGGTGTAACTTCCCACACCAGCATTTATTATCACGCGTGTTAGAATATTTTCGGGCCTGAACCGTCGTTTCGGCCAATGTCACGGGCGTGACACATAGGTCACGGGCGTGACAAGCCCGGATAGCCAATTCTGGGTTCGACGATCGTCGAACTAAGATCGACGATCGTCAAAGGGTGGTCACGGGCGTGACACCTGGGTCACGGGCGTGACAAGCCCGGGTGGTTAGTTCTGGGTCGACGATCGTCGAACTGAGATCGACGGTCATCGAAGGGTGGTCACGCCCTAGGTCACGGGCGTGACACCTAGGTCACGGGCGTGACAGGCCCGAGTTTTAATTTCGACGATCTCCTTATGGAGATCGACGATCGTCGAAGGAGTCACGCCCTAGGTCACGGGCGTGACACCTTGGTCACGGGCGTGACATGCCCGGGCAGCAAGTTCGACGATCGTCTCACGGAGATCGACGATCGTCGAAGGAGTCACACCCTAGGTCACGGGCGTGACACCTTGGTCACGGGCGTGACATGCCCGGGCAGCAAGTTCGACGATCGTCTCGCGGAGATCGACGATCGTCGTAGTAGTCACGCCCAAAGTTACGGGCATGACGGGTCGGTCACGGGCGTGACCAACCCGTGACCCGAAACCTCGATCGATTTATTTCAATTTTTGGGCTTCACAGGGTTCTGTCACGACCAACCGACTCCTAGGGGTCTAGCCGGGAATGGGATGTTACACATAGAGAGTGTCCCGAAGCTGAAGAGAAGAAGTAACATTCACAATGCCAGACTCGTGAACCGGGGATGGTGAACCATCAACAATAAGAACGGGAGGTAAGTGGTTACTCGTTGTAAGGGAAGAAAAAAAGCTGAGAATTCTCGTTTATATAAGTGGTAGCACCAGAGTCAATAAGCCACCTACCCGTGGTAGCTAACTGAGCAGCACCCGAAGTTGCAAGAGATGTAGTAGACTTCATGGCAGAATCAGTAGAAGCAGGACGAAGATGAGGGTGTTTGAGCCAATAACGATCAATCAGGTGGCCAGTCTTGCCACAATGAAAACAGAGATATTTTGAATAACCACGACCGCCAAAGCAGCCACCTCGACCACCAGAATGATCATGACGGGCAGAATGAGCAACAGATCTGGAGAGGGAGAAGGGAGCAAAGGACACTAAAGAAGAGTAGTAACAATGGAAATCCGAGCAGCAGTTGCATCAAGAGTCAGAGTGTTCGCTTCTCCGAGAATCTGTTGGTGAATCAGGTCATATGAGTCAGGAAGACGAAGTAAGTAGCAAACCACCAAGAGCTCCTGAAAATGTTTTTTTGCTCAGCAAGATCAGCAGAAATGGGATGATGTTGAAGAAGTTTAGCCCCAAGACTCTGCACCTTCTGATAAGCTGCAGCAGGGGTCATAATAGGTTGAGCAAAGAGGTTAGCATATAGAGTGTAGATACGCGAAGTCTGAGCCCCTTTAGAATATAAAGCAGCCAGAAGAGTCCATGCGGCTTTGACTGTTTGATCATGTTGAATGACAGGAAGACACTCATCAGACAAACTGTTGGCCATCCAAGTACGGACCAAGGCATAAGAAGCATCCCAATCATCATAAGCAGTAGAGCCAACAGGAGGAGGGTCATCAGTCAAGTGAGAGCGCTTACGTTGAGAACGTAAATGGAAGACAAAAGATATACTCCAGTCAGGATAATTTGGGCCCGTAAGCTTTGAAAAAGTACCCAAATTACCCGAAGAAGAAATAGAGGGAGAAGAATGAGAGAAAGGAGCAGGTAAAGTCACAGAAGATGACGGAGTATCCATGAATAAAGAAAGCAAGTCGCGCGGACAAGGCAGAGACCGCACGGCCAGGAAACCAGAGTAGAATCCGCGCGAACAGAAAGAACAAGCCGTACGGTCTCGGTGTCCACACACCAGCAGCAGGGGAAATGTTGCGACCTAAGGGCAGAGAATCCGCACAAAAGGAAGAAGTGCACGAGACCGCGCGAATAAGGGGAAACCGTGAGACCAGAAAGCAAGAACGGGAGGGAACTAGTCGAACAAAACCAGAAGAAAGGAGGGATAGAAAAAGGACAACCCGCGCTATTTCAAAAAATAAGCCGAAACAAGCGTGAAACACTTTTGGAGCAAAAGGACCGGTTTCCCTCTGATACCAAGTGAAAAAATGAGAAGAAATGCGAATAAAAGGACCGGTTTCCCTCTGGTATCCAACAGAGTCAGAGTTTGAGTTAACTGGATACTTAGATGCTGACTATGTTGGATGCAGAGTAGACAGAAAAAGCACATCAGGAACATGAAAGTTTCTTGGTGATAGGCTTGTGTCTTTGTTTTATAAGAAGGAAACATCAGTGTCCACTTCAACTGCAGAGGCTGAATACATTGCAGCTGGCAGTTACTGCTCACAGATAATGTGGACTCAAAACCAATTTCTAGATTATGGATACAATCTAAATAATTCAATTATATTTTGTGATGGTACTAGTGCAATTTATATTGCTCAGAATTCATTTCATCATTCTAGTATATAGAAATAAGGCATCATTTCATTAGAGATAGTGTAGACAAAAAGAAAATTAATCTTAACTTTATCTCCACTGATTTTCAAAGAGCAAATATCTTCACCAAGCCTTTGGATGAAAAGAAACATCTATTCTTCTTAAATCAGCTTGGAATGATAAATGGAGTGGATTAATTTATTTTATGTCTTGTTTAAAGATCTGTTCACAAATCGTTGAATGGAGATCGATGATCGGCGAACTCGTCTTGAGCTCTATCATCCACATAATATGAGACAAACCACAAAGGATAAGGCACGCAAACTACGCCGCACAAGCTTCTAAGACACAAAAATCGGGACGAGCAAAGCAGGTCGCTCCTGCTTCTGAGCTTCAACAGAAGACTTCAAAGCACAACAAGTTCATCCCTCGCAGCACAAGAAGAAGTTAATGGCTCAGTGAGAAGTGACCTGTCACCCTCCGAGCCCAACTCTCTTTCTCCTCCAACCTATAACGATAGGCGGCATGTTGCCCTCAAATTCTTCAAAGCAGTTCTGTACAACAAAAGTGCAAAAACTTGATGTTGACTTTCTGTCGCCATTATCATCTGCGTAGCTCGCGTCAGAATAAGCCTCTGCTTTTAAATGTCCTCTTTTCAGGAACAAGAGCCCTTTACCTGGTCCACCTTTTACGTATTCGAGAATCTTCAGAGCTGACTGCATATGACACTCTCTAGGGGCTTGCATAAACTGACTTACTTTTATAACTGCATAGCAGATGTCTGGTCTAGTGACTGTCAAATAGATGAGTTTACCAACAAGACATCTATACCTCGTGACATCTTCAAAAAGAGGAGAAGACTCACTCTGGTATTTGTCATCTCTAGCAGTCATAGGAGATCGGGCAGGTTTAGTTCCAAGAAGACCTGTCTCTTGTAAAAGATCCAGAGCATACTTCCTCTGTGAAAGAACGATAGAACCAGGTTTCCGAGATATCTCAATCCCCAGGAAGTACTTAGGAGACCCCATACACTTCGTAATAAAATGTTGGAGCAGATTCTTTTTTGTCATATCAACACCTTTCCTATCATCCCCAGTAAGAAGTATATCATCCACATACACCGCAAGAATAACCAGCCCAGACGAAGTTTTCCGAATAAACAGAGAGTAATCTACAGCGCTCCGAAAAAATCCAATAACAGAAATAACCTCATTAAACTTTTCAAACCAGGCTCTCAGACTTTGTTCCAGACCATAGATGGCTTTCTTCAACTTACACACCTGAGACTCCCCCTGAGCAACATACCCAGGAGGTTGCTCCATATAGACTGTCTCGTTCAAATCTCCATAAAGAAAGGCATTCTAGACATCTAACTGAGTGAGACATTTACCAATCTCTGTTCACAGCCACGGAAAAGAGAACTCGGATCATAGTAATCCGGGAAACAAGAGAGAATGTATCAACGAAATCCACACCATAAGTCTGCGTAAATCCTTTGGCCACTAGACGAGCTTTGTAACGATCAACAGTACCATCAAGAAGGTACTTGATGACAAAGACCCAAAGACATCCAACCACATCAGCACCAGGAGTAGTAGGCACAAGTGACCAAGTGCCCCGTTCGGTCAGAGTTTTCATCTCCTCATCTATAACAGCTTTCCAATGTGGAATAACCAAAGCATCATTATAAGATGCTGGAAGATTAGTAGCTGAGAGGGCAGAAGCAAAACTCTGTGCCCGAGGAGATAATCTGGTGTAAGACACCACACCAGCAAGAGGATGCTGAGTGCATGATCGAACACCTTTCCTGAGAGCAATTGGAAGATCAAGGTCAGCCATATCTACTTGCGTAGGTCCAGCCAAAGGAGAGGCAAGAAAACTAGGAACCATGGGCAGCGGCTCAACAGCGGAAGCAGGAATAGCAGGAGAGTCACAAGAAGAAGAAGAAAGAATAGCAGGCTCAAAACAAGGTACAAAAATAAGAGGAGAGGGAACTGAAACATCAGAAGGAGGAAGAATGGAGGAGGACGGAGAAAAGTATGGAACAGTCTTAAAGAAGGTGACATCAGCAGAGACATACTGCCGGCGGAGAATATGATCATAACACTGATATCCTTTCTGAGTCGGACAATAGCCCAAAAAGATACATTTAACGGAGCGAGGTGACAACTTGTCACGAGTAGAAGAAGGGGAATGAACAAAGGCAGTACATCCAAAGACACGAGGAGGCAAAGGAAAAGGGTTCGCATCAGGATGTAGGATAGAAAAGGGAGTCTTCCCACCAATAGCAGGGGAGGGAACACAATTAATAAGAAAGCAAGAGAGAAGAATCGCATGCCCCCAATAAGACTTGGGAACATGCATCTGAGTAAGAAGGCTCCGAGCCACATCAAGCAGATGACGATTTTTCTGTTCAGCAACACCATTTTGTTGCACACATAAGGGCAAGTGGTTTGATGAACAATACCATGATCAGTAAAAAATAACATAAACTGATGACTAAGGTACTCCTTAGCATTATTAGACCAAAGTATTTTAATAGAAGTAGCAAACTGTGTATGAACCTCATTATAAAGAGCAGTGAAAACAAAATAAATTCAGAACGTTCACGCAGCAAATATAACCATATATAGTGGAAAAATCATCAATAAATGTCACAAAATATAAGCTACCCCTATCAATAGTTTGAGTAGGAGCAGGACCCCATATATCAGAATGTACAATATAAAACGGACGAGAAGAACTTCGCCCTTACGAGCAGGAAAAGTAGAACGATGATGTTTCCCAAACTAACAAGCTTCACAATGAAGAGAAGAATTGCCCCAAGGTAAATCAAGCAGTAGCTGATAAGGGATCCTAGGAGGAGGATGTCCAAGTCTAAGATGCCACTGAAGGAGAGAAGTGGAGGCAGAGAAAGTAGAAGAAGTATCAAGATAGAATAAGCCGCCGCTCTCAGTCCCAGTAACTATCATCTTCTTGGAGCGAGGAACCTGAAAGACACAAGTAAAAGCAGTAAAAATCGCTTCATAGCCGAACTGCTTACAAAGAGCAGTAATAGAAAGAAGATTGCAGGGAAATTTCGGAACATAGAGAGTGTCCTGAAGCTAAAGAGAAGAAGTAACATTCACAGTTCCAGACCCGTGAACCGGGGACGGTGAACCATCAGCAATAAGAATAGGAGGTAAGTGATTACTCGTTGTAAGAGAAGAAAAAAACTAAGAATTCCCGGTCATATGAGTGGTAGCACCAGAGTCAATAAGCCATCTACCCATGGTAGCTAACTGAGCAGCACCCAAAGTGGCAAGAGATGTAGTAGACTTCTTGGCAGAATCAGCAAAAGCAGGATGAAGATGAGGGTGTTTGACGCAATAACGATCAATCAGGTGGCCAGTCTTGCCACAATGAGAACAGAGATATTTTGAATAACCACGGCCTCCAGAGCAGCCACCTCGACCACCAGAATGATCATGATGGGCAAAATGAGCAACAAGATCAAGAGAAGGAGAAGGGAGTAAAGGACGTTGAAGAAGAGTAGTAACAGCAGAAATCCGAGCAGCAGTAGCATCAAGAGTCGGAGTGTCCGCTTCTCCGAGAATCTGTTGGCGAAACAGGTCATATGAGTCAGGAAGACGAAGTAAGTAGCAAACCACCAAGAGCTCCTGAAAATGTTTTTGTTGCTCAGTAAGATCAGCAGAAAAGGGACGATGTTGAAGAAGTTCAGCCCCAAGAATCTGCACCTCCTGATAAGCTGTAGCAGGGGTCATAACAGGATGAGCAAAGAGGTCAGCATACAGAGTGTAGATACGCGAAGTTTGAGCCCCTTTAGAATATAAAGCAGCTAGATGAGTCCATGCGGCTTTGACTGTTTGATCATGTCGAATGATAGGAAGTCACTCATTAGACAAATTGTTGGCCAACCAAGTATGGACCAAGACATCAGAAGCATCCCAATCATCATAAGCAGTAGAGCCAACAAGAGGAGGGTCATCAGTCAAGTGAGAGCGCTTACGTTGAGAACGTAAAAAAAGACAAAAGATACACTCCAGTCAGGATAATTTGGGCGCGTAAGCTTGGACAAAGTACCCAAATTACCCGAAGAAGAAACAAAGGGAGAAGAATGAGAGAAAGGAGCAGGGAAAGTCGCAGAAGATGGCGGAGTATCCATGAAGAAAGCAAGCAAGCCGCGTAGATAAGGCGGAAACCACACGGTCAAGAAACCAGAGAAGAATCCGCGCAAATAGAAATAACAAGCCTCCCGGTCTCGGTATCCACACACCAGCAGCAGGGGAAATGTTGCGACCTAAGGGCAGAGAACCCACACAAAAGTAAGAAGAGCACGAGACTGTGCGAATAAGGGGAAACTGCGCGACCAGAAAGCAAGAACGGGAGGGAAGAAGTCGGAAAAAACCGAAAGATGTGAGGGACAAAAAAAAGGACAACGGTTTCAAAAACAAGCCGCAACAAGCGCGAAACAATTTTGGAGCAAAGGACCAGTTTCCCTCTGATACCTAGTGAAAAAATGAGAAGAAATATGAACAAGAGGAAAATAACCGCAAATTTTATTGCTCCAAAAAAGTAAGTAATACATAGGTGTGCCCCCTTATTTATTGAAAACGGTAGAGATGAGAGAATACAACACACGATGTGAGACTAAATACAAGCCGAGTGGACTGAGCGGTTTGACATATACAAACCGCTCACTATACAAGCCATAACATTACAACCTCCAAACACAAGTGAAAGGCTGCTAGACAAGCTGTTAAGCTGCATCTGCAGATAGCCAATAATCCGCAGTACGACTAACCATTACGGTAAAACTGCAGCAAGACATCTGACCGCCTATCGCGGGTTGCCACCAGACCGCTGAGAGAATAGCCTTGGACCATAGCTTCACGACTTCACAAGACCGTTGCGACTTGTCACCTAAACACTGAGGCACACCCTGGACAGAACACTGTGGCTTCTACTAAAAACATCAACCAAACAGTCTATTGAGGACATCCACTAGAAGACCGGCTGGACAGGCCGCTGCAGATAGTTCGGTTAACCTCCCAAACTAATTTCCAGTATACTGGATCATCCTAGTAGCCCGCTGAGGCTACCCACTAGAAGGCTGGCTGGACAAACCGGAGCGGCTTGTTCGGCTATCCGCCCGAACTGAGTTCCAAAATCTATCACTTTGGCTGCCTCCAACCTAGCCTTCTCTTCCATTTCCCTCTCAAACTCCACTGCTTCCACTTTCCAAGAGATGGTGTTGACAGTTGTAACGTAACACTAAGTTATCATCTTGGGGTATCCCCGGATCCGGACCTAGACTCCGTCGCTATTGAAATTTAGGGACTGGTGGAACGAGGAGGGCAAGCACTAGAAGAAACCGATGAGGGGTCTTCCAAAGATAGCATTGTTGCTACTCAGAGCATCCACAATGACAAACTAGCAGTTTTGAGACGTTCTCCTAGGGTCACGTGGAGCCCCACTCCACCTTCCACCACCTTCCTTTATTGGGAGAACCTAAACAGGGGTCCATCTGAGGCTAACACCTTCCTGTCTTCCACCTTCGTCTCATCAAAGGACTTCTTGAACATCATATTCACTGAACTCCCGTTATCAACAAGGATCCTTGAGACCGTAAAATTTTCAATGGCCGTTCGGATCACTAAAGGCATCACAGAATGGGTCCTCATAGTATGGCATGTCCTTTGATGAAAAGGTAATCATTCCATCGGTGTGGGGTCAAAGAGGTCAAAGATATGCTCTGATAAAAAATAGTTTGAAAGCTCCTCTCATGGGTGGACTCAATCCCCACTCCCTTATGGATCACATAGATCTCCCCTCAGGTTCCCACGTCATCCCAGTCTTCACACCCATCTTTTTCCTCAACTCTTCCTCCTTCTTCGCCACTTCTTGATCTATAACGGCTCCCTCAGCCCTTGCCACTGCTCATAACTTTAATAACTCAGGGTAGTTGGTCGTCATGTGTCCCTCCTCCTGGTGGAAGTCGCAAAAGAGCAATGCTACCCCCCCCCCCCTCTTCCTCCTCTCTCAGGCTGGTTTCTCCTTCCTCTTCCTCTTCCTTGGACAATCAACATGGCTTGTTGTGGAGGTGTTGGCAGTGGCCTCAGTCCTGGCCTCCATCCCAGAGGGTTGAATCAGTTGGAACCGATGGCCCGCATCTCTTTAGTTTGAGAATATCAAATCCCAAGTTGTATTTTATCATATTGTGTTGGGTATAGTGTGCAGGTTTATAAGAATGAAGAACGAGATTTTCAATCTCTATGACCTACTGCCGAGCATTAGCTCTACTGCTGGCACTAGTGATGCAAGATTAAAGCGAGCAAGTAAACATTTCTCTTTGTGACCTACTACCGGGCACTAGCCCTATTGCCGGGTGCTAGCCCTATAGCCAGGTACAAGCCATTTCGACGAACATTGAATCAATTGCATTGAGAAGAAACCACTACTGTCGGGCGATAGCCATTACTGCAATGTGATATCAAAAAGTGGCGAAATAGTATTTTAGGATATTTTTCCTAATTTGATGGACAGCTTGCGACACCACACGAAAAGACCTATTATCAGACACTAGAACTACCACCAGTGGTAGATTATTTAAAAAGAGGCTATAAAGTGTGTGTTTATTTTGAGGAGTCAAGGAGGAGAATTACAAGCCTAGGGTTATGGCACCACCTCTTTTATTGCGAACCATTGTCTCCATGGATGGAAAAGTGAAATCTCTCCCTCTCATTTTTGATTGAATAACTCTGAAGAGCAATGTTTCCAATGACCATCAGCAATTGATCGAGTGCGAGAAGAACGATAATTAGAAGCATCAATCGCGCACCATTTTATGGAGGAATTCTTCTTTGAGGGAGCAACATTTTGAAACCTCATTACGTTTATCTTTATTTGTACTTTTTCTCTTTTCTAATCATTATGTGTGTGAGGAAAATTGGTCGGGAAAGTCGTCGGGATCTGGGAAGGATTTCATAGGAAATCGTCTTGGGAGGACGTCTAGACCTAAGAGATCAAGTGGGCTCTAAGACCTTTCCTTGGAGGAAGGTGAGGAGCCAGCTCGTCAATCTTCTTAGGAAGAAGAGAGAGCCAACTAGTCCTGGTTGAGTGTTGGTATAGAAACCAAAAGAAAATTATTTGTTTCATCACTTATGATCTCCAGCATCACAAAGATTTAGTTGTATTATTATAAACCCTTGTTTTTAGTTTTGAATAAAATTATATTTCTCTTATTTTCATCTTGAATTCGTGGTTGCTTGTTGCTAGGTTATTAAGGTTTTTGTGGAAAATCGGAAAACAACTTTTGTATTGGGAAAAGTTTTTTTGTGTAGCCTACTACCTCGCAGTAGCTTCCAAAACAGGTTGCCCTGCTTAAATTTATTTAATTCTGAATTTAATTGAAAACCCTATTCACCCCCCCCCCCCCCCTTTAAGGTTAGCCACCGGATCTAACATGTGGTATCAGAGCTAGGTTATTCCAAAATGGTTTCAATACTGGGAATAATGGTCAACCCTGATCTCGAATCGACTAATGGTGATGGAACTTTGTACATTGAAAAATCATTAGCACCACCTTTGTTTACAGGTGTGAACTATAATTGGTGGAAAATTTTAATGAGAAAATTCCTTATTTCGATAGATGTAGAAGTGTGGAATATGATTTTTGTCAAACCCCCAAATAATTTAAATAGGAATGAATGTTATTTAAATGCTAAAGCTATTAATAATCTATTTTGTGGGCTTGGACATGAGATTTTCAAACTCATCTACACTCTACCTACTGCCTACAATATATGGAAATTTCTCGAGAGTACTTATAATTTTCCTTCTACAAATAATGAATCTGAGCGATTTCTTATGGATCCAAACGAAGAATCAAATGAAGACTTACTCTTGGAAGAATACATGGCAACCACATCAAGGGAAAGGGAAGATGAAATCTCAACTATGGATGAGGAATCTCATGAAGAAGTCAAAGAAACTCTATGCTTCAATTTGCCTCATCCAAAAACACTATAGGAAATCAAATTCTCTTTTTAGTTCCAATTATATATCTATATTGTGTGTGCTAGAAACTGTTAAATGAAGAATTAAGAAATTGAAAAATGTTAACTCAAATCTACGACTAGAAAATAAAATTTTAAAATCCTGACTTAATGTAGAATCTAACTATAATGTATCTGTTGGGAATTGTCTTCACAATACCCCAGATTTGTGGGAAGTCAGACCTCAAACTAAGATGAATTAAGTTGTATTTGATGTTGTGTTTAAGTTGTACATGCAAGACTCTATTGCCAAGTGTAAACCAATGTCAGTCTATAGTGGGTCATCAAACACAGGACCATACAATGTAATTCCTCATTGTGTGATTCAAGGTGTTGACTCATGTATAGCCTCTCTATTGGGGTACACTTTGTTTCCATGCACTTGGACTACTGGACTCTGGAGTATTGAAGACTTTCTCAGAAGAAATTTTTTCTAAGTCCACATACTCGAGTAGTATCTTCTATATACTCGAGTAAGTGACTTAGTTCTCGAGTAGATTGGATTACATACTCAAGTAGTTCTCAAGTTACTAGAGTAAGTGTTCTGATCGTACTCGAGTTGATCTGGACTTCTCATCTCAGAAAGTTTCTAAGTCCATATACTCGAGTAAACCCATTCTTATACTCGAGTACCTCTTTTCCTTACTCGAGTAGGTGTTTGTGTACTCGAGTAGAGCCTTAGTCATACTCGAGTAGTCTCTTAGTTATACTCGAGTAGGGCTAACTGTTTAGTCTAAATATTTCTAAGTCCACATACTTGAGTAACTTCGCTCATATACTCGAGTAAGTGGCTTAGCACTCGAGTAGATCCTTCTTATACTCGAGTAGACTGGCTTAGCACTCGAGTAGATTTTTCTTATACTCGAGTAGTTTGGATTAGTACTCGAGTAGATGTTTCTACTTACTTGAGTAATCTGTCTAGAGTAACTCGGGTAGTTCTTCCAAGGCACTCGAGTAGTCATTTCTATTACTCGAGTACATGTTTCTCTTATCTACTCAAGTAGCAGACCTTTATACTCGAGTATCTTATCTAACCCGAGTATGTCGGCTCAGAATTCCAGAAATCGTTAAGTCCAGAATTGACGGAGATTTGAAATTAACCTTTTTCTGATTGGTCCACGTGTCAATCTTAATTACGATTATGACCATTGGAGATAGCCTATAAATAGGTCTTTTCAGATTTGACTAAAGATATGCGTTTACTGAGATTATCTTTTAAGAAAGAGAAAATCCCGAAAACCCTAATTTTCTCATCCGCCGCCATTACCGTTTTCGGAAGAAGCTCTGGATCGTCTTCTCTCAGCCGCAGCTATCGATCTCTAATTCTCTAGCGATCCAGACTCAAGAAGAATCATCTGATCTCTCCGTGCTTCATCGTCTCTGATTTACTTTCTTGATCGTGGTGATTCCAGATCTCAGTCAAGTCTTCTTCAACTGTTTCTGTTCAAACCGAAAAGCTCTCAAGAAGAAGATTACGTCAAAGATCCAGATCTGTGATATTCTTGTTTGTAAACTTTATTCAAACAAATTTCATTGTAGGAGATCTTTCTCCGAGTGGTAGGAAGTTTTATCTTCCGAGTGTAGATCCGTTTGGGATCGAGTTTTGTAGGAACGTGGTTCCGAGGTGTAGGATTGTTTTTGCAATCCGAGATAGTGGAGTAGCCGAGTCTAGTGATTTGCTAGATCGGTGAGAAAAGTGGACGTACCCAAGATTGGGGAACCACTATAAATCTCTTGTCGTCTGTGTGATTGCTTGATTACCGATCTGTGCTGTGTTATATTTTTTTATTCCGCATTTGACACAAAATTCACCTATTCACCCCCCTCTAGGTGATTTAGGTTGACAACTTAGCGCTCTTAATTGGTATCAGAGGCGGAGGTTGATCGTTAAAAGGTTTACACCTTGATCTAATCCTCACCAAGTTGTCTCTAGAGAAGTATCAAGCATGAATAAGACCAAGGATTTTGCTAAGCTCCCTATCTGCACCAAGAACAATTTTCCTATATGGAAGGAAAGAGTTAAGTTCTTCATGGAAGCAGTAGACCCTCGGATCTTCATGATTGTGGAAGAAGGTCCGCATGTTCCTATGACTGCATCAACAATAGACCCAACCAAAAAGGTCCCAAAGAAGTTGATGGACTTGGATAAGGACGAGATTGCACTTGTCTCCCTGGACAAGAAAGCTAAAAATATTATCGCAAGTGCAGTCAATGACTCAATGCTGCAGAATCTAATTCACTGCCAATCAGCTAAAGAGATGTGGCAGTCCCTAGTTACTTTAATGGAAGGTACTGAAGAAGTGAGGGATGATCGGAGGTCCCTACTGAATCAGAAATATGAAGCCTTCCGACAAGGTCACAAGGAACCCATAGCTGACACATTTGAAAACTTCTTTAAGATAGTCAATGGACTGAGAGTGTATGGCCGAGTCTTTACTAATGGGGAGCTGAATGATAAGTTTCTGAGATCTCTCACCAAAGAATGGGACAATAAAGTCTGTGCCATCCGAGAGTTTGGCAGACTAGCAGAGACAGATCCACAGAATCTATTTGGCAAGCTGATGTCCTATGAACTGCAAATCAACTCCAGAAAAGCCGAAGAAGAGATAAGTCGCTTCTCCTCAAAAGAGAAGTCGGTTGCTTTAAAGGCTGACCGTTCAAGGAAGGGCAAAGCTGCCTCGCCAGCACCTCCTCAAGAAGTAAGTGAAGAAGAAGGCTCCGAGCAAAGCACCTCAGGCTCAGAACTATCTGAAGGAGAGTTCTCTTTGCTTTCGCGGCAGTTCAAGAAATTCTTGAATAAGAAGAAGCAATGGAGAGGCAAAGATGCCTCATACAGAAGATCACGACA
This sequence comes from Platanthera zijinensis, assembly GCA_039513925.1. NCBI lineage: Eukaryota > Viridiplantae > Streptophyta > Magnoliopsida > Asparagales > Orchidaceae > Platanthera > Platanthera zijinensis. The sequence continues at coordinate 70,768,882 of CM077082.1, forward strand.
TAACGGTGATCAGCGAAAGAATGGCTCGAGCAGCCATGACAAGTATAACTCCAAACAGAACAAACAAATTTCAACTGACATCGTTTGTTATTGTTGTAATAAGCTAGGTCACGTCATCGCGGACTGCCCTCACAAGAAGAAAGAGGGTGGCAGAAGAGAGAAAAAGAAATCTTCATACCACAAGAAGAGGACAGAGAAGAGCTTATTAGCCAAGAAGAGCAAAACTCTCAGCGACTCCGACTCATCTGATTCGAGTGAAGAAGAGGAAGCTTACTTCGGGCTCATGGCTCACTCTGATGATGAACAAGTCCCCTAGTTCACTGGGGAGGTAAAATCTCACACTCCTCTCTCTGAATCTGATGATGATAATGAGCAAGAGGGCTATTCCTCTGAAGATGAATCTGAACTCATGGGACAGTATAAGGAGTTACTCACGGCTTACGAAAAATGTCGTAGAGTCGTGAAAACTCAAGCCAAAGAAATAAAATCTCTACAGGCTAGTGAGAGCAGCTTGAGGGAAGAAGTCACCAAGACTAATTCTCTTCAAGAGAACTTCAATGTTGTTATGGAAGAATACAATCAAGCTCTCAAGCACCTCGACCTTAAAGATGAAATCATCAAAGAATTGGAACAACAACTCGAGGCTGAGAAGAAACTTGCTGAGAGTTTCTCCAAGCCTAAGACAGTTCTTCCACTCGTTGCTGAGTTCTCAGCTAAGGCCAAGGGTGCTGGTTTAGGCCACATTAGTGCTTCTAGTAAATCTTCTAGGAGAAACAAGGCCAAGAGAAAGAATAAGGCTGCCCAGAAGGCTCTAGCTGAAGAAAAAGGGAAAGCTCCCTTGGAACCAGTTTTGTTCAAGAAAGTTATCTTTCTTACGAACGAATACGACTATGAGTCCACCTATGGACACTTCTCTAGGCCGATCCCCGCGAAGCCTAAGTCAAGATACCAAGGTTGGACTCATCCTCGTAACTTTGGAGAGAGTGTCTTTAAGGCCCCTTATGAAGAGATTCAACTTCAAAGCTATGGACCTTATGCTCATGGTCATAACATCAAGAAGACACCAAAGGTAAAACCTATTGTGGAAAAGCCTATGAAGGAGAAGACTTCATGTAGCTGCCATCATCATGAAGCTTCTTCCTCCAAGAGTGAAGTTCCTGCTAGACCATCACTTAAGAAAATCAAGCAGGAATACACTAGGCAAAGATACAACAGGTTCGACTGTTGGTGCTGCGGCAAAATTGGTCACTTTGGCATCGATTGTTGGTTCAATCCTAGAAATGTTGCAGCCCCTCAAGTTAGCAACGTGAGAATGACCACTCATGAGGCTAATGCTCGTAGGGGGAGTATTCTAACTCGAGACCAAGGACCCAAACTTGTTTGGGTTCCTAAGGCTAAGTGATTGTAATTGCAGGTATGTCCAAAGACCACCAAAATGCCAATCTGGTACTTGGACAGTGGATGCTCTCGGCATATGACCGGGACAAGAAGCCTACTCCAGAATTTCACCTCAGTCTGCAACGGACCAAAGGTCATCTTTGGAGGTTCAGATCGAGGAATAACTAAAGGCTACGGTATGATTACTAACGGTAGCGTATCCTTTTCGGATATAGCCTATGTTGAAGAATTGGAACACAATCTCATCAGCATAAGCCAACTATGCGACAAAGGATACGTGGTTGAATTTCATGCTGACAAGTGTTTGATAAAATCGGTTGACAACATGGAAACTGTTTTATCAGGCACTTGAAGCAGAAATATTTTCTGTTTAAACTTCATTTGTATAGACTCGTCTACACCAGTGTGTCTTTTAGCAAAAAGTAGTGCATCTCTTGCTGACAAATGGCACAAGAGACTAGCACATATTAATTTCAAAACTATTATTAAACTATTCTCCCAAAACTCAGTACGTGATGCCCCTAATGTCAAGTGCATTACGGACAGTATTTATCACGCCTGTATCAAAGGCAAGCAAACAAGGAGTTCATTTAAAAGCATAATAGGCAAGGATTCCAATAGAAGCTTACAACTTCTCCATATGGACTTGTTTGGTCTACTGCAAGTTAGAAGTTTGGGAGGTAAGGAATATACGTTGGTTATTGATGATTACTCGCGCTTTGCGTGGGTGTTCTTTCTGAAACACAAGTCAGACACCTTCAGTACTTTCAGTAGTTTTGTTAGGCAAATCCAGAATGAATACAACTGTTCCGTAGTCAAAATCAGAAGTGACAATGGAACGGAATTCAAGTCTGGAGCCATGACAGAATTCTGCGAAAGTCAAGGTATCTTTCATGAGTTTTCCTCTCCTCACACTCCACAGCAAAATGGAGTAGCTGAGAGAAGGAACAGAACACACATAGAGGCTTGCCGGACTATGTTGAGTGATGCCTCACTTCCAGAGTATTTCTGGGCTGAAGCCGTCAACACCGCTTGTCACGTGCAAAATCGAGCTCTCATCAACAAGAACCATGATAAGACTCCTTATGAACTTCTAAAAGGCAGGAAACAAACCATTTCATATTTTAGAATCTTTGGCTGTAAGTGCTTCGTACTTAACAACGACAAGTATCGCACTACCAAGTTTAGCGAGAAAAGCTTTGAAGGTATTTTTGTAGGTTATAGTAGCCATAGTAAGGCCTATAGAGTATTTAATAGAAAAACTCTGGTGGTAGAAGAGTAGATACACCTTGTATTTGATGAGACGAGTCTGCTGCAAAGCAACTCCTCTAGTGTGCTCATTGAAGATGTAGGTACAAAGATGAAGGAACTTAGCTTGGATGAGCCTACTCAAGATAAAGATGAGACGTTCATCAAGATCACCTCTACAACCCCTATTAGAGAGGTAGATGATCAAGATGAAGAACACATCCCAGCTGAAGATGCAACACCAGTGGCTGAAGAGATCCCAGATGCAAGGACTCTAGAGTTCAGACACTTGAAGGATCATCCCTTAAATCAAATCATAGGAGATCCTCAGGATGGTGTCAGAACCCGGAGAGGTACAACTAACGAGAATTTATTCTTGAGCTTTCTATCACAGGTTGAACCTAAGAAGTTCGAGGAAGCAAACTCGGATGCATCCTGGATACTAGCCATGGAAGAAGAGTTGAATCAGTTCAAACGTTGCAATGTTTGGACACTTGTTCCTAGACCCAAGAGTAAGAATGTCTTCGGGACAAAATGGGTCTACCGGAATAAGATGGACGAAGATGGAACAATTATAAAGAATAAAGCAAGACTTGTCGCCAAGGGCTATCGTCAAGAAGAAGGAATCAACTTTGATCAAACATATGCTCCAGTGGCAAGACTGGAGGCGATCGGCTATTCCTTACTTATGCTGCACTTAAGGGCTTTACAGTCTATCAAATGGATGTAAAGTCTGCCTTCTTAAATGGTAACATTAAGGAAGAAGTGTATGTAAAGCAACCGCCAGGTTTTGTTGATTCAAACTTTCCCAATCATGTTTACTTACTGCAAAAAGCATTATATGGTCTTAAACAAGCTCCCCGAGCTTGGTATGAGACGCTGTCTAGCTTCCTTCTTGAGAGCAAGTTCACAAGAGGAAAGATAGACAAGACATTATTTCTTAGGGAAATAAAAGGCAAGATTTTGTTGGTACAAATATATGTTGACAACATTATTTTTGGCTCTACGGATGACAACCTCTGCAAGAAGTTTTCTAAACTTATGCAAGGGAAGTTTGAAATGAGCAGTATGGGAGAGCTGAAGTATTTCTTAGGGCTTCAGGTGAAACAATCTGAGGATGGAATTTTCATCTCACAGACTAAATTCACCAAAGAGCTACTTAAGAAATTCAGAATGGAGAACACAACCTCTATGAGGACTCCAATGGCCTCAGCTATGTCTCTGGACAAGGATGAGAAAGGGAAACCTTTTGATAAAACCAAGTACAGAAGCATAATTGGGTCCTTGCTCTACCTTACCGCAAGTAGACCAGACATAATGTTTTCCACATGTGTATGTGCTAGATTTCAGGTGAACTCTAAGAAATCTCACTACATTGCTGCAAAGCGAATCTTGAGATACCTCAAAGGTACACCAAATCTTGGCTTATGGTACCCAAGAAGTAACGACAGTGAACTAATTGGATTTTCAGATGCAGATTTTGCAGGAAGTAAAGACGACAGGAAAAGCACTTCTGGGACTTGCCAATTCCTGGGAAGGAGACTTATTTCCTGGAGCAGTAAGAAGCAGAACTGTGTGGCAATTTCAACGGCTGAGTCAGAGTACATCTCTACAGGGAGCTGTTGTGCACAGCTTCTATGGATCAAGAATCAATTTGAAGACTATAACATGAAGTTCCAGAACATCCCTCTGCTTTGCGACTCTTCCAGTGCAATAGCAATCGCCAACAACCCAGTCTCCCACAGCCGGACAAAGCACATAGAGCTTCGATATCACTTCATCCGGGAGCATGTGGAGAATGGAGACATAGATCTACAATACGTCTCCACAGATAGGCAAGTTGCAGATATATTCACGAAGCCGCTAGATGAGACCAAGTTCTCATTCTTCAAAACTGAACTTGGGATGCTCAACAAAGAAGATTAGTGGTCTCTATCAAAGTCTCAGAGTTAAAAGTTGGTGGAGGTAAAGATCAGTGCTTCGAGAAAAATATTTTGTCGAAGTGACTTACTCGAGTAAGTGTACTCACATACTCGAGTACTTGGAAACAATCACGAGTAGTTACACGACTACACTCGAGTACATTACAATATACTCGAGTAACTCAAAGTATCTACTCGTGTAGGTAAAAAATTCACTCGAGTACATATTCTTCATACTCGAGTACTTAGTAACTCACTCGAGTACTTCATGATCTACTTGGTCTTCGACTTACTCGTGTAGGTTACAACAGATTACTCGTGTATGCCGATATATACTCGAGTACCTGGAAATTCCAGAACTTTGAAAATCTCATTTTTCTCTTTTCGCACACCTCGATTTTTGCCGCCCCCCATAAGGTATGTTTTATTTTAAAACCCAATCTTAAACCTAATTAGGGTTATGTATATAAATAGAATGATCCCGTAATCCATTTCCACGAAACCTTTCTCGAGTACTCGTTGCCGCTTCGCCTTCCAGAACCGCAGAGCGTTGTCTTCTCCAGAATCTGTTACTCCAGAACTCGATGGCTCCTCCATCCAAGATCGGAATCGGGTCTGAATTGGTTATAGATGGAATCGCCGATCTCTCTGATGACTTTCGAAACCTTCTCATTCTCCTTGACACAGCCGGGTTGTCGTTCCTATTACAGACGCCGTGTAAGATCCTATTTTCTGCAGTGGAAGAGTTCTACAAGAATCTGAAGGTCAAGCGCAATGGTACAGTTCTAAAATCAAAGGTCAGTGGAATCAAAATCCGTTTGGACAAAACTTCCTTAGCTACTCTGTTAAAATTGTCAATGGTGGATGAAGAAGATGATCTGACTCCTGAAGATTCTGAGAGAACCAGTTTCTTCTGTGGAATAAACCCGTATGAAGCATATTCGTTCCGCCGTGCAGATTACAATTCAGAGGGCAAATTCCTTGTGGATGTGATTGCCAAAGTTCTTCTATGCAAAACCTATTCCCTCAGAGAAATTTCCCAAAACTTTTTTGATGTTATGCAAGCCATAGTATGCCGGAAGAAATTCTAGTTTGGAATGATGATGCTGGACAAGATCAAAGAAAGTGTGAAAAAACCAAGCTATGCCAGGATTATCTCCCTCGTCCTCCATGAGATTAATCCTACAGTGTTTGATTTCTCCAAAGGAACTCCCCTCCATCACATGAAGAAGGTATCCATCTCCTCCATTCAAAGATATGAAATCTAACTCAAGAACACTGCCCAAGCCTCCAAAGTCATTATAGATGAAGATGTCCCCAGCCCACAGCATGTTGCTGATGACAGGACTCCATCTCCTCCTCTACATCCAGCTACTGACACCCAGGGTGCAGTAGTTGAGGGGGAGCCTTCCTCATCTAGCTCCCAGATTCTGATTACAGAACTTCCCTCCCAGACAGTCTGAGATCCTTCTCCTCCTCCTCCTCCTCCAAAAGATATTCCAATAGATGTACAAATTCTAGCAGATAATCAAGTTTCCCCAGAGATTCAAGTTCAACAAGACCTTCTGTCCACAGCTGCAGAGATTGATAAACTTATTGAAGAACTAAGGTCAGACATTCCCCTACCTCCAGCAGACCCAGTTGTTGGTACTCCTAAGGTTCAGGTACAAGATGAACAGATCCCTCTCAAGGAACCCTCTCCATCCTCAGCTCAGTCTCCCATTGAAGAAGCAGAATAACATGATAGTATCATCCTGTCCGATGAAGAGGAGTTATCCCCAGAACCTGTTGAGCCTCCTCTAAGGACATTAGCCTTCACTCTCCCCTCCTTCACAGATCCCCTGGATTCAGTAGAAATCACTCCCACTAAGAGAACTGCTAGCTCAGTGGTTGTGAAAGAAATCCCTCCTTGGGCTCCCTCAGACTCTCAGCTCCCTCAAGTCTCTACTTCTCCCAGTGCTCCATCTTCTGCTTCCCTCAGCTACTCAGACATCATCAGTAAGATTGAGAAGATGCTCCAAGAACAGAGAAATTACTTTGATGAGTCTCTGAAATCAGTTAACAACAAGGTCTCTGCTCTTGAAACTGAGTTGAGCAGAGGCTTTGCAGAAATTCAAGCCAACACTGATGAACTTAAACAACTCTTCAAAATAGGTGGAAAAGCGATAGATCACACCATCACCAGCATGGGTGAAGTCATAAATTAAGCTGAAACAGTGGCACATAACTAGATTCTGCTAGACCAAAGAGCTGAAGCCAATGTGTTGAAAGTTTGTGACGAAGTAGGCACATTTAGAGATGAAACTATTGAAAAGCTATCTGTAGAAATCAGCAATGGGGAGAAAATAGTGAAAGAACAAGTTGAGAAAATTTCTGCTGAAATCTCTACCAAGTCTAAAGAGACCCTGGATGGATTAGTTAACACCATGAAAGCAGATATTCTAGCCCAGCTACAGTCTGTCAAAGTCTACATTTATGACACTGTAGTTTGGGTACATAATCAGAATTTTCCAGAATTCCAGCTCGACCCCTCCATCATTCCTAAAAGCTTAGATCCTCTTGAGGAACATCCTCCATCTGATGCCCAGGTTCATGCTACCATTCCAGAGGCAGTGCCAGCCTTCTCTCCCAGACCTGCTGGAGAGATGTCTGAGCCTCCTCTTTCATATTCTGATGTGTGGAAAGAGGATGTCCCTGCCAGCTCTCAGGGGCACTTTGATCGAGGTACTTCCTCCTCTAGAAGACCTGCTGATCAAGGTGGCCCCAGCAAGAAAATAAAATATGGTGACGGCGCTTCTGCTAGCCGTTCTGCAACTAAGAGAGAGAAATCTCAAGCTTCAGAGGGCAGATCAGAGTCAGTACATTCAGAAGTTTGGAGTCCAACCTCCAAATCTTTAATCTTTGACACTCTAAAGCTGGTAACTGATTTTGGGGAAAATAAAGACAAATTCTACAGCTACTCAGAATGGAAAGCCTATGATATATCTCAAATCAAGATCAGATTACATGACAGACAATGGGGATTCAACAATCCAGCAGCTCCTCCAAGGCCAAAGACTTATTTTCCTAAACCCTTCAGTTATTTGGAAAGGCAAGAGCTGAAGAAAGCTAAACATCACAGAGAGAATTACCCCTGAAAGTGTTTTGTGGAACTGGAAAATCTTTCTATTTAATATATCTAATTCTGATTATGGTTCCCTTATTTGCTATTATTCTCTGTTTTAGTCATTTTCTATTGCTTGTTGTTATAGATGATCATTTCTTTTCTAGAAATTCATCTTAGTGCAAAGGGTGCTGACTTCTACAAATAGGGGGAGATTGTTGGGAATTGTCTTCACAATACCCCAGATTTGTGGGAAGTCAGACCTGAAACTAAGATGAATTAAGTTGTATTTGATGTTGTGTTTAAGTTGTGCATGCAGGACTCTATTGCCAAGTGTAAACCAATGTCAGTCTATAGTGGGTCATCAAACACAGGACCATACAATGTAATTCCTCATTGTGTGATCCAAGGTGTTGACTCATGTATAGCCTCTCTATTGGGGTACACTTTGTTTCCATGCACTTGGACTACTGGACTCTGGAGTATTGAAGACTTTCTCAGAAGAAATTTTTTCTAAGTCCATATACACGAGTAGTATCTTCTATATACTCGAGTAAGTGACTTAGTACTCGAGTAGATTGGATTACATACTCAAGTAGTTCTCAAGTTACTCGAGTAAGTGTTCTGATCGTACTCGAGTTGATCTGGACTTCTCATCTCAGAAAGTTTCTAAGTCCATATACTCGAGTAAATCCATTCATATACTCGAGTACCTCTTTTCTTTACTCGAGTAGGTGTTTGTGTACTCGAGTAGAGCCTTAGTCATACTCGAGTAGTCTCTTAGTTATACTCGAGTAGGGCTAACTGTTCAGTCTAAATATTTCTAAGTCCACATACTTGAGTAACTTCGCTAATATACTCGAGTAAGTGGCTTAGCACTCGAGTAGATCCTTCTTATACTCGAGTAGACTGGCTTAGCACTCGAGTAGATTTTTCTTATACTCGAGTAGTTTTGATTAGTACTCGAGTAGATGTTTCTACTTACTCGAGTAATCTGTCTAGAGTAACTCGGGTAGTTCTTCCAAGGCACTCGAGTAGTCATTTCTATTACTCGAGTACATGTTTCTCTTATCTACTCAAGTAGCAGACCTTTATACTCGAGTATCTTATCTAACCCGAGTATGTCGGCTCAGAATTCCAGAAATCGTTAAGTCCAGAATTGACGGAGATTTAAATTTAACCTTTTTCTGATTGGTCCACGTGTCAATCTTAATTACGATTATGACCATTGGAGATAGCCTATAAATAGGTCTTTTCAGATTTGACTAAAGATACGCGTTTACAGAGATTATCTTTTAAGAAAGAGAAAATCCCGAAAACCCTAATTTTCTCATCCGCCGCCATTACCGTTTTCGGAAGAAGCTCTGGATCGTCTTCTCTCAGCCGCAGCTATCGATCTCTGATTCTCTAGCGATTTAGACTCAAGAAGAATCATACGATCTCTCTGTGCTTCATCGTCTCTGATTTACTTTCTTGATCGTGGTGATTCCAGATCTCAGAATCGTGGATCTCAGTCAAGTCTTCTTCAACTGTTTCTGTTCAAACCGAAAAGCTCTCAAGAAGAAGATTACGTCAAAGATCAAGATCTGTGATATTCTTATTTGTAAACTTTATTCAAACAAATTTCATTGTAGGAGATCTTTCTCCGAGTGGTAGGAAGTTTTATCTTCCGAGTGTAGATCCGTTTGGGATCGAGTTTTGTAGGAACGTGGTTCCGAGGTGTAGGATTATTTTTGCAATCCGAGATAGTGGAGTAGCCGAGTCTAGTGATTTGCTAGATCGGTGAGAAAAGTGGACGTACCCAAGATTGGGGAACCACTATAAATCTCTTGTCGTCTGTGTGATTGCTTGATTACGGATCTGTGCTGTGTTATATTTTTTTATTCCGCATTTGACACGAAATTCACCTATTCACCCCCCTCTAGGTGATTTAGGTTGACAACTTAGCGCTCTCAGTATCTAGTTCACGTGCAGGCTCTTTAGCTATAAAAACTTCACCATGTACTCATTGTAGTATGTTAGAAGAAAAATACAAGGATCTTGAAAAAGTTCTTCTTCTTGCAAAAGAATAAAATGAGAAATTATGTTTAAAAAAATCATCATTGAGAACTGATTGTGCTATGTGTAATAAGTATAAAACTGAAATTAAGGAGATGAGTGAAACTTTTGAAGAATTCAAGAGGTAGTATGAAGCTCATACTAAATCTATAGTATCTGTTGGGTCCATTTATCCTAATGGCCATGATTTGATGATGTCAAATAGGTCAATGAGATAGATATAATTGTATTTGATGTGTGTGTAAGTTCATGTGTGCAGGACAGTCCTTGTGACAATGATTTGACAAGTGGACTCAAGGAAGATGCTGGATAGGCAGAAGATTTGCCTAAGTCCACAAGCGTTGAGTGGAACAAGCTCACTCAATGCCAACTACATACAGAAAGATAGCTGGATAAAAGAATTTCACAGTCCACAGGCATTGAGTGGAGCAAGCTCACTCAATGCCAGAGGTAAGGAATTTGTTGGCATGCTAAGAAAATATGTTAAGTCTACAGGCATTGAGTGAAGTTAACTCACTCAATGCCCTACATCAAAAGGATGTGAGTCAGGCTAATGCTGTAATAGTATAAGTAGAAATGAGCAGAAAAGTGGCTAAGTCCTCAGGAGTTGAATGTAGCTCACTCACTCAACGCCATAGCTTAATAATCATTGAGTATAGCTCATTCAGTCAACGCCATGGGAAAACTGTGAATATTTACGAAGTCCACGGGAATTGAGTAAGGCAAGTCACTCAGCGCCATGTGATATTGCGTTGACTAATTCTCAAAGGAAGTGTTCTTCTTGACATAGAAATTTGGCTAAGTCCAAATGCGTTGATTGTTTTACTTTCGTCGAGCTGAGCTCTAAGTTCATCGAACTGAACTCTGAGTTCATCAAACTGAGCTTTCACTTTTAATCGTACTGAGCTCTGAGTTCGTCGAACTGAGCTTTCACTTTTTATCAAGCTAAGCTCTGAGTTCGTCGAACTGAGTTTTGAGTTTGTCAAACTGAGGATTTCTGGAATACACCTTCTGAGAGTAAAATATATCCCTAGTCTCATTCCTAAGTGGCATGCTCACTCAATGCTCTCAACGTCATAAGGCAGAGGTTTAGGTTGTTTATGGAGGCAACAGACCCTAAAAATTTTATTACTATCAAGGAGGGACCATTCATCCCTATGAAGGTTTCAGCTATGGATGATAATGTCCAGACACCAAAGACATACTCTGAAATGACTAAGGATGAATTCATCCTTGCCGCAATGGACAAGAGGGCACAAAATATAATAGTCAGTGCCATTGATGACTCCACCTTCCAAAACCTAGTTCACTGCAAGACATCTAAGGAGATATGGTACACACTAGTTGTCTACATGGAGGGGACTGTAGAAGTGAGGGATGATAGGAAATACATGCTCAATCAAGAGTATGAAAGTTTCAGGCAGAACAAGATAGATGGCATAGCTGAGTGCTATGAAAAGTTCTTCAAGATTGTAAATGAGCTGAGGACATATGGCAGAGCCTTCAACACATATGAATTAAATGATAAGTTTCGCAGGTCTCTAACTAAAGACTGGGACACAAAAATCTGTGCCATTAAAGAAGTGGCAAGACTCGCAGAAACACAACCACCAACTCTGTTTGGAAATTTATTGTCCTATGAAATGCAGTTGATAGCCAGAAAGGAGTAGGAGAAAATCAGCAAGTCTGTAGTCAAGGATAAGTCAGTGGCCTTCAAAGCTAAAGCCATAAGGAAGAGTAGGAGAAAGACACCTTCTCCTCCAAGGAGGGATGTTGAATCTGATTCAGAAAGTTCAGAAACCAGCACATCAGACTGCCACATGTCTGATGAAGACTTTGCACCCTCTCCAGACAATTTCAGAAATTCATGAAGAAGAAGCACTAGAGAAGCAGGCCCTCATCTTCTTCTTATCCCAAAGAAGACTACTACAAGGGAAGGAAGAAAACCTCTAAAGAGGACAGGTATGGCTCTAAACCAAATAAACTTATTTCTTCTAAAATAGTCTGTTATTGTTACAGCAAGCCATGACATGTTATAGCTGACTGCCCTGTCAAAAGGAAGGGTGCTGGTGAAAAGAAGGAACAACAGAAAAAGGGCAAGAAGGAGAAATCTTTCATTACTAAGAAGCAAAAGAGCTGGACTGACCCTCATCCTCAGAGTCGGAAGAGGAAGATGAAGATGAAGCCTATATTGGGCTATTCACTACTGAAGAAGAAGTTGTAGAGGCGGACTTCTTAGAGATGATGGTTGCTATTGCTGGAGAAGCTGATGATGCTGTCAGGACTAAAGAAGGAGAAGAAGACATCCATTGTCTTTGACTGATGGCTTTGGCTGAGGAAGAACCCGGATAGGAGCTGTCTGGTCCAAGCAAAGTATATTATCTATCCTCTGTGTCAGATTATAAGACAGGTCCAGAGTCAGAGACATCTACATCAAGTGATGAAGATGTCTCTGAATCTGAAGGAGACATCAAACAATTGATTGATGACTATGGTGAACTCCTGCAAGCATTAAAGAGAAGTAGGTTCCTAGACAAAAAGCAGGCTCAAGAGATTGCCTCTCTGCAGCTTGCTGCTTCAAAGTTAGCAAACATGTTGGACCTGAAGCTGAAAGAAATCAGCAAGATGAAAAACATCACTGTTATTCAGATGGGCACAATAACCTTCAATAATGATCACATCAGGAATCTTGAAGGTAAACTCCAAAAGTAGAAGGAGCTAGTGTCTAAGTTTTTATAGCCATGTTCTTTATTGCCTCTGATAAATTCCTTCTCCTCCCAAAAGGATAAGAAGGGGTTAGGATTCAAAGGGAACACTAGAGATGCCAATTTCAAAACGAAGGGCAAAGCTCCAGTGCAGCCACTAGCCTCCAAGCCTCCTATTCCTTTCAGGAGAGTGTTGCTACTATAACGCCCCAAAACTCGAATACGAATGGGTAGTGTTTTAAGGACTTTTGGAGCCCTTGAAGTTTCATGGCCTGTGACACGGGCGTGTCCAGGGTTGACATGGGCGTGTCCAAAGTCGTGTTCTGCTTTGTGTTTATCGGGCTGTGTCGAATGAGCAACACGGCCTGGGACACGAGCGTGTCCAAAGCCGTATCAGGCACACGGCTTGTGACACGGGCATGTCACGGGGCCGTGTCCTGTTTGGGCTTGACGGTTTCAGTGTTGATTGAGGCACACGGCCTGTAACACGAGTGTGTCCAGGGTTGACACGAGCGTGTCGGAGGCCGTGTCCTGTTCTGAGATCGACGATTTCTCATACGATTGTGAGACACGGCCTATTATACGGGCGTGTCACAAGCCGTGTACTGACCCAGGAAGACGATTTTAACGGCAAATCAGGGCCTTTCATTTCATTTAAGTGGGATCCGATGGCCCGGAATCCTCCCTGGTGGTATAAGGTCGGTAAATGAGGGTTTAAACCTCATTTCCTTTGGCCCTTTGTCTTTCTAATAGGTAGAGAGGGGAGAGCAAAGGGAGAAGAATAAGGAGAAATACTGCCATTGTTGGAGCTTCGGAGCTCCGAATTGCGAGCCGAGCCCAAATCCGCGGAGGCGAGTCCGTTGCGGTAGTTTTCATCCGGCTAGTTTTCCATGGCGCTGAACCGAACCTCTAGGGTAACGATTCTCTACTTGGACATGTGAAGTCCTCTTCCTTTTTGCATTGGAAACTCTCTCCCACGAGTGGGCGGCGAGTGTGAGGTATTCCTTCGGGTAGATATGGTTTATCCCCATAGTTTTGCATATAGAGTCCGGAATCGAAGTATGGACGTAGGCATGGTGGGTGAAGCCTATCCGGACATGTTTGTCTGAATCGGTGATGTTTTCATTATGCATGTATTGTCGGAGAAGACTCTGTGCCGTTTGTTTTTCGGGCTTTCTACGCGGTAGATTGCAAAGGGGAGCCTTGGGGACTAACTCCAAGGTGCACCCGGAAAACTGGGCAGAAGCACATTTCTGCCATCTTGGTGGCCTGGGAGCCAACCTTGTACATAACTGGGTTATGTAATATTGTTTGATTGGTACTTCGGGACTCGGGGAAGCTTAACCCATGTCGATGACTTAAATTGGCATGGCGATGTGAGCAACGGGTTGAGTGGAACCGTAGCCGCTCTATGTGGTTTGGTTAAAGAGACCTAAGGTATGTGGCACTTACCGATGGCATAGAGGGCGGGTCTTAGGCTTAGGCCGAAAAGACTTATTTGCTCACGATGGTTATCGTCCTGGGAGCGGTGGTGGACCGGATTCACCATGAATGTGCCCTGAGAGCACGGGGTGTGTAGTCGTGTGTGCCTATGCCTGTGGTGAAGTGTGCTTAAATTGTATTTTCATTATCATGTTTGGTTATACTAATAAAATGCAAGGAAGGAGCACCTCCACCCCAATTAAGGGGCGGGGTCGTTATAATTTGGTAAGCTTTAGCTGACCGTTGCCTTATTTTACCACTATTTGGTGGTTTGTTCATATACAGGAACAGGTGATCCTAGTAGAAAGTAGCGAGCTGAAGCCCTTGATGCTGTGCTGGCCCTTGAAGGCCAAAGCAAAATGTTTACTTTATTATGCTCATGTGTGGTCGGCCTGCGTGCCGAAGTATGGAAAACATGTATTGTTTAAGTAAACACTTGTAAGGCCCTAAGGCCGAGACTTTTGTGTATTTTTACTGTCATTCCTACTCTGGTTATTGTAGACATTCATGTTATTGTATTTGGGTTCTTATAATTGTTTTAAAAGCTTCTGCTAGAATGCTTTGAGTTAGGATGTGTATTCATATGCTGTTAATTTGGTATTCTTATGTAATTCCACTAACTGTCCGTGAAATATGGCGTGGGGCCCCGGCCGGACCTTCTGTTATATTCCATATGATGGATGGGGTGTTATAGCTACCATCTAACAGGTATGATTAAAAGAGGTCTATGGTCATTGGGAGAATGGTGGATCCACCAATGGGAACAAAGCTCTTCACCACTTTGGTGGTAGGAATGGCAAGGGTGTTAGTGCCTATAAGGCAGCCCATGAGGAGATCCAAATGGCCTATCCTGGACCATTTGTGTTTGGAGTACAAGCCCTAACACTCAAGAATAAGGTTGCAACCCCTTCTCAAAATCTGTCAGTCCACAATCAGACCAAAGGAAAGTCTGTTAGCAAACCATACTTGGACATATCTGAAGCCATCAGGAGCATGCTCTCTGAAAAGAAGGCAGCCACTGGTAGGGTCCAAGATACCCCAAGTACCTCTGCTACCAGATATATTCCAAATCAGGCTATGGCTGGAATACATAAGAAAAAGGCTACTACTGTACCTGCTAGACTGAGAGCTGTTGACAGCACTACTGTAAAGCCAGCTCTTAAAAGAAGGTATAACATCTATGAGTGTTGGTGCTATGGAAAAGTGGGTCACTATGCCATTGATTGCTGGCACAATAATAGTGTCCAGAGAATTATTGTCGGCTTTCTTGACAGAAGAGCTGCAGGCAGGCATATTCATTCTCAATCTAACATGCACCTAGGACCCAATAAGAATTGGGGCCCTAAGGTTAGATGAGTTTATGTCTTGCAGGTGAGTCCAAGTTTCCATACCCCTATATGGTACTTGGACAGTGGATGTTACAGGCATATATGCCTAGTTGCAGATGAGAAAGCCTCACATTGTGTCCAAGAAGGGTATCTGTTCTGCATGCCAAAAGGGTAAGCAAACCAAGACCTCCTTCAAGAGCCTTGGTACCAAAGACTCAGTGAGGTGTTTATACCTCCTGTATATGGATTTATTTGGTCCTATGCAAGTTCAAAGTCTGTGTAGGAAAGTCTATACCCTTGTGGTTGTTGATGACTTTTCCATATTTTTCTGGGTGTTCTTCCTAAGGAAGAAATCTAAAACCCCTGATGTCTTTCAGACATTTGTTAAGCAAATTCAGAATGAATCCAACAGTACTGTGGTCAAAATATCAGAAGTGATCATGGGACTGAGTTTCAATCTGAGTAGTGAGTATATGACAAGGTTATTTGAAGAGCACGAGATTCACCAAGAATTCTCCTCTCCTAGAACACCTCAGCAAAATGGAATTGCTGAGAGGAAAAACACAACCCTCATAGAGGCTGGTAGGACCTTGTTAAGTGACACATCTCTCCCAGAATATTTCTGGTCTGAGGCATTAAGCACTATATGTCATTTCCTCAACAGGGCTTCCATCACCAATATCTACAAGAAGACTCCCTATAAGATTCTGAAAGACAGAAAACCAAACTTATCCTACTTCAGGATTTTTGGTAGTAAGTGTTATGTACTGAACAATAGTATGTCCTATGTAACTAAGTTTGCTTCCAAATCCCAAGAAGGGATATTTGTTGGGTACAACAATAATAGTAGGGCTTATAGCATCTATAACTGAACTAGTCAAGTTGTAGAAGAATCAGTCCATGTTGTCTTTGATGAGTCAAACTTGATTAACTGTGAGCTGCCTAGCTCCTCTTCTAGCTCTGCAGGTTTAAAGGAGGTGATGGAAAAGCTTACCATCAGGGAACATGATCCAAAAGTACAAGATAAGAAAGAAGATGGGTGATGTCCATGGGGAGCTTAAGACTCACAAACTGAGGATGAAGAACAACCAGGTGAAGATAATGAAGAACAGCAACAGCAAGCTGAAGCAAGATTGCCTCCAATTGGGAGACATCTAAGGGACCATCCAGCACACCAAATCTTTGGTGATGCAAGACATGGAGTCCAGACAAGAAGCAAGAGCATCAACACAGCTCTTTGTTCAAGCTTCTTATCTCAAGAAGAGCCCAAGAAGCTTAAAGAGGTTATCAAAGACCCATTCTGGATTGGAGCAATGCAGGAAGAGCTGAACCAGTTCAAGAGGTGTAGTTTCTGGAAGCTGGTTCCCAGACCTAAGGGACATAATGTCATAGGAACTAAGTGGATATACAGGAACAAGTTAGATGAGAATGTCATTATTGTCAAGAACAAGGCTAGATTGGTGGCAAAAAGATATAGGCAAGAAGAAGGAATAGACTTTGACAAGACTTTTGCCCTAGTAGCCAGGATGGAAGCAATAAGGCTATTCCTTACATTTGTTGTCTCTCAAGGATTCAAAGTCTACCAGATGGATGTGAAGTCAGCATTCCTGAATAGGGACTTAAAAGAGGAAGTATATGTGGATCAGCCACTAGGTTTTGTAGACCCTTATCTTCCTGATTTTGTTTATTGGCTTAGGAAAGCTTTATATGGGTTGATGCAAGCCCCTAGAGCATGGTATGAAACATTGTCTAGTTTTCTCATTGAGAACAAATTCTCAAGGGGAAATAGACAAGATCTTATTCTTAAAGGAATCTAAGGGCAAGATCATCCTAGTCCAGATATATGTCGATGACATTATCTTTGGATCTACTGAGGGCAACCTTTGCAGGAAGTTTGTTAAACTTATGTAAGGGAAGTTTGAGATGAGCAGCATGGGTCAGATCAAGTTCTTCTTGGGACTCCAAGTAAGATACACTGATGATGGATTGTCCATATCCTAGTCAAAGTTCACCAGAGAGTTGATTAAGAAATATAGTATGGAGAATGCCTCCACCATGAGAACTCCCATTGGGTCAAGTATGCCAATAGGCAAAGATGAGGCAGGGAAAGTTGTTAATGAGTCTTTGTATAGAGGGATAATGGGCTCCCTTCTATACTTGACTGCTAGTAGGCCTGACATAATATATGTTACATGTGTTCGTGCTAGTTATCAGGCCTGCCCTAAAGAATCTCATTATTCTGCTGCAAAATGAATTCTAATGTATCTTAAGGGCACACTAGATCTTGGCCTACGGTACCCTAGGAATAGAGATTTTGATCTAACAGACTTTTCGGATGCAGATTTTGCAGGTTGCAAGGAAGACAGGAAATGTACTACTAGTACATGTCAATTCCTAGGTGGAAGATTGGTGTCATGGAGCAGCAAGAAGCAAACCAGTGTAACTATATTAACTATAGAGTCATAGTACATATCAGCAGGCAGTTGTTGTGCTCAATTATTATGGATTAAGCATCAGCTTGAAGATTATAACATTATGATAAGTAGAACTCCTCTTTATTGTGATTCTACTAGTGTCATTTCTATTGCTAGGAATCCTGTCTCACACAGTAAGACTAAGCACATAGAAATTAAGTATCATTTTATTAGGGAGCATATGGAGAAAGAAGACATTAGCCTAGAGTTTGTCTCCACTGACAAGCAAGTGGCTTATATCTTTACTAAGCCACTAGATGAAGGCAAGTTCAACACCTTCAAGATTGAATTGGGTATATTGAACTTAGAATAGCTTCAGATACTCTCTAAGGTATTTTTTTGGTACTGGCTTGTTCTTCTTGCAGGTGATGCAGACCTAGTGGAAATCAAGAACAAGATGAGAGTAGATGCTCCTATTGAGGGGGAACAAGTCCAGTAGTTACAGGACTAAAGTCAGCCTTCTATAAAGAGCAAGCTGGCATCAGCACTACAGTATTCATCTATATAATCTAGGGGGACAACATAACACAAATGTTTGCTTTTTGGAAAACTAGGAGATAAGTCTAGCACCAAGGAACAGGCATGTTCCTGATGTGCTCTTCATGTGCACTCTACATCCAGCAAAGTCAGCATCAGAGTATCCAGTTAACTCAAATTTTGACTCTGTTGGATACCATAGTCCTAAATTTGGGCAACTCTTTATATATCTTAAAATCCTTTTTAAGAAAATATGGTGAGATTCTTTAGGGTTCACCTAGAACCTAGCACAAAGACAGGTAACAAACATAATATCTGGCCTACTTGATGTGAGATATAACAGGGGCCCAACAATGGCCCTATACAATTTCTTATCAACTAGTTTCCCATGTTCTTCAGAATCAACCACAGTATTTGTAGTCATGGGTGTTTTCTTAGGTGAGGCATCAGCCTTCACAAACCTTTTTATCAGCTCTTTAGCATACTTGGATTGGGATATGAAGATGCCATCAGGGGTATGCTTCACTTGGAGACCAAGGAAGTAGAAGAGCTCACCCATGTTGCTCATCTCAAACTTGGAATGCATAAGGTTGGAGAACCTTTTGCATAGTTTGGGATCTGTAGAGCGAAATATAATATTATCTATATATATTTGTACTAGCAATATTTTATCATGATGATGCTTGAATAATAAAGTCCTATCTACTATGACTCTAGAAAAATTATGCTCTAAAAGAAAGCTAGCTAAGGTTTCATACCAAGCTCTTGGAGCTTGCTTTAGACCATAGAGAGCCTTATACAATTTGAAAACATAAGAGGGATGAGTTGAAGAGATAAAACATGGTGGTTGTTCCACATAGACCTCTTCTTTGAGTTCACCATTTAGGAATACACTCTTTACATCCATTTGATAAACTGTGAATCTTTTGTAGACAGCATAGGCTAAGAATATCTTGATTGCTACAAGCCTTGCAACAGGTGCAAAAGTTTGGTCATAGTTTATACCTTCCTCTTGTCTGTATCCTTAAGCAACTAGTCTGGCTTTGTTCCTTATGATAGTACCTTGAGCATCTATTTGTTTCTGAATACCCATTTAGTTCCGATGACTGGGTAGTCTTTGTGTCTTGGAACTAAATCCCAAACTCTATATCTCTCAAACTGGTTGAGCTCATCTTGCATTAAAATTATCCAGTGTGGATCTTGCTCAGCATCTTTAATGGATTGGGCTTAGTTTGAGATATGAAGCAGGCATGCATCATGTCCTGGTGGAGTTGATGCCTTGTCTGCACACCCACTGATAAGTCTCCAATCACTTGAGATATAGGGTGATCTCTAAGTGTGACTATCTCAGTAGGAGGAGTTGGTTGGTCAACAGCTTGGGGAGCTAATTCCTCTTATGGAACTGAGTTAGTTGTTGTTGGCTCTTTATTATACTCACTATCTTCATATTCACTTTCTTCGGCAATATGTGGAGAAGGATGTGTAACAGCCTCATTGGTAAGGGTTAACTCATTCAACTTCTCACACAAGTTAGGTACCTACAAAGTTTCACTGGTAGAAGCTATCTTCTCCTTGTAAAACATATTATTCTCATCAAATGAAATATGAATAGACTCTTCCATTTTCATAGTTGATTTATTATACACCCTATAAGTCTTGCTTACTTGGGAATATCCAAGAAAAATTCCAACTTCAGACTTGGCTTCAAACTTTCTAATATATTTCTTATTTTTGTTATGAATATAACAGACACAACCAAAAACTCTTAAATAGTCTACATTAGGTTTCTTCCATTTGAGTAGTTTATATAGGGGGCTTTCCCTTGAGCTTGTGTATCAAAATTCTGTTCAGGACATAGTTTGTTGTGCTCACAGCCTATGCCCAAAAGGATAGGGGCAAGTGAGCATCTGCAATTAATTTGCATGCAGCTTCAATGAGTGTTCTGTTTTTCCTTTCAGCTACCCCATTTTGTTGAGGAGTTCTAGGAGCAGAGAAGCAATGTCTGATACCTTCCTTCTCACAGAATTCTTGCATGGGAAGAGACTCAAACTCAGTACCATGATCACTTCTGATCAATGCAACTGGAGTAGAGTACTCAATCCTTATGCTCTTAAGAAAATCTGTAAGAACCTTAAAATTATCTGAATTGTTTCTCAAGAAGAACACCTAAGTGAACCTTGAGAAGTCATCAAAAATTACTAAGGTATAAGACTTCCCTCCTAGGCTCTCTAAAGCAATGGGTCCAAAAAGATCCATATAGAGCAAGTACAGTATCCTAGGTGAATCACTCTTATTAAGTGACTTAAAACTATTTTTAGTTTGCTTGCCTAACTGACAAGCCCTGCAAAGGCTTTCCTTCTTGTAGGGGTAAGAAGGCAATCCTCTAATAAGGTTGTCCCTAGAAAATTTAGCAATATTTTTCAGGTTTACATGACCTAATCTCCTATGCCAAAGATCATTATTATTACTAGTTTGGTTAAACAAGCATATTTCAGTTTTAGCTAACTTAAAATTAACTATATAGATATTTCCTATTCTAGTGCTAGTTAAAACTACTAGGTTATCAACTGAAGTAATAATACAAGAAGTTTTGTTAAATAATACCTGAAACCTTTCATCACATAACTTACTTATGGATATAAGGTTGTGTTTCAGGAAACTTACATATGCAACCTTCCTGAAGGTGACTGCTCCAATCTTGACCTTTCCATATCCTTCAGTCTAGGCACAATTGGAATCACCAAATATTGCTTTGGGTCCTAACTTTGACTTATAGTTGATTAGGTTCTCCTTGTTTCCAGTCATATGCTTTGAACAGCCACTATCAAGATACCACGGTTGCTCTGTGGTGGGATAGACGTTCACCTGCAATAAAACAAGTTAGTTATTCTTGACCCAGGTTACCTTGGTTCCTTATTGATTTACATAACTAAGGATGGAAATATATGTGTATTCTGGTTGATTCTTGTAACCTAAGGGATGATATCTGAAAGTGAAGGGATAGATACTACTCTAGAGGGGGGGTGAATAGAGTTATCAAATTTTGCACTAGACAAAACTTAATAGTCTACCCAACTCCCTTGGAGTGAAATGCGGAATGAAAAGATTATAGATATAGAATTAACCCTAAAGCCTAACACAGTGTTGTGCACAGACTCAAGCCAACTGTAATTACAGTTAAGGCTTGGAAAACCTAATCAGCAACTAGCAAACCTCGTTATATCTATTCACAGCCACAATGCAGGAATTAAACAAGGCAATCCAGACGACACAAGGAATTTATAGTGGTTCCCCAAACAACTTGGGTACGTCCACTCTTCTACCAACAAGGTAGGAATCCACTCAGGTTTTTGATCAGGTGCCCTGCCACCAACAGGATCTGCTTCAGGTAGATCCAGAAACCCTTTAGACTTTTGATCAGGTGTCTAAAAACCGAACACAGGTTTTTGATCAGGTGCCCTGCCACCAAGGGATACTTTTGAAGGGAGTAATAACCCTGTACAGGAGGGGGAAAGAAGGTTAAGATGTCTTCTCTATTTTACAAAAGATTAGAGAAGCACAAGGACTTGCACTGAGCTAGAAAGCTCTAAAGAATCAAGGCTCCCCCTGGCTCAAAGATGTCCAGGTGAAGTCTTGCTTCAGTGTAGAAAACTCTTCAGAAAGATCTGAAGGAAAAACTACAAGAAGATAATAAATAATAAATTAGAAATCTTCAAGCAGCTGTCTTCTTCTTCTTCTTCAAAAGAACTCTGAGTTTGAACTTCCTGAAAGCAGGAGAACTCAGGTTGAAGAAGAGCAGAAGAGCTTAACACTTCTCAGTTGGATGGAAATTGCTGAGAGCAGAAAACTTGATCTTGATGAAGGCTTGAATGCTTAAGTGAACAACTGGTTAGCTAGCTAAAATCCTTCTCCAAAGGATTGCTTTTATAACAGCAACAAGCAACGGCTCTCTTCAATTTGAATTGCTTGTCTTCTTCTGAAACTTGAGACCTGGGCTGCAAATATCAAAAAGACAAACAATCTCTGCAGCAAAAACATTCTATAAAAGGTATAAACCTTTTTCAAAGAAGCTGCAGGAAGCAATCTAATAATAAAGTACTAAATAAAGTCACATCAGAAACAAACTCTTTATAGCAGAAGAAAGACTTTTCAGTCTAACGGCTATAAAGGACTGACAGCAGATAAAGTAAAATACAATGTCAGCTAATAAGATAAACAACTTTATCTGAAAAGATTTTACTCAGGCAGAAGGGATGGAGCAGATATTGCCTGGAAATATTATCATAAAACAACTGAAATAACATGCCAGATAATGTATTAATTAATTAAATATAATAAATAAATACAAAATAAAAAGGCAGACAGAAAACGTCGAACGACCCTCGGAGATCGTCGACCGACGCACGGAGATCGTCGAACTATCGGACAGATAGTCGAACGATCCAGATAGTCGAACTATCAAAGGAGATAGTCGAACTATCACAACAGATAGTCGAACTATCAGAAGATAGTCGAGCTATCAGATAGTCGACCTATCAACAGATAGTCGAACTATCAAAGTGAAACAGATAGTCGAACTATCAACAGATAGTCAAACTATCAATGCAGAACAGATAGTCGAACTACCCAACAACGACAGATAGTCGAACTATCAACAGATAGTCGAGCTATCAGATAGTTGAGCTATCAAAACAGATAGTCGAACTACCAAGGGAAAACAGATAGTCGACCTATCAGCAGATAGTCGAACTATCAAACGACGCAGATAGTCGACCTATCAAACCGATAGTCGAGCTATCAGATAGTTGAACTATCCAAGCAGATAGTCAAACTATCAAACAAACAGATAGTCGAACTATCAACAGATAGTCGAACTATCTCAGCACACAGATAGTCGACCTATCAACCGATAGTCGAACTATCCTCGCAGACTGAAAGTCGAACAACTGATAGACGATCGTCGAACAGTTAGTCGACGATAGTCGAGCGGCGTTCGACGATAGTCGAACGAACAAACTACTTAACCAAATTCTTCATCTGGAAAAGCGGGGACTCCACAGCTAGACCACTAACCATTGACCATAGATATTTCTAGGGTCAAGGGACAAAAGGAGAGGACTAAACTCAAATCAAACTAGGGTACCAACAATCTCCCCCTATTTGAGTTAAGTCTCTCAAAAACTAAAACACAGAACTAGCTATAGAGCAATAAAATTAATACAGGAAATAGTTAACAATTAACTAGCAGTTATCAAACAGATAAATAACAGCAGTCAAACAAAATTAAGAGTCTACAGAGTCTGGCTTAGGGTTAAAAGAGCTAGGAACAAAGGAAACTTTTCGCAAAGGATCAAAGGCCTCTTTCTTAGACATCTTCAAGTCTTGCATGCCAATAATCTTTAATTCTGCAGCCCTTGGAACAATGGCTTCTGGGTGCTTTTCCATATACTTTGAAGGGTCAAAGACCTCAGGGCTAACCTGGAACTTTTCGAACTCCTTCTTTCTGAATGTAGACATTGTGGTTAATCTAGTAGTGTCCTTTCCTTCAGCTTTTGCTTTCCTAATTTGAGCTGCTCCAACCAATTCGAGAAAACGAGCCATCCTAAAGTTAGGATCAAGCTCAAGACTTTCATAAACAGTCTCAGAAGGAGTATCATATGGTTCTTTATCTTGATTAACTAGATAAGACAGGGGAGCAGACTTAGCAAATTTCTTGCTAGAATTTTTAAACAAAATAAACTACTTACCTTTTGAAACAACTTTTTCAGAATGCACTGGCATTGGAGATGAAACCCTTTTCTTTGGAGAAGGAGGAGGGGAAAAAGTTGGTCTTTGATACACAACCTCCTTCACTTGTTCTCTCACTGTATCAGTTCTTTGATAGCCAGAATATGATTTACCTTGAAAACCTTGAGAGCTTTTCCTTGAAGAAGACTGAGAAGGAGCAGATTTTGCTGACGGAGCAGAAGGACTAGCAGAAAGGTTGCCAGAGGCTCCTGCACCGGGAGGTGGAGGAGGAGGACCTCTAGGATTCCATCTGGGGGTAGGACTATCATATTTCTTAGATCTCTTTCTCTCTTTTTGCTGGTTCTTGGAGAACCACATCCAATGTTGAAACTCTTTTGACTTAGGGTCAATTCCTTTCAGAATATAATATGGAGTGTCATTATCACGATTGAGAGGAGGAGGAGCAACAGCTTTTCTTTTCTTCTGTGCAGCTTTCTTTTTCTTTGAATTCTCAGATAAATCTGAATCCTCTTCATCTTCAGAGTGAGATGATGGAGGATTGTCATATGGGTCATAGGCTTCAGAAACAGCCTTTTCCTTTAAAGCAGCTTTCTCTTTTTCCTCTTCTATGGCATCCTGAGCCAGAAGGGAATCCAGGTCAAGTCCTGGGGAATCATCCCAAACAGTTGATTTTTCAACTTGCAAATCTTTTTCTTTTTCTTCTAACAAAGATTGTACTCTTTGATTCCAAGCATCTCTAGCTTTCTCTTCTTGATTTTCAGACACATCTTCTATATCATCTAAAAAGGAATCCAGTTCTGGATCTACTTGAACATCAGGAACATCTGGAGCAGCTTCTAAAACAACTACTATAACCTGAGCAGCTATATCTTCTTTAATATAATCTGTAGATTCATGAACACAAATCTGCTAAATAAGCTAAAATCATTCCTTCTAGGTATTCACAAGCTAGCAAATCAATTGACTCGTCAATAAAACGGATGAGTGAATTGCCTTCATACTTTACCAACTCCCAGGATTCATCTAGATAGGATGTTATAATCCCTTCTAGGAAACGGGCAACCAAGGGAGTGGTGAGATCTTCTAAGCAAACTTTTACAGCAAATTCAGATAGCATGACTGCATCAGATATTTCTTTGTCAGATAACACTGAACCTGATTCATCTTGAGCTGGAGCTGGAGCAGTCTCTTCTTGAACTGCTGGAAGAACTGCTGGAAGGGAGGCTGGAAGCTCTGAGGCTGGAGGCTCTGAGACATCTTCACAGAACATCTCCCCCTGCCTGATTTCAGTGGGAACTGAAACCAGGCCCCTTGAAGAAGAGGGCTCAGCAGATTTAGAAAGGGATTGGATGGTAGCAGTTAAGGTAGCAATGGAGGAGGCAAGTGGAGCAATTGCCTCTTCAATCATGATTTTGATTGAAGGGGTAATCAACTCCAAAATGCTGGAAATGAATTCTGGGGTTATCTCAAAAGATGATGGAATTGCAGTGGATGGAGATGCAGCAGAGATGGTTGTAGTGTTAGGATGAAAAGTGGTGTGGACTGGAGATCGAATTGGAGATGGAGAATGATGTGGAGAATGAATAGGAGACTGAGGAGGTGTTGGAATCCTCTCAGATCCTAACAGATCAAAACTAGGAGCAGATATCCTAGCCAGATGAGAAGGAATAGGAGATGCAGGAGGAGAGGGGATAACAACCGTGGTTGTATCTCGAATAGGAGAAGGAGGAAGTCGTACTTCAGCTGAAGTTGATGGAACTTCAACTGAGGTAGACGGAACTGAAGAGGATGGAACTACTTCAGTAGAAGTTGATGGTAATGCAGAAGAAGATGATGGAATAGAAGGGATGAGCTGAGCCAGCTACTTGAGGGTGAGGAGCGACTGAATTAGTCCTAGTGCTCTCTGATGTCGCTGGAGCAACCCCTGTGAGAGCGGGTTTCACAAAAGTCCTCTTCCACTTGGAGAATAAGTTCGGGTCCATCTTCTTGCTCGCATTTATGGTTGTTGCAACGGAGACCAGCAGCTGAGGATACTTTTCCTTCAGAAAAATTCCAATAACCCTGCCTAGGGTAACCTCTTTCTTACTATTCTTTTTCCTTATCAAATCGAACATTACTCCTGCCCAATCAATCCTTTTCTGATTAACAATTGCACACATCAGTGCAAATTGTTGCTTTGTAATGTTGTCATGAGCAGAGTGCTTCCCAAGGAGCACTTTTCCAACTATCTCAGCAAGAAATTTAATCTTAAAGACCTTGAGCAGCTTCGTGGGAATGCCCTCCGCATGTCCCAGCTCAGTAAGCATTCTTCCAAACTCTTGAGCATCTTGCTCATAATCTTCTTCACCATTTATTAATCCAAAAACATCAGACAGAATGGCGGGAGTTAAAATTACCTCTTCTCCGCCAATAGTGCCAGTCATCGAATCGTCAGAGGAGGACGAAGTGAAGGCCCATTCCTTAATCTCGGGAATATTTAACTTTATCCTTGTAGACATTAATCTTTCTAGACCTTGATCTCGGCATAACTGAAGAATTTCCACAATCCCTGCTTCACAGCAACTGAATGCGTCAAAATTGACGCTGAACCCTGCATCGAACTTTACAACAGCTAGCACTGCGGGAGAAAACGGCATTGAATTGCTGGAGAATGCGCGAGAAAGACGGAGAATACGAAGGAGACGAAGCGGCAGAAAATCGCAAGCGGGAAGACAGAATGCGAAAAGTCACGCTCCGTCGACGATAAAACAAAAGATCTTTTAACCTAGGTCGACTATCGGCTTTATATTAGACCGGAGATAGTCGATCTATTAAAAAGATACTAGACCCGATGGTCGAACGGCCGTTCAACGATTGGCCCAGAAGCAGAGTAGTCGATCAATCGTTCGACTATTTCTGGCTTCTCAAACAACAAGCTGTCGTCATCCAGAGATCGACGATAAGCTCGACTTGTTCGACGATCTTCGAACGCCGGTCGACGATCTTCAAACAGATAAGCTATCTTTAACCAGAGGTCGATGATAGGCTTGATCCGTTCGACGATCTTCGATCATCGTTCGACGATCTTCAAGCAGGTTTCAACATTGGCAGATATAGTCACACTTAGTCTCGTCCATTGATCATGCCTAGTTGAACTAAAAAGAACAGATGCTTCTGTTCATCTAAGGGCTTGGTGAATATATCACCTCTATGAAACTCAGTGGATATGAACTCAAGACAAATTTTGTTCTTTTCCACACAATCTCTCAGGAAATGGTGCCGAATCTCAATGTGCTTCGTTCTAGAGTGGTGCACTGGATTTTGTGCAATTGAGATAGCACTGGTACTATCACACATGATTTTGGTATTCTTGTGTGAGTAACCATAATCCACAAGCTGGTTTTGAATCCACAGGATCTGTGAACAACAACTAGCAGCTGCTATATATTCAGCCTCTGCAGTTGAAGTTGAGACAGAAGCCTGCTTATTACAGAACCAAGAGACCAATCTCTCTCCTAGAAACTGACAAGTTCCTGAGGTGCTCTTCCTGTCAACTCTGTAACCAGCATAGTCAGAATCAGAATATCCAATTAATTCAAATTCTGACTCAGCTGGGTACCAAAGTCCTAGATTTGGACATCCTTTCAAGTATCTCAAGATTCTCTTTAGAAGAATCAGATGAGATTCCTTGGGGTTGACCTGGAATCTAGCACAAAGGCATGTAGCAAACATTATATCAGGCCTACTTGTAGTTAAACATAATAGGGAACCAACAATGGCCCTATAATTCTTTTGATCAACTGGCTTGCCGTGATCATCAGAATCAATAACTACATTAGTAGCCATAGGTGTAGGCATTGCTGAAGCATCAGCCATCCCAAATTTCTTTACCAATTCCTTGGCATATTTGGATTGGGAGATGAAGATACCATCAGCATCTTGCTTAACTTGGAGACCAAGAAAGTAAGACAGCACACTCATACTACTCATCTCAAACTTAGAGTGCATCAGGTCAGAGAACCTTTTGCAAAGTTTGGGATCAGTGGAGCCAAATATAATATCATCCACATACACTTGAACTAACAGGATTGTGTCCTTGTGATGCTTGACGAAAAGGGTTCTATCAACTACTCCACTAGTAAAGTTGTGCTCTAAAAAGGAAACTAGCTAGAGTCTCATACCAGGCTCTGGGAGCTTGCTTTAGTCCATAAAGAGCTTTCTGCAACTTAAACACATGTGAGGGCTGAGTTGAAGAAACAAACCCTGGTGGTTGTTCAACAAACACCTCTTCCTTAAGCTCACCATTCAGGAATGCACTTTTGACATCCATTTGAAAGACCTTAAACTTCATGTAGGCTGCATAGGCCAAGAAGATCCTTATTGCTTCTAGCCTTGCAACATGAGCAAAGGTTTGGTCATAATCTATACCTTCCTCCTGTCTGTAGCCCTGAGCTACAAGCCTTGCTTTATTCCTTACAATAATTCCATTTGCATCCAACTTGTTTCTATACACCCACTTGGTGCCTATGATCAGTTGGCCTTTAGGTCTTGGAACCAAAGTCCAAACTTTACATCTCTCAAACTGATTGAGTTCCTCTTGCATAGCAATGATCCAGTGGGGATCTAGCTCTGCATCTTTAAAGGTGAAGGGCTCAACCTGTGAGAGGAAACAAGCGTGCATCACATCCTGTCTTAATTGATGTCTTGTTTGAACACCAGCTGATATGTCTCCAATCACTTGAGATGTAGTGTGACCTCTAAGTGTGACAATATCAGCAGGTGGGATGTGATCTTCAGCAACAGTTGGGATTAATTCCTCAGGAGGAATTTGATCTACTGTTGGTGGTAGAACAACAGCTTCTGCAATGTCTTCATCACTATCTGATTCAGTGATCTGAAGAGTTGATAGTGAAAGAATTTCTTGAGTAGCATCAGGTACCTGCAATGAACTAGAGGAAGGTGAATTTTCCTTCTCCTTGTAAAACATCTGAGACTCATCAAAAGATACATGCACAGATTCTTCAATTTTACAGGTTGATTTGTTATAAACCCTATAAGCTTTGCTTACTTGGGAATATCCAAGCATGATTCCCATTGAAGCTTTTGCTTCAAATTTTCTAAGATATTCTTTATTGTTATTATGAATATACACTACACAACCAAATATTCTAAAATAATTAATTTTAGGTTTCTTTCCTTTAAGCAACTCATAAGGAGTTTTACACTTAAGTTTGTGTATCAAACTTCTATTCAAGACATAATTGGCTGTACTAACAGCTTCTGCCCAATAGGAGAGAGGCATATTAGCATCTGCCAACAATGTACTAGCAGCTTCAATGAGTGTTCTGTTCTTCCTTTCAACTACCCCATTTTGTTGGGGAGTTCTAGGAGCTGAGAAGCTATGTTTGATACCTTCTCTCTCACAGAATTCTTGCATGAGAAGAGAGTCAAACTCAGTACCATGATCACTTCTGATCAAGGCCACATGAGTAGAGTACTCAGTCTGCACACATAATAGAAAGTCTGTAAGGGCTTTGAAGTTATCAGCCTTAGTTCTCAAAAAGAAAACCCAACTGAACCTAGAGAAGTCATCTACAATTACTAAGGTGTAATACTTCCCTCCTAAACTCTGTACATTTATTGGGCCAAATAGGTCCAAATATAATAGATACAGCATTCTAGGAGAATCACTTTTATTTACAGATTTAAAAGAATTCTTGGTTTGCTTGCCTAGCTGACAAGCCTTGCATAGGCTCTCCTTCTTGTAGGGGCAAGAAGGTAAACCTCTAACAAGGTTGTGTTTAGATAATCTAGATATATTTTTAAGGTTAACATGACTAAGCCTCTTATGCCACAAAGAATTATTATTAATTGTTACTTCATTAAATAAACAGATTTCAGAGTGAGATGAATTGAAATCTACTAAATAAATATTACCTATTCTAATGCCTACTAAAACAACATTATTATTTAAAGTAATATTGCAAGAAGAGTTAGAAAATGAAACCTGGTAGCCAGCATCGCATAGCTGGCTGACTGAAATCAAATTGTGCTTCAGTCCTGTCACATATGCAACTCTCTCGAAAGTAACATCTCCAATAGTGATCCTGCCATAGCCTTCTGTCTGACCACAGCTGGAATCTCCAAAGATAACCTTTGGGCCGAGCTTAGCTTTGAATTTTGACAGATGATTTTTATTTCCTGTCATATGCTTGGAGCATCCACTATCCAAATACCACTTTTTGAGTGATTGGATAGGCCTTCACCTCATCTTCTGTTGGCATTTCTTCTTCTGAATCTGAACTCTCTGCAGCAGAGTGGTTGCTGCAGGCATCTATTGCCATCAGGCAAACCTCCTTTGCCTTCTTCTCTTCCTCATCCTCACTGGAGCTAGAGGAGGAAGATTCTTCATCAGAATCACTCCAGGTTTCAGCAATGAAACCTCTCTCCTTCTTCTTGTTCTTGTAGGAGGATGGCTTGGAGTGCTTCCTGTGCTGTTCCTTTTCTTTCCTCTTGTCTTTGTTCTTCTCCTCTAGACACTCTGGTAAGATGTGTCCAGGCTTCCTGCAACCATAACATATAATTTCTTTAGCAGGTGAACGGTCATACCTTGGTTTGTCTTCATAGCGTGAAGACTTCTTTCTGAATTCCTTTCTCCCCATCTTGAGAAACCTCTTGGCAAACAATGCCATTAGTTCCTCATTTGATTGGCTGACTTCAGAAGCATCAGCAGCCTTAAGAGCTAGAGATTGCTCTTTTCTTGTTGGAGTAGGGGTCTTTGCTTCTGCTTCTGCTTCCCTTGTCTTCAGCACTTGCTCAAAAGACTTGAGCTTGCCAAGAAGGGCTTCAGTTGAAATCTCATTTGTACTTCTGGCTTCCTTGATGGGCCAGATCCTTAGATCTCATGTGCTAGGGAAGCACATAAGAATCTTATCATTGACCTCTGTCAATGATATGTCCTTGTCAAGGGTCCTTAGCTCATTGATGATTGAGCTGAGCCTGGTGTACATGGCTTCAACTGATTCAGCATCAGTTTTCTTGAAGTTCTCATATTGTGAGATAAGGTTGGACCTTCTGTCCTTCATTTCATCAGCTGAACCAGCTACAATCTGGTTCAGTGTATCCCACATGGCTTTTGCTGAAGAGCAGTCAGCTACCTTCTGGAATACCTCATCAGATATTGTCTGAGCCAGAATGTTCATCGCCTTGGCATCTGCTATCTTTTCCTTCTTGTACTCATCGTTGTAATCTGGAGGAGGCACTGCACTCATATCAGTTGATGATGAGGCAGTGGCAGCAGCAGGTGCTCTTGGGGGTCCTGACAAAATAGAAGCAAAGATGTTTTCATCAATAGAATTCATATATAATTTTATCCTTGCCTTCCAGATGCCAAACTTAGCTAAGTTGCATACTGGAGGTCTGGTGCTAGAATAATCCTTGGACTGGGCCATGATAGTGAATATCTATAATCCTTGGTATCTATCAGGATCTTGTGACTTAGGTGTTAGCCTATTTAGTCAGTCAACCTCCCTCTGATACCAATTGAAAGTGAACGGATAGAAACTACTCTAGAGGGGGGTGAATAGAGTTATCAAATTTTGCACTAGACAAAACTTAATAATCTACCCAACTCCCTTGGAGTGAAATGCGGAATGAAAAGATTATAGATATAGAATTAACCCTAAAGCCTAACACAGTGTTGTGCACAGACTCAAGCTAACTGTAATTATAGTTAAGGCTTGGAAAACCTAATCAGCAACTAGCAAACCTAGTTATATCTATTCACAGCCACAATGCAGGAATTAAATAAGGCAATCTAGACGACACAAGGAATTTATAGTGGTTCCCCAAACAACTTGGGTACGTCCACTCTTCTACCAACAAGGTAGGAATCCACTCAGGTTTTTTATCAGGTGCCCTGCCACCAACAGGATCTGCTTCAGGTAGATCCAGAAACCCTTTAGACTTTTGATCAGGTGTCTAAAAACCGAACACAGGTTTTTGATCAGGTGCCCTGCCACCAAGGGATACTTTTGAAGGGAGTAATAACCCTGTACAGGAGGGGGAAAGAAGGTTAAGATGTCTTCTCTATTTTACAAAAGATTAGAGAAGCACAAGGACTTGCACTGAGCTAGAAAGCTCTAAAGAATCAAGGCTCCCCCTGGCTCAAAGATGTCCATGTGAAGTCTTGCTTCAGTGCAGAAAACTCTTCAGAAAGATCTGAAGGAAAAACTACAAGAAGATAATAAATAATAAATTAGAAATCTTCAAGCAGCTGTCTTCTTCTTCTTCTTCTTCAAAAGAACTCTGAGTTTGAACTTCCTGAAAGCAGGAGAACTCAGGTTGAAGAAGAGCAGAAGAGCTTAACACTTCTCAGTTGGATGGAAATTGCTGAGAGCAGAAAACTTGATCTTGATGAAGGCTTGAATGCTTAAGTGAACAACTGGTTAGCTAGCTGAAATCCTTCTCCAAAGGATTGCTTTTATAACAGCAACAAGCAACGGCTCTCTTCAATTTGAATTGCTTGTCTTCTTCTGAAACTTGAGACCTGGGCTGCAAATATCAAAAAGACAAACAATCTCTGCAGCAAAAATATTCTATAAAAGGTATAAACCTTTTTCAAAGAAGCTGCAGGAAGCAATCTGATAATAAAGTACTAAATAAAGTCACATCAGAAACAAACTCTTTATAGCAGAAGAAAGACTTTTCAGTCTAACGGCTATAAAGGACTGACAGCAGATAAAGTAAAATACAATGTCAGCTAATAAGACAAACAACTTTATCTGAAAAGATTTTACTCAGGCAGAAGGGATGGAGCAGATATTGCCTGGAAATATTATCATAAAACAACTGAAATAACATGCCAGATAATGTATTAATTAATTAAATATAATAAATAAATATAAAATAAAAAGGTAGACAGAAAACGTCGAACGACCCTCGGAGATCGTCGACCGACGCACGGAGATCGTCGAACTATCGGACAGATAGTCGAACGATCCAGATAGTCGAACTATCAAAGGAGATAGTCGAACTATCACAACAGATAGTCGAACTATCAGAAGATAGTCGAGCTATCAGATAGTCGACCTATCAACAGATAGTCGAACTATCAAAGTGAAACAGATAGTCGAACTATCAACAGATAGTCAAACTATCAACGCAGAACAGATAGTCGAACTATCAACAGATAGTCGAACTACCCAACAACGACAGATAGTCGAACTATCAACAGATAGTCGAGCTATCAGATAGTTGAGCTATCAAAACAGATAGTCGAACTACCAAGGGAAAACAGATAGTCGACCTATCAGCAGATAGTCGAACTATCAAACGACGCAGATAGTCGACCTATCAAACAGATAGTCGAGCTATCAGATAGTTGAACTATCCAAGCAGATAGTCGAACTATCAAACAAACAGATAGTCAAACTATCAACAGATAGTCGAACTATCTCAGCACACAGATAGTCGACCTATCAACCGATAGTCGAACTATCCTCGCAGACTGAAAGTCGAACAACTGATAGACGATCGTCGAACAGTTAGTCGACGATAGTCGAGCGGCGTTCGACGATAGTCGAACGAACAAACTACTTAACCAAATTCTTCATCTGGAAAAGCGGGGACTCCACAGCTAGACCACTAACCATTGACCATAGATATTTCTAGGGTCAAGGGACAAAAGGAGAGGACTAAACTCAAATCAAACTAGGGTACCAACAATATCTTCTGGGTGGAATTATCCATTGGTTAAAGGGATTAATATTTTGTCTTGGTTGAATAAATGGTATGTTGAAATTAAAGTTTATGTAATTACAAACTGGGGTCAACAAATTTTGGTACGTTCGTCAATCTGAGGTCGACGAACGGGGATGAGTTCGTCGAACTCCACTCAGAGAATGAAAGTATTCATTTTTCTGGGCCCAAATTTCGTCAATCTCTGGTCGACAAACCATACTGATTTTGTCGATCGCAGTTCAGAGAATAGTTATAATAGAAGTTTGTGTTCTGAGTTTGTTGACTTGAGTTTGAAAAACTGTGCACATTTCATCGATCTGAGTTCGACAAAATCTGTTGAACATAGATCTGGTTAAGATTTTTTTTGCTCTTTCTCCTTTTCTTATTCTTGTGTTTAAGTTCTGTTTGATTAAAATTATTATCTTCTATTTTCTCTTTTCCTTTTTCTGAAACAAATTTTATAGAAGTTGTTAAGATGTTCTTCTGAATCAGTAGGAGTTAGCTTGATGAAGCACCTAAGCCCAGCTTGTCATTGAGTCTGTCATTCACTGTGCTTGTGATGTTCATCAGCTTGATACTTCTCCAATTCAAGGATTCTTCAAGTTACCTAGCCTCAGATAATTCAGTCTTTAATTTAATGATTTGTTTAGTAGCTAGAGTGATTTCATCCTTTAACTTATTATTTTCTGAAAGTAGGTTTTCTTGTTCATTTAATTTCTCTCTAAGTTGCTTAATCTCTTTTTCAGAATTTATTAAATCAAAACATAAGGACTTGAATTCAGTTTTAAATTCTTCTGAATCAAAATCAAAAGAAGATAGTACCTGATCTTATTCATATTCAGAGTCTTCATTGTCTGATTATTTAGCTTCTGCTTTTGAACAACTGCCTGATGCATTGATGGCCATCAGACAAATTTCCTTTGCCTTTGCTTCCTCTTCATCTTCACTGGAGCTGGAAGATGAAGATTCATCTTCTGTCTCACTCCATATCTCCGCCACAAAGCCTTTCTCTGTCCTTTTGTGCTTACTGGAGGAGGGCTTGTTGTAGTGTTGTTTCCTGGTTTCCTTTTCTCTTCTTCTCTCCTTCTTTTGGTTTTCAGGACACTCTGAGATGAAGTGTCCAGGCTTCCTGCAGCCAAAACAAACAACTTCTTTAGTGGGAGTCTTATCATACCTGGGCTTATCATCTTGCCTTAATGACTTCCTCCTGAAGTATTTCTTGCCCATCTTGTAGAATCTCTTGGCTAAGAGACTCAGAAATTCTTCATTGACTGTTGGGGCTTCTGATTCTTCATTTGCTTTAGAATGCAATACTTTGCTCCTTTCTGCCTGATGAAGGAGTATTCTGCTCTGAAGCCTCTCTGGACTTTATCAATTGCTCATAAGACTTGAGCTTTCCAAGTAGAGATTCTGTGGAGATCTCATTTAAACTTCTGGATTCCTTGATAGGCTAGATTCTTAAATCCCATGAGCTAAGGAAGCACATGAGAATTTTATCATTTACTTCAGTAAGGCTAATGTCTTTGTCTATAGTTTTCAGCTCATTGATTATTGAGCTCAGTCTGTTGTACATGTCACCAACAGACTCTGATTCATCCTTTTTGAAGTTCTCATATTGTGAGATAAGGTTGGATTTCCTATCCTTTCTCTCATAAGCTGTACCAGCAACCATCTGGTTAAGTGAGTCCCATATTTCCTTGGCTGATGTGCATTCAGCCACCTTCTGGAAAATATCATCAGACATTGTCTGAGCCAAAATATTCATGGCCTTTGCATCAGCTATCTTGGCCTTTTTCTATGCATCTGTCCACTCAGGTGGTGGAATAGCATGTGTGCTGAAACTAGCAGTAGTTGTTGTCACTGGAACTGGTGGTCCTGTCAAAATGAAATTAAAGATGTCCTCATCAATAGAGTTCATATACAATTTGATTCTTGCCTTCCAAATAGCAAACTTATTTAAGTTGCAAACTGGAGGTCTGGTGCTTGCATAGTCTTTGTTCTGTGCCATTATGTGATAATAGAAAAACTAGGAAAAGAAAATCAGATCTAGCAAGGATCTTTTGGTTCAAGTGTTAGCTTGTACAACCAAAGGAACACCCCTTTGATACCAATTGAAATATGGGGGTTAGATCTGATTTACTCTAGAGGAGGGGTGAATAGAGTATTTAAAACTTTGGTTGTTTTTAAAGTTTTATATCAGAGTTGAAAATAGGTGATACCAATAATAATATAAAAGGAAATAAAAAAAACTTGTTAAACTAATCTATCTATCACGGCACAGCAAGAACAGAAAGAAAATGTACACAACCAGACAACACAAGAAATTCTATAGTGGTTCCCCAACCTGGGTACATCCACTCTTCTACCACCCTGGTAGGAATCCACTAATAGGTTTTTGATCAGGTGA
This sequence comes from Platanthera zijinensis, assembly GCA_039513925.1. Classification (NCBI taxonomy): domain Eukaryota; kingdom Viridiplantae; phylum Streptophyta; class Magnoliopsida; order Asparagales; family Orchidaceae; genus Platanthera; species Platanthera zijinensis. The sequence goes on from CM077082.1 coordinate 70,804,952, forward strand.
CTGTCAGCACAAGATATATTTTCAGGGAGATCTCGAAACCCTTTAGGCTTTTGATCAGGTGCCCAAAAACTAAGAATAAACTTTTGAAGGGAGTTAATAAACCCTTTGTACAGGAGGTGAGAGGAGGGGTGATGAGGTCTTCTCTTTTCTCTAAACAATAGAGAAGACTTGAGGATTCTGTAGTTTTCAAAACTCCTTCTAAAATGTAGAATTGGTTCAGAAAGATGGAGTCTTGCTCAGGGTGTAGGTCTTTAGCCTTGTCTGGAAACAATCCTAGAACTTTCTGACTGAATCAAGATGAGTTGTCCTTGAATGTTCTTGGAGGAGAAGGTTGAAGAAGACTCTTGATAGTGATGAATGTTCTTCTTTAGTCTTCAGAATGGACAAGGAAGACAACAGAATGTTTTCTGCACTGGGAGAGAGTTCTAAATGTTCGATATCTCTATATTCTTTGTGTGTTGTCTGTTCTCTGATGATGTTTAGCTCAGTGTTCTGATTTCTGGCAGAATCATAATCGACTGAAAAGAGAAAATCTCTTTTATATTCTACAGTCAATAACTTCTCCTTTGAAATTTGAATTGTTGGCATTAATTGTTGATTGCCCTGGAGAAGGAAACAGCTGGAATATTGTCTTAAATGAGTTTCCCCAACTGTCCCTAATAAAATAAGCAAGTAATTATCCTGATGAAGATCATAATTAATGCTCCCAATAATGGCTAAATTCAGGGGAATATGAGCATTAATTACTCAGGAATATTACAGTTAAATAATATATAAAGTAAGGGACAGAAGTATGGAAAACTTCTCATTCTGGCTGGGGACAGAATTCGTCGACCTCTGAACGGAATTCGTCGACCTGAGTTCCAAGTTCGTCGACCTGAGAATTCCTATTCGTCGACCTGAGCTCTGCGAACTGCATTCTGAGAATAACTTGCCAATTCTGTGCTTTGATTTCTTCGAGGTTAGAATCTGTCTGAAAGAATCGATCGTCGACTTGAGCTCGAATAACGTCGAGCTCAGCTCAGAGAAATAACTCTGAGTTCGTCGATCTGAGATCGACGATCGTCGAGCTGAGTTCGAAGAACTTCGAACTGATCATTCTGTTCTCTGAATCTTCTAAGTCTTGAGACTACTGATGTCCTCTGCTGGCTGGTCCATGAAGGTTGAACCTAATGACTAGCCTAAACTCTAGGACTACCAGACTTGACCCTGGCTATACAATATGGGTTAGACTTTAACCTAATTTACTGAACCTAGCCCAAATCCAACTAGGGATCCAATATAGTCTAGGCATTGAGTAAAGTCAGATTCGTCGAGTAATCTTGATGAATTCGTCGAGTAACAGTCTTAACGTTGATTGATTCTCCATTAGTTGAGTTTAGACGTCGAGTTCGTTGAGTTCGGTGAGGCTTAGTCTGATTCATCATATAATCTCGACAAATTCGTCGAGTATTGACAGTTTGGCATCGAGAGCATCGGGTGAACAAGACGGTATTGAGTGCTTTGAGTATTAATGCCTTTGTCATCGAGTGTACTGAGTGGACTCAGCTAGGCGTCAAGTGAAGGCGTCGAGTGAAGTAAAACCATGGAGTTAAGTCCAGGCGCTGAGTGCACTCAGCGAGGCATCGAGCATACTCGACGAATTTCTGTGGACTTAGGTAATTTCGCTGATTCGTCAAGTTTTAAGGTTATGTTTGTTGAATCGTCGAGTATCATTAAGTTAGTTAATTTTGCTAAGTATAATTTTTCGAGTATACATGACGAATCAATATGGACTTAGAAATTTTCTTGCTGAATTGAGTCCAATTTGACGGGTTTGGCCTTAGGATGATTTTTGGGATTTTTTTTCATTTTTGCCATTAAAGTAATCCTATGTTTTCGATGGGGTTTTATCGGTGTTTTATGGATGTTACTTTGGTGTGGCCCATGGTTGGCAGTGGATAAAGGACCACCAACCTAAGGCCAGCTTATGGATCTTTACCCTGATGGGTTTACCCAGTGTGGGTTTGTTACTTGGTGTGTAGAGGAGGTGACCACCACTACAGGTGTTGGTAGTTCCCCGGTATTGGGTGTGTCAAGAAATATGACCACCTTTCCTTGGGCACTTGTGAAGTTTTTATTGTTGGTGTGTTGGGTAGGTTCCCACCACTGCAGGTGCTGGATTTTGTTGGTATTTATTCTCATTCTATGATGAGCTTGCCACTATTATGTATATATACACATACTTATATAAATGTTTTTATAAAGCATAGATCTTTATCACACATGGTGCAACTTGGGATATCTACCCCTTGTGAGTTCTTTCTCACTTTTTTACTTTGTGGTTGAGTGTTGATGTTTTCATTTCAGTTATTCCTGTTTGGGTTGGTAACCCTTTGACTCTTTTACTTTCATTTAAAACTAATCTTTCTTTGCCACTTGTATATTCTTGCTTAGGTATTCTTTTCTTTGGAATGCCTCAGTTTTGGAGCAGTAGTCAGTTGAGCGACTGGGGTTGGTGGTTGTTTGTTTTCTGTAGTTATGGCATTCGTCTCTCCCTCACCATTGTGAGGTAGTGTTATTTTTTTATTTAGTTCAAACATACATGATTTTTGGTGGGTTCGTGTCAGGTTGTTGATGTGCACCGGAGTTTTTATATTGTTAAGTTACTTGCTAGCTGCTTAGTCTCTTCTGGATGACTTGCTAGTTTTACTTGCTCTCTGGGAAGGTTTTATGTTATGATTGCATGCTAGCTATGTTAAATATAAAAAAGTACCTTTATGACTATCTCATTCATAGCATTGTTTTAAACCAAAGTCACTATATTTTAAGGAATGTAAAACCTATTTTTATACTTATACTAAACCTATAGGTATACATATCATGAGTTGTCCTATTTTGTTGTTTCTACTCATGTAGGATGTTAATCAATAAAAACAAAGTATTTTCCACAGCGTATATTCATATTTTCACTTGTGGACTAGTTGATCTACTGAGCCGAGGGATATGGTCATCAAAACTTAACTTAAAATACAGCTTTCTTCATAATAAACTTGAGGATTTTCTCATTAAGTGTTAGGTTCAAGTTTTTTCCTGAGCGCATGTAGTTATCCCCTGCACAGCGTGGCATCATGAAGCATGTTTTCTATTACTCTTGTATATCGTTTAATTGTGGAGAAAATGCGGGTTGCGACAGTTGGTATAAGAGGGAGGTTGTTTGACAATTGGTCGAACGACTATCTCTTGTTTGTTTTAGATTGTCCTATTCCATTTCATACACACACTGATGTGTCATCAATACATCTTGGCTAAAGCATGAACACTACACTCATAAGCATGACAAGAAGTATAAGGGCCCTATATTTAGTATGGGATGCATAATATGTGTTTGTATATGGATCCTCATAGGAAGCAACATGTGTCTATTATGTAGTATGGGATGCATAACAATCTTCACATGAATGCACATTAGATTTTTTTATTTTTGTTACATGCGATATTATATAGTATGGGATGCATAATATTTCATGTGTACGCCGCTCATAACATGCATTATGGATTTTATTAGAATGCATAACACAACATACTTGACATAACATAGCATTAGCACACATGTCAAGCTAAAGATCTACATGATGATATATGTACACACATGGTTTTAAAGCAAAGAGAATAAGAATTCATGCATTCATGGTTTATGCACATGAGTCAATAGGATGACGGTATATCATCCTAAGTTAATCATGACATCATTAATGAAAATCCCAGAGCAAGTAAGCAGCATGAGCAAGTGTCTAAACATGTATGGTCTGAACTAAGATATGTAGTTCTAGCGGTTAAGCTAGGTTCTGATTTGGCATTTGTTGTATTCTTAGGATGCTGCATAAGTGTGTTGTGACGAGGTCGTCTCCATAGTGTGAGGGCGAGTCGTCTGGTGTACAGAGTGAAGCTATGATTGAGGGAGTGCGGCAGAGCAATGAGGCTCTATCTAGTCAGATGGTGGAGATGCAATAGCAGATCCAGGTGTTTTTGACTGTCATTTCAAGATAGCAACCTAGAGTACAGGACCCTGCTATGGATTGAGCCATTCTTGTTCCTCTTGCTCCTTTGGTGCCTCCAAAATCTACTGCCACATGAGATGAATTGTATTTCGTATTTTCAGCGACTAGGACCTCTTACCTATGAAGGTAGAGCTGATTTCATGGCGTTGGATGATTGGATTATCGCGATCAAGGAGATGTTCTCATATTCAGGAATTTCTATGGACCAGATAGTGATGGTCGCCGCTTACTAGCTTAAGGGTCTTGCAAAGAGATGGTGGTTAAGAGAAAAAGAAAACCTCACAGATGGGTGCTTGTGGGGATCATTTAAGGAGTTGATGCTTAGGAAATTTCTGCCGTCGATCGAGCAAGACCGTTTGATGAACAACTTCATACATCTGAAACAAAGACAACTCACGGTAAGTGAGTATGAGGTAGAGTTCAGCAAGTTGAGCTGGTTCGCCCCAGATTTGGTAGCCTCTGAAGCTAGCAGAGTCAAGCAATTTCTAGGTGGTCTTAGGAGTTACATCTAGTAGTTGGCAAGCGCTTATGAATCTGAGAACTATGCTGAGGTAGTGGAAGTTGCTCTTAAAGTTGAAGTCATCGATAATGCCAAGAATCGAAGCATGCAAATGAGGAAGGACAAGAGGAAGTTCGATGATGGTAAGAACCCTCAGAAGTCTGGTCCGGCTTCAAAGAAAAGAAGCAAGGAGGTGTGTAGTTTCTGTGGCCGGTCAAGCCATCCGTTCGAAAAGTGTTTTAAGAGGCTGGGAGCTCAAAAGCAGCAGCAAGTGCATGCAATTCAGAGCGCTCCCAAAGAAGATTTAGTTTGTGCTTTGTGTAAGAGAAATGGGCATGATGTTGCCCATTATTGGAGTAAGGATAAGGTCTGCTTCTAGTGTGGATAGAAAGGACATTTCAAGTCAAAGTGCCTGCAGTCTCAGCCCCTGTTGCAGCCAGTTCCACTTCAAGCTTTGTCGCTGATGAACCTTTTGGATAAAGGGATGGACAAGTTTAATGTGATGACTATGGAGGAAGCGCAGACATCCACCCAAGTGATCTCAGGTTAGATTCTAATCTAGTTCTAGTTTTTAGCTCGTAGTTATAGTTTCGATGTTTGTTCGTCTATTTACGTATGTGATTTTATAGGGAAGTTTAAGGTAAAGAACTGTTGGGCACGTGTTCTTTTCGATTATGGTGTTACCCACTCGATTGTGGCTAGGACTTTCATAGAGCATCATCGTCTGACTCTTGATCTAGTTGGTGATTCATTTCGCGTTAAGTTTCCTTCTGGTGATTCTGTGGTGTCAGACCAAGGTATCCAGAGTTGTCTGATCCTTTTAGGTGATTTCCTAGCTTTTGCTGATTTGAAGGTGCTAGACCTGGAGGACTCTGATGTGATTTAGGGCATGGACTAGTTGTCCAGATATGATGCAGTTATCTAATGCAAGGTTAAGCATTTTGACTCAAGATAGACAATGGCCACCCCGGGAGTGTTTATGGTTTTCCGCTCCAGGATTCCCCGATCATTTCTACTGTATGTGCTCAGAAACTTTTAAATTCTGGTTGTTTTGCTTGTTTGGTTTCTATTTTGGAAATTGTTGGTAGTTTGTCGCGCATCGAGGATGTTCCTATGGTGCGAGAGTTTTCTGATGTCTTCCCAGATAGTCATCCTAGTCTTCCGCCTGAGAGAGATGTGGAGTTTGTTATAGATTTGGAGTCAGGTACTCGCCCTATTGTTACCGTATGGCCCCATGTGAGCTGGATGAGTTGCGTACCTTGCTCGATGAGTTTGTAACAAACGAACAAAAACAAGCAAGGAGAGGTATAACAGAAATTTTATTATCTGAAAAAGGTATCTATTACAAAGGTATGGCCTCCCTTTTATAGAATGGAGGAGAGAAGAGAGAATACAAATAAGAGATGTTGGACTAAAAAATTCAGGACTAAGCGGTCTATATAGAAACAACCCGCACAAGCCGCGCGGTTAGACGAAAGGGCTAACCGCGTGGCAACCACCAGAAAGGAAGGAGAGATCGCCATAGGAGATCGCTAGACCGCCCGGTCTCCAAGCCGCCAGAGACAAACCGCTAGACCGCTCGGACTCCAGACAGCAACAGCACAGCAACCAAATCGCTGAAGGGAAACTGCCAGACCGCGCGGTCTTCAATTCGCCACGACAGGCCGCCAAACCGCCCGATCACCAACTTCAACACTCTCCCTCAAGCTAGAGCATAGATATCGATCATGCCCAGCTTGTCGCAAATTTGAAGAAACGAGGCGGATACTAGCTTGTTGAAGATGTCAGCCAACTCTTTATCAGAAGTGACGAAGGGAGTGCAAATTTGTTCCTTCAAAATCTCTTCACGAATGAAATGACAGTCGACCTCAATATGCTTGGTTCTTTCATGAAAGACCGGATTTTTGGAGATGTATATGGCCGCCTTGTTATCACAGAACATAGGTAGAGGATGGTTGTAGACCTCTCCTAAATCCATCATGAGAGCCCGTAACCACTTTAACTCATAAGTGGTCGACGCCATACTACGATACTCTTCTTCTGCACTGGATCTGGAAACAAAAGACTGCTTCTTGCTTTTCAAGCTCACCAGATTTCCCCCAACAAAGGTGCAAAAACCCGAAGTTGACTTGCGATCCCCTTTATCATCAGCATAACTCGCATCTGAGTATGCTTCAACCCTAAGATGACCATTCTTGTGAAAGAGTAATCCTTTCCCAGGTGCTGCTTTGATATATTCAAAAATCTGTAAGGCAAACTGTAGATGGCACTCCCTAGGCGCTTGCATGAATTGACTCACCTTACCCACAACATAGGAAATGTTGGGCTGGTCACTGTGAGATATATGAGCATACCAACCAAACGCCTGTATCGCGTAATATCTGAAATAGGAGGCGAATCATCTGTCCAGGTTTTGTCTTCTCCAGTTTCCATGGGGCATCGGGCAAGTTTTGCTCCAGTCAATCCTGCCTCTTTTAATAGATCAAGAGCATACTTACGTTGGGAGAGGACTAAGGAGTTTAGCTTCCGAGAGATTTCAATCCCCAGAAAGTATTTCGGAGAGCCCATATCTTTCGTGACCAGATGTTAACGAAGATGCCGCTTTGTCAAGGCAACCCCTTCCTGGTCATCGCCGGTGAGAATAATATCATCGACATACACAGCAAGAACCACCAGTCCCAAGGAGGTTTTGCGAATGAATAGCGAGTGATCAGCAGAGCTTCGCGTAAAACCAACGGCCGCCACGATGCTGTTGAACTTGTCAAAACCAAGCTCGAGGGCTCTGCTTGAGGCCATAGATGGCCTTCTTTAGCCGGGATACCCATGTCTCCCCCTAAGAAACATACCCAGGAGGTTGCTACATATAGACGGCCTCCTGAAGATCACCATAAAGGAAGGCATTCTTGACATCCAGCTAAGAAATCGGCCAATCTCGATTGACGGCCACAGAGAGAAGGACCTGGATAGTGCTGAGACGAGCCACGGAAGAGAAGGTGTCAAAGTAATCAACCTCATAGGTATGAGTAAAGCCCTTAGCAATAAGACGGGCCTTATAACGATCCACAATGCCGTCCGGGCCAAATTTGACCACAAAGACCCAGCGACAGCCAACAACATCAGTACCGATGGGAGGAGGAACAAGAGTCCAGGTACCCCGCTCAGTTAGATTCATCATTTCCTCATCCATGGTCATCTTCCAATGAGGAGTAGCAAGGGCCTCCTGGTAGGAACGGGGTGTGGCAGTGGCAGAGATAGCCAGAGCAAAGGCCCTGCGAGAAGAGGTAAGGCGATCATATGAAACAACAGCAGCAAGGGGGTGTAGAGTACACGTCTGCACCCCTTTACGAAGAGCTACAGGAAGATCTAGGTCAGCGGGTCCCTCGGCATCTGGAGCATCCGTGGCAGAGAGAGCTAGCCCGGGAGTAGAGAGCGGTGATGGCGGAGAAGAGGGAGACGGTGGCAGAGAAGAGGGAGAAAGAGGCGGAGGAAGAGGAGTGGACAGAGACGGAGTAGGGGTTGAGATCGCAGTAGGATACGAGGGAACAAAGAGAAGAGCAGGAGTATCAGAAGCTGGAGGGAGAGCAGAGGATTCATCCAAGAAGTAGGAGGCATTCTCGAAGAAGGTGACATCAGCAGAGATGAACTGCTTACGAAGAAGGGGGTCAAAGCAACAATAGCCTTTCTGAGTTGGGGAGTACCCCCAAAAAGACACATTTGGTGGAGTGAGGGGAGAGCTTATCTCGGGTGGCAGATGGGGCATGCAAAAAGGCAGTGCACCCAAAGATTTGGAGAGGGAGGGGGAAGGGCTCCTTGCCCGGATACAGAATGGAGAATGGGGTTTTCCCGTTGAGAACCGTGGAGGGAATGCGATTGATGAGGTAGAAGGAAAGGAGAACAGCATAGCGCCAATAGGAGCGAGGAACATGCATCTGGGTCATCAAGGTACGAGCGGCATCGAGGAGATGACGGTTTTTGCGTTCCGCCACCCCCATTTTGTTGGGAGGTATAAACACAGCTAGTCTGATGAATAATGCCATGTTGCACACAGAAAGATGTAAACGCATGACTCAGATATTCTTTATAATGCTCTGAGATAAAAGTTTTAATACAAATACCAAACTGAGTTGATAAAAAGAGATCCATACATCCAAAAGTTCAGAGCGATCTCATAAGAGATACACCCAAGTACATCTAGAAAAATCATCAATAAAGGTTACAAAATAAGAACTACCCCGACCAATGGTTAGGGTAGGAGCAGGGGCCCAGACATCGGAGTGGACTAGATCAAACGGACTGGTAGAGCTCCGACCTTAATTTGGCGGGAAGGAGGAATGGTGATGCTTGCCAAGCTGACAAGCATCGCAATTGAGACGAGTACTGGAAGGAGGGAGGTGGGGAAGAAGCTGATGTAGAATTCGCAGAGGAGGATGACCGAGGCGTAGATGCCACTGGTGAAGATCCGTAGAAGAAGAGGAGAAGGCAGACAAGGTGGAAACGCTGTCGAGAAAGTAGAGGTCGCCGCTCTCAGTCCCAGTAGCAATCATCCGTTGGGAGCTCGGATCCTGAAAAGAACAAGAAGTCGGAGTAAACGTCACAGAGCATTGAAGCTGCTTGCATAAAGAGGTAACCGACAATAAATTACACTGAAGTTTGGGCACATAGAGAGTGTCCGCTAAGCGAAGAGACGGAGTAACATGAACCACTCCGACCCATGAACGGGGGAGGGAGAACCGTTAGCAACGAGTATATGAGGCAATCGATCATGTTGTTCGAGTAGAGAGAAGTACTGAGGATTGCCCGTCATGTGATTAGTCGCACCAGAGTCGATAAGCCATTTACCTTGGGTCACCACGTGGGCACTACCTGATGATGTGGCCACGGAGGCAGATAGCTTGGAAGAGAAGGTGGAAGAGTCACCGGAGGGGCGAAGATGGGGATGCTTCGTCCAACAGCTTTCCACAGTATGGCCGGTGCGACCACAGTGAGAGTAGAGGTAGCGAGAAGGATCACGTCCGCCAGACTGGTGACTGTGGCTACCAGAGCCACTCCGCTGAGTTTGGTGAGCATAGTTGTCCTATGGAGAAGGAGCGGGCAGAAGCGGGCGCTGAAGGAGGGAGGTGACAGCAGCGATGCAGGCAGCGGTGGCATCTAAGGTAGGGGATTCTGCCTCACCCAGAATTTGCTGGCAGATCATATCATAAGTATCAGGAAGCTGGAGCAGATAACACACAATGAGAAGCTCCTGGAAATGCTTTTTTTGTTGAGCTAAATCCGCAGAAAAGGGGCGATTCTGAAGAATCTATGCCCCAAGAGCCTGAACCTGTTGGTAGGCAGCAGCAGGAGACAATATAGGACGGGCAAAGAGGTCCGCATACAATGTATAGATGCGGGACGTCTGAGCCCCCTTTGATTACAGAGCGTCAAGATGAAGCCAAGCGGTCTTGACCGTCTCATCATGACGGATAATGGGGAGGCATTCATCAAGGAGGCTATTAGCGAGCCAAGTACGCACGAGGGCGTCACTCGCATCCCAGTCATCAAAGAGAGCTGAAGTGGTGGGAGGAGGGTCGTCAACGAGATGGTGGCGTTTGCGTTGCGAGCGAAGGAGAAAGATGAAGGAGACGTTCCAATCCGGGTAGTTGGAGCCGACAAGTTTCGAAACGGTGCCAAGGTTCCCAAAAGGAGGAGGAGGAGGAGGCGGAGCCGGATTGGCGATAGGAGTGGTAGCAGTAGAAGCATCAGAAAGAGCCATAGGAGAAAACAACAGGAAGTCGCACGGTTAGGAAATAAACCGTGCGGTTAGGAAACAAACCACGCAAACAGGGATAAATCACAGCGGTTAGAAGAAGGAGATTTGCGGCGGTCACGATGACAAACACCAGTGGCAAGAAAAGCCACGACCAAGCCACAGAATCAAGCAGAGGGGAAGAAGTCGAGCGGCTAGAAGGCAGCCCGCACGAATAGAAGGAAGAGAAGACCGCGCGGTTAGATATAAGACCGCGGGAGACAAATATGGCGACCAAGGCAAACAGGTCGTGGCAACAGGTCGCAGTGACTAAAGGAGAGGTCACGGGGAGAAGAAGAGAGCGTGCACACAAAGTGCAATGAAAGAAGAGAAAGAAGTCGTGCGAACAGGGCGCAAGACGGCGGAAGAAACAAGTCGCGAGAAGAAGAAGCAAGTCGCGCAGACAGGTCGCGCGGACAGAGAAGGTACACAGAATCAGGAGGAGAAGATCGAGTCCTTTGATACCATGTAAGAAACGAACAAAAACAAGCCGGAAGAGGTATAACAGAAATTTTATTATCTGAAAAAGGTATCTATTATAAAGGTATGGCCTTCCTTTTATAGAATGGAGGAGAGAAGAGAGAATACAATTAAGAGATATGAGAATAAAAAATACAGGACTAAGCCGTCTATACAGAAATAACCCGCACAAGCCGCGCGGTTAGACGGAAGGGCTAACAGCTCGGCCACCACTAGAGAGGAAGGAGAGATCGTCATGGGAGACTGCTAGACCGCCTGGTCTCCAAGCCGCTAGAGACAAACCGCTAGACCGCTCAGACTCCAGACAGCAACAGCACAGCAACCAAACCGCTGAAGGGAAACCGCCAGACCGCGCGGTCTTCAATCCGCCACGATAGGCCGCCAGACCGCCCGGTCACCAACTTCAACAGAGTTGTTGCAGTGTAGATTCATTAGGCCAAGTTCTTCACCTTAGGGTGCTCTCGTGTTGTTTGTAAAGAAGAAGGATGGATCTATGAGGTTGTGCATTTATTATAGGAAATTGAATAAGGTAACTATCAAGAACAAGTATCCCTTACCATGAATAGATGATTTGTTTGATCTATTGCGTGGTAGTATGGTGTTTTTGAATATTGACTTTCATTCAGGCTACCATCAGTTGAGAATCCATGAGACAGATGTTCCACGGACCTCTTTTCGTTCTCGGCGTGGACGTTTTGAGTTCTTGGTAATGTCCTTTGGATTGATGAATGCACCCTCTACTTTATGGACATGATGAACAAAGTGTTCAAAGATTTTCCTGACCGTTTCATGGTCGTATTTATTAATGATGTCCTGGTTTATTCCCATAGTGCATAGGAGTTTGCCGAGCACTTGTGTTTAGTTATATCTTCTTTAAGAGAACATAAGTTGTATGCAAAGTTGAGTAAGTGCGAGTTTGGGCTACCTCAGGTTTCCTTTTTGGGTCATGTTGTGAATAAGGATGGAATTTCTGTTGACCCAAAAAAGATAGCTGTCGTAATGGATTGGAAAAGACCTACCACACCCAAAGAGATAAGAAGCTTCCTAGGGTTGGTAGGCTATTATAGAAGGTTTGTGGAAGGATTTTCTACGTTGTCTATGTCGCTGACTAAGCTTACACAGAAGAATGCAGCGTTTTTGTAGAGCGATAAGTGTGATGAAGCTTTTTAGGAATTGAAAAAGAGATTGTGCATTACTCTAGTATTGGCTGTGCCTACCGAAGGATTGAAGTATGTTGTTTATGTGGATGCATCGCACGTCGGGCTTGGATTTGTCTTGATGCAAGAAGGCAAGTTAATTGCGTATGGGTCGAGGCAATTAAAGATATATGAAAGGAACTACCCTAATCATGATTTGGTGTTTGCGGAAGTGATTTATGCCTTGAAGTTGTGGAGGCATTTGTTGTATGGCGCGTTGTGCAAGATTTACACAAACCATAAGAGTTTGAAGTACATCTTCACTCAGAAGGAATTAAATTTGCGCCAGCGTTTGTGGTTAGAATATGTCACGGATTACGATGTCGAGATCCAATATCATCCGGGCAAAGTTAATGTGGTAGTCAATGCCTAAGTAGGAAGACCACGCAGATCTTTGGGCTATCGGTGGAATCCTTTGTGGAAGAGTTTCTATTAATGTGTATCTCGGTCGTAAGTAGTGACTCGCTAAGCAGCTTGTAAGTAGCTGAGCCTTCATGGATTACACTTATAAGGCTACATCAAAAGGAAGATCCTAATTTACAGCACCTTCGTAGCAGAATTGAGAAAGGAGAATTACCGGACTTTTCTATTGATGATGCGGGTACTTTGAAGTACCAGGTAGATATTGTATCCCCGCAGTTGAAGATATTCGAGCTAAGTTGTGCAGGGAGGCGCATGGTTCTAGTGTTGTCTACCACCCTGGTTCTACTAAGATGTATAGAGATCTGAAGCAGATCGTTTGGTGGTATAGAATGAAGAATGATATAGCCAAGTTTGTGTCTGAGTGCTTCACCTACAAGCATGTTAAGGCAGATCATGGAAGGCCTGGTGGCAAGCTAATGCCTTTGGAGATTCCAAATTGGAAGTGGGAGAGTATTTCAATGGACTTTATTACTAGTTTGGCGAGATCTCCCAGAGGACATGATTCAGTGTGGGTCATAGTTGATAGACTAACAAAGTGTGTTCACTTTGTGCCATTCAAGATTGATTACTCCATGAAGAAAATAACAGAGTTATATTTGGATGAGGTCATCAAACAACATGGAGTACCCATTAGTATTGTGTCAGATCGAGATTTCAGGTTTACATCTCTTTTTTGGAAAATTTTACAGGAAGGGTTGGGTACCAACCTCAGATATTCAATAGCTTATCATCCACAGAACAATGGTCAAACGGAGAGAGTAAATCAAATTGTGTAAGACATGATAAGATGCTACATCTTGGACCACGGGGGAGCGTGGGACGAGCGGTTGAGATCGATGGAATTTGCCTATAATAACAGTTATCAGGAGAGCTTGCAGATGGCCCCATTTGAGGCTTTATATGGTAGATGTTGCAGAACTCCCTTGTTTTGAGCCGAAGTTAGTGAAAGACCGTTGTTGGGTCCGGAGCCTTAGAAGAAATGTATACTTCTGTGACGCATATTCGAGAGAAGCTTTGAATAGCTCTGGAGTGTTATGAGAAGAACGCTAATCGGAGAAGGATTGATTTGGAGTTTGTAGTTGGGGAGATGGTTTTTCTCAAGGTTTCTTCGATGGCTAGTGTTAAGAGGTTTGGAAAGAACCACAAGTTGGATCCCAGATATGTGGGACCTTTCCAAGTTGTTGAATGCATCGGAATGTCAGCTTATAGGCTGGGTTTGCCCGCAAATTTCCCTGGTGTGCACGATGTGTTTCATGTGAGCCAGTTACGGAAATGTGTGCTTAGTGACCGGCATATTCTCGATTTAGTGCCCCAGTTGTAGTCTAACCTTTCTTATGTTGAGATGCATGTTCGCATTATAGATACTCAAGATCAGGTGTTGCGAAGGAAGACAATACCCATGGTCAAATTTTTGTTGCGAAACCAAGACATGGAGAGCGTGTCTTGGGAGTTGGAGATAGTTATGAGTAGGGGTGCAAGTTGAGTTGAGCCGGCTCGAAAGCTCGATGAGCCGGCTCGAAAAAATCTCGACTCGAGCTCGAGCCTGTGGAGCTCGAGCTCGACGAGCTCGAGCTCGATTACGAGTCGAGCTCGAGCTCGAATATTAATGTTCATGAGGTCGCGAGCCAGTTCGCGAGCTTTTTATTCCATTTTTTAAAATATATATATAAAAAAATGAAAAATATATATATATAAAAAGAAAATAAAGCTCATGAGCTAAAAAGCTTGCGAGCAGCTCGAGCTCGCGAGCTCGAAACTCGAGCTCGAGCTCGATAATTTGGCATTGAGCTCGATCTCGAGCTGGGATAAATGAGCTCGTCGAGCTCGAGCTCGAAATGAAAAGCTCGAGCTCGAGCTCGAGCTTGGAAATTTTGCCAAGCTCGACTCGTTCGTGCACCCCTAGTTATGAGAGAGGCTCATCCTCATCTATTCTCCTAGTTTCTTCTAGTAAGTGTCTCTATTCAATAACCCTTAGTTGTTTTCCTTCTTTAGTGGAATTAGTTATGTATCAAGTTTCGGGACGAAACTTTCTTTTAGTGGGAGTGGCTGTAACGCCCCTGATTTTTCGATGTTTATTTTAATTCCTTTAATGGCGTATTTTTGATTTCAGGGAGTTATGTTGACGGGTAGCATTGCTGGAGCGTGACTTTTGCTCATTTTGTATCTGAGGTTTTGACCTAAAATATTAGCGTGGCTAATTTCTAGTGTGTTTTTGAGATTTCCCTTGCGAGACAGGTTTGTTTTGGAACTCGGTGAAGCCTTTTTGGGTTAGCTGGTGTTTTGGACATCGGGAAGTTTTTACCCAAGTTTGGTTTATCGAATTTTGATTTCGACTTCGTTGTTGGATTCGTAGTATTGATATTTAGCTTCGGTGTGAATTTCGTAAAAATCCGAGTTGATTGGATTTATTTGTAGTTTGTACGTTTATTATTATAATAATAATATATTATAAGTATAAATACCCTTACGATATGACGGACACCCTATTCATCATCTGTCCCAAAGCTGTCAGACTGATTTATGAAAGAGGGAAAATGGTGGACATTGCGAGGCTTTGGTCGCTATCTGTAGGAGTTCCGGTGCTCGGAATCTTCGTTGGAGGGTAGCTTCGGATAGCTCTCGTTGAGATCTATGTTTGTACGGTGAGTTTTCCCGTTTCTTAAATTTTTGGGCGTAGGGAATTCGTTTTTGACCCTTGTTTTCCCCGAAAAGTTTTAGGAATCGTTGCATAGGTGTTCTTGATGCCAGATCCTGAAGGAGGAGCGCTTGCATGGCCGGATTTCGGGCGATTTGAGGCAAGTGGTGATTTCTTCCCCTTGCTATATTTTCCTTTGTGTATTTCCTGTTTCTTTTCTTCCCTCCTTAGTATTTAGGAGTAGTGTAGGGTTCAGACAAGGCTGATCTTCTGAGTAGTGTTGGATTTCTGGTTTAGGGCCATTCGCCGATTAGAGGGCATGTAGCCTAAGTAAAACTCGTTGATTATTTGGTTATTAGTGTAGGTTAATTCATCGATTTATATTGGTTAGTCTAAGTTTAATCTATCGAGTATGACTATTAGTCTAATTTGGAATTCGCCGAGTATTGGCAGTTAGCTTAAGTTTAAATTTGTCGAATATGGTGGGGTCAGCCTGAGTGAAATTTGTCAAGTTTGGGTCTTTAAATTAAGTCAAAATCGTTGAATAGTCTAGGCATTGAGTAAAGTCAGATTCATTGAGTAATCTCAATGAATTCGTCGAGTAATAGTCTCGGCGTTGAGTGATTTTGCATTAGTTGAGTTTAGGCATCGAGTTTGTCGAGTGCTGGTGAGGCTAAGTTTAATTCGTTGTATAATCTTGACGAATTCATCGAGTATTGACAGTTTGGCGTCGAGAGCATCGGGTGAACAAGACGGCGTTGAGTGCTTCGAGTGTTAATGCCTGTGGCATCGAGTGTGCTGAGTGGACTCAGCTAGGTGTCAAGTGAAGGTGTCGAGTGAAGTAAAACCATAGAGTTAAGTCCAGGCGCTGAGTGCACTCAGTGAGGCATCGATTATACTCGACGAATTTTCTTGGACTTAGGTGTAACGACCCTAGCCGATCCAATGTGACGATGTCACGGATCCGCTCTAGGCGAAGCTACCGGGCTGCAGCCCAAGCACCCCAACCTCTCCTGGGGGGTCCCCGTGATGCGTGCTTCACTATCGAGTTTGATTCATCAAAGGGAGTTTGTGGCCACCAATAACTCGTCTGTGGGCTGGAGAGGGGTTGGGGTGCTTGGGTTGCATCCCGGTAGCGACACCTAGAGTGGAGCCGTGATATTATCACGTTGGATTGGCTAGGGTCGTTACATTAGGTAATTTCGCTGATTCGTCAAGTATTAAGGTTATGTTAGCCGAATCGTCGAGTATCGTTAAGTTAGTTAATTTTTCTAAGTATAATTTGTCGAGTGTCTATTATATTCGTCGAGTATACTCGATGAATTAATATGGGCTTAGAAATTTTCTTGCCGAATTGAGTCCAATTCGTCGGGTTTGGCCTTAGGGTGATTTTTGGAATTTTTCTTCATTTTTTCCATTGTAGTAATCCTGTGTTTTTAATGGGGTTTTATCGGTGTTTTATGGATGTTATTTTGGTGTGGCACATGGTTAGCAGTGGATAAAGGACCACCAACCTAAGGCATTCGTCTCTCCCTCACCATTGTGAGGTAGTGTTGTTGTTTTGTTGTTTAGTTAAGACATACATGCTTTTTGGTGGGTTCGTGTCAGGTTGTTGACGCCCACCGGAGTTTTTATATTGTTAAGTTACTTGCTAGCTGCTTAGTCTCTCTTCTGGATGACTTGTTAGTTTACTTGCTATCTGGGAAGGTTTTATATTAGGATTGCATGTTAATTATGTTAAGTATAAAAAAGTATCTTTATGACTATCTCATTCATAGCATTGTTTTAAACCAATGTCATTATATTTTAGAGAACGCAAAAGCTATTTTTATACTTGTATTAAACCTAGAGATATGCATATCATGAGTTGTCTTATTTGGATGTTTTTGCTCATGTAGGATGTTAATCAATAAAAACAAAGTATTTTCCGCAGTATATATTCATATTTTCACTTGTGGACTAGTTGATCAACTGAGCCGAGGGATACAGTCATCAGAACTTAACTTAAATTATAGCTTTCTTCATAATAAACTTGAGGATTTTCTCATTAAGTGTTAGGTTCGAGTTTTCACTTGAGCGCCTATAGTTATCCCCTGCACGGTGTGGCATCATGACGTGTTTTTTCTCTTACTCTGATATATCATTTAATTGCGGAGAAAATGCGGGTTGTGACAGTCACCTAGGGGAAGATCACATGAAGGGGAGCACACATGTAGGGGGCACACATATAGGAGGAGCATGCATGTATGGGGAGTCATACTTCTGTCATACTGGGCAATCTTATTTAGTAAACCTCGTTATATTTCATACTTATTGTTGGATTACACTATACCATGCTACCAATGATTTATATCTCATGAACGGGATTTGAAATTATCAAAAGGGGGAGTTTATTGGAACCTATGGTCTACATCTCATTAGTTTTACAATATCAAATCCCAAGTTCAATTTGATCATTCTTGTGTTGGGTATAGTGTGCAGTTTTATAGGAATGAAGAATGAGATTTTCAATCTCTGTGACCTACCGCAAGGGACATTAGCTCTATCGCTTGGCGCTAGTGACACAGGATTAAAGCGTGCGAGCAAACATTTCTCTCTTTTACCACCCATCAGGCTCTATCCCTACTACCGGGCACTAGCCATTTTGATTACCATCAAATCAATTGCGTCGAGAAGAAACCTCTACCGTCGGGAGATAGCCATTACCGCTCCGCGATATCCAAAGCGGCGAAATACTATTTTAGGATATTTTTCCTAATTTGATGGACAGCTAGTGATACCATGTGAAAAGACCTACCATCAGGCGCTAGCGCTACCGTCAAACGCTAGCGCTACCGCCCAGGCAGTAGCTTTTTAAAAAAAGGCTATAAAAGCGCGTGTTTTTTTATGAGGAGAAAAAGAGGAGAATTGCAAGCTTAGGATTTTGCCACCGCCTCTACTGTTGTGAACCACTATCTCCATGAAAGGAAAATTGAAATCTCTCCCTCCCGTTCGTGACCGAAGAATTCTGAAGAGCGAAGTCTACAACGACCATCAATAGTTGATCGAGTGAGAGAAGAACAACATTTAGAAGCATCGATCGCGCACCATTCTATGGAGGAATTCTTCTTTGAGGGAGCAACAGTTTCAAACCTCATTATCTTTATCCTTATTTGTACTTTTTTCTCTTTTCTAATCATTCTGTGTGTGAGGAAAATTGACCGGGAAGGTCGTCAGAATCCGGAAAGGATTCCGTAGAAAATTGACCGGGAGCTCTTAATGAAGTTTTAACAAAATTGGTGGCATACTTTTCTTCCCAGTTCATCCCCTATTCTGATAAGTGTTTCAATAAGTTTGTTGCTTTATAAGGAAGATCAGGCGGTCTATCAGGCATTATAAAAGAACTTGACCACCAAATAACTTAATCCTATGTTCCTAGAGGAGTCTTTTCGTCCTTCTTCAAGGATTTATTGAAGGGAGAGTGTTAGATCAGTTCCATGGATTATGTTCCTAACAAGGTCTTTACTCTAGAGATAGATGATGGTGTTGAGGATAATATGAGAGAGAGGAATGTTAATGATATTGTTTCTAATGTTGCTGATGAAAATATGTCAGGGAAGAATGATGAAATTTCTATTGATAAAATGAATGTTAAAGATGGTGATTATATAGAGTATTAGATGCCGAGAAAGTATTAGGTGCAAAGAATGTTGTTTTCCATGATGTCATTCCATAGCCAGAAATGTCAACGAACAATATCTATATCTTTGTGGCTCATAATTCCCCTTATACGTCAAAAAGAAGCCAACCATTGAGTCTAGGCTTAGTCTATTTATACTATAGCCAAAAGCTGAAATGATGATGCCTATCTTTCAGGTTAAGTCTACTAGCCTGGGGGAATCATGTCAGATGATATAGAACTCTAAAGGAGATTATAAGGACCCCAAATGTTGGATGATTCTCCAAGGCATATGTCCCAAGAACTGTTATCTCCAGTTAGTTCATCTCCAAAGTCTGCGAAAATGGAAACTATACACCAAAGCTTAGAGAAAACAATTTAAGAGAGAAAGACTATATAAAATGAAATACCCCAAAGTTGATCTTCCAGAAACTCCAATAGGAAGAAACATGGAGCTTGAGCTAGAAAAAGCTTTTGAATAAATTAGAGAAAGAGAAAGGGTTGAGATTGAAGCTTCTGAGATGGAAATTGCAGACAAGAAGAAAGTCTTTCTTGATCACATCATTAAAGGACAGACCAAGGAAGAGGTCATTAAAGAAAAACTTATTCAAATACTATATGCAATCTTTGATAATAAAATTTATGTAGAGAAATATTCCTTAAGCCCAGGTCAATGAACATGGAGGTCAAACTCACAAAGATGATCTTGACTTCATTCAGGATAAGTATATTCCTTATCAACATGATGGAAAAAGAATGATTAGCTTTGTTAAGCTCAATGCCGATGAACCAACAACTGAAAACCCACATAGGCTTGAATCTCCTGAAGATAAGATTTAACAGATAAATAAGCTTTGCTAAAATTATAAGTCTTGGCATACAATTAATACAACCTCTCATAATGATAAAGTAGAGATTTGAAAGGTGTTCAATATTTACCATGAAATTCAAAAGAGCCAAAAATAGCAAGAGCAACATACTTTGAACATGTTGAAAAGATCTTCAAGAAGCTATGCATTGCTTCTACTCAATTTCTTGCCTCTAAAAAATAGTCAGTTACTTTTCTATTTAACAAAATTCTAAAGCAATTTATAAAGGAATAGTTTGGAACATTACACTATATTAGTTATTATCATGTCTCTTTAAATCCATTCTTATTTTCTTTCTTTTTTGGCTTAAAATCGCTTTAAATGTCTTGTAAATTTTGTCAAGCTAAATAGTGAGAGATTGTTGGGAAAACCCTATTGATTTAACTTGATGAATTATTTATAAGTGATATAACTTCCTAAAATAATTACCCATGATGTATATAGAGGGTAATATGGTCATAGAAGTCATAGGATAT
Organism: Platanthera zijinensis; assembly: GCA_039513925.1. Lineage (NCBI taxonomy): Eukaryota > Viridiplantae > Streptophyta > Magnoliopsida > Asparagales > Orchidaceae > Platanthera > Platanthera zijinensis. The sequence goes on from CM077082.1 coordinate 70,825,013, forward strand.
CAGTTAAGTCAAGGGCATAAGAAAGGCAATCTGAAAATAAAAAGATATTCATGAAAGGTTAACTTGCGTCAACTAGGAAGTTGACGCAACTAACAGAAGTCGACGTGACTCTAACTAGTTTATGACGCATCCTATGAAGTGAAGCTGATGACACCTCAAGATATAAGTCGATGTATGCATCGACAAGATGTCGATGTAATGTCTAGTAATAAGTTGATTCGACAGAGTCTTATTCTAAAGCAAACTTCGACGCACCTTCTAGCAGAAGTCGAAGTAGCTTCAATACATATATTCAGAAAGGAATTTTCAGAAGGCTTTCAATTAGATTTATGGGAAGAGAATAACTATGGAAGTTATTTGAATCTTAGAGACAAGATTAAAGGAAGAATTTTTAGCACAATTTTTAAGAGAATATAAGGCAGTATTTTAAAAAGGTCCACGCGATTTATGAAGTCAAAGATAGAAAGAATATATTATATTCCTTTTAAAGACAATCATCTAAGGGGGATACTTTTTAAATTCTCTAGACTATGATATATCAAGATTTTAAACAAAGATACACAAATACATATAAAAATATACAACATATAATTCAAATATATTATCGACTACAATAACTCACTCTACTTCTTCTTTTTCTTCACTACTGTTGATGCATAAAAAACATTCATAGAATAATCTGAAAGATAGTAGATTTAAATCATATAATCCTTACAGCTTTTTCTCAACAAGAATTCATCAATCAAGAAGATCCAGAACACTTAGTGCTTGAATAGTTCTCAGATATTTGCTAAAAAAGAACTCATATTAGAAGATAATTTTTCTTCTTCTTCTTATCATTTAATTCTCAACCTCTAACTATGTAAAGAGTTTTGAAAATCCCTCTTCAAAGGATTCATTCTTAGTTTTGAGAGTCTCATTAACAAAAGACTCGGTCTCTGGTTCAAGATCTCCTTATCAAAAGATCTAGTATACGTATTAGTTCTGAGAGTCTCCATATCAATAGACTTTGTCCCTTATTTTGAGAGTCTCCATATTAAAAGACTCGAGAACTGTGATAGTGTATTCCTATTAAAGTGGTAGAAGAGTGGATGTACCCAAATTTTAAGGAACAATTATAGTTTTGGTGTCTTTTGTACTGTAATTTTCTTTGTTGTTTTACTTGTGTGCTTTTACTTTTTTATTGTTAATCTCTGGTTGTGATTATGTGGATACAAAACTAAAATTATCGAAGTCTAGATAATAGTTTTAGAAAATATTTTTAAATCTCTATTCACCCCCTAGAGAATTCTTAGAGGCTCAAGTCACAACTATTCACCCTTTTACAGCGTGTGATACTCGTCACAAAAAACATCGTGTTAAATGCAAGAATCCATGACATGAACTGTGTCATCCAAAAATTTTGGATAGGAAAAAAATCACTAAATATGTTGTTGGGATTCTTGTGTCAGGGATCTAGAAAGTTCGGGCTAGAATAAAATAATATATTGTTACCACCGAGCACTAGTACTACTGCTGGCGGTACCTACTCTCTAGTAAGCAAGAGACATCATAACCAGAAAAAGAAAAAACTACTAACTCAGAAGCTTGTCTTCTTCTTCCAGCATGAGCTCACCAAAACCCAAAGGGCAGCGTCCACCACTTATACCAAGTGTGACAAATGAGAAAAGTTTGGTCACACTTCAGGCCCATGCATGAAGAAAGGGTCCTAAAAAGAAGCACAAGTCTGGGCACCGAAGTCATCTACCTATACTATAGGTGAACTAACTTGGGTAACCAGGTATTTAGCCTCATCTTCATGTTAGGTGTGTTGGCAGGATAAGGACAAGTAGAACTATGGTACTTAGACTCTAGATGTTCCAAGCACATAATAGGAGATGAATAAAAGTTCCTTATCCTAGAGAAGAAGAAAGGAGGCATAGTGACCTTTAGTAACAACAACAAAGAAAGGATTCGAGGGGTCGACACTATAGGTAACCAACAAATCTCTATTTTTAATGTATTGTATATAGATGGTTTGAAACATAATTTTATTTCCATTAGTTAACTATAAAATAATGACTTGAATGTTTTATTTAAAACACATACAAAATTATAGATACTAAAATAAATATTGTATTGTTGACCACACTTAGAAATCAAAATCATGTTGGATGACCTATCCTCCTCAAATTTGAAATGTTTAGTTGCAAAAAATGAGGAGCTAGAACTTTGTCATAGGAGAGTTGATTATTTCAGGATTGGACTAGTAGCCAAGCTATCAAAAGAAATGTTAATTTGTAGTCTGCCATAACTAAATTGTAGCTTGACTTCTGTACACTCTCCATGCCAAAAGGGCAAGTTCATAAAATAGTCTTTTAAAAGCAAACATGACATTACCACTTCTATACCACAATAGTTGATTAACAAAGATTTTTTCGATCCAATTAGTACATGTAGTCTAAGATATAAACGTCATACATTTGTTCTAATAGATGTTTATTCTCAATTTTGTTAGACAGTCCTTCTTACTACCAAATCTGATGCTTTTAATGAATTCTTTACCCTGTGTACATGAATCTAAAATTAAATGGAATTAAAAAAATGCATAAGGTTAGATCACGGGGAAAAGTTTAAAAAAGAGAATTTTACAAATTTCTAAAATAATTTGGGAATCCCACATGACTTTTTTGCTCTGCGCACTCCACAATAAAATAAAGTAGTGGAAAGGAGAAAATAGGACATTGCAAGAACTTGCATGAACCATGCTAGCCAATTACAGCTTACTTAGGTATTTTTGGGCTAAAGCAGTCAATATTGCATGTTATGTAATTAACTAGATCATGTTTCGCCCAATCCCATATCGCACTCCATATGAATTATACTTAATAAAAAACCTAGTGTGTCCTATTTTAGATTCTTCAATTGGCCATGTTACAATCTAAATACCAAGGATCAATTAGGAAAGTTTGATAAAAAAATTTTGATATTAGCATTTTTCTAGTATATTCTTCCACTAGTCGTGCTTATTTGGTATCCAAAAAACAAACCTTTGTTGTTTTAAAATTAGTACATGTCTATTTTGATGAAAATGCTCCAAATGAAAATTTTAAATCTAATGAAGTTAATGATGATGAGCACCCATTAGGGGAGAAGGTGTTAAGAGAGAGGAAGAAGGGTTTTATATCTGAAATTGAGCCTAAGAACATTTTTGATGCATTGAATGATGAATTTTGGTTTATTGTAAAGAACAATAAACTTAACAAATTTGAGCGGAAAATGTGTGGTTTTTAGTGAGCATCCTAGTAACCATTCAGTCATATACTTTAAATGGATTTAAAAGAACAAGCTTGATGGTGATTCTAGGATAATAAGAAATAAGGCTAGGTTGGTTGCACAAGGATACTCATATATTGAACAAATAGATTTGAGGAGTCTTTTGCACCTGTAGCTTACCTTGAGTCCAATAAGATGTTTTTGGAATTTTCTAGTTTTAAATGAATAAAATTATATCAAATGGATGTCAAAAGCAAATTTCTAAATGGATACATTAAAGAAGAGGTGTACGATGAGCAACCACCTAGTTTTAAGAATAGAGTACATCCAAATCATGTGTACAAACTAGTGCAAGACTTATCTGGATTAAAGAAATCACCTCATGCATGGTACGATTGGCTAATGAATTTTCTTCTAAAACATGGATTTAGGATGTGTAGTGCGGATATCACTCTATTTATGAAACATAGTGATCAAGAACTAATGATTTTAGAAATTTATGTTGATAATCAAATCTTTGATGTCAAGAATGAAAACTATGAAATTATCGAAGTGATGCAAAGTGAATTTGAAATGAACTTAGTGGGCAAATTTTCATATTTCTTAGGATATCAGATTTCTCAAAGGCTAGAAGGAATTTTTATTTGCCATTGGAATCATGTAAAATACATGCTTAAATGATTTGGCTTTGAGAATCTGAAAATTGGGAAAAGATAAAAGTGACATATCAGTGGACCAAATAATATATTGAGGAATGATCGAATCACTATTTTACCTTAGTGCGTCAAGGTCCGACATCATGTTTGCAATGTGTCGTTGCGCTAGATATTAAGCTAATCCTAAAGAATCTCACTTTATTGTTGTTAAACATATCCTTAAGTATCTTGTTGGGACACCAAATCTCGATCTATGGTATCCACACACTAACACATTCATGCTCTATGGGTATTTAGACTCGGATTATGCTAGATGTTCTCTTGATTGTAAAAGCACGAGTGACACTTATCACTTCCTAGGACTGAACCTACTATCATAACCGAGTAGAAAACAAAATTTCAGTGCCCTCTCCACTGCCGAGGCTGAGTACGTATCCCTAGGAAGTTGTTGCTCACAAATATTAGAAGACTTCTATCTCTCATTTAAAAATGTTGAACTTAGGTGTGATAACAAGAGTGTCATAGAATTAACGAACAATCCAACACATCACCCCACCTTTTATAGGAAGAGCACATATATCGGGGGCTTACTAAAAGAGCAAGTTGACGCTTATACATTTATCCTATTAGTTAAACCTGTTCGTGAAATATGTTTATCATTTTGCACTATACCATGTTCTGCCATAAATTATATCTCATGAACGGGATTTGTTATTATCAAAAGGGGTAGTTTGTTGGAACATGCATTCTGCATCTCTTAAGTTTGATAATAATAAATCCTAAATTGTATTTGATCATACTTATTTTGATTATACTTATGTTAGGTATAGTGCAGGTTTACAAGCGTGCAGTTGTACGAAAAAAACAATATCTGAGTTACTACTGGCACTTGAGATACAGCCAAGAGCTAACTCTATTTGTATATGTCAAGTGTACTAGCTCCAGGCTAAAGAAAAAGTCGACCAGACAGTTTCTATTGGCTAGACACATTACACTGACTATCGTAATGCATTATCTACTAATGCTAGCTGCTAGTGTATTGGTGGAAAGGCAATATCGACTTTACTGGCATCGACTAGACATGATGCATTGTTGATACAAACAATATCAATTAAACTTGTCAACTGCTGCTAGCACTAGTGATAACACTAGGATCTAGCATATCGACTGGAATGAGCACATCGATGAGATAGTTCATATTTACTGAAGAGAATACAACATCGAGATAGTGTATGTTGACTGGATCACTGGACTGCCTCTAGGCATTTGCCCTAATGACAGGTGTTATCCCTAACACCGAACACTAGCCATATTGAGTAAAAAGGAATAGTCGACTAGATGGTTGATGTAGATTAGAAGAATACATCGATGTGACATCACGTGTCAACTAGTAGTATGAGGTAACGTTGGCGTTAACCCTACCATTAAGCGCTAGCTATATCGACTATACAACTTGTGTTGACTAGAAGAGGAATTGATGAAACCAGACACTTATAAACTACCTCTGTGTGCTACTGTTAGCGTGTTGTGATACCTAGAAGTACAAGTCAGCGATTCAAGTGCCCAATGCTATAAAGTGGTGGGGAGAAAAGAAGAAAATGTTACTGTCACTCTGCGGTAGCACATACCACTCTGCGGCAACAGAGGTTTTAAAGGAAAGAGCCATCTCCTTCCATATATGCTGAATACTAGCTGTGCATATGCCCAATCAAGCATGCTTACTACGTCATGCTTGCACTAGGGCTCCATGAAAACTGATGTTCATAAGGAAAGCACAAATGCCTTCCTTACTTGGAGCAGGTTAGCAGGCAAAAAATGCATTTACAGATCCTATCGCCACATTATAACCCTACCACTGGCAATAGCTTATTTGAACTCCATATAAAAGCATTTTTCTTTCTCTTAAGTCAAACACGCACACAGAAGAATGAATAGGGTTTCCAAGCCGCCTCTACAGCAAGGAGCCAACGACTTAAGAGAAGGAAAGAAAGAAATTGCACACTCTTGTTCTTGAATGAAGTTCTCCATAAAGCAAATTTTATAATGATAATCTGAAGTCGGTTGTATGCTTGAGGAACGATAATCACAAGTGTCGACCGCTCAACATCTACGAAGAACAAATTTTTGAGGGAGCACTTGTTTTCATTCTAGATCTTATTTACATATCTTAATTGTATCTTTCTCTTTTCTTTTACTGTGTGTTGAGTGAAAATCAACTGGGAAGGTCATCAAAATCTAGGGAGGATTCCATGAGAAATCATCCAGGGAAGACATCTATATCAAGGAGATCTAGTAAGCTCAAAGATCTTTGGGTAGGAGGGAGAGAGCCAACTCAAAGTCCTTTAGGGAGAAGTGTTGGGAACCTTGCCTATAATGTTCCATATTTGAAGAAGTCCTCAATAAAATGATAAATACATGTTGTATTTAATGATCATATGATTTGATGTGTGTAGGACTAGTATAATGTCACATAAACTATTTTCAATAAGTCAGGAGATCTGTAAAGGTTAAAAAGATTGTTAACTGACTCACATAATAACGTTACATATAATATCGTGGTGATGGGTCACACATATCATCAAGATCACACTTAACATTATTGTGAAGACACACAATATCAGTTTTACCATTTATACAAGGAAGAACTTGTATATAGTCATGATGGCAGTCAATACACGACGATAAAATTGTGATAAGGCAACACTTTTACAGAAGAGCTCCAAAGTCTATGCAGAGCAAGTATCATCACAAAGAGATGAAGTATCATTATGACATGATGAAATATCATCATGACGAGTCAAATTATCGTCATGACAGTTTAAAATTACAGAACTTCAAATTGCATTTTGCGTCAAAAGTTCAAATCAAATCAGTCTTTTCAGGAAAGTTATTTGACATGATTTTTCTAAGTTCTCGGCCGTTATTAGTGTCAATAATATATATAATTATACTAAAGAGAAGTGGAGAAAAACCTAACCCTTGCGACTCAAATCAATAAAATAGTAATCCTCTTCAAGTGTAGTGTCGACAAAAAACCTAGAGAAGAAGACTACTTCAAGAAGGAGAAAATCTTCGCTAGATGATCATCAAGTGGTCCGAGTTTTGCTTTAGATCCTTATGCTTCAAATCATTTAAGAGCAAATAAGTATAGCCATAAGATTCATCATAATTCCCATTTTCAAGGAAGATTTAGTTTAGAACTGCTGCTGATTTGGAGGACCTTTCATATCAAAGCCAAGAAGACTAAAATTTTCAAGAAAATTTTTATTGAATCTACTGTAGCTTTGACAAATTACTACACTTGCTACTATTGTGTGTTCTTATTGAGATATGAGGTAGGGCTTTGTATAACCCTGGGTATAGGGTTCAAGAGTGAACCTGAGGTATGGTTTTATTATAAACCTAAGGTAGGATTCTATGATGGAATCTGAGTTGTATGAGTTTTATACCCTGAGCTGTAGAATCAAGGGAGTGGATCTGAGGTAGGGAACATACTATCATTCTTGAGTTATATTAGTCTTGGACTCTGAGGTGTAAGATCTATTGGATCTAATTTATTGGATAAGTTAGCCAAGTCTAGCACATTGCTAGATAGGTGAAGGGGGAAAGTGGATATACCCATATTAGGGAACCACTATAAATCCTTATATGTTTCTTGTGGTGTGATTTATTTTTGTGCTAGGTTAGCAATTAAAATCTAAAAATTTGAAAAAGTTTAAATCACCTATTTACCCCCCATCTATGTGATTAGACTTCCTTGAACTTTCAAGTAGTATATAAGCAAGGTTGTTCAAAAATGACTTAATCGTTTGAACAAGATTCTCATAAGGAAAAGTATAGTTTATTCACCATGACTTCTAGTGAGAACTATATGGATTTTAGTTCTATAAAACTTTCTATCTGCAGGAAGAAAAATTTTGGAATTTTGAAAGAGAGGGTGATGATATTCAAGGAAGCCACTGACCCTAAAATATTCATAACTATTGAAGGACCCTTCATTCCCATAAAGACCTCTACCATTGATGATAACTTGAGAGTTCCAAAGATGTATTCTGAGTTGACAAAGGATGAAGTAGTTCTGTGCACTATGGATAAAAGGGCCAAGAACAATATAATAAGTGTCATAAATGACTCCATATTTTAGAACCTGATTCACTACAAAACTGCCAAGGAAATGTGGGATTCACTGATTGTATATGTGGAGGGCACTGAAGAATTAAGAGATAATAGAAAGTTTCTTCTCAACCAAGAGTATGAAGCTTTCAAGTGAGGGAAGAAGTACACCATTGCTGACTGCTTTGAGAAGTTCTTCAAAATTGACAATGCCTTGAATATCTATGGGAGAGTTTTCTCCAATTAAGATCTAAATAATAAATTCATAAGATCCTTAATAATAAATGAGACATAAAGATCTACGTTATAAGGGAAATGGGGAATCTAGCAAACATCCAACCCCATAATTTATATGAGAAGTTACTATCTTATGTGTTATAACTAAACATAAGGAAGCCTGAGGAGGTAAGCAACAAATCTAATTACAGGGAGAAGATAGTTGCCTTCAATGATAAAAGCTCCAAAAAAGTAGAGAGAATACTCCTTCACCTCCAAGAAGGGTTATTGAATCAGAAGATTCTGAATCTAGCACTTCTACATCTAATCTCACTGATAGAGAACTCTCCTTGTTACCCAAACAGTTTAAGAAGATGTTGAGCAAGAGAAGGCAATGGAAGAAAAAACCCTCATCCACCTCTAGCTCAAATAAATACTGCAACAACAATGATAGAGTAAAGCACAATCCCAAAAGGGATATGTATGATGTATGACTCTAAATATCTTAGACATTTTAATAATGATATAGTGTGTTACTGCTGCAACAGGCCAAGGCATATCATAGTTGACTGTCATGTCAAGAGAGAAGAGGTAAAGAGACTTGATGAAAAGAGATCTCATAAAGGCAAGAAGTCAGAAAAGAGAATCATGGCAAAGAAGTAGAACAGCTTGAGTGACAGTGACTCAAGCACCTTTGAATCAGAAGAAGAAGAATAAGAAGTCTACATTCGGTTGACAGTAATCTCAAAAGATGAGTGGATGGCTAGTTATTCTTTTGTAAGGTGTGCATTAGGGCACCCCTCTCACTATCTGATAGTAAGGATGAAGATGAAAAATGTTGTGGTCTAATGGCCTTGACTAATGAGGAAAATTAGGATAACTCATATCCTAATAAGGTATATATAAAAGCATCTTTATCTAATTCTGGATCCATTTATGAAATAGATGTAGGGTCAGAGACAAGTTCATCATTTGATGATGAAAATGATTATGAGCTAGCAGATCAATATGAAGATCTAATAAATAAGTATGGTGCTTTTCTAGAAGCAGAAACAAGAAAAATGAAGCTTGTTAAAAAAAACAAGTTGAGGAGATTGAATCCCTCAAGCTTGCTAATTCTAAACTCACTGAGAAAGTAAAGAAGCTTACTCAGGTGACAGAGGAGCGCAACAAGCTAAGAGGGATCTCAAAGATCCAAATTGAGTCAATAAGTCAAAAAAATAAGCTCATTAAGGATCTTGTGAAAAAACTCCTCATTAAGAGAAAGTTAGTGACCAGATTCTCTAAGCCACAAACTATGCTGCCAATAATTGACAGCTTTTTTGAACCTTTTAGAGGTAGTGTAGGGTATACTAAGAAGGCTGTAAAAAGGAAAGAATGATGACACAAGGTTGTTTTTAAGAAAGTAATAATGCCTTCAAATTCATATGATCATGATTCTGCATGTGGATATATTTCCAATAGATGCTCTACTAGTGGAACAAATCCGCAAAATACAAGAAATAGAGCAGACATTATGTTAAGTGCTTTTTAGGCACCCCGTGAGGAGATCTACATGAAAAATCATGGAACATTTGTATTTAGCTCAGCAACACTAACACTCAAAAGTAAGAGAAAGGCCATTCCTTAAAGGCTTGTCCCAAAGAAGAATCATGTGACTGTGCAACCCATCTTTCATCATGCACATAGTCACAAGATCAGCCAGAGAAATGCAAAGAATGCACATGCCAACTCTTTCGAACATCAACATACACAAACTACTCAAAAAATGATACAAAAGAGAAGGTATAACATGTTTGAATGTTGGTGTTATGATAAGGTTGGCCACTTTGCTTTGGACTGTTGGTAAAACTCAATAGTATCTAGGGAAAAGAATATTAAACTTACTAATAATGTAGTTGAAACTCATCCAACTGTTAGAGCTAACAGGAACTAAGGACCCAAACTTAGTTGAGTTCCTAAGGTGAACTAAACTTTTTTGTAGGTATGTTCAAAGGCCAACAAAATATCAATTTAGTATTTGGACAGAGGGTGTTCCAGACACATGACTGGAATAATAAGCTTATTAAAGAACTTTACCTCTTTGGAAGATGGAGGCAAAGCTATATTTTGTGGATCTTACAGATGCATTATAAAAGCTATTGTATGATTACCAATGAAATAGTCTATATTACAAAAGCAGTTTATGTGGAAGGGTTGCAATACAATCTTATAAGCATAAGCCAACTATGAGATTTAGGCTATGTGATTGAGTTCTACAAGGATAAGTGTCTGATTAAAAATTTTACTGACTTAAAAATAGTCTTATCAGGTACTAGGTGTGGGAATGTATATTATTTGAATATTAGGGTGTTCCTTTAAGTGTTTCAGAAAAATTAGATAGAAATGGACAAAACATTAACTGTTTTAAAGAGGGCATTTGTCATGCCTACCAAATAGGAAGCAGATAAGGGCCACCTTTAAGTGTGTTAGGTCCAAAGATTCTGAAAAATGTCTTTATTTATAATATAAATATTTATTCGGTACTATGCCTATTCAAAGTTTAGGAAGAAAGTAGTACACTCCTGTGATAGTTGTTGACTACTCGAGGTTTGCATGGGTGTTCCTAAAAAATGTCTTATGCCTTGAACAATCTTGTGACTTTGGTCAAGCAAGTTCAAAAAGAGAAGAACTGTACTATAGTCAAAATTAGAATTGACCGTGACAAAAAATTTTAGATTGAAGCCAATACAAACTTCTACAAAGGACAAGATATAACATCCCATTTCCAACTAGACCCCCTAGGAGTGATTTTGTCATGACTATGTCATGACAAAACCTTAGAAAGCCCAAGGAGGCCAAGTGACTTGGGCTTAAGGTTAAAATCACCTTGGTCTGCAAGTAGTAGAATCCCATGTATAATCCTAGGCATGACTTTAGGGTTTAACTTGGTTCCATGATCCTATCATGGCACCTCTAACCCTAAGGGAGGCCAATATGTCACTACAGACCAATTGGGGTCAACCAAAAAGAGGCCAAGATGACACAACTCCGGAAAACATCGAGTGAATCGACAAGACTCGGCGAGTAGATCAGGTATCTACTTAGACAGGTTTTTGGGCTCAGGCGTTGAGTGTGTGGAGTGCACTAAGCGCCATGGGCTGATTGGCGTTGAGTGGCATCAAGTGCACTCGCCATAGGCTAAATGGCGTTGAGTGCCATGACTGCACTCAACGCCATCTTGTTGGGGCTGAATGGTGTTAAGTGCGTCGAGTGCACTCAACGCCATAGGCTGAACGGCGTTGAGTGTGCTGACTGCACTCAACGCCATCTTACTTGGCCTGAATGGCATTGAGTGCGTCGAGTGCACTCAATGCCATAAGCTGAATGGCGTTGAGTGCGCCGACTACACTCAACGCCATCTTACTTGGGCTGATTGGCCTTGAGTGGCGTCGAGTGCACTCAACGTCATAGGCTGAATGGCGTTGAGTGCAGTGACTACACTCAACGCCATCTTGTTGGGGCTGAATGGCGTTGAGTGCGTCGAGTGTACTCAATTCCATAGGTTGAATGGAATTGAGTGCGCTGACTGCACTCAATGCCATCTTGCCATAGACTGAATGGCGTTGAGTGAGCAGAGCTCACTCAACGCCATAGACTGAATGGCATCGAAGTGAGCTGAGCTCACTCAACGCCATTGTACTTAGAAGATTCCTGGCAATTTTTGGCGTTGAGTGTGGAGGCTTGTCTCAATGCTTTTTGCCTTAGAGAAATTTTTGGCTTGTCTACTGGTTCGGTTGAACCGGATCTTCTCGGGAATTGTGCCAAGCTAAATTAATTGGCCCATTTCTTTAGTAAGACTTATTTAAATAATAATAACGGTCCAATTGTAGAATGCCATGTGGCAAGCGGTTTGACCCGAATTCCATGTTAATGAAGAGAGAGAAAGTGAGGAGTTTATGTCATGCATGGCCTGGAAATCCAAGGGCCCAATCTCTTGCTAGAATCACCTCCCCCGGCCAGTTAGGAGAAGGCCAAGGGTTTTCCCAGCCATGGCAGCAACTAAGAGAGAGAGAAAGCTCCAAATGAAAGAGAGAGAAAGAGAGGGGAGTAATGAGGAAAGACTTTGTGGCTCATATTTCCCTTCCCCAACCACCCCCATTCAATTCACTAGGATAAGGGGAGTGCAGCCCCATTGCAACCAGCTGTTCTTTGACTGGATTGAGCCATGCTTTATCCCCCACCTACCATGACCGAAATCCTCTTAAGGGAGGCCATTAATGGCCATGGCAGCCTACACCCACCCAAACCCCAACTCTCCTCCTTAAAAAGCTCCACTAGACACCAGAGATTCAATTCCACACATTACCTGAAGGAGCTAAAGGACTTCACTGTGTTGTTGAAGAAACAGAGCACCGCCACCACCGCCAATGGCTTCCCGGCGATCGACACGTCTTCAGGCCGCAAGCAAGGTCCTCCCCTTCCTCTTTACTTATGGGTAGATCGTAGGAATTGTTAGGGCAAAGGAACGGGCTCAGTTGAGCTGATCGGGTGATGGAAAATCACCGTTTTCTGTGAAAAAAATTTAAGGGTCGAGTTCGCCGGAAACCGCCACTCCGGCGGTCGTGCCGCTGCCCGGCGATAGCCCCCACCTCAACGGAGGTGGTGGCGGTGGTGGCCGGCCGGGGAGGTGGCTGGGTGGCCGGGAAAAACGTGTTGGTTTAAGCTCCAAGTTCGGCCAATCATGGCCTTTGGCTGGAGGAATAAGACGATTCAGCAATCGTCAGATCTTGCTTCAAGATTTGTGCTGGTTATTTAATCCTTTTCTTTTAAATGAGTTTTTTGTATTATGATAACATTCACCTTAGATAATTAAAGAAAAATACTTAGAAGCTCTATATGAGGAAATTGTCAACATGAAAGTTATAGCGAGTGAAGTCTAGTTTAATTTAAAGTTTGTTTGAACCCATTTGGGTAAGTGGTTTTACAACAGCACCCATTTTGGTGGGGTCTATACCTAGGGCTAGGCAGAGATTAAAATGAGTGTCCCCACTTCATCTCTTGTCCAAATGGCTTGAAATTTGGACAGGGATTCACCCTAGTCTATATCTAAGTCCTGCCCAAAAATGATAATTTTTGGGGATAATTTTCTTTCAGTTTTTGTAATTATTTAATAAACAATGATTAAATTAATTAAGGGACCAAATGACCTCCAAAATCTCCCAAATTTTGGTGCGTGGTCCTTGGGGTCATTATAAGGCTCTGGATAAAATTTCAACTCATTTGGAGATGATTTGGTTTGAAATTTTGCAAACCTTAGTCTTACCATAATAAGGGTATTTAGGTCAAAAGTGCACTTGAGGTTTGAATGGTCAAATCACCTCAACAGTGGCTGAGATTTTGACCACTGACTTGGCCTAACTTTTAACACCCACCCATGGAAGATGGGGTGGATTGGGCTATATTTGCCTTAGGACCCAAGTTCAACCTATGTTTGGGCTTTGGGGGTTTGAGAAGGGCAGGTGGTCAAAAGACCTTAAAATGATTTGAAATTTGGAGAAGAGGACTCTAGGGTAGTTAGAGGCCTCTGGTAGAAATCTTATTGGATTTAGTGAGGGTTAAACCCCTTCAAGCCCTAATCCTAGTTTAGGTCACAAACCTTTAAATTGTAAGTTGGATAGTAAAGGTGTTATGAAAAGTTGTAGAACTTGGGTGGGGTAGTCATAAGGTCAATAAGAGCTTTTGTTAATTTTATTGGGAGATTTGCAAGCATATTTTTAGTATCTCCTTTGCAAGAGATGAATTAGCCTCTATTACTTATTTAGTTATTATAGCCTCACTGTTCACTGGAATGCTATGAAATTGAGGCAGAGGAAGATTTAGACTATTATACTCATACATGAATTTTATTATAATTTTTAGTTGTATATTATTAGTACATACTTCACAAGCTCATCAAAATAGAAACTTTTTCAATACTTTATTCAGAGCTCATTACTTGTTGGAAAATTATGAAACTTGATTTGTAGTGGTATTAGATTAATATCTTTCTGAAGAAATTAATTCATAATTTTTAGATGCTTGTTTGTAGTACTTGCTTTACAAATCCATGAATTTGAGAACTTGATCATTAAATTATTTAGAGCTCATTAAAGGTTCGAAAATTGTGAAACTTGGTCAGTAGTATGGTTAGCTCAGTTCTTACATAGGGAAATTAATTTACAATTTTTTGGTTGAAGATTTTCTGTACTTACTTCATTAACACATCAAAATGGGACATGTTTTAAAATAAACTTTAGAGCTCTTATTTACTGGAAAGAAATTGATAGACCTTGGATTTACAGTAATAATGATGCCTAGTATTTATCATGATTTTGTGAAGCATTTTGTATGACTGAGTAGGGTACTTCATGTTCAAACCTGAGTCTTCGATTACTTAGGAAAAATTACTTAAATTACTAATTAAACTAGGAAAATTATGAAATCCTGGATTGAGGCTAATCATGGCATGGTAGACCCCCAATAATTATTATAGGGATATTGGATGATAATTTTGAGTACCTCCCATTGTATACATCATATAGCTTAGGATGGTCTGCATTTAGTAAAACTGCAAAAATCATAATATGATGCAAAATGAACCTAGGGAATTGAGACATTTGTGTATTATTCTGGTAAGTAGAATGAATTCATCATTGGAGTTGTGATGAGGAGTGGGAGGTTAGACAAGTTGTAAGAGATGCTCGGGGACGACGAAACATCGTCTTACCCGTGGAGAGAGAAAGAGTCAAAATATACTAGGGTTAGATGCAGTACAACATGAAAGGGATGGGGATCTTGGTAACAACCAATAATAGTAAGTGCCTTGTGAAAGGGAGTTTTGCGCTTCATCCCATCGTAGTTCCTAGTTCCCTCGAGAGCCCTTCACGGGGTATGCCTTGGGCAGTCCTGGGCTAACCTAAACTGTAGGAATAATTAACTTCAAGAGCAACTAGTATAACTAAGATTACACTTATCACACCCCGGTTTCTTGGGAAGTTAGTTGACTAGGATGTCCGGGCGGTAGGCTCGGTGGTTGTGGAAATGGATTAGCCCGGCGAACTGAGGGCTCGGTAGATAAGTGTGACGGACATGTTAGTCTGTGGAGCTTTGGCTCGGTGGATAATACATTAATATTGCATGTGCATAAAAATAAGGTGGTGGGTCTTCAGTATTGGACGGTCGTTCACACCGATATCGATACGTTGACTCGGCAGTGTGGGACACTTGGCCAGGAAAAGTCTAGTGGATATGGCCAGTATAGTACGTGGAGACTCTAGGTTGTGTCCTTCTAGAGACGTACGTATGGGCTAGGCCTGGTAGTGTGGATACCCTCCTAGGAGTGGGGGGCCCGATTCACTGTCTCCGTTTGCCACTACGGAGGTTCCTATGAGTGAAGCTAGCTGCCCAAATAGGGGGAACTAAAGGTCTGTGTGCATAGAGTCGGGTGTGTGAGTTTTACTGTTTGGACATAGACATTAACCCACATAACATAACATTGCACATCATGGCATCAACATTCCACCCTTACCCCTAAAGTATAAATCGGTATGGGACGGTTTATACATTAGGCCTTGCAAAATGACCCCTTAGCATATAGGCTTGTGTGGGCAGGTCTATAAGTTAAGGTTATGCTTTATAATAACTTTTAAACTGCTTACAACCGACACCCTATCGTATAAATTGGTATGAGACTTTTTATACGATAGGAGCATTGCAGAAGATCCCTTATCTTATAAGTTTGTATGGGCATTTCTTATAAGTAAAGGTTACATATTTCATATTATGCCTTCGTATACTTGTGCTTACTCTACATGTTTTTGCTACTGCTACTTGTTTACATAGAACTGCTAGATTAACTCTACAGTCACCTGCCATTTTGTACTCTCCACTTTCATAGCTTCCCTTTCCTCTTCCCCGCCTAGGTGCCTAGGAGCCATGGGGGGGAGGGGATGATAGGGCTTAATCTTTATGACTAATGGTTTTCAGACCACCACATTACAGGGGCTCCGGATGGGAGACAGGGACCAGCACCAGTAGAGCACAGTGCGCATGGAGGTGGGCCAGTCTAGTACTGGAGCACTAGTGACCAGCTCCGTGAGTGATTAGTCTTTCTTATAGCTTCCGTGAGAGATTGTAGTGAGAATCAGATGTACAAGGCTTAATCCCGTTTATATATTTCATTTGTACTGATACTTTGCAGTACTCTCTCTTTTCTATATCGATGGACTTATTGTGATTTCTCATTTTATATGATATTTGCGGACTCATTTGCATTTCAGTTTATGATTACTACTCACTCTTTGTTGATCAAAAAGGCCGACATAATCGGCATTTTGTAGTGGCAGCCTTCCCGAGTGTCGGTGCCACCGCAAAACGGAGATTCTTAGCATAAGACCCCGAGGGTTTGAAAAAGAAAAAAAATGGGGTCTTATAAGTGGTATCAGAGCAAACCTCGATCGAAAGAGAAGTAGTCCACAAAAACCTTGGACCACCCCCGCGCGAGCTTAGTTTGTAGACAAACTAGCAGCGGAAGCAGTGGTGTGCCCATAAGGGAAATCACATGTAGAAGTCCATTTTAATTCTTTCTTTTATTCCATTCGTACGTTATCTATCTAACAAATGGAATTTTCCTTGTAGCCTGCGACGGACCCTACTCCACAGCAGGGGACACCTTAGGCTCTGAATATGGTTCCACCTCCGCCAGCCCCTGCTCCGTTTCAGCAGACGGAGATGGGGAAAACATTGACGGCCATTCTGGAGGCCTTCAAAGCTCAACAAGCCCCGGCTCCACAACTAAACCCCGGAGCCAACATGATGAGTGTCTTCCGAGGACTTTCCCCTCCATCCTACCTGGGGACGGAGTCGGCAGTTCGCACGGAGGAATGGTTAGGATACCATCTATGAAATGCTTGCGGGGATTCGATGCCCCACTGAGGAGGCAGTTGCTTTGGCAGTCTCTTTCCTGGAGTCGCATGGAAAGAGGTGGTGCAAGTCACAGCTGGACACCACTTTTGTGGATATGGATTGCGCAGATATCTCTTGGGAGGAGTTCAGAGCAGCACTCTTGGAACATTTCATACCTCAGTCAGCAAGGGACGACTTGGAGGATAGGTTCTTGCGATTGAGGCAGGGGAACAGGACAGTGCTGGAGTATTATCAGGAGTTTACTCACCTAGCCCGTTATGCGGACTCTTATCAGTTGGACGACGCTGGCTATGCCAGGAGGTTCTACAATGGGCTGCAAGATGACATGAGATAGGCCCTCCTCTTCGTCTCTAAGGAAAGCTTGGCCAGGATTATGTAAATGGCCAAGAAAAGGGAAGCGGATCAGCTTACAATCAAGAGCCGGAAGAGACCGGATGACAATGCAGTGATTGGAGGTCGTAGAGACCGTCCTCGAGGCCAGGTCATTGGGGAAAGAAGGAATAAGGATCAACCGCATCAGGAGATTGGACAGGAGTAGAGGAACCAGGGGGTATTGGCCCCCCAGCCCTTACAGATGTTGGAGATGCCGAGGACAGCAGAGAAGGCACCGGTATGCTTCTAGTGCAATTAGCCGGGATATTCAAGAGGATTGTCCCATGAGGCAAGCATCCCCACCAGCACTTTAGGGTGCCCCACCTCCTCGGCAGTTTAGTGGCCAAAGACACGACCGAGGATGGGGATATCAAGGCAGAGACCACAGGCCAGAGAGGGAGCAAGTGTATGCTCTAGATCTGGCACAACCCCGGAACCCGGAGAAGGTTATAGCAGGAATGCTAGTACATTTAAATTCTTTCCTTCCTAAGAACTAGTTTCATAGGCATAGACTAGTTAGAAATAAAATAAAAAGGAAAAACTATAACTGGAACACTAAGACACTTAATTACCTCAGGCATAGTTTCATCAGTGGCAAGCCCGCTCACACGCTCTTCGACACCGGTGCTTTACAATCGTTTGTGTCGGAAGATTTCGTGAAAGAACTGGTAGGCGTAGAGAGATTCATAGGAAAGATGATGAGGGTGTGTCTACCCGATAGATCAGAGCTAATGACCTCTTCTCATTGTAATATGGAGGCGGAGATCGGCGGAAGGCATTTGAGGCACCAGAGACGATCCTGAGGATGCCAGACTATGATCTAATCCTGGGCATGATATGGTTGCACTGGAACCATGCCCAGATTGACTGTCTAGCGAAGAGGATCACTATGAGGCATGGGGATTCCTTTATTGTTATCGAAGGTATTATACCAGTCCCCCACATATTATTATCGTTTGTGTAGGACGTCAAGGCCCACCTGTAGGGGGACAAAATTTATCAGGTTTTTTTTTGAGATGGATTTGGCCAAGGATTCTATTTCAGATATTCCAGTGGTGCGGGACTTTGCCGATGTATTTCTAAAGAAGCTACTAGGGCAACCCCTGTACCGGGAGAAGGACTTCTAGATTTAGCTCGTGTCGGGGGCTTAGCCGGCATCCAGAGCTCCTTATCGAATGGCCCCGAAGGAGTTGGTGGATTTTTGAAGCCAGCTTCAAGAGTTAGTGGAAGCCGGGTTTGTTCGGCCTAGCTCTTCATAATGGGGAGCTCCAGTACTATTCGTCAAAAAGAAGGATGGGACACTTCTGCTGTGTATTGATTACTGGGCCCTAAACAGGCTAACGTTCCGGAATATGTACCCCTTGCCAAGGATGGACGAGCTATTTGACCAGCTGGAAGGAGCTCATTGGTTCTCAAAGTTGGACCTGAGATCGGGGTACTACCAGCTACGCATCCGAGAGGAGGACATCCTGAAGACGACCTTCAGCAGTAGATATGGACTGTACGAGTTTACCGTGATGCCCTTCGGGCTCACAAATGCACCCTCCGCGTTCATGACCTTGATGAACCGAGTGTTCGAAGAATATTTGGATGTCTTCGTTATTGTATTCATCGACGATATCCTTATTTATTCAAGGACAGAGGAGGAGCACGTGAGGCATCTGGCTTTGACTTTGGAGAAGCTCCGAGAGCATAAGATGTATGTTAAGTTCAGCAAGTGTCAATTCTGGCTAAAGGAGGTAGCCTTTTTTTAGCCATGTCGTCAGTGGAGCAGGTTTGGCAGTAGATCCGGCAAAGGTCCAGGCAGTGCGAGAATGGCCACCGCTGAAGACGGCCACGGATGTTCGGGGTTTCTTGGGACTTGCCAGTTATTACCAGAAGTTTGTATAAGGTTTCTCTCAGATTGCCATCCCTCTTACATCCCTGACGAAGAAGGAGTCTCCTTTTATTTTGATGCCACGATGCGAGTCTGCCTTTCCGGAGCTGAAGGATTGGCTTACCTCATCCCCCATCCTTGCTCTTCCATCAGGGAAGGAAGGATTCCAGGTGTACACAGATGCTTCCTATCAGGGGATGAGTGCCGTTCTGATACAGAACATGCATGTTATAGCATATGCCTCACGTCACCTAAAGATACACGAGAAGAACTACCCGGTGCACGACTTGGAGATGGGGGCAGTTATATTTGCTCTAAAGATCTGGCGACACTACCTCTACGGGGTTCATTGCAACATTTTCTCAGACCACAAGAACTTGAAGTACGTAGACACACAGAAGGAGTTAAACATTAGGCAGAGGCACTGGGTGGAGTTTCTGTCAGACTACCAGTACACCATGCACTACCATCCCGGGAAAGCAAACGTGGTGGCAGACGCTCTGAGCCGGAGAGCAAGTACGTCAGGAGTTGGCCCGCAGCTGATGGCCTTGAAGTTGGTTAAGTCGTTTGAAGAGATGCAGATATCACTAGTGTCCGAGGATGATGCGGATTTATACATGGAGTATCTAGGATCGATGGTTACCACTGATGACATACGAAATCGCATCAGAGATGGGTAGAGGATGGATGCGAGAGCGGAGCCAATAATTAGGGCCTTGGAGGAAGGCACGACAGGGGATTACTCCTTGAGGGATGGTCTCTTATGTTTCATAGGTAGGGTTTATATACCGGCAGGAGGCCGGATTCGAGAGGACATCATGACGTAAGCTCACTGGAGCAAATACTCAGTACACCAAGGGATCACCAAGATGGCAGCAGATTTGAAGAGGACAATGTACTGGCCGGGCATGAAGAAGGACATTACATATTTCGTGATGCATTGCGAGGCCTGCCAACTCGTAAAGGCATAATGCAAGAGTCCGGCCAGATTACTACAGCCACTCTCGGTGCCGGAGTGGAAGTTTGAGGATATAGCCATGGACTTCATACATGGGTTGCCCCGATCCCATACGGGGAATGACTCAATCCGGGTGATAGTGGACAGGATAACGAAGGTGGCCAGATTCATTCCAGTGGAGAAGGACGCTCTGGTCAGTATATTGGTACGGAGGTTCATTAAGAAGTTTGTACGCTATCATGGAGTACCCAAGACTATCGTTTCAGATCGAGATGGGCGGTTCACATCCAGGGAGTGGAGGTCAGTTCAGGCCCATATGGGTTCTCGTTTGACATTCAGCACGGCTTTTCATCCTCAGGCTGATGGGCAGACGGAGCGAACCAACCGTACATTAGAAGATCTTTTGCGCCTATGTATTTTGGACCGCGACGAACCTTTGGATAGATTGCTGCCGTTGATTGAGTTTTCGTACAACAACACCCATCAGTCCAGAATAGGCATGGCCCCTTACGAGGCATTGTATGGATGGAGGTGCAGGACCCCACTATCATGGATTAAGAATAAGGATCTGCAAGCACTCGGCTTGGAGTTTGTGGAGGATACTGATGCTCAGATTAGATTGATCTGGGACAGGATGTTGGAAGCCCAGAGCAGGCAGGCCAAATATTATGATGTGAGGCATCGTTAGGTGGAGTTGCAGGTGGGAGACCGGGTTTTCTTGAAGATACGGCCGATGCACAGAGTCTCGCGGGTTCGCGAGCGGAAGAAGCTCAGTCCGAGGTATATGGGGCCTTACAGGATCCTGGAGCGGATTGGCCCCTTGGCTTATAGACTGGAGCTACCATCGGAGTTAGCGGGATTGCATGACATCTTCCACGTCTCCTCACTACGGAGAGCTCTACTACGCCCTGAGCAGCTGATTTCCACAGCAGACGGCCCGGTGGCCTCGGATCGATCAGTCAGCTTGGAGCCGATCAGGATCGATGACACGGCAGTGCAAGTCTTGCGACGTAAGAAGGTTCCGATAGTCAAGGTTCTATAGAAAAATCATGGGCAGGAGGAGCATACATAGGAGCCACAGGAATTGATGCAGCAAAAGTACCCGGGACTCTTCGAGTCAGGTATACCTTAAACCTTAGGGATGTTACAATTTCTTCTATTCCAGTAGAAACCCCCGTAGGCTTAACCTTAATTTCGGGGTCGAAATTTTTATTTTTGTATATTGGGATTTATAACATCCCATTTCCGACTAGACCCCCTAGGAGTGGTTTTTTCATGACTAAGTCGTGACAAAACCCTAGAAAGCCCAAGGAGGCCAAGTGACCCAGGCTCAAGGTGAAAGTCACCTTGGTCTGCAAGTAGTAGAATCCCAAGTACAATCCTAGACATGACTTTAGGGTTTAACTTGGTTACATGATCCTATCATGGCACCTCTAACCCTAAGGGAGGCCAATATGTCACCACAGACCCATTTGGGTCAACCAAAAAGAGGCCAAGATGACTCAAGTCCGGGAAACTTCGAGTGAGTCGACAAGACTCAGCGAGTAGATCAGGTATCTACTTAGATAGGTTTTTGGGCTCGGGCGTTGAGTGCGTGGAGTGCACTCAGCGCCATGGGCTGATTGGCATTGAGTGGCGTCGAGTGCACTCAACGCCATAGGCTGAATGGTGTTGAGTGCCGAGACTGCACTCAATGCCATCTTCTTGGGGCTGAATGGCGTTGAGTGCATCAAGTACACTCAATGCCATAGGCTGAATGGCATTGAGTGCGCTGACTGCACTCAACGCCATCTTACTTGGCCTAAATGGCATTGAGTGCGTCGAGTGCACTCAATGCCATAAGCTGAATGGCGTTGAGTGCGCTAACTGCACTCAATGCCATCTTACTTGGGCTGATTGGCGTTGAGTGACATCAAGTGCACTCAACGTCATAGGCTGAATGGTGTTGAGTGTCGTGATTGCACTCAGCACCATCTTGCTGGGGCTGAATGGCGTTGAGTGCGTCAAGTGTACTCAACGCCATAGGTTGAATGGCATTGAGTGCGGTGACTGCACTCAACGCCATTGTACTTAGAAGATTCCTAGCGATTTTTGGCGTTGAGTGTGGAGGCTTGTCTCAACGCTTTTTGCCTTAGAGAAATTTTTGGCCTGTCTGCTGGTTCGGCTGAACTGGATCTTCTCGGGAATTGCTCCAAGCTAAATTAATTGGCCCGTTTCTTTATTAAGACTTATTTAAATAATAATAACAGTCCAATTAGAGAATGCCACATGGCAGGCAGTTTGACCCGAATTCCATGTTAATGAAGAGAGAGAAAGTGAGGAGTATATGCAATGCATGGCCTGGAAGGCCAAGGGCCCACTCTCTTGCTAGAATCACCTCCCCCGGCCAGTTAGGAGAAGTCCAAGGGTTTTCCCCGCCATGGCAGCAACTAAGAGAGAGAAAAAGCTCCAAATGAAAGAGAGAAAGAGAGGGGAGTAATGAGGAAAGACTTTGGGGCTCATCTTTCCCTTCCCCAACCACCCCCATTCAATTCACTAGGACAAGGGGAGTGCAGCCCCATTGCAACCAACTGTTCTTTGAATATATTGAGCCATGCTTTATTCCCCACCTACCATGGCTGAAATCCTCTTAAGGGAGGCCATTAATTGCCATGGTAGCCTACACCCACCCAAAACCCCAACTCTCCTCCTTAAAAAGCTCCACTAGACTTCAAAGATTCAATTCCACACATTACCTGAAGGAGCTGAAGGACTTCACTGTGTTGTTGCAGAAACCGAGCACCGCCACCACCGCCAATGGCTTCCCGGCGATCGACACGTCTTCAGGCCGCAAGCAAGGTCCTCCCCTTCCTCTTTCCTTATGGGTAGATCGTAGGAATTGCTAGGGCAAAGGAACGGGCTCAGTTGATCCGATCGGGTGATGGAAAATAACCGTTTTCCGTGAAAAAAATTAAGGGTCGGGTTTGCCGGAAACTGCCCCTCCGGCGTGCCGTCGCCCGACGATAGCCCCCACCTCAACGGAGATGGTGGCGGTGGTGTCCGGCTGGGGAGGTTGCTGGGTGGCCGGGAAAACATCTTGGTTTAAGCTCAAGGTTCGGCCATGAATGGCCTTTGGCTGGAGGAAGAAGACGATTCAGCAACCGTCAGATCTTGCTTAAAGATCTGTGCTGGTTATTTAATCCTTTTCTTTTAAATGAGTTTTCTGTATTATTATAACAGTGACTTTAGAAAATTAATGAAAAATAATTAGAGGCTCTATATGAGGAAATAGTCAACATGAACATTGTAGCCAGTGTAGTCTAGTTTAATTTAAATTTTGTTTGAACCCATTTGGGTAAGTGGATTGACCACAGCACCCATTTTGGTGGGGTCTATACCTAGGGCTAGGCAGAGATTAAAATGAGTGCCCCCACTTCATCTCTTGTCCAAATGGCTTGAAATTTGTACAGGGAGTCACCCAAGTCTATATGTAAGTCCTGCCCAAAAATGAGAATTTGTGGGGATAATTTTCCTATAGTTTTTGTAATTATTTAATAAACCATGATTAAATTAATTAAGGGACCAAATGACCTCCAAACCCTCCCAACTTTTGGTGAGTGGTCCTTGGGGTCATTATAAGGCTCTGGATAAAATTTCATCTCATTTGGAGATGATTTGGTTTGAAATTTTGCAAACCTTATCCTTGTCATAATAAGAGTATTTAGGTAAAAAGTGCACTTGAGGTTTGAATGGTCAAATCACCTCAACAGAGGCTGAGATTTTGACCACTGACTTGGCCTAACTTTTAACACCCACCCATGGAAGATGGGGTGGATTGGGCTAGATTTTCCTTAGGACCCAAGTTCAAACCTATGTTTGGGCTTTGGGGGTTTGAGAAGGGCATGTGGTCAAAAGACCTTGAAATGATTTGAAATTTGGAGGAGAGGACTCTAGGGTAGTTAGAGGCCTCTGGTAGAAATCTTATTGGATTTAGTGGGGGTTAAACCCCTTCAAGCCCTAATCCTAGTTTAGGTCACAAACCTTTAAATTGTAAGTTGGATAGTCAAGGTGTTATAAAAAGTTGTAGAACTTGGGTGGGGTAGTCATAAGGTCAGTAAGAGCTTTTGTTAATTTTATTGGGAGATTTGCAAGCATATTTTTAGTATCTCCTTTGCAAGACATGAATTAGCCTCTATTACTTATTTGGTTATTATAGCCTCACTGTTCACTGGAGTGCTATGAAATTGAGGCAGAGGAAGATTTAGACTATTATACTCATACATGAATTTTATTATAATTTTTAGATGTATATTTATAGTACATACTTCACAAGCTCATCAAAATAGAAACTTGTTCAATAATTTATTCAGAGCTCATTACTTGTTGTAAAATTATGAAACTTGATTTCTAGTGGTATTAGATTAATATCTTTCTGAAGAAATTAATTCATAACTTTTAGATGCTTGTTTGCAGTACTTGCTTTACAAATCCATGAATTTGAGAACTTGATCATTAAATTATTTAGAGCTCATTAAAGGTTGGAAAATTGTGAAACTTGGTCAGTAGTATGGTTAGCTCAGTTCTTACATAGGAAAATTAATTCCCAATTTTTTGGTTGAAGATTTTCTGTACTTACTTCATTAACATATCAAAATGGGACATGTTTTAAAATAAACTTTAGAGCTCTTATTTACTGGAAAGAAATTGATAGACCTTGGATTTACAGTAATAATGATGCCTAGTATTTATCATGATTTTGTGAAGCATTTTGTATGACTGAGTAGGGTACTTCATGTTCAAACCTTGGTCTTCAATTACTTAGGAAAAATTACTTAAATTACTAATTAAATTAGGAAAATTATGAAATCCTGGATTGAGGCTAATAATGGCATGGTAGACCCCCAATAATTATTATAGGGATATTGGATGATAATTTTGAGTACCTCCCATTGTATACATCATATAGCTTAGGATGGTCTGTATTTAGTAAAACTGCAGAAATCATAATATGATGCAAAATGAACCTAGGGAATTGAGACATTTGTGTATTATTCTGGTAAGTAGAATGAATTCATCATCGAAGCCGTGATGATGAGTGGGAGGTTAGACAAGTGGTAAGAGATGTTCGGGGATGACGAAACATCGTCTTACCCGTGGAGAGAGAAAGAGTCAAAATATACTAGGGTTAGATGCAGTACAACATGAAAGGGATGGGGATTTGGGTAACAACCAACAATAGTAAGTGCCTTGTGAAAGGGAGCTTTGGACTTCATCCCATCGTAGTTCCTAGTGCCCTCGAGAGCCCTTCACGGGGTATGCCTTGGGCAGTCCTGGGCTAACCTAAATTGTAGGAATAATAAACTTCAAGAGCAACTAGTTTAACTAAGATTACACTTATCACACCCCGGTGTCTTGGGAAGTTAGTTGACTAGGATGTCCGGGCGGTAGGCTCGGTGGTTGTGGAAATGGATTAGCCCAGCGAACCGAGGGCTCGGTAGATAAGTGTGATGGACAGGTTAGTCCGGGGAGCTTTGGCTCAGTGGATAATACATTAATATTACATGTGCATAAAAATAAGGTGGTGGGTCTTCGGTATTGGACTGTCGTTCACACCGACGTCGATACGTTGACTCGGCAGTGTGGGCCACTTGACCAGGAAAAGTCTGGTGGATATGGACAGCATAATACGTAGAGACTCTAGGTTGTGTCCTTCTAGAGGCGTACGTATGGGCTAGGCCTGGTAGTGTTGATACCCGCCTAGGAGTGGGGGGCCCGACCCACTGTCTCCGTTTGCCACTACGGAGGTTCCTGGGAGTGAAGCTAGCTGCCCAAATAGGGGGAACTAAAGGTCTGTGCGCATAGAGTCGGGTGTGTGAGTTGCACTGTTTGGACATAGACATTAACCCACATAACATAACATTGCACATCATGGCATCAACATTCCACCCTTACCCCTAAAGTATAAATCGATATGGGACGATTTATACATTAGGCCTTGCAAAATGACCCCTTAGCATATAGGCTTATGTGGGCAGGTCTATAAGTTAAGGTTATGCTTTATAATAACTTTTAAACTGCTTACAACCGACACCCTATCGTATAAATTAGTATGGGACTTTTTATACGATAGAAGCATTGCAAAAGATCCCTTAGCTTATAAGTCTGTATTAGAATTTCTTATAAGTCAAGGTTACATGTTTCATATTTTGCCTTCGTATACTTGTGCTTACTCTACATGCTTTTGCTACTACTACTTGTTTACATAGAACTTCTAGATTAGCTCCACAGTCACCTTTCATTTTGTACTCTCCACTTTCATAGCTTCCCTTTCCTCCTCCCCGCCCGGTGCCTAGGAGCCATAGGGGAAGGGGTAGGGGATGATAATGCTTAGTCTTTATGACTAATGGTTTTCGGACCACCACATTACAGGGGCTCCGGATGGGAGACAGGGACCAGCAGCACAGGGACCAGCACCAGCGGAGCACGGTGCGCATAGAGGTAAGCCAGTCTAGTACTGGAGCACCTGTGACCAGCTCCGTGAGTGATTAGTCTTTCTTATAGCTTCCGTGATATATTGTAGTGAGGATCAGATGTACCGTGCTTAAGCCTGTTTATATATTTCATCTGTACTGATACTTTGCAGTACTCTCTCTTTTCTATATCGATGCACTTGTTGTGATTTCTCATTTTATATGATGTTTTGTGACTCATTTGCATTTCATTTTATGGTTAATACTCACTCTTTGTTGATCGAAAAGGCCGGCAGAATCGGCATTTTGTAGTGGCAGCCTTCCCGAGTGTCGGTGCCACCGCAAAACGTTGATTCTGGGAATAAGACCCTAGGGGGTTTGAAAAAGAAAAAAAATGGGATCTTACACAAGGTACCCTTTAAGAATTTTCTTCTCCAAGAACCCCACAATAAAATGGAGTTGCTGAGAGGAAAAAAATAAAACCCTCATAGAAGTTAGTAGAACCAAGCTAAGTAACTCTTCACTACAAGAATATTTTTGGGTTGAAGTTATCAACATTGCATGCCATATGCAAAATAGGGCTTCTATCAATAATCATCATAAGAAAACTCTTTATGAACGGATGAAGGGCAAAAAACAAAATCTAGCCTACTTTAGAATCTTTGGAAGCAAATATTTTGTACTAAATAATGAAAAATCTTACTTAACTAAATTTGCTTAAAAAGGTTTTGAGGGTCTTTTTGTTGGGTATATCAGCCACAACATGGCTTAAGAAATATACAACAAAAAGGCTCATGTTGTAGAAGAATCCTAAATATTGTATTTGATGAGACAAACATGATTCATGAAGGCTTGTCTAGTTCCTCTAGTATTACAGGAATAGGTCAAAAGCTAAAAGATCTAAGCTTATAAGACACCACATCTCCAGATTTGGTAATTAAAGATAGTGACCAAGTACAAGGAGAATCACAAGAGGTTGTGCAAGAAATATAGCCAGCTAGAATTGAAGTTGTGGAGGTTCAAAGAAGACTACCAGCAGCCAACAGACTTCAGAAGTATCACCCAAGTGACTTAATCATTGGAAATGCAAGTCACGGAGTCAGAATAAGGAGTAAAGTTCAGAATGAAGCAATGTTTTTCAGCTTCTTGTCTCAAATAGAGCCCAAGAAGTTTGAAGAAGCCAATTTAGACCCCTCCTGTATCATGATAATGCTGGAAGAGCTAAACCAATTATAAAGATGCAAAGTTTGGAAGATGGTTCCTAGACCACAACATCTGAATATAATTGGGGCAAAGTGGGTCTATAAGAACAAGCTTGATGAAAATGGGGTGATCATTAAGAATAAAGCAAGGCTAGTTGCAAAGGGTTACAAACAAGAATATGGGATTGACTTTGATCAACCCTTTGCATCAGTAGAAAGATTGGAAGCAATCAAGCTATTTTTAGCATATGCAACACACAAAGGGTTCAAAGTGTACTAAATGAATACAAAGTCTGCCTTCCTCAATGGAGACCTAAAAGAGGAAGTATATGTAGAGCAGACTTCAGTTTTTGCAATTCCTAACTATACGGATCATGTTTATTTCTTAAAGAAAGCTTTGTATGGGTTGAAATAAGAACTTAGAGCTTGGTATGAAACCATGCCTACCTTTTTCATTGAAATAAATTTTCAAGAGGGGAGATAGACAAAATATTCTTTTTAAGGGAAATTAAGGGCAAGATCTTACTAATCCAAATATATGTTAATGACATCATATTTGGCTCTACATATGACAGTCTTTGTAAGAAGTTTGCTAACTTAATGTATGGGAAGTTTGAAATGAGTAGCATACAAGAGTAAAATACTTCTTATGCCTCCAAGTGAATCAATCTAAAGATGAAATTTTCATTTCTATGGCCAAATTCACAAAAGAGTTGATAAAGAAGTTTGGTATGGAGAGTGCCTCCATAATGAGAACTCCCA
Organism: Platanthera zijinensis; assembly: GCA_039513925.1. Classification (NCBI taxonomy): domain Eukaryota; kingdom Viridiplantae; phylum Streptophyta; class Magnoliopsida; order Asparagales; family Orchidaceae; genus Platanthera; species Platanthera zijinensis. The sequence continues at coordinate 70,853,818 of CM077082.1, forward strand.
TGGGATCCAATGTATCACTAGACAAGGATGAGAAAGAGAAACTTTTTGATGAAACTATAAACAAATGCATCATTGGGTCCCTACTCTACCTATTTGCTAGTAGGCCTGAAATAATATATGTTGCATGTGTTCGTGCAAGGTATCAAACATGCCCCTAATGAATCACATTACGCTTCTTCAGAGAGAATTTTGAGATACCTCAAGGACACACCTAATCTTGGTCTAGAATACCGTAGGAATAATGGTTTTGAACTGATTGGTTATTCAGATGTAGATATTGTAGGCTACAAGGAAGATATGAAGAGTACTTCAGAAACATGCTAATTCCTAGGCAAGAAACTAATTTCTTTGAGCTGCAAGAAGTATACAAGTGTGGCCATTTCAATAGTATAATCAGATTACATCTCAACTGGAAGTTATTGTGCATAATAGTTATAGATACATCACAACCTGGAGGATTATAACATTCATATAAGTAAACTGCTATGTACTATAATTCATCAAGTGCAATCTCAATTGCTAAGAATCTTATGTTAAACAGTAGGACTAAGCACATTGAGATCAAGTATCACTTCATTAGAGAGCATGTTGATAAGGAGGATATCTTCCTTGAGTATGTCCCCACTGACAAATAAGTGGCAGATATCTTTACTAAGCCTCTTGATGAAGCTAAGTTTAACTTCTTCAAATTTGAATTAGGCATGCTCAATCTAGAATAGGATTAATGCTAACAAATATATACTCTATTCATCGTACTTTTTCCTACCATTTAGTAAGTAAGTTATAGGTCAGTTTAATTACCTAGAGGGGGTGAATATGTGTATAATGCCTTTTGATATTTTTAAAGTTTATGAGCAAGTATATTACAGAGAAGAAAAACACCAATAAAAACACACTGGAATTTATAGTGGTTCCCCAGATATGGGTACATTCACTTTCCCCCTTCATCTATCTAGCAATATGTAAGACAAGGATAACTTCTTCAATATCTTAGATCAAATAGATCTTACACCTCTGAGTCCTTGACTATTCCCTCAGGAATAGAACATGTTCCCTACCTCAGACCTCAAGAAAGAGTCCTACACTCAGATTAACCTAATAAATATGACCTCATGTCCATAATAAGAATTATACCTCAGGTCTTCAATGAGATCCCTATACTCAAATCCTATAAGTGAATCATACCGCAGGTCCTTAACAGGAACCCTACCTCAAGCCTTCTACCTGATCCCTACCTCAGATCTCAAGGAGATCCTACAACTGTAGTTTGTTTAATATATATTACAGCAATAAATAGACTTGATAAATATTTATCTTAAAAAAACTTGTGTCTTCTTGGCTTGAAGAGAAAAGCCCTATTTGAACAACATCAATTCTTTAAAAAGTCTATCTTGAAATTTTGAACTGGACTTAATCTTAAGACTAGAAAGCTTCTTTGCTCTTAAATGATTTTAATCAGATAGGTCTTGAGCACTTCAAGATTTTTGTCCTTCTAAAGGTAGCCTTCTTCTCAAGGAACTTTGTTAGCTCTTATATTGAAAGAAATTTTCATTCTATATATTTTTGAAAATGGCAAATTTAGGGTTTACTTCATATCTCCTCTCCATATATATGTTTGACATCAATAAGGGTCGAGGACATTAGAAAAAATCATGTTAGGAAACTTTCTAGATAAGATTGATTTGATTTAAGCTTTCGGCACAGGCGACAATTTGAATTTCTGCTATTTTGAGGTGGCACGATGCTAAGTTGTCTGAAACAATGTTACTTCAACTCTTCATAATGTTATTTGTTCTTATTTCACATAGCAAATTTTTTTGTCAAGATGTAAGTTTTCACAACGATAAATCTATCTTCAGGACATTATTGCTCTTCTACACAATAGTGAATAACTTTGAACTATTTTATCCTTCAGAGAAGAACAATTCAATGATACTTGAATAGAAGTTTCTTGTTATGATAATATTGTCATTTAGTTATTATCAACACGCCGATAATTAACTTAGAACTATTTCTTCTTCTATGGAGTGCTTTCACAATAATATCATCATGTGATGTCTATCAACACACTGATATATCAGTTTACCCTTAACACAACAATATCGTCATGTGCTGACCATTAACATGATGATATATAGACTTTTCCTTGCTAGGATATTAAGGATTATACTGTGTATCTTCGCAATGATGTTGTGAGTGAACTCGACGATATTCTTAACTGAACATAATGATATTTAACTTATTCCATTTTTGTGACTCAGTTAAGTGTTCATTTGACTTCTACTTTACTCTTAACTTTTTTAAGATGATTTATATGAATTTAAAATAGTCCTACACATGTTAAACAGATGATCGTCAAATATACAATATACTTATCATTGAATTGAAGATTTCTTCAAATCTGGAACATTGAGGGAAAAGTTCCCAACAATCTCCCCCTATTTGAAGAAGTCATAACTCAATCAATGATAAAGTACATGCAGAGAATAATAATTATAATCAACCACAAAAAACTAAATTTATACTAGTATTCGTAGCAATTAAAGAAAAATAACCAGAATATCATATATATAAACATGATCAAATGTCTATAATAGATTTAATAATTTCACTTGTCCTTGCCATTTGATCATCCACATTATAGATCTAGTCTTCTTTGCCTCCATCCTAGTCACTGTCATCAACTGCCTTTCTCCTTTGTCTTTTAAAATAGCTCATTGGCTTAGGATAGTATCTTGGAGGAGGAGGTTGTCCATTTGGATGGTTTTTCTTGTGAATCTTCCTTCTTAACTCTTATTCTTTATGCTTATCCTATTATATAGACCCATAATACCTTGAGGTATTTTTGTCTATGCTGCCAAAATCATACAAAGTTTGAATTATTATATTCTTAGACTTTGGGCTCCATTTTCATAGTCAATGGCATTATGAATTTCTTATCTTCTCTTTTGCCTTGTCAACATCTCTTCAGGAGTTACAACATTTATTTTGTGAGAAGATTCAACAATTTGAGGACTGAGCTGAGGACTTGCATAGATTAATATATCCAAGGGATCATCATAGTTTATTTACAGAAAATCCAGTGAAAGTCTCACAGCTTGGAAGTCCAAATGGCATTGTTAGCACTAGTCTTTATCTTTGATCTCTCCCCCTTTATGACTTCTTTAGCTACATGCTATTTTAGGCTGTCTTGAAGAGCATTAACTTATTTTGAGCATATTCACTCTATCAATTATGTGATTCATGGTTTGAAGGAGATAACTATCCAATATCTGACTGCAAAGTCCACTCTGTCTAGAACATTCATTATATGCTCTTCCACATTATTGGTTGATGTTTGAAAGGCATTCTACAGGTTTTCATATATGGCATATTGATTTGCAATTATTTCCTCAAGCACATTGTGATCTAACTCAAGTTGTTGAGTAGTGTGGCCCACTACTGGAGCTAACTCTTAAAGAAATTAAAAGTATTATTTTTTAGAAGATTCATTTTTACTTTGAACCTTGCAGTCTTTCCTGATAATTCCATTATTAAATATGTCACGACTTGATCTATATAGTGTTCACTTTGTGTCCTTTTTTCATCCAAAACCTTTTATCTGAGCTAAGAGTGAACTAGAAGGATCTTCACTTGTTTTGGGAAGTAATGATCTTGGCCCTTCAGTTGTTGGTGGATCATCATAAAATAAGTCAGGTGTGTCTGCCCTGATTATTTCTTTTATTAGTTCTAGTGATGAAAGAACAACCATTCCTTTGAAGAGAACCAATTCTAGGCTAGTAATGGTCATATCCTCTTCTACTATAGAGACATGCTTAGGCACTTGGCTAGATTTAGTTTATATGTCCTTGCAAACCTTTTCTACCACAACCTCCATATTGTTGTCTAGTTGGGCAGAGATATCAAGTTGAGGCTTTACCCAATCTCATCACCATTTTGATCTAGTATCTTAGTATCTTGGGCTGACTCCCCCTCAATCTAATTATCATTTTGTTCTAATATCTCAGTCTCTTGGGCTGAGTCCTCTTCTAGTGACTCTCTTTCAACTGCAACACTTCTTCAACCATCAACACATATCTCTTTGACAATTTCACTCATAATTGTTTCATCATCAGTTTCTCCCCAGATCACCTCTTCATGAGCTATCTCTCCTATGATGGTAGGCTCATTTTGTACTTGTACTTAACAATAATGGGCCCACCCAATGATTCTAACAATTATAGGGAAACATCTCTTTAATCTTTCTCCCCCTTAGAGCTTGTGGGGATTTGATCATCACCATGCTCACTACTTCCAGATGAGCTTTCTTCAGAGCTTTCCTGAGACTCAACTTTCCTCTTTCCTTTCACTAGTTTCTTCGTATTATTACCCTTTAGGAATCTTAATATCACCTTCATCCATCTCTCTAGAGTATTTATGTCAATCTTCTTTATATGGTGGATTGAGGTTCCTAGCTTCTTGTTTAAATGCTCAGGTATTGAGTTCATTATGTATAAAGACAAAATTCTCCCATAATTTAGGTTTGTAAGGCTTTCTTGAAATTCCAAGAAAAGCAAGCGTGCCAGGTCTATTTTCTTAGCCTGAATTACCATAACTATTATTTCAAACATACTCTTAAAAATTTTGTCATGTGATTGAAGTTTACACAGAAAAGTCTTACTAATAATGTCAGCCAGTTTCTTTCCCTTTTGATTGAAGTGCTTCCTTATGATAGAACCATATGTCTTCTTAGTGTGTACACACCACACTATTGAATCAGTGATATCTTGTTCATACACTTCATCATCTTCTTCATCTTCACAAAACTTGGGTAAGTGCAAGTCTTTTTCCAAACTCTTACGGCTCACCTTTATCTTATTTCCACTAATTTTGACATTAACAACCTTTTAGATGTGTTTATCTTGACATTTGGGAAGAATTCTACTACTTCTCTTCTCATTATCAAATTAGATTATGAGAGCACATATTCTAGATCAATGGAATCAAGCAATTTGATCATTGTTTGGATATCTTTACTTGCATCCTTGAATCCACTAAACACTACTTCGAATCCCACATTGAAAGGATCCTCACTTTTCCTTGGATCCATGAAAGAGATGAGAGGAAATGAAGAACCTATTGTCGCGTATGCTAGGGTTTATCATGGAGATGACTTAGGGAAAATGAAAATGTAATCTTATTTTAAGCATTTGACCTAGTTATAGTCTATTGTTGGAATGCAAAGGGGAGTGCACTTGGGCGCTGAGTCACTATTATGATCAAAGATTCGACAGTTGATATTACAAGATCTAGTTTATTTAGATTGACTGTTGTCAGAGTCATGTCATCGTGTTGTCACAGTGCCATAAGGTCTATGTCGTCAGGCAATCATGATGATATAAATAAGTTTTTTGTATGTTTTCCTGTAACTTCTAACATGCTTCATGCATACATTATTAGCCTCCAAATACATAATATCTGAACATTATGTATATTTTAGAGATAATTTTATGAGTTTCCTCTTCAATTTTATTTCAAGTTTAACATTCCTAATTTAAATTTAAAGAAGTTAAACTTAGCTTCATCTTCAGGCTTGGTAAGGATATCTTCCACTTGTTTGTATGTGGGGACATACTCAAGGTAGATATCCTCCTTTCCAACATGATCTCTAATGAAGTGATATCTGATCTCAATGTGCTTAGTCCTATTGTGTGATACATGATTCTTAGCAATTGAGATTACACTGGATGAATCACAGTACATATTTGTTTTACTTATCTAAATATTATAATCTTCTATTTGATGTTGTATCCACAAGAGTTGTGCATAATAACTTTCTAGTTGAAATGCACTCTGATTTAGCAGTTGATATATCAATACTTGTTTGTTTCTTATTGCATATATAAATTAATCTCTTCCCCAAAAATTAACAGGTGTCTAATGTGCTTTTCCTATCTTCTTTGATCATCTGCAACTTTAGTTCCAACTTATTGTGTTTCTTGCACACCCTTTTGTGATTCTCTTTGTACTTGGTCTCCATCTTTAACTACCATATCTAGAGGTGTAGTGTTTTCTAAGGTTAGCTTTTTCAACCTTTGATGTTTTCCTAGAATACTAGAAAAAATAGACAAGTCTCTATGTATCATGCTTGGCTCATCAAATTTTACATTAATGGACTCTTCTACAACATGAGTCTATAGGTTGAATGTTCTATAAGCCTTACTGTAGCTACTATTCCCAACAAAAATACCCTCAAAACATTTTTCTACAAATTCAGTTAAGTATTAAACATAATATTTTTTTCCAAAGATTCTAAAATTGTCTAGATTTGTTTTTTGCCCTTAATTAATTCATAAGGTGTCTTCTTATGATATTTGTTCATAGAAGCTCTATTCTGTACATGGCATGCAATATTGATTGCTTTAATTTAAAAGTACTCTGGTAGTGAAGTGTTACTTAGCATGGTTCTATCAGCTTCTATGGGAGTCCTATTTTCCACTCAATAATTCCATTTTGTTGTGGTATTCTTGGAGAAGAAAATTTTTGAAGGATACCTTATCCTTTGCAAAAATTTGTCAAGGCTTCAGATGAAATTCTATACCATGGTCACTTCTAATTTTGACAATTATACAGTGTTTCTTATTCATAATTTGCTTGACAAAAGACACAAAGTTGTCCAAGATATCTGACTTTTTCTTAAGAAAAAACACCCAAGCATATCTGGAAATACATTAACTATCACAAAAGTATACACTTTCCTTCCTAAACTATGTATTAGCATAGGACCGAATAAATCCATATACAGTAGATATAGGTACCTTTCAGAATTCTTGGACCCAATGCCCTTAAAGATGACCCTTATTTGCTTACCTATCTAGCAGGCATGACAAATTCCCTCTTTAATGCATTTATGGTTAGGTCCATTTCTGACTAAATCTTTAGTAAATAATTTGCTAACTGTCTTGTAGTTAATATGAGCAAGTCTCTTGTGTCATTGAACACAAAGAGAATCTTTCTCATTTACTACAAGACATACAAGAGTGGAAGAATCTAAACATACAAGTTTAAACAATAAATATTTCTACTTCTAGTGCCTAATAGGACTATTTCAAAGCCAATGGAATTTTTTAATTAGATACGTATCCTTGTGGAACTCAATGATAGCCTAAATCACATACTTGTCTAATGCTTATAAGGTTACGTTACAACTCTTCCACATAAGCTATTTTTGTAAAAGAGACTACCATTGGTAATCATACCATAGCCTTTAATGATGCCTTTGTCATATCCACCAAATATGACTTTGGCTCCATCTTCCAAAGAGGTGTAATTTTACTTTAAGTCTTGTCCTTTCAATTCCTAGCATAGCTTTTACTTTCATGCACATGTACTCTTTTTTATAGTTATAAAATGTTCATCTTTTCAAATATATGTAGCTAATTTTATAGCATTTGATCGGATGAACTCTTAGGTAAATTTATTTCGAAATTTCTTTTTCATAACCTTTGATTGTGAAAATTATGATTTATCTTTGATTTTACTTTCTTTGATTTCTTATTTCCGGTATATGAAGATCAAGTCTTGATCTGTATTCTAGTTGATTGAGAGATCCATGAATACATGTAAATTGCTTATTAGTGAAAGGAGTTGCATGCACTCCTCGAGAGAGAATGACATAAATCTTTAAGATTGGAGTCAAATCAAAAAATGGGGTCACCTAAAGCAAGCTTAGGGGTTTTGACTGACCAATGGGTCTTAATTGATTGACCTAAGGTTAGTTGTTAGTATCACTCGAGCGAGGTGCTATCATGATTTGAGAACCTCCATGGTCGAATTATTCTCAATCTTTACTTATGAATTTTAGATTTACTAATTATTTTACTTAAAAAGGATTCCCGATCAAATATTTTATCCCTTTTTACCTTTTAGTATTTCTTTCTCAAAACCATTTTTTTTTTGATAAAATAATATTAATTTGCATGAGTAAAAGTAATCAGTAGACCCGTAAAATATGAAAATTGATATTTTTATTTTTAAAATATCATATATTATGAATGATATATGCTCTTGTCTATATATATTTCTCAAAAAAGCTAACGCTTTCTTGTGGCTTCCAAAACATGAAGTTTGTTTTGAAGCTCAGCAAGTGTAACGCCCCTGGTTTTTTCCGATATCCTTAGAAGCGTTACCTTAGCACGTGTTTGGCGTATGCCGTTGTTAGAGCATGATTAGGCTCTTTGAGTTATCTGTAGGGTTGTATCTTAGCCTGTTGGCGAGATTTCCTAGCAGGCCGGGTCTATTTTGGTGACTCGGCGGAGCCGCTTGTGTTTTGGCTTTGGTAGGTGTTTACTTGAGTTTGGCTCATCGGATTAGGATTTCGACCTCGCCGTCGCGTTCGTAGCGTTGGTTTTTGGCTACGGTGCGAGTTTCGCGCATTTCCGAGTTCGTTTGTGTTGGGCGTTGTATTAAGATTGTGTGTTATTATATATATTTATATTATATAATATATTAGGTTTTATTAGAGTATAAATAGGATAGATAGGGTTTGGACCGGTCCGCCATGTCTTCTTCCCCGACGGTAGTTTGTTTCCGCGAAACCTGAGATCGGCGGACTCGGCGTGGCTTAGGTCGGCGGTGTGCGGAGCAGGAGGGCTCGTTTCCCCCATCCGAGTGGATTTTCAGGCTGCTCCGGCAAGAGCTTCCCGATTGAGGTAAGCTTTGTCCGTTCCCTTGACTTTTGAAGGTTAGAGTTAGGGGTTTTGCTTGATTTCGTCCCCAAAAGTTTCAGGAATCATTGCTCGGTGCTCCTTGTGGCCGGATCTGGAAGCGGCCAGGTCGGGCGGCGTCTTCTTCGTGGGTTTTGAGGCAAGTGGATTTTCTTCCCTTGCTTGCTCCGGTTCTTCCCTTTATCTTTGTTCTCTCTCCTTTATTTTGATTAGGTTTACGCTATAGGGCGAACATGCGATCTTTCCCGCACTACGAGACGAATCCTTCGAGTATCCTCGTTACCCATGGTTTGGCTGTCCAAGATTACTAAGTAAAATTCGGCGAGATTCACTAGGTAGAATCGGCGAGTATCACCAGGCAGAGTCGGCGAGTATTGGGTTGGAGTCGTCGAGAATCGCTAGCCAAAATCGTCGAGTAAGGATCGTCGAGAATCACCAGTAGAGACGTTAGCGCTAAGTTAAAATCGATGAGAATGACAAGGTAGAGTCGCCGAGCGCTAAGGTAAATTCGGCGAGAATCGTCGTGCCAAATCGTCGAGAATCCCAGGCAAAATCGTCGAGTATTGTCGCGATACTCGACGAATTTAGGGAAAATCGTCGAGTATCGCGGCGATACTCGACGACTCCCATCGGCTTCGTCGATAATTCTCGACGAATCCGTCGAGTATCAATGGTGATACTCGACGAATTTCGAAGGAATTGTCCGCCGTTCCTCGTTTTCGCTGAGTGAGGTCCTTGGGGGCCTGTTTTGGGTTATTAACCCCAATCCTTGGAAAGTGTGTCCAGGAGACGCTGTAATAAGTTAATGTGGATGGAACAGTCGGTTTATATCGCCTTACTAGTATGCAGTGATGCCGAGGTCTTTGTGAGGTGTTCAGTGGGTGTTGATTTCCGTGGCAAGTCTTGTAGATTCCGGCTATACCACCGGAGCGTCGTGGGTCCTCCATGGGTTCCTAGTGGGCCGGGCGACGCTGTGCCACTTAGCTTGCCAGGTCGTTACAAGCAATTTAATGCCTTTGAAGTTACCCACTCCTCCGAGACAAGGATCACTAAGTGTAATGATTGTCATATCTTGATTCTTGGATTACTGCTCCTATCCTGACTATGGATGTTGGCTGGCTTGCCTTTTCTTGCTTTGCTCCAGTAGGTTTGAGCCGAAGCGGGTTGTATCCCTGTAGCACCTGGTGCATTTTCTTCAGCTTTTATTGATGTTTTGCTTATTATAGTCTTGTTCATTGCTGACCTATTGTAGAGTTTGATAGTTTGCTTGCAGAGGGTTGATTCCTCCCTGTTTGTAGATCTTTTATTTAACTTTGAGCTTTTATCTCTTGTTGCCACTTGCATTGTTTTTCTTATGCTGAGGTATTCTATCTTTGAATGCCTCAGGTCCAGGTTGCGGCCGTTTGAGCAGCTAGTTTGGAGCTGCGTTTCGGTCGACCATTTTGCAGGAGTGATCCTCTCACTTTAGGTGAGATTGCAGTTGCTTGTTGACTCTGACTTTTGTGTACATCGAGGGGTTCGTGTCAGTTTGTTGGCGCCCTTCGGTGGTTGTTTTTCTCAGTCTACTGTATACTCTTCTATGTTGTTTGGTTATCCAATTGGGAGCGGTTACTTGTCTCTGGGAAATGTTTTATGCTAGGATGCATGTTAGTTATTTGAGTATTAAACCTTACTAACAGCATGTCATACACCTCATGTCTTTAACTTAAAAGAAATACTTTACAACTAGCGTAAAAAGGTATTTCCTTACTTATACTAAATCTAGAGTCTTGCATACCATGGGATGTCCTTCGTGGATGCTTGCACTCATGTAGAATGTTAAACTAATTGAATCAAGGTGTTTTCCGCAGCGTAAATTATGTTTCCTTCTAGTGGGCTAATGAATTACTGAGCCGAGGGATACGGCCTATATATATATATATATAAGCAGCTTTTCAATCATTAAACTTATGAATATTTTTATAGTAAAGTTTCTGTCGCCTGAGCGTCGGCAGTTATCCCCTGCTTGACGTGGCATCACGACGCATGTTTTCTCATACTCTGATACTTGCTCTGCCGGAGAAAATGCGGGTTGTGACAGTTGGTATCAGAGGCAGGTTTTGCAAAGGGTCGATTGGTTTGGCAGGTCAGTCGAACAAGTTGCCCCGAGCAAAACCCTGGTGGTAGCATTCCTTTGCATACACACACCGATATGTCATCAGTAGATCTTGATGGAAGCATGGACACTACACTCATAGCATGAAAAGAAGTATACGGGGCATATTATGTAGTATGGGATGCATAATATGTGTTTGTATATGAATCCACCATAAGAGGCAACATGTGACGGTTATGTAGTATGGGATGCATAACTACCATCACATGGATGCGCATTAGCACGTTTAATTTTCTTCGTTACATACAATATTATGTAGTATGGGATGCATAACATTGTATGTATACGCTGCTCATAGCATGCACTAAGGCCTTTTTCCTAGAATGCATAGCACAACATCCATAGCATGTCATCGCATAAGCACACGTGCCAAGTTAAAGATCTGCAAGATGACATATGTACACTCATGATTTGAAACAGAAATTTAAACATTCATTCATATCATAGGCACAAGTTAGAGGCATGACATCATTCTATGATCTCCCAGAGCAAGGTAATAGCAAGTGTTAGTGTTTGTCCTCCTCTAGTTCTGATCGAGGGTGTAACGGGCTACTGTCCTGTAGCGGCGCTGGTTTACGGCCATGCTGTGCGGCCAATAGCGGGTGCGGCAGCCTCTGGGCTTACGGGCCAGGCCGTTGCATGGTAAGTGCCGGTTGTTCGTTCTGATTCCAATCTGAATCTGAGTATTCGAGTTTTCTAGTTTCGGTGCTGTGAGCTAGGTCCTTGTTAAGCCTTTTGCCAGTGTCGGTAGGTTTTTAGCCCGATTAGTTTCAAGGGGAATTCCTCCCAGTTTGCGATGCCTTAGGCAAATTTTTTTTGACTAGATGCCCGTTTGTTCTGTAGAATGCCGCCTAGACGTGTTGCGACGAGATCGAACCCCCAGTCAGAAGGGGAGTCTTCTGGTGCTCAGAATGAAGCTTTGATTGAAGGGTTGCGACAAAGTAATGAGGCCCTGACAAGGCAGATGGTGGATATGCAGTCTCAGATAAAATCGTTGTTGGCTGTGGTCGCCGGGCAGCAGCCTAGAGCCCAGGAAACCGTTGTGGACCAGGGCCAAGCTATCCCTTCTCCCCTTACTGCTATAGTTCCCCCAGCTACGCTGCCGCCAGAGATGAATGTTATTTCGCACTTCCAGCGACTAGGACCTCCTTAATATGACGGTAGAGCAGATTTCATGGCATTAGATGATTGGATCATCGCCATCGAGGAAATGTTTTATTATTCCGGCATCTCATCCAATCAGAAGGTGATGTTTGCGGCATATCAACTTAAAGGTCTTGCGAAGAGTTGGTGGATTAAAGAGAAGGAGAACCTTGTTGATGGATGTTCATGGGACTCATTCAAGACTATGCTATTGAAGAAGTTTTTGCCATCAGTCAAGCGGGACCGCCTGATGAACAACTTTTTGCACTTGAAGCAGAGACAACTTACTGCGGGTGAGTACGAAGTGGAGTTTAGCAAGCTCAGTCGTTTTGCCCCAACATTGGTAGCATTCGAAGAAGGCAGGGTAAAACATTTCCTAGGTGGTCTAAGATATGACATTCAGCAGTTGGTTAGCGCGTACAAGTCGGAGACTTTTGCAGAAGCGGTTGAAGATGCCTTGAAGGTTGAGGCGATTGAGAATGCAAAGAATAGTGGAACGCATGTAAAGAAGGATAAGAGGAAATCCGATGAAGAGGGAAGTACTAAGACATCTGGCCCTGCGGCGAAGAAAGATAGGAAAGAAGCGTGTAGTTTCTGTGGCAGGCCAGGTCACCCCTTCGAGAGGTGCTTTAAGAGACTGGATGCGCAGAAGTTGTCTCAGGTCCACGCGATCCAGGATGCTCCAAAGGGGAGTCAGGTCTGTTCTTATTGCCAGAGGAGCGGGCATGATGTGGCCCATTGTCGCAAGAAGGCTGGAGTTTGTTTCCTCTGCGGACAGAAGGGGCACAAGAGAGCTAATTGTCCGCAGAGCCAGCCCGCGCTGAATGCAGTTCCGTTGCAGACTCTACCTCCGCCAGTACCACACGTGGACAAAGGGAAAGTTGAATGTGCTAACCAAGGAGGAAGCCCAATCTTCGACTCAAGTGATCTCAGGTTAGTCTCTGGTTTAGTTGTTAACTCTCTTAGTAGATTCTTAGTTTTCCGTAATTTAGTTGCGCGCGCTATGTGTTTAGGTGACTTTAAGGTGAACGGTAAGTGGGCGCGGGTTTTGTTCGATTCAGGCGCTACTCACTCCTTTGTGGCAAGGAGTTTTGTAGACCATCACCGCTGGACTCCCGACTTATTAGATGCCTCCCTAAGCGTCAAGCTTCCTTCAAGAGAGTTGGTGAGGTCATGCCAGGGTATTCAAAAATGCCCCATCTTCCTAAGTGGTTCTCTAGTCTTTACGGATCTGAAGGTGCTAGATTTGGCTGACTTTGACGTGATTTTAGGCATGGACTGGTTGTCCAGCTATGATGCCGTCATTCAGTGTAAGCACAAGCGCATGGACTTTAGAGGTGGCAATGGCCAGCCCATGAGTGTGTTCGGTTCTCCGCGTCAGGAATCTTCAATCATTTCTGCGGTATGTGCTCGCAAACTTCTAGAGTCTGGCTGTGATTCTTTCCTTGTTTCCATTTCTTCTTTGGAAGCTGCTTCGATTGAGCCTCAGGTTGAGGACGTTTCTGTGGTAAGTGAGTTTCCGGATGTCTTTCCTGTAAGCCTTCCCGGACTTCCTCCTGAAAGAGAAGTGGAATTTGTTATAGAACAGGAGTCGGGCACTCACCCTATTGCTAAGGCACCATACCGAATTACGCCGCGTGAGTTAGAGGAGTTGCGCACTAAGCTAGATGAGTTGTTGTAGTGTGGCTTTATTAGACCTAGTTCTTCCCCCTGGGGTGCGCCAGTGCTCTTTGTGAAGAAAAAGGACGGAACGATGAGGCTATGCATCGACTACCATGAGCTAAACAAAGTGACTGTTAAAAACAGATACCCATTACCCAGGATCGATGACTTGTTCGATCAGTTGTGAGGTAGTTCTGTATTTTCGAAGATTGACCTCCGTTCAGGTTACCATCAGTTAAGAATCCGGGAGTCGGACATCCCGCGAACTGCTTTTCGTTCTCGCTATGGACACTTTGAATTTCGGGTAATGTCTTTCGGATTAACAAACGCACCGTCAGCTTTTATGGACATGATGAACAGAGTGTTCAGGGATTTTCTGGATAAATTTGTGGTGGTATTCATTGATGATGTCTTGGTGTATTCCAGAAATGCAGATGAACATGCCTTGTACTTGCGCTTAGTCTTGTCTACTCTACGGGAGCACAAGCTGTATGCGAAGCTTAGAAAGTGTGAGTTCTGGTTGTCTCAGGTGTCATTCCTAGGACACATAGTAAGTAAGGAAGGTATCTCAGTGGATCCTGCAAAGATAGCTGCAGTCTTGGATTGGAGGAGACCTTCATCGCCTAAGGAAATAAGGAGCTTTCTAGGATTGGCAGGTTACTACAGAAGGTTTGTGGAAGGATTTTCGGTGCTCTCTGCGCCGTTGACCAGGCTTACGCAAAAGAGCGCAGCCTTTGTATGGAGTGAGGCCTATGAAGAAGCTTTTCAGGAGCTCAAGAAAAGACTGTGTTCTGCTCCAGTATTGGCATTGCCGGTGCAAGGAGTAGAGTATGATGTGTATGTTAACGCCTCGCGAGTTGGACTCGGTTGCGTATTGATGCAGGACGGTAAGGTGATCGCGTATGGATCAAGACAGTTGAAGGTGCATGAAAAGAATTACCCTACGCACGACCTGGAATTTGCCGCTGTCATTTATGCTCTAAAGTTGTGGAGACATCTGCTGTATGGAGTGTCGTGCAAGGTTTATTCAGATCATAAAAGTTTGAAGTATGTATACACTCAGAAGGATTTGAATCTGCGCCAGCGTAGGTGGTTGGAGTATGTTGCGGACTACGAAGTAGATATTCTCTATCATCCCGATAAAGCTAATGTGGTAGCAGACGCGTTAAGCCGGAAGCCCGCGCGTATCTTTAATATCTCGGTGCAATCCCTTATCGAAGAATTTTTGCTCATGGACATAACGGTAGGGAATAGTGCTTCGTCGAGCAGCTTAGAGGTGGAAGAACCTTCGTGGATTACTCTCACTAGACTTCATCAGAAGGACGATCCTGATCTGCTGCACCTCCTCAGTAGGACTGAAAAAGGGGAATTACCTGACTTTTCCATTGATGACTCAGGTACCCTTAGATACCGTGGAAGATACTGTATTCCCGCTGTTGGGGACATCCGAGCGAGAATATGTAGTGAAGCGCATGGTTCTAGTGTTGCTTATCACCCTGGTTCCACCAAAATGTATAGAGACTTAAAGCAGATTGTTTGGTGGTCGGGTATGAAGAACGACATTGCAAAGTTTATATCTGAGTGTTATACCTGCTAGCGTGTCAAAGCAGATCATAGGAGGTCGGGTGGTAAGCTAACGCCTTTGGATATACCAAGCTGGAAATGGGAAAGTCTATCCATGGATTTCATAACTGGATTTACCTGCTTCTTTCCCTGGCGTTCACGACGTCTTTCACGTGAGCCAGTTGCGGAAGTGTATTCGTAGTAATCGTCATGTTCTAGACTCAGTGCCCCAGTTGCAGCCTAACCTCTCATATGTCGAAGAACCTGTCCGTATTCTGGAAACGCAAGATCGTGTGCTAAGGAAAAAGACGATTCTGATGGTTAATGTTCTCTGGCAAAACCAGGATGCTAGAAGCACGATATGGGAGTTGGAATCCGTAATGAGAAAGTCGCATCCTCAGTTGTTCTCTTAGTCTTCTCAGGTTAGTGTTCTCGTTTTAGAACTCTCCTGTTATGTTTTTTCTTCTGTCTTTTCTTCGCTTCGTGATCTAAGTTTCGGGACGAAACTTCCTTTTAGGGGGTGTGACTGTAACGCCCCTGGTTTTTTCCGATATCCTTAGAAGCATTACCTTAGCACGTGTTTGGCGTATGCCGTTGTTAGAGCATGATTAGGCTCTTTGAGTTCTCTGTAGGGTTGTATCTTAGCCTATTGACGAGATTTCCTAGCAGGCCGGGTCTGTTTTGGTGACTCGGCGGAGCCGCTTGTATTTTGGCTTTGGTAGGTGTTTACTTGAGTTTGGCTCATCGGATTAGGATTTCGACCTCGCCGTCGCGTTCGTAGTGTTGGTTTTTGGCTACGGTGCGAGTTTCACGCGTTTCCGAGTTTGTTTGTGTTGGGCATTGTATTAAGATTGTGTGTTATTATATATATTTATATTATATAATATATTAGGTTTTATTAGAGTATAAATAGGATAGATAGGGTTTGGACCGGTCCGCCGTGTCTTCTTCCCCGACGGTAGTTCGTTTCCGTGAAACCTGAGATCGGCGGACTCGGCGTGGCTTAGGTCGGCGGTGTGCGGAGCAGGAGGGCTCGTTTCCCCCATCTGAGTGGATTTTCGGGCTGCTCTCGGCAAGAGCTTCCCGATAGAGGTAAGCTTTGTCCGTTCCCTTGACTTTTGAAGGTTAGGGTTAGGGGTTTTGGCTTGATTTCGTCCCCAAAAGTTTCAGGAATCGTTGCTCGGTGCTCCTTGTGGCCGGATCTGGAAGTGGCCGGGTCGGGCGGCGTCTTCTTCGTGGGTTTTGAGGCAAGTGGATTTTCTTCCCTTGCTTGCTCCGGTTCTTCCCTTTATCTTTATTCTCTCTCCTTTATTTTGAGTAGGTTTACGCTATAGGGCGAACATGCGATCTTTCCCGCACTACGAGACGAATCCGTCGAGTATCCTCGTTACCCGTGGTTTGGCTATCCAAGATTACTAAGTAAAATTCGGCGAGATTCACTAGGTAGAATCGGCGAGTATCACCAGGCAGAGTCGGCGAGTATCGGGTTGGAGTCGTCGAGAATCGCTAGCCAAAATCGTCGAGTAAGGATCATCGAGAATCACCAGTAGAGACGTTAGCGCTAAGTTAAAATCGACGAGAATGACAAGGTAGAGTCGTCGAGCGCTAAGGTAAATTCGGCGAGAATCGTCATGCCAAATCGTCGAGAATCCCAGGCAAAATCGTCGAGTATTATCGCGATACTCGACGAATTTAGGGAAAATCGTCGAGTATCGTGGCGATACTCGACGACTCCCTTCGGCTTCGTCGATAATTCTCGACGAATCCGTCGAGTATCAATGGTGATACTCGACGAATCCGTCGAGTATCAATGGTGATACTCGACGAATTCCGAAGGAATTGTCCGCCGTTCCTCGTTTTCGCTGAGTGAGGTCCTTGGGGGCCTGTTTTGGGTTGTTGACCCCAATCCTTGGAAAGTGTGTCCAGGAGACGCTGTAAGAAGTTAATGTGGATGGAACAGTCGGTTTATATCGCCTTGCTAGCATGCAGTGATGCCGAGGTCTTTGTGAGGTGTTCAGTGGGTGTTGATTTTTGTGGCAAGTCTTGTAGATTCCGGCTATACCACCGGAGCGCCGTGGGTCCTCCATGGGTTCCTAGTGGGCCGGGCGATGCTGTGCCACTTAGCTTGCCAGGTCGTTACAAGCAATTTAATGCCTTTGAAGTTACCCACTCCTCCGAGACAAGGATCACTAAGTGTAATGATTGTCATATCTTGATTCTTGGATTACTGCTCCTATCCTGACTATGGATGTTGGCTGGCTTGCCTTTTCTTGCTTTGCTCCAGTAGGTTTGAGTCGAAGCGGGTTGTATCCCTGTAGCACCTGGTGCATTTTCTTCAGCTCTTATTGATGTTTTGCTTATTATAGTCTTGTTCATTGCTGACCTGTTGCAGAGTTTGACAGTTTGCTTGCAGAGGGTTGATTCCTCCCTGTTTGTAGATCTTTTATTTAACTTTGAGCTTTTATCTCTTGTTGCTACTTGCATTGTTTTTCTTGTGCTGAGGTATTCTGTCTTTGAATGCCTTAGGTCCAGGTTGCGGCCGTTTGAGCAGCTAGTTTGGAGCTGCGTTTCGGTCGACCGTTTTGCAGGAGTGATCCTCTCACTTTAGGTGAGATTGTAGTTGCTTGTTGACTCTGGCTTTTGTGTACACCGAGGGGTTCGTGTCAGTTTGTTGGCGCCCTTTTGTGGTTGTTTTTCTCAGTCTACTGTATACTCTTCTATGTTGTTTGGTTATCCAATTGGGAGCGGTTACTTGTCTCTGGGGAATGTTTTATGCTAGGATGCATGTTAGTTATTTGAGTATTAAACCTTACTAACAGCATGTCATACACCTCATGTCTTTAACTTAAAAGAAATACTTTACAACTAGCGTAAAAAGGTATTTCCTTACTTATACTAAATCTAGAGTCTTGCATACCATGGGATGTCCTTCGTGGACGCTTGCACTCATGTAGAATGTTAAACTAATTGAATCAAGGTGTTTTCCACAGCGTAAATTATGTTTCCTTCTAGTGGGCTAATGAACCACTGAGCCGAGGGATACGGCCTATATATATATAAGCAGCTTTTCAATCATTAAACTTATGAATATTTTTATAGTAATAGTTTCCGTCGCCTGAGCGTCGATAGTTATCCCCTGCTTGACGTGGCATCACGACGCGTGTTTTCTCATACTCTGATACTTGCTCTGCCGGAGAAAATGCGGGTTGTGACAGCAAGAGTGGTGACTAAATGGAATTCAAAAGGAAAAATTAAAAAGAGAAATGGGGGTGGGGGGAAGAAAAGAATGATAAAAGTAATAAAATTTTCTCTTTAAAAATATCAACAAGAATTGCTCCCTGGCAATGATACCAGAAACTTGATAAGTAAAATTTCGAATAAATATTATTTTAAAATTATACGAACTATAGGCAAGAGGACCAATCGTTCATAGTATAGGATAATTTAAAAATTAAATATCATGTGTCATATTTTTTTAGGTCTGTTGATTACTTCTACTCACGCAAATTAATATTATTTTATCAGAAAATAATAAAATTGTTTTGAGAAAGAAATAATAAAAGGTAAAGGGGGTGACCACATTTGATCGGGAATCCTTCTTAAGTAAAATAATTCGTAAATCTAAAATTTATAAGAAATGATTGATAACAATTTGACCGTGGTGGTTCCCAAATCATGATTGTACCTCTCTCGAGGGAAACTACCAACCAACCATAGGTTGATCGATTAAGAGCTCTGGCCAGTCAAAACCCCTAAGATTTCTTTAGGCGGTGAACACCACAATGGGATTTGACTGCAATCAAGAAGATTTCTATCATCCTCTCTTGAGCAGTGCATGCAACTCCTTTCACCAATAAGCGATCTACTCGTATTCACGGATCTCTCGATCAACTAGAATACAGATCAAGGCTTGATCTTTATATATCAGAAATATGGAATCATAGAAAGGAAAATCAAAGGTAAATCATAATTTTCGCACTCAATGGTTATGAAAAGGAAATTATGAAATAAAATTACTTAAGAGTTCATCAGATCAAATGCTGTAAAATTAGCTATGCATATTTGAAAAGAAGAACATTTATAACTATTAAAAAGAGAGTACTTATGCATGAAAGTAAAAGCTATACTAGAAATTGAAAGGACAAGACTTTAAGTAAAATTACATAAAGAAAATACTTGAAAAGAAATGCATGAAATGAAGTAGATATGATCCAAGTTGAAACATGGACTGGATGTTGAACTCTTGGATCAGCTAGCTTTTTATACGTGCAAATTTCAGGAGTCACATTCTGGTCACACCCATGACCAAAGGTGTGTAACTAGAGAAAACCCACCAAATAAAACCCAGGAATGTTGGGAGAAAAACCGCCAAAATCATCATAATTTGTTGGCCACGCCCTATGGATCACGCCCGTGACCTAAGGCATGTCTTGATTGGATTTAGAATGCCAGAGAAACAACGCAGTCTGGAATTAATTCAGTAGTGTCTGGGAAGTTCTTTGAAAAGGTTTTGACTTGAATTGATCACTTTACAAAACTATACGTATCAAAAGTAAACCATAATCATTTACCTACCACATTCCCAATATTTATGAAATATTTTGATTTATGATAGTTGTTATCAATGCTTATTTCATTTACAACTCCATTACTATATTATGCTTTAACATGCAATTATATTTATATCACACCTTACCTTTACACGTTGGGTAATCATAAGTAGTACGCAATTAACTTTCATTATGGTACCTAGTTTCATTTTGTAATTATAATTTAATGGGCGGAGCTAGCAGTAAACGTAGTATATATCAGTGAAACCCATATTTTAAGACGTCTAGCTGATGTCTAGGAAAGTGGTTAGTGATGAGCCAATATCCCCCACAAGGAAGGTGATCTATATCGACACACAATGCGACCACCAACCTTATTCTTACTTGGCCAATTGGCAACTTAAATTATGTATTACAACGTATTTCTAAGGAGTTATATAACATATCCCTAGAGTAAAACTTGTTTATAAAGTTTGGAAATATTCAACTCTATTCATATTACATCTTTGTTTATACATAGAATAATTATGGATGGTGCACGGTGAACTTCTAATATTATACTTAATTCCTTTTGTAATGATAGTTTAATTGGCAGAGCTAGTAGTAGCCTTAATATACATCTATAAAACCCATATTTTAAGATGACTAACTTATGTCTAGAAAAGAAGTTAGGGGTGAGCCAGTATCCCCCACAAAAAAGGTGGTGTATAACGGTACATGGTACAACCACCAACATAATTTTTACTTGGCCATTTGGCAACTTAAATCAGATATCACGACACATTTCTAAGGAGTTATCTATCATATCCCAGAGTTAAACTTATATAATCCTTCATGTATGCAATAGAATGAAGGATCATAAAGACTGGTGTTAGTCTAGTGCGGAGAACAACATTGAAGTAATGTTTAGTTCTATAAAATTGTGGCGCGTCTAACCATTCTACTAAACAGAACATATTGATGGAGAGACTCGAGTGTTAGGACCATGGACTATTTGGGGCAACTTGTTCTGTGGATATAATCCCGATAGGGAAATCCCCTTAGTTTGTATAGTCTCTCCATGGTTTAGCGGGATGACGAGTGATTGTATAGGTGCGGGGCAGTGTTGTAAATTAAGGCCAAGATTGGTTGTGTGTCACCTACTGAAAGTATCTAGTTGTCTACCTAAAACACCTAGAGGGGGTGAATAAGTGAGTTCTGCGTCTTTTAGCAGAATAAAAAATAAGTACAAAACAAGCATATAGAAACACAAAAAATTTATAATGGTTCCTCGAGTTGGGTATGTACACTGTCCCGCCTCGCCTATCTACCATGAAGGGCTAAATTCGGCTACTTCACTTTTATCTCAGATTGTACACAATCTTACAACTCGGAGCCTCAACTCCTGCAAACTCAAAGACAACTCCCATATCACTCGGAGAAAACCCTCTCCTACAAACTTGATCCTATAAACAAAGATCTACAACTCGGAGGCAAGACCTCCTTCAATTGTATAAAAAGAGTTATACACCAATAGATAAAGAATAATCTTCTTCAGATCTGAAATCTTCAGTCTTCCTTTCCTCTGAATAGTAGATCTTGAAAGCCTTGAGGAAAGAGAGAACTTGGAATCCTTGAGGTCTTGATCTGAGTCAGGATCGACTAGATTTGAGGAGTACTTGGACGTTTAGTGATCAGAGATCAAGTCAAATCCTTCGTTGACAATCGAATCGTAAATCGGGTAGTCGGCCGAGAAAATGTTGTGAAAAACAGTATCGTGTACGCCGATGGGAGTTCTTTGAAGTTTCTCGATTTTTAATGTAAAAGCACCATTAGGGTTGAAAGAAAAGTCACCCTAGGTATATATAGGAACTCCCCTTCTCTAACAGCTAGAAGTTCCTTCCATACCGAGAAATCCACATATTACTCTACATGGCAGTCGGGATGGGCAAAACATAAATTCGAAAATAAACCCTAAGTCATTTTCGTCGAATATCGTCAAGTATATAAAGGTAAACTCGTCGAACTACTTTGAAATACGACGAAAAGTACTTGGACAATTCCAGACAGATTGATCTGAGATCACATCGCATTCCTAGAGAGACTCGGCGAATTCGACGAATATCAACCAGCATACCTAACGAATTTGATGAGTATTGAAAGATAACTTCAACGAATTCGATGAGTATGCAAGGCGATATACGACGAATTCTACTTGGCCGATTCTCAAAGATGCAGGAAAAATTTACAAAGTTAATTCCTATGAAATTGATGAGTATCAGTAGGTTTATCCAATGAATTCCACGAGTATCAACAGATAGCCGCAACGAATTCGACGAGTTTACTCTACGATACTCGACGAATTTTCCTTAGAGAAAATTCTGTCCTTTTTGAATTCAACAACACACCCTTCCTTGAATCTTCTAATGCACTTGAAATGGAAGTACAATCCAATAGAGAGATTACACATGAGTAAACACTTTGACCTACACAATGAGGGATTACATTGTATAGTCCTATGTTCCATGATCCATTATAACCTGATATTGGTTTGTACTTAGCAACATGATCCTGCAAGCACATGACTAAACAAATAGCATCAAATACAAACGCAATTCATCTTAGTTCAATGGTCACTAGTTCAA
This sequence comes from Platanthera zijinensis, assembly GCA_039513925.1. Classification (NCBI taxonomy): domain Eukaryota; kingdom Viridiplantae; phylum Streptophyta; class Magnoliopsida; order Asparagales; family Orchidaceae; genus Platanthera; species Platanthera zijinensis. Next base: position 70,876,220 of record CM077082.1, read on the forward strand.
ATCAAGGTCATTGTGGATACAATACCCAACAATCTCCAACTATTTGAAGAAGTCAAAACCCTATATACTAAGGTGAATTGCCCACAAAATAATCTTAAACAAGAATAAGGAAAGAAACATAAAACAAGTAAAAAGTTCTAACTCTGTCAAAATATTAATATATATAAAGAGTTCTATCAGTGCAAACAGTTTTCACACAACATCAAATAATAATGAACTTCAGATAGGTTTCCCTTGGGACTTTTAATTCTGCTTATCAAAATACGCTTTGGGCTTTGGAAAATACTTTGACGGCATAGGAGGAGCATTAACATCATCTCTTCTGAAATGAATTCTTCTCTTAGCATTTATTACCTCATGCTTCTGTCATTCTTCCCTGCTATAATGTTTCCACCTATCTTCATTTCCCATGTCAACCAATGTGAAGGTGTCTAAAATAATTCCCTTGGAGATTGAGCTCCACACTTCACAAAGTTCTCTATTGGGATCAGATCTGTGAGCAAATGGGCCTTCACTAAACCTTCTTTTCTTTGTAGCAGGTTGAGTCACATCTTCAACAGGCTCCGTTTTTGGATTAGCAGCAGCATCAGTTTCATAATGATAAAAGACATGAGGAAGATCTTGAGATTCTGACCAATATTGAGAATAATCCTGTGCAGGCTGAACATCAACATGTATTGGTGCTTGCATTCTAACTTCAGCAGCTCCTAGACCTCCAAAAATTTCTTTATGAAGCCAACTGAAATTAACATAATTATAGGCGTTGACATCTTAAAAATGTTCTTTTAACGTGGATTGAATCGCAATCACCTTACCTTTGAGTTCGTCATCCCCTTTTGACTTCTGAAAGTATAGCCTTTAATCTCATTACTGTAGTATAACATTTGTTCATCAAAATAGTTCATTCCAGCGTTCTGAGCAGTAATAATGATCTTAGCATTTTCATCAACATTTGTAACCACATCAAGATTTTTCTTCAGCCCTGTCATAGTGAACAGCCTTCCCGTCTTGGACTAACCATGTGTCCAGCTTTGCCCCCAACTTATCGAAACGTACCTTGACTTCAGCAAGGTCATTATTCATATCATGTTCAACTTCTTTCACTTTATTCAGAACTTTCTTGAGCGATTTATCATATTGTGCTTGTTGTGTGGCCATCATCGCTTTAATAGATTTGAGTAACGAATTATCTGTACTAGAGCATGGAGTGTCTACAGTTGGAATTCTTGGAGGAGATGGAAGATCAGTAATGTATCCAGAGTCAGTGGAAGACTCTGCCACTGGGGATAAATGGGCTTTCAGCAATAGAGCTGGATCTTGAGCCTCTAGGACAGGAGGGAGTACCTCAGCCTCTCCTTCCATATTAGAAATTTCCACAATGTCTTCCTACTCAATAAGAGACCCACCTAGAATCCTTGCAATCCTTCTCTGAAGATTGCACATAAACCTGTCTAACTATGTTTGAATTAAACTAAAGGTTGAATCTACTCCCCCTCAGCCACTACAGGTAGAATCTCTAGGAGACTTACGATCATGTTTTCAGAGGCAACAATCACATCTGAGGTCAACACAATCTCTTCCTCATTTATATTATCAATAGGCTCAAAATCTTCACCAATAGCATCATCAATGTCAGCAACCAAATCATCAATAACAACATCCAAATCCCCATCAGCAGCAGCAGGAATTTGAATGTTATCAACATGCTGAACTGCAGAAGACTGATCAATTGAAACTGAAATAAGAGCATTAGCAATAGAGGGAACTTGAGGAATCTCATCATGCTTAACTGCATCAGACATGAGAGTGTATGTCACGGGAGGGAAAGACGAAGGAGAAGATGAAGGTACTTGGATTTCCTCAATAGCCTGACTGAAGATGGACTCCCCCCTCAGCTATTGCACCAAAGCTCTCAGGAGCTTCATGGGGGGGTTCTGTCATCCTGAACAACTTCTTCCTCTTCTTCTTCTTCCAATGTCAGGTGATCACCCCCTCTGGGGATTCTCCTCTCCCATTGAGAGAAGATAGAATAATCGATTTTCTTCAAGTGATGAATAGAGACTCCAGAGGTCATGTCAAAAGTTTCTCTATCCAACTGATTCAAATAAAGACTAAGTAATTTTCTAAGGTTTGGTGCGCGCAGACTATCCTTTATTCTTCCAAACAAAACTGCTCCACAGTCAATTCTTTTCTGGCATATGATGACGACCAGAAGCTTGAACATATCTGAGGAAAGGTAGTCATGGGAGCCAACTTTGGACATAAGAACTTTTCTAATAATATCTGTGAGAATTTTGCCTCCATCATTCATCCTTTTCCTCTTAATGGCTGTTGTTCCTCTTGGCAGTCCACAAAACAATAGATCCCTTGTGAAATCATGATCTTCTAGCGGGTCGGCCTCTTCACACTCTAGAAGCCATAGACACCTAGTGAGGAGGGAAGCCTTCACTTTAACTGAGACTTTTCAAACTTTGATTTTGATGAGAGTGTCTTCACGACGGAGCTTAGCGTTGTGAAAGAATTCCAAGACATCCTTGTCCAACACCTCGCACGGGTACTCTAGAACGAAGGATAGCCCTGCCGATTACAACATCGGGATGATGTTATGGAACTCATCGGTGGCCGAGGCAAAGCCTGTGCGGACGATATCTCCCCCATCAAGCAAACTTCCAGTGCCTCGGGGAGCCATGAGGAAGACGAGAAAGCCAGAGATCGATCGACCGGAGGACTGGTCGAAGATGGCTGTCGCGGAATTCGGAACGGCGAAGGATTTTTGACAGAATGTGGAAGCCCTCTTTGACGAAGTGATAACTGTTTACCTCGAATATTACTATATATATACCTAATATTTCGAAGTGAGAGAAATAGGCGAGTACCTTAGAATGGGTGACTCTTCGGATCTAAAACAAAAATTTTGACATGTATTATAATTCTTCGAAATCCCACGAGAGTGAAGAGAAAGTCGTCGTATATCGCTGAGTTTCATGGAAGAAATAGGAGTTGTTTCGACGAATCAGTGAGTTTCCACGAAAGCTTCTCGATGAATTTGCCTTAAAAAAAAAATTTGACTTCTCTGAGTTGAAATTCACTAAGAGATTTTTGATTCCTTAGCCATCTTCAACATTCCTTGTTGAGCATGCCCAGTTCCATTTTGAAGAATGAGAACTTGGCCTCGTCTAATGGCATAGTGAATATGTCTGCGACTTGCTTATCCGTCGAGACATAACTTAGATTTATGTCCCCGTTCTCCACATGCTCCCGGATGAAATGATATCTGATCTTGAAGTGCTTCATCCGACTATGAGAGACTAGATTATTGGCAATTGCATTCGCACTAGAAAAGTCACAAAACATTAGAATCTCCTTGAATTGAAAATAGTAGTCTTCAAGTTGATTCCTAATCCAGAGAAGCTATGCTTAACGGTTGCCAGTAGAGATGTACTCTGACTCGGCAGTGGAGATTGCCACACAATTTTGCTTCTTGCTGCTCTAAGAAATAAGCCTTTTTTCGAGGAATTGGCAAGTCACGAAAGTGCTTTTCCTGTCATCCATACTACCTGCAAAACCAACGTCCAAAAACCTAATTAGCTCGACGTCATTACTTATTGGGTACCGTAAGCCAAGATTTGGTGTACCCTTAAGGTATCTCAAGAACCTCTTTGCAGTAGCGTAATGAGATTCCTTAGAGTTCATCTGAAATATAGTGCACACACTTGTTGAAAACATTATGTTTGGTTTACTAGCAGTAAGATAGAGCAAAGACCCAATTATGCTTTTGTACTTGGTTTCATCGAAAGGTTCCCCTTTCTCATCCTTGTCAAGAGACATAGTTGAACCCATTGGAGTTCTCATTGAGATTGTGTTCTCCATTCCGAATTTCTTAAGTAACTCTTTGGTGAACTTTGTTTGAGAGATGAAAATTCCATCTTCAGATTATTTCACCTGAAGTCCTAAGAAATACTTTAGCTCTCCTATACTGCTCATTTCAAACTTCTATTGCATAAGTTTAGAAAACTTCTTGCAAAGGTCGTCATCCGTAGAGCCAACGATAATATCGTCGACATAGATTTTGCAGTAGCAAAATCTTGCTTTTAACTTCCCTAAGAAATAATGTCTTACTTATCTTTCCTCTTGTGAACTTGTTCTCAAGAAGAAAGCTAGATAGCGTCTTATACAAGGCTCGAGGAGTTTGTTTTAAACCATATAAAACTTTATTAAGAAAATACACATAATATGGGAAAGTTGAGTCGACAAAACCTAGGGGTTGTGCTACGTATACTTTCTCTTTTAGATCGTCATTGAGGAATGCTAACTTCACGTCCATTTGATAGGCTTTGAAGCTTTTGTGAGCAGCATACGCAAGGAACAACCTGATTGCTTTGAGTCTGGCCATTAGAGCAAAGGTCTGATCGAAGTTGATCCCTTCTTCTTTTCTGTAACCTTGAGTTACAAACCTGGCTTTATTCTTTATAATTACTCCATTCTCGTACAGCTTGTTTCTGAATATCCATTTAGTAACAATCATGTTCTATCCTTTGGGACTTGACATCAACTCTCAAACCTTGCACCTTTCAAACGGATTGAGCTTCTCTTGCATAAACATTATCTAAGAGGCATCCTTGTTTGCTTCTTCAAATTTCTTTGGCTCAACCTGAGAAAGGAAGCTAAGATGTATTACTTCGTTAGAAGTATCTCTTCTAGTCCTTACTTCGTCGCTTGGCTCTCCAATGATCAGATCAACTGGGTGATCTCTTAGGTGTCTGAACACCAGATTCCTTCTTATCCCACCAGCAGGTTCTTCTACTTCTGGTGCACCTCCTGTAGGTTGATGGAGTTCTTCATCTAGTATTTCTTCTTCCATCAAATTTGGATTGACAATTTTGATTGAGCTTGAAGCATCTTCCTTGACGACTTCTTCCAAGCTTAGTTCCTTTATGCTTGTACCTGCATCTTCGCCAAAAACACTAGACGAGCTACTATGAAGCATATTTGTCTCATCAAATACAACATTTATTGACTCTTCTACAACTAGGGTTTTCTTATTGAAAATCTTGTATGCCTTACAATGGCTACTATAGCCTACGAAAGTACCTTCAAAATATTTATCACTAAACTTCATACGATAATACTTCTCATTATTAAGTACGAAGTACTTGCTTCTAAAGATCCTAAAGTAGGACACAGTCAGTTTTCTGCCCTTCAATAGCTCATAAGGCGTCTTACGATGGTGTTTGTTGATTAATTCTCTATTTTGTACATGACATGTTGTGCTGACCACTTAAGCCCAGAAGTACTCTGGTAGTGAAGAATCATTCAACATTATCGTACATGCTTCAATAAAGGTTTTATTCCTTCTCTCGATCGACAACTCAAATTTGTTGTGGAGTACGCGGAGAGGAAAACTCAAGAAAGATACCTTGACTTCCATAGAATTCTGTCATGGCCCCAGACTCAATTTCTATTCTGTGATCACTTCTGATTTTGACCACTAAGCAATTTAATTCATTCTGAATTTGCCAGACAAAATTAGTGAATGCCTCGAAGGTGTCTGACTTGTGTTTCAAAAAGAATACACAAGTAAAATGAGAGTAGTCATCAACAATAACTAACGTATAGACTTTACCTCCTAAACTGTGAACTGGCATAGGACCAAACAAGTCTATATGGAGTAGATATAAACAACGAGAGGAATATTTTTCAATAATACCCTTGAAGGTAGCCCTAGTCTGCTTACCCATTTCGCATGCGTGACATAGACTCTCTTTAAGGCACTTAATGTTGGGAGCATCACGTAGTAGGTTGTGAGAAAATAAAATACTTATAGTTTTGAAATTTATATGTACTAATCTCTTGTGTCATTGGTTACAGAGAGATGCACTATCTTTTACTAAGAAGCGCATTGGTGTAGAAGTGTCTAAACAAAGAAAATTTAAATAGAAAATATTTCTACTCCGAGTGCCTATTAAGACTATCTCCAAATTGACATACGATTTTATCATGCACTTGCCCTTGTAGAACTCAACGATATAGCCTTTATCACATAATTGACTTATGCTTATGAGATTATGTTGTAATCCTTTAACATAAGCCACTTCTGTGAAGGAGACTATACCTTTGGTAATCATACCGAAGCCTTTAGTGATTCCTCTGTCAGACCCTCCAAAGATGACTTTTGGACCGTCTTCGACTGAGGTATATTCTTGCAATAGCCTTCTAGTCCCGGTCATGTGCCGGGAGCAACCACTGACCAAATACCAGATAGAATTTTTGTTGGCCTTTGGACATACCTGCATTCATGAATCATTTTCCCTTAGAAACCCAAATAGATTTGGGTCCTTAGTTCCTTGTTAGGTGACTATAACTAGGAGCATTAACATTATGAGTGGTCATTCTTGCAATGTTAGCTTGTGGATTTTCATATTTGACCGGATAAAACCAACAATCCACGACAAAGTGACCAATTTTGCCACAACACCAACAATCAAACCTGTTGTGTCATCTCTTGTTCTCCTACTTTACCTTTTGAACAGGAGGTCTACCAGGGGCAACCGACTTGGAGGAGGAAGCCCCATGAGTACAACATACACATGGCTTCATAGTCTCCTTAGCCTTGGGAACAACTGTTTTGGCTTTCGAAGCTTTCTTGCCACTTGGTCCATGAACGTATGGACCATAACTGTTGAGGGAGATTTCTTCATAAGGTGCCTTAAACACACTTTCTCCAAAATCCCTAAGGCGGGTCTATCCTTTGCTCCTTTTGATAGGTTCCACGTATGTTAGCCTGGCATAGTGAGCATAGGACGATTCAAAGTCATACTTGTTAGTAGGGAGGACTACCCTTTTGAAAGTGGTTTGACTTTGAACATCCTTACACTTAACAGTTTTATGTCTCACACCGCTATAATTCTTTGAGGTTGAGAATCCATCAATAAGGGGAAGCACAGTCTTTGGCTACGAGAAGCTTTCTACTAGCTTCCTTTCAACCGCTAACTTCTCTTCCAGTTCATTAAGGAATATCTCCTTCCGAGTCAATAGCTCGGTCAAGTCCTTTAATTCTTCCTTCAGGGATTGGACTTCGTCTTTGAGAGTAGTCAAAATTTCAATTCTCTCCCTCAGATTTGATTCCACTTCCTTGAGGGAAACAATCTCTTTTGATTGCACTTTGACTAGCTTTCGGCATTTGTCAAAGGCCTTCAATAGAACTTAATACTGAGCCCTTAAATCAGAATCATCCTCTTCAGAGGAGTAGCCTTCATGGACATCTGAGGCAGTTTCTGTCTCAGTGAGAAGAGTGTGAGAGTTTACATTCCCGTTGTACTCAGATTCTCCTTCATTCTCATATGTGTGTGCCATTAGCCCAAAATAAGCTTCTTTATCAGAACTTGACTCACTTGAGTCACTGTCACTGAAGGTTTTTGGCTTCTTCGCTTATGAAGCTCTTTTCCTCTTTCTTCTTGTTTTGGAAGGATTTCTTTTCTTCCTTCCTTCCCTCTTTCTTCTTGTAGGGGCAGTCGATAATCATGTGCCCTGAATTATTGCAATAGTAGTACACAACATCAGTAGAAATATGTTTGTTCGGTTTTGACGTATACCTATTATTGAAGTTTTTCTTTGACCGATCACCATCCCGATGTGACCTTCTAAAGTCGAAGGAGGAGGACTGCTTTTTCATTTGCCACCTTTTGTTAAGCATCCTCTTGAATTACTTGGAGAGCAGATGGAACTATCCATCAGGCATTTCTGAGCTTGTGGTGCTTGTCTTAGAGTTCTCTTGAACTTCAGAAGCTTGTGTCCTTACAGGTGACACAAATTTAAGTTTCTTTGACCCTTCGACCTTCAGTGCTACGGATTTCTCTTTGCTTGAAGTCTTGCTGTGTTGCTTCTCTTTCTTCCTTGTGTTCATTTGTATTTCATAGGAAAGGAGCTTTCTAAATAGGTTTTGAGGATCAATTTCAAGCAGCTTTCTAAATTCCTTAATGGCCACCACCTTAGTGTCCCCGTATTTTGTCAGGGATCTTAGGAATTTATCGTTGAACTCAACATTAGTGAATGCACGACCATAGTTTCTGAGGCTGTTATCGATCTTGAAAAAATTCTCAAAGCTGTTTGTAATTGTATCGTTAGAGCCTTACTTAAATGCCTTGTACTCTTGATTTAGTAGAGATTTCTGATCATCTCTAACTTCTTCAGTTCCTTTCATGAGGCTACGAGATAGTCCCACATCTCCTTGGCAGATTTGCAGTGAAATAGAGTTTGTAGCACCGAGTCGTCCACTGCACTAGCTATGATGTTCTTTGCCTTCTTATCCAAGGAGACTAGAGCAATTTCATCCTTATTCAAATCCATCATTTTCTTGGGAAATTGGACGTTAGAATTAAAGACAGAAGCTTGAGTAGGAACATGAGGGTCTTCTTCAACAATCTGAAAAATGCGAGGATCAGCAGCTTCTATGTAGAATCTGACTCTCTCCTTCCACATAGAGAAGTTCTCAGTGCACACTGGCAACTTCATCAAAGACATATCATTGCTTCTGTCCATTTCAGCTTAGTAGTATCTCTTGACAACTAGATTAGAGATCTTATTCAAGGTGTTAACCTTTTAATAAACAACCTCCCTCTGATACCAATTGAAAGTATCTAGTTGTCTACCTAAATCACCTAGTGGGGGTGAATATATGAGTACTGCATCTTTTAGCGAAATAAAAAATAAGTACAAAACAAGCGCATAGAAACACATAATTTATAGTGGTTCCCCGAGTTGGGTACGTCCACTGTCCCGCCTCACCTATCTATCACGAAGGGCTAGATTTCGCTACTTCTCCTTTATCTCAGATTGTACGCAATCTTACAAATCGGAGCCTCAACTCCAATAAACTCGGAGAAACCTCTCCTATCACTCGGAGAACAACCCCTCCTACAAACTCGATCCTATAAACAAGGATCTACAACTTAGAGGCAAGACCTCCTACAATAGTATAAAAGGAGTTATACAATAATAGATAAAAAATAATCTTCTTCAGATCTGAAATATTCAGTTTTCCTTTCCTCTGAACAGTAGATCTTGAAAGTCTTGAGGAAAGAGAGAACTTGAAATCCGTGAAGTTCTTGATCTGAACAATCGGGATCGACTAGATCTGAGGAGTACTTGGACGTTTAGTGATCAGAGATCAAGTCAAATCCTTCGTTGACAATCAAATCGTGAATCGGGTAGTCAGACGAGAGAATGTCGTGAAAAATGGTATCGCGTATGCCGACGAGAGTTCTTTGAAGTTTCTCGATTTTTAATGTAAAAACACGATTATGGTTGAAAGAAAAATCACCCTAGGTATATATTGGAACTCCCCTTCTCTAATGGCTTGAAGTTCCATCCATACCAAGAAATCCACGTGTTACTGCACATGGTAGTCGGGATGGGCAGAATAAAAATTCGAAAATAAACCCTAAGTCATTTTCGTCGAGTATCGTCGAGTATATAAAGGTATACTCGTCAAACTACTTTGAAATACGAAGAAAAGGACATGGACGAATCCAAACAGATCGATCTGAGATCTCAGCGCATTCCTAGAGAGACTCGGCGAATTCGACGAATATCGACCTGCATACCTGACAAATTTGACGAGTATCAAAAGATAAATTCAACGAATTTGATGAGTATGCAAGGCGATATATGACGAATTCTACTTGGCCGATTCTCAAGGATGCAGGAAAAAATCGCAGAGTTAATTCCTACGAAATCGACGAGTATCAGTAGGTTTATCCGACGAATTCGACGAGTATCAACAAATAACCTCAATGAATTCGACGAGTCTACTCTACGATACTCGATGAATTTTCCTTAGAGAAAATTATGTCCTTTCTGAATTTAGCAACACACCCTTCCTTGAATCTTCTAATGCACTTGAAATGAAAGTACAATCCAATAGAGAGATTACATATGAGTCAACACTTTTTCCTACACAATGATGGATTATATTATAGTTCTGTGTTTCATGACCCATTGTAACCTGACATTGGTTTGTACTTAGCAATATGATCTTGCAAGCACATGACTAAACAAACATCATCAAATACAAACTCAATTTATCTGTTCAGGTAGTCATGGCCAAAAAGCCCGATCGTGCCAGGCATGGCCCGGCCCGGTCGGGCCCAATTTGAACCGGGCCGGGCTCGGGCTCCCTCTCAAAGGGGGAGCCCGATTAGGCCCTTCAGGCCGGCCCGGGCCCGGGCCAGCCTGATTTCAAAAGGAGGGATTTTAATCCCGCCTAAACAGACAAGATTAAAATCAGGCGAGATTAAAATCTTTAATCCCGCCTGATCATAAGCGGGATTTATTCCCGCATGATCATAGGCGGGATTTAATCCCGTCTGATCCTAATCAGGCGGCATTTTTTAATCCCGCCTGATTAGGCAGGATTAAAGGCGAGATTAAAATTTAATCCCGCCTGTTCAGACAGGATTTTAATCCTGGTTGATCAGGCAAGATTTTTGCTTAGCCCGACGCCCAGGCCTTGCCCGACCCGGTCCGGGCACCGGGCTGAGCAACCAGCAAAAATGGGGGCCCGATAAGGGCCCCAAGCCCGGCCTTGGCCCGGGCCGGGCCTCGTCGGGCTTTTGCCGGGCCGGGGCCGGGGCCGGGCGAGCTTTTCGGGCCACCCACGACTAGGACTTCAAGGGTCACTTCTTCAAAATAAGATCATTATGAATACAATACCCAACACCTACCTAGAAGCGGAGGCGTTCGACCTGTTGTTATCATCCGCCACAGTGGTAAGGCCCGTGTGGTTAGCTACTCACTTATCACCCGCCATGACGATTTTTCTCCTAGATGCAATTTTTTTTCTCACGGACGCGATTCTTCATCCCAGACGCAATTTTTTTGACCGGGCGCATTATTTTGCCCAAACACGATTTTTTTTGACCGGGCAGGTTTTTTTTCTTCTGTGCGTGATATTTTCACCCGGGCGTGATATTTTCACTCGATCACGTTTTTCTCGCACGAACGCAATATTTTTGCCTAGACATGATATTTTTGCCCGGACACGATATTTTCGCACTGACACGATTTTTTTGCCCGGACGAGAAAATATATGCATCCGGGCAAAAAAATCACGCCCGGGTGAAAAATCGCGTTCTGACAAAAAAATCGCTCCAGGCAAAAAAATTACACCCGGGCGAAAAACTCGCGAACGTGCAAAAAATTTGTGTCAGGGCAGAAAAAAGCGCCCGAGCAAAAAAATTGCATCCGAGCGAAAAAATCACGTTCATGCAAAAAATTCGCGTCTGGGACGACGCATCGCGTTGACGCGAAAAAATCGTGTACTGGTCGAAAAAATCCCATCCGTGGCAAAAAATCGCGTCCGGACGAAAAAATTTCATCCAGGATTTCCCCTAGTAGACTACAGTGACGGCCCATGCACGAGATCTCATTGTCGGGCTGCTTTTTCTTCCGCCTCAACATCGAAGGAATCCGGAGGGCCATCGACGGATTTCAGCAAGCGCTTAAGGCTTTTTTGAAAGAAGCGCTTATGAGAAGTCATAAACTGGACCCGAATAGTTTATGAAAAAACAGTTTATCATCAATTTTTAAAATACGTGATTTTCTAACAGCTTATCATCACTTTTTAAAATACGTGATTTTCTAACAGCTGCACAAACAAATAACTATAAAACCGCGTTTGCGTTTTTTGAATATAGATTATTCATTAGCATAAGCTGTCCAAACAGAACCAAAGAATACCTTACTCGATCACTTTTCTCTTGCTTGCTGCGTCTGTGCGCATGGAGATCCGACCACTTCATCTAATGTGCGCCCAACCGCCAACGAGGCTTGGCCCAGTTGGATAAGCTGAGGCCCCATAATATGGAGCTCATGAGTTCGATTCTCACCGCGGTGTGAGCTTTGTCCATTTAATTAGTATTTTATTGTTTGATTGATTGTTATTTAATAATGTATCTATTGATGCTTAATATTCCCAATATAATATTATTCTACATTTATATAACTCAAAAATAACGTGCGCCGGATATGCATAACTTCAACGATGAAGGCGGCTTCAAATTTTACGTGAAACCGTTTGGAATACAAATAGAATCTTGAGGTAAAATTTATAAGACATACAACTAGAGAAAATTTTTAGATACACGCGGGCATGTGGAGGATGATGCCCACGATATATTGCGAGCCGTTCAATCAACAAAAACTCCTTCCTATTTTTAAATATTTCTGGCTCCCTTTAATACTGACGGTCAGATCTCAAATCCAACGCTTAAAAATGCCTCTACATACCCGCGGGTACTTAAAAATTTCTATACAACCATCTACAAATAGTGAAAGAATCTACAAAATAAAATAAAAAACATTAACGGCTGTATCCATTGCAAATCCGACCGAGGCGATTCGAAGGGTCTGTTTGGGGCAGCTCTGGCTGTTGGAAAATCTCTATTCCAACCGCCAGAGCTACTTTCAGTCTGTTTGGGACAGCTCCCTGTGAAGAGCTTTTCAAAAATCTGGAGCTGTTTTGCAGCTTTTCAGAAATCTCTCCCTTCCCAGCTTCTGCTCCCGCAAAATAGCTTTCTCTCTCACATGTTTTGGAAATCTAATGGTTTCTTCAGTTGGAACATGCTCAAAGGCCGGACGGCCTTCCTCCGGCGATTTCGAGCCCCGGACGGCTTTTCTCCGGCAATTCCAAGCCCCCGACGTCCTTCCTCCGGCGATTCCGAGAGCACTTCTGCACAGAACACCCAAACAGTCTGCAGCTTTTCAAAACTGCTCCTCAGAGATCTATTTTAAAACAGCTCTATCCGAACAGCAGCTTTTCAATCCGCCAGAGCTGTCCAAACAGACCCGAAGACGCGGGTTGCGTTTCGGAGATGTCAACAGTCGCCTTCACAGCATCGCTGCCGGAGCATCCTCCGCCGCTCTACACATTCGGCGTGCCGTGGCCCGATTTAAATGCCGGCCTCTCCTACACGGACGTTATCAGGTCGTCTCAAAATGGTATTGCCATTGTCACCTTTTTTACATACGTCTTCTCAGTGTCTCTTCGTTCTGACACTAATTTTCACAGCAACAACGCTTATTGATTTCTACTCCTGCAAGTACACGAGTTCCGCTCCATTGCAAGGGTAAGTCGATCTTCTTTATACCCTAGCGTTCTTGCGGTCATTTTTTTTTGCGTATGCTCTGCTAACTATTCGAGCTAATTTCTGAGCAGCTGGCTTCAGAGAATCCGAAATGGGCAGGTGTGTTAGCAATTTTTTGAACATATTTTTATCGCGTTCTGTTATCCTGAGCTGTTTGATTCTCTGCAGATCACTGTCGACGGTCTAGTGGTAACCAATCCCCAAGCAGTTCTAAGGTTCACTAAGATAATTTATTTCTCGTCATAATTCTTAGTAGTTGATGCGTGCGGGATTTCACATTTTGTTTTGATCAGTAGTGTAGTCACTGAAGTTGGGATGCTTTAATTTCTCAGTCCAATATTTATGATACACGATACAGTTTCAGAACCAAGGCCCCATTTAGGGTGGAATTTGGGACCCCATGGATCATGGACGCTGACCGCGGTCAGGATCCTGGATTTTCTGCTATAGGGTTCGAGAATGGCTTACGTGTGGTAGCCAAAGAGGGTCTAGACATCTACATTTATGCGTTTTTTTTGAAATTAATATTTGAAAAGATTTCACTATAATGGATTTTAGGAGGTGTATACAAGAGGGAGGGTGCAAGTAAGTAAATTGAATAAGTTTTTATGCTACTATTGTCTAATTCGTCTGTTTTCTGTCTGAGGAATTATATCAGATTTCTTTACTAGCTAGCATCTACACAATTGCTACCTGTACTTGCTTTATTGAAGATCAATATGCTTGCATGGATATTACACATGAGAACGTTACTCATGCCATACTTAGGCTGCGTTTGGTATGGCTTATCGCGGCTTATTTGCTCTAGTGAGGTGAGACAAAAATGTCATTGTCATGCCAAAATCTTATGTCTCAAAATAGTTTCCTTTTTGTAACATTTGTCATGCCAAACATACATTCTATGACAATGACAATGACATTTTTATCCAACCTCACCGGAACAAATAAGTTGTGGTAAGCTGTGCCAAACGCAGCCTTAGTTTCTTATGTGTTGACTGGAAAGAACTTATTGCTATATGGTTTATTTACATCACTGAATCTATCTCATCCTGCTAGCTGTATGTTGGATTGAATCATCTTTTTTGTGTGCTATCACATCTTACTCTCACCTGCACTTTTTCGGGTTTATAATACAGTGTATTCTTTCTTCTTATTTTTATGTTAAGAAAAGAGTTGGTGCTATTTTGCCCTTAAGTTTCATGTAATGATTCTTAGCATTTATCAATCATACTTCTGATCTCATAGGGCTTCTAATGTTCATAAAATTTTGAATATGTTCAGTATTGGATCAAAAATTATATATCACCGGTTACCTTGGAAGGAAGGGGATGCTCCATACATGCTAGAAGTTCTTTACGAGGATGATGAATTGGTAAACCTCCCTGACATAGAACTATTAGTATTTAGTTACTATTTCTTTTGAAACCTCCATAAATCTGAGCTGAAGTTGTGCCACTGCATAGTGGAATTATTTCTCGTGTTTTGTTGATATTACCAATACACTTTTTTTTGCTGATCAAGAATAGACTTGATGCTACATTACGATTTATAATGATCTCGAATTATTCACGAAACGAGTGTTCATAAAACTTTTGAAATTTGTATGAACAATTGTTTATGGTGGAGATTAGGGTTTTTCCTTGTGCAGTCAGGTGGGGATTTAGAGAAGGAAGATTTGATTGTGAGATGAGTTAATGGAAAGAGGCGAGGACTTCAGGATTTGGGGTTTCTCGTTGGTATGAACAAGAACTATAGAGATATAGAGGGAGAGTATTTTGAATTGAGTTTTGTTATTTCTTTAATCAGTATAATCTAAATTCGTTAGCATTAGCTATTTATATATATTTACTTGATAAATAAATCTAATCCTATGTTAACTTATCTTGAACGACAATCTTTTAGATTACTATCTAAATAGGCTAATGAATAAGGAAAATTCCCTAACTCTACCATCTATTTAAATTGAAATAAGTAGTAATCCTTAAAATGAGAGTCAAATTAGGTGACACATCAACAAAAATTAGGTACAAATTGTTTTTTCCAGTTCGATGTACGTGCACATGAATTCTCTTTTGTACGCAACACTGGGACCCAATGTATCTGCATGGCTCCACGTGCATATACATGGTCATTTTTAAAATATATCTTAGAACTCCCATAATCTTTGTTGATCCTTTTGGATAATGACAAACCCTATATGATCTTTTTCTCTTGTTTTTTGAATCACATGCTTCTTTTGGGCTTGGAATTCCTTATTTTCAAACATAATGTTAACCTAGGATTTCGTCTTGAGGCAGTTGAGGGTATATCAAGTAGGTTCTTGCTCTAGGGCATGATCCACCTTCTGCTCTAGGGCATCTTATAGCCTGAAAAGTTGTTTCAATCTTCTTGATCTAGTCTTACATTTATATAGGAGTGAGTCCACCACTAAAATATTGGTTGTTTCAAATTTAAGATGTGCTTCAAACTGAGATGCACTTGAGCTTTAGACTGGGGCGCAGCTTGAGGCTCCTTAAGCATTTTTAATTCCTCCACCAGTGCATGAGCAATATTTGTTACGGGAGCTATCCCCGAAGGTCCGGACTGTGGCTCCTTAGGCATGTTCTCTTCTTTGCCACAGTTTCGATCAACTTTCGATACGTCTGGGTCCCTATCACACCTTCGACTTAAGTACACCTGCAAGGGTTCCTGCAGGAACAACACTATTTTAAATTCTTCTCCCGATATGCATTACATCATATGTTATGACTCATACATTCCTATCGTGCTCAAACCGTCAACCTAGCCCTGATACCACCAAATTTTAATGATCCGTCTAGACCTCTACAATTAAACGTTACATTGTTCATTTACATTCCTATAGGATTATGTTAATTGTACAACACACTTTCAGTAGTAACAGAGAATTGAGTACTGTTTCATATGAAGAGGAATAAACAAGATTGCACTATAAGATCTCAAAAGCCATAAAAGATGTTGAGTATATAACAATAGTGCATCAGTACATATACATGGCATTGACTACCCATATATAAACAATCTACAAAAGTTGTCATCCTAGTGATCTATCAACAATCTACATAAGTTGTCATCCTAGTGATCTATCAACAATCTACATAAGTTGTCATCCTAGTGATCTATCAACAAAATGTCGTCCCTTTGCTGAAAACATCTTGGCCTTGATAATTAGCACCCATGGATAATACTAGGCCTCAAACATCTTTTGTCGTTCCTTTGCTGATAACTTACTCGTGATCTCGTCGTTGTCCTTGCTCGATCCCTAAAAATGTTAAAATATAAAGGGTTAACTATATAAATATGACTAAGTGAAATCTTACCTCTTGAAACGTCTTCATTGCAAAACAAAACAAATTAGCACAGTAAATAATATATTTTCTGAATATGAAGTGCGTAATGAAATAAGCTGAAAATGATTTACTACAAAAACTAAAGACTATATAAGAAAACGACATTTGCATTTGTAAACTAAGAAGTACATTTAACATTTGAAATAAAGAAAGCATTTATATTCATGTAAAATGTCCAAGTTCGGTTTTCTCGGATTACCATCACTTACTAATGATTTGTGTTCTATTTTCATTTTCTTTTTCTTCCCCTTTTTATTTTAAAATTGTTTTCCATTCACTCGACATTGTTAAGAGTATCTTAGTTCAATAGATCAGTAATAGGCAGTGTTGGATAAAACCTTGAATAATTGAATTAGCTAACAAGAGAACATATCCCCTCTATATATGAAGGCGGACACACCGTTAATACGAGAAATAATAAAGGACTAAAATACTCAAGCAATACACATTGTAACACTCCCCCTTAAGTTGGGCGTGAGATGTTGATCTTGCCCAACTTGACAACAATTCTTCCAAAGGTACCTCCACTTAGACCTTTCGTGAGAATATCAACAAGTTGACTGTCTGATGGAACAAAGGCAGTACACACAAGTTCCTTTTCAATGTTTTCCTTGATGAAATGACGATCCACTTCAATATGCTTAGTACGATCATGCTGGACAGGATTGTGAGCGATTCTAATAGCTGCCTTGTTGTCACAATACAATCGAATGATCTCATCTCCAGGGAGTCCCAGGTCATTCAACAACGATTACAATCAGAGACCTTCACAAACACCATGGGCCATAGCCCAAAACTCTGCTTCAGCGCTTGATCCTGCCATAACATGCTGTTTTTGTACTTCTCCAAGTAACAAGATATCGACCAATCAAAGAACAATATCCCGAGGTAGATCGCCGATCATCGACAGACCCAACCCAATCAGCATCGGTGTACACCTCAATGTTTATAGCAGAATTGGGGGAAAATAAGACCCCACTATCAGGAGAGAACTTGAGATATCTGAGTATTCTCTTGACAACATCAGCATGACGAGTTTTCAGAGCGTGCATAAACTGGTTGTTAACACTCACAACACAAGCTATATCTGGACGGGTATGAGCCAGGTAGGTCAGTCTCCCTACAAGCCTCTAAAATTCAGGTATGTCTTCAACCTCCTCTCCATCGTCCCAGTCTTCCTAGTCTTCTCAAGAAGGTCCAGAGTATACTTCCTCCGAGAGATAAAGATCCCATGCTTGGACCTCGCCACTTCAATGCCCAAAAAATATTTGAGAGCGCCCAGGTCCTTGACCTTAAACTCAGTAGCCAGTTTTTATTTTATACGCGTGATTTCTTCCATATCATCGCTTGTGATAACAATGTCATCAACGTAAACAATGAGAGCAGTAAGTTTACCAGTGCTATGCTTGATAAACAGAGTATGATCTGAGTTGCCCTTGTGATACCCATAAGTCAACATAACTTTGTGAAATCTCCCAAACCAAGCCCTTGGAGACTGTTTCAGTTCATATAGGGCTTTCTTCAACTTGCAGACATGTCCCACTGAACTCCTAGGGGTAAGGCCTGGTGGGAGAGATATAAACTTCCTTTTCAAGATTCCCATGGAGGAAGGCGTTTTTCACATGAAGTTGCCAAAGATTCCACCCTTTACAAGCAACACATGATAAAAGTACTCTGATGGTGTTCATCTTTGCAACAGATGCAAACGTTTCCTGATAATCAATTCCAGGTGTCTGAGTGTACCCTCGTGCCACCAATCGTGCTTTACACCTTTCAACCACACCCTGTGAATATTGTTTGACAGAGAACACTAAATTTGCATCCAACCGGTTTCTTCCCAGGAGAAAGAGGCACTAAATCGCATGTGTTGTTTTTTTCAAGCGTAACCATTTCCTCAAACATCGCCTCTCTTCACACAGGAATCTCCAGAGCACTCTGCCAGGAAGGTGGTATGGAAATGGACGCAAGGGAAGACACAAAAGTTGTATGGGATGTGGAGAATGTGTCATAAGAAATATAATTAGAAAAAAGATGTTGAGTGCAGTACTGGATACCTTTGCAGAGAGCAATTAGAAGCTCAGAAGGCCCTGAGTTCGGGTCCACTGATTGTTCTGGTAGCAGGTCAAGTGTGCCGTTGAGCATCTTTCTCCTCCGAGTTTAAACCTGCAAAGTAGGAACAACATGAGGAGTAGTACTATGGACATGAATCTCACTCACTTCCGACGGTAGAAGCTCCCCTTGAAGTGATGGATATGAAGGAGGAACAGACAGAGGTACAGACGGTGAGGGAAATGAAGGTTAGTCACCCGGGGCAGGATAATAGGCCTCAGTTTCACGAAACATGACATCCATGGTAATAAAAATCGTCTTAATAGGAGGATGAAAACATTTGTACCCCTTTTGAGTAGGAGAGTAACCAATAAACACACACCGGAGAGCGCGTGGATCAAGCTTGTTGGGAGGAGGGTGATGGATGCGAACAAAGCAGACACAACCAAATACCTTAAGAGAGAGTTGAGAGGAAGGAACCCGTAGAGTCCCGAGGGGAGTGGCATTCTCAAGAATACGAGAGGGAATGCGATTAATAAGATATGCGGCCGTAAGGACAACATCACCCCAGTAATACTTGGGAAGATGTATTGTGGCTAAGAGACAGCGTGCCACTTCCAAAAGGTGACGATTCTTACGCTCCGCAACCCCATTTTGAGCAGGGGAATACACACAAGTGGTTTGGTGTCTAATGCCATGATCAGCTAGATACTTAGCAAATTGTGAATCCAGATATCCACGACCATTATCACCGCGGAGACTCTGAATTTTAACATTAAACTGGGTGAAGATCATGTTATAAAACGTTTTGAAGGTGGAGAAAACATCACTTTTTTGGTGTAGCAAATATAACCAGGTAGTGCGATTAAAATAGTCAATAAAAGTGACAAACCAAGCACAACCAAAAATAGAAGATACCGTTTAAGGTCCCCAAACATCAGAGTTATTCACCTTAAAAGGAACTGAACTTGGCAATAAAACATGATTAAATGTAGTACGACAATGTTTGTTAACAACACAAACATCACAAACAAAAGAAGTAAAAACAGCAGCACGCATAATAGGTAACAATAGCTTCATAACAGGGATAGATGAGTGTCTTAAGCGACAATGCCAGGAATAAAGGTCGGATGTGCCAGAGTGAAGGGCTATAAGAGGTGCCATTGGGCTGGGGTCGAGCATGTACAGACCATTGACCAGACTATTAAAGCCAATCACCTTCCTCGTCTTCAGGTCCAAAAATATACAAGAGGAAGGGTGAAAGGTTACTGAACAATTTATGGAAAATAGATAGCAAATTACGTGTGAAATTTAGAACATGCAAAAATGACGATATGGTGAGAGAGGAACATGAGACGTTGCCTTTCCCAGCAATAGAGAAAAGGGAACCATCCGCAATGCTCACCTTATCATGACCAGAGAGAGGAGTATAGAAGATAAAACCTGAGGCGGAGCCAGTCATATGATCGGTGGCTCCAGAGTCAATGATCCAATAAGTGGAAGGGTGTACGACAGCAGAGTGAGCACCTGGAGTCCCAGTGTGGGTATACGATGACAAAGCATAAGACTCTGTAGAAAGACTGTGCATTGCCTTCCATGTGGATTGACGTGGTCTTCGCCTTCAGCTCCGTCGGGGTGCCATCAATGTAGAAGAATTGATCACTTGTAAACCAACTCCGTTACCGCTTCACCAAAGAAACGCGGTAATTCAATTCGAAAAATATCTTGTAGACGGATGATACAAAGTTGAAAATGCATTTCAATTGTCACCCAATAAATGTCCTCTAGTATTGTTCCTAGATTTCTCAGATCTAAGGCTAGCAAACATATCCCGCGCCTCCTTGAGTGTTCGACTGTGCTGATTTGTAAATGTCTGAATCGTCCTTGCTGTAGAATCCCGATTCTGTTTAAGCAAATCCAATTCGCTTGGTAGATCCTTCGATCTCGCCTCCGACATTGGCATGATCACGGCCATGAATTATGCTTTGATAAATTGATACCAATGATGCAAGCTAATAAGCAATCCACCACACAACCATTCTACTCCAAAGATGAATCGTAAGCAAAGCCGCATATCGCAAACTCAACAAACAAAACAAGCAGATCTGAACTCAATAGATAATGGATTCAAATGAAAACCGAGAATACAACTCAAGCATTCAAGAAGATTTGAAACTGCACAATCATCTATATCTGATGTTCAAGCAAAATGAGCAAGATAACTGGATCCTAAGAGGTTTGATACCACTTAGTATCCAAGGTAGCGGCAGTTCTCTCCAGCTGCACGCCAGAAGTAACAGGAATGGAAGTAAAAAAAATCACGATAAAATTACATAACCTCCCTCATAACACCTCCCTTATTTATACTAATGCTCATACAATTACTTAAGTATCCCTTACCAAAATAAGCTCAAATTATATCAAACAACTTCCCTGCCAAAACTTTATTCAAGCGGCAGTTAACTCCCAGTTTAATTGGCTTATTCACCTTAGCTACAGTATTCCACTTCCAGAACGCATCAGTAATGTGCCATTCTTCTCAAGTTTAGGCTTCTCCATTCTCTCTCCCCGCCATGGTTAACAAGATGATTTTATGCTTGTATGTGAAGCTTGGATAGAATCACGGTTCAAATGTTTTACCTCCTTTTGATTTTACATTTTTATAATCATTTAAATGATAGAAAAAAGGGGTAATCATGCATAATGGGATGCAGATCCTTTGATGCATCATTTGGTGGGAAAGAAATCATGTATATCCATGAATATTCCCTCTTCATGCAAGAAGAGGGCATGCATGTAAGAAATGGTAAGCTTGCATGCAGTTAAAATGACTCATTTTGATTCTTTCAAACATAAAGACTGTGTTGATTTAGTTTGACCGTACACCCATCGGATGTAGTCATAATTGTACTGTTAGGCATCGTAACTATCAACGCATTACTGACCTGGTATGTACTTAATTGAAGATTTTGCAAGGTAACTTGTGAGATGAACGAGTGACTAGCTCTTGTATCGAATTGTATTCGAAGAAGTTGACTTCGAGCAGAAATCATACCTGTCACCACAGTCTCGTCAGCTTTAGCCTCCTGCTAACTCAAATTGGATACCGACGATTGGACTTGCCTTTCCTTAGTAGCTTCAGCTGCATAAAATTCAATCTCTTTTCCTTTATCAACTTAGCTCGCTGCTTCCGCATGAAATAATTTCTATGGCTGGGAAGTTTCCCCTCTGCTATTAGTACCCATTTGTGTTGTTGGTTTCCACATCGGGCATTCATTTTGCCAATGTCCAGGGCGACGCCACCGATCGCAAATACCATTTCCCACCTAACATTCACGCTTATGTGACTTCCCATATTTGCCACACCTCTGCACAGCAGATACATTCACATGTTCTTGAAAGGAGGAGACCGGAGGCTAAGGCACCTTCTTCTTCTTATTCTTCCATGTGGGCTCCTCATTCCGACTCTTGCTTATCCCTTCAGACACTCGCTTCCTTTGAACTTCTCTTATTTTTTGAGTACGTTCATTATCCAGCTCACTGAAACGTGCTTTTTCCACCATATCTGTATATACTTTTATACACAGGGGCACTAAATGGGATCTTATATTATTCTGCAAGCCTTTTAGAAATTGAAAACATCTCTCTTTCTCATCAACAATATACTTTCCTGCATAATGTGCCAAGTAAATTCAGCCTCATACTGCATTACAGAGTGATTCCCTCATCAACCGAAGAAATTTCTTTTGCAGTAGTTTCCTTTCAGCCGATAGAGCAAACCAATTCATAAATTCTTGAGTGAATTCTGCCCAGGTAAATATCAACAACACCTCCTACAACATACTTCCCTTACATAATACTATCCCAATTCCCACCAGCGTTTTGCCTCACCTTCCAATAAAAATATAGCATGATCCGCCTTCTGCTCTAGGGCATCTTATAGCCTGAAAAGTTGTTTCAATCTTCTTGATCCAGTCTCACATTTATATAGGAGTGAGTCCACCACTAAAATATTGGTTGTTTCAAATCTACGATGTGCTTCAAACTGAGATGCACTTGAGCTTGAGACTGGGGTGCAGCTTGAGGCTTCTTAAGCATTTTTAATGCCTCCACCAATGCATGAGCAATATTTGTTACGGTAGCTGTCCCCGAAGGTCCGGACTGTGGCTCCTCAGACATGTTCTCTTTTTTGCCACAGTTTCAATCAACTTTCGATACGTCTGGGTCCCTATCACACCTTCGACTTAAGTACACCTGCGAGGGTTCCTGCAGGAACAACACTATGTTAAATTCTTCTCCCGATATACAATACAACATATGTTATGACTCATACATTCCTACCGTGCTCAAATCATCAACCTAGCTCTGATACTACCAAATTTTAATGATCCGTCTAGACCTCTACAATTGAACGTTACATTGTTCGTTTACATTCCTATAGGATTATGCTAATTTTTTTCATCTTATTGATTCATTTGTTTTATAATTGTACCACACGCTTTCAGTAGTAACACGGAATTGAGCACTGTTTCCTATGAAGAGGAATAAACAAGATTGCACTATAAGATCTCAAAAGCCATAAAAGATGTAGAGTATATAACAATAGTGCATCAGTACATATACATGGCATTGACTACCCATATATAAACAATCTACACAGGTTGTCATCCTAGTTATCTATCAACAATCCTAGTGATCTATCAACAAAAGATCAACACTACACCCCTCCTCTACATCTTTAGTCCAAGTCCTGTATATAATGGTTTTCCCTAGCCCACTTATCCTTGCATTCGTCCAACTTCTAGAGCATCGCGGTAATAATTAGCACCCAAGGCCAATACTTGGCCTCAAACATATTTTGTCATCCCTTTGCTGATAACTTACTCGTGATCTCGTCGTTGTCCTTGCTCGATCCCTAAAAATGTTAAAATATAAAGGGTTAACTATATAAATATGACTAAGTGAAATCTTACCTCTTGAAACGTCTTCATTGCAAAACAAAACAAATTAGCACAGTAAATAATATATTTTCTGAATATGAAGTGCGTAATGAAATAAGCTGAAAATGATTTACTACAAAACTAAAGACTATATAAGAAAATGACATTTGCATTTGTAAACTAAGAAGTACATTTAACATTTGAAATAAAGAAAGTATTTATATTCACGTAAAATGTCCAAGTTCGGTTTTCTCGGATTACCATCACTTTCTAATGATTTGCTTTCTATTTCAATTTTCTTTTTCTTCCCCTTTTTATTTTAAATTGTTTTCTATTCACTCGACATTGTTAAGAGTATTTTAGTTCAATAGATCAGTAATAGTCGGTGTTGGATAAAACCGTGAATAATTGAATTAGCTAACAAGAGAACATATCCCCTCTATATATGGAGGCGGACACACCGATAATACAAGAAATAATAAAGGACTAAAAATACTCAAGCAATACACATTGTAACACTCCCCCTCAAGTTGGACGTGAGATGTTGATCATGCCCAACTTGACAACAATTCTTCCAAAGGTACCTCCACTTAGACCTTTCGTGAGAATATCAGGAAGTTGACTATTTGATGGAACAAAGGGAGTACACACAAATCCCTTTTCAATGTTTTCCTTGATGAAATGACGATCCACTTCAATATGCTTAGTACGATCATTCTGGACAGGATTGTGAGCGATGCTAATAGCTGCTTTGTTGTCACAATACAATCAAATGAGCTCATCTCCTGGGAGTCCCAGGTCATTGAGCAAAGCTCGCAACCAGAGACCTTCACAAACACCATGGGCCATATCCTGAAACTCTGCTTCAGCGCTTGATAATGCCACGACATGCTGTTTTTTTAGTTCTCCAGTAACAAGATTTCCACCAATCAGAGAACAATATCCTGAGGTAGATCACCAATCATCGACAGACCCGGCCCAATCAGCATCGATGTTCACCTCAATGTTCAGAGCAGAATTGGGGGAAAATAAGACCCCATTCGCAGGGGAGAACTTGAGATATCTGAGTATTCTCTTGACAGCATAAGCATGATAAGTTTTCAGAGCGTGCATAAACTGGCTGATAACACTCACAACATAAGCTATATCTGGACGGGTATGAGCCAGATAGATCTGTCTCCCTACAAGACTTTGAAGTTCAGGTATGTCTTCAACCTCCTCTTCATCGTCCCGACCCATTCTGTGGTTCGCTTCAATAGGAGTATCCGTTGGCCGGCAACCACTCATCCCAGTCTTCTCAAGGATGTACAGAGTATACTTCCTCCGAGAGATAAAGATCCCATGCTTGAACCTCGCTACTTCAATGCCCAAAAAATATTTGAGAGGGCCCAGGTCCTTGACCTCAAACTCAGTAGCCAGTTTTTGTTTTAGACGCGTGATTTCTTCCACATCATCGCCTGTGATAACAATATCATCAACGTAAACAATGAGAGCAGTAAGTTTACCAGTCCTATGCTTGATAAACAGAGTATGATCTGAGTTGCCTTGGTGATACCTGTAACACCCCTTCCCAGTTTTACAATAATAAACCATCTGGCCGGGTCAGCGATGTAAAGAGAACTAGAAAACAGTATTAAAACAAGTATGCAACAGGTAAAAAGAAGCAACTACTAAGAGTGTAAAACTTACAATGGAAGCTAATAAAGTAAACTAAGGGTAACCACATACCTCATATCTGGATTCACAGAGCCACTAAACATGAATAGAAGTGAAATGACTGAAAATCTGAAATAACATTAATAGTCTGATACAAGACATACAACCATTAACAAGGTCCATGAACCATAGCTACAAATGTATGCCGAAAGTAAAGAAAAACTGAATGGTAAAACACTACAAACTGATGCCACCATAACGCTCATCCTAGGCGTAGTTTCCCACCTGGGTCACCTGTAAAAACATTGCCCACGAGGGGTCAGAGTAAGGAAAAATAACTCCTCCTAGTGACACTAAAAACATTTTCTCTTATGATGAATACATGTCTTTAGAAAATAGTTTTGTGCAATAAAAACATTTATGCTATATGTTATGCATGCCTTCACAACACTTCCTGGTCAATACATTTACTTGTTCTATGTTCGTGACATTCAGTTCAATAACCCAAGTCCCAACGTTCACTAACTAGTGTACTGTCTCACGTCAGGTTTATACTTGAGTTCTAGGTGGCTCCTAGCCTGCACATCTGTTACCCCAGAAATCGGTGATCCCTCCCAAGATAGCCAGCTCGCAAGTTGCGGCCTGCTCCGGAAGGTCGCGGCCTGTCGACCTTTTCTCCTAAGGGTGGGCGGACTGACCTCTCAGTCCGCGCGGCTAGAAAGGTCTCTCTAGCAAGACCGCCCAGGTCGCTCAGTCCGCGCGATTAAGGAGGTCCCCCTGGTCTGACCGCCCAGGTCGCGCAACAGCCGCTCGTTCTGCAGGGTCCGCGGACTGCTTCCTCAGTCCGCTCCTGCAGGCCGCGCGGTTAAATCGGTTAATCGTGTGGTGGTTCATTCTTCCTCAGGTGCAAACTGCCCAACAATGTGGCGGACTCGCATTCCTATCCGCCTAGACCGCTCGATAGCGATGTGCTCAGCAAGTGGCAGATTCAGTCTTAAGTCCGCCAGGTTGCCAGCCCGTCACCAAGTGCGACAAGCCTCCAGCAGGAGGCGACCTGCTCACCCTCAACCGCAGCGGGCTAGGCAGACCCGCTTAGCAATCCGCCAGCAGCAAGATCGTCCCAGACCGTGTGGCCTGGAGCGGAATCGGCGGACTCATCATTTGTACTTGCACGACCCAGCAACAGCCATCTCCAGCTCCAGGCAGTCCCAGACCGCGCGACCCGGTGCGGACTCAATGTTTGTACTCGCGCAGCTCACCGCTTCGCGGGTGGTGACGTTACTGAGACCGTTACCTCCTCGAGTCTATAAATAAGCCCCCAGACCTCTCATTCAAGGAGGACGAAGAGGTGTCAAGTTCCCAGCATTAGCTCCTGCGGACTCGAATCCTCGGTCCGCGCGACCTGCCTTCCTTCGCTCTGCTGGATCGAGCAGTCCGGTCGGCTTAGTCCAGCGAGCTGCCCGATCGTTAACCGCGCGGTCTGCCGACCTTCATTGGTCAAACCGCGCGGCCTCTGACATTCTTCTCTCCTTAGCCGCCAGCTTTCCCCTTGTACCCTTTTTTCTGCTTTCAATGTAAAGGTGCAACCTCGAGCTGTAATTTCGATTGTAATCAAAGGAAAGCCCGCCGCAAGAGTGTCATTCAAGCCGCGGGGGGCGAAGTCTGCTGTTGCCGCTGCTAGCGGCCCTCTCTTCTCTTTTCTTCTCCCGGTCTAACCATCAGAGCTACCCGCCAAAGTAACCGTCTGTTCGACAGTTCCCGATCAAGTTTCTCCCCTGCTCGAACAAACTTCTCCCTTGCTCCGCCAAACCTTCTCCTCTATTCCCCGCAACCCTCCTATTCACCCTAGCTTGTGAGATCGAACAACCCGTTAACTAGAAGGCGCATTTCTTGCATCGACAGTTAACACGCGACCTTCAGATCTCGACCAGACAGTGAAGTCAGTGGTTACTCATGTCAGACCACCAACCCCTTCCAAATATCCCTTGTACCAGCGAAGATACTCTCTGGGAAGCCCTTAGGCTGTTACGTCATGAAACTGCCAACAGTTTCAGGTACTTAACAATGCTCTAGCTGCTATTGCTCAACAGTTGGAGGCGCAACCAACAATAGACCTGTCTCCTCCGATCAATCAGGCATCTTCAGTGATGGACCAACCAATTTGTCCATCAGCCCATCCATATTCTTGTCCGCCAACAGTTTCAGTTGATCCTTACGCATATCCGACAAGTTATCCGCCTAGGCAGACCGCAGTCTCTCTACAGACTCCAGTTACTATGCAAGGAAAGAATTTCTTCAGACCCAGCCAAACCATCACTTACTCTGCCAATAATCCGAGAAAGCTGCCTAAATTTTCCGCTAAGAGGAAAATAGGCTCGAAAGCTTTGTTCCATTTCAAGCAACACGAGAGCGAGACCTTAGCCCACTTCATATAGCGCTTCCAAAGGAAAGCCTTAGAAGTTGAGAATATTGATCCTGAATTCAATAAAGTCGATTTTATGGTTGGTTTACAAGAAGGACCACTCAAGTTCGAGACCTACTTCCGTCAGCCAAGGACGTGTCAGGAGATGATTAGCCTCGCCCATGAATATATTTGCATTGAAAAGGAGGATCTCAATTTCATCTCCAGGCTTGTAGCAGTGAAGGATTCTTCTTCTTGCGAGCAGCCTCCAAAGTTTCTTCAGAAGGATTTTCAACCGCAAGCAAGGAAGGAAAGAATCGGCCAACGTCATCAACATTTCTTCTCAACTTTGGTCCATCAACAACAAGATGAAGACTTGTTTGAGTCAGAACTGAACGTAGCTATGCAGGAAGTAGACCAGGTCCTGAAGGGTAAGGATAACTGTAAAAACCTTGCCAACCGCCAAATCAAAGGCCAAAAGATTCAGATTCATTCTGTAAATTTCACAAAGTAAAAGGTCATGCGACAGAAGATTGCAAAGCCCTTCAGCAACTGATGGAGAAAATGTTGAAGCAGGGCAAATGCCAACATTTGCTCCAGAAGAATAATCCATCTCTTCCATAAAATCTCAAAAAGTAAAAGGAGACAAGCGACTTTCTTGCCTCAAAGTCCACAAAGCTATTCGCAATATGGGCCGGTTATATTTTCCTTTGCGCTCTTCAAACATTCATTTTTCTCTAAAACACTTCTAAGTGTTCTTTCATTTTCATTCAATAAAACTTACGTCAGAGATCTCATACTGACACAGTTCTCTTTTTGTAATGCTTCTCCTCTATATTTTTTCTCTTTGCCAAAGATCGCTGAACCGCTGAGATATCGTCAAGTCTTGTTGTTCCCTCCGTGGATTGTCCTCGGGCGTAAGACCACAATGACCACATATGGTGAGGAGTTTTTCATATATGTGCAGTGGGGGTCGTTCAATCTATGATGGTGAATTTCAGACTTCGGATCCCGACCGATGTCTAGCGCAGTGTGTGTGCCTAGGGGAGGCAGCCTGTGATAGTTCTATCGTGCCTCGTTAAGGGATACATTACAGTTACGATGATCTTTGCGTGACAAGCAATGACGATCAAGTGTAGCCTTGTCTCTTCGATCATCTCACAACTGTGACGGCCGAACACTCGGTGGTACTCTCAATCCGTGCCTTCGCGGGGCCCACAACTCCGCTGATCAATTCGCAGACAAGCAATAAGCCACTTGGCGCATCTAGTCTGATTGATCATCGATACTTGTAACCCGAGGCATGAGAGCAGTGTATCTGTCGATCCTTCTTAGACTATACCCTGGGTGACTTTGGCAAGTGATGCATAAGGCCCACGGGTGCTCTCCTGTGGCAGCATTCAACCTTTTTAGATCATCCTTAGGGTGTATCCCTCCTTTGTCTTTTTGCCTTCTTACAGATTAACATGTTAAATCCAACCCGTTCTAAGGATCTGCAATATCTATTTAGCTTATGGTCATCTTATATGCGCTGACTCCACAAAGCTCTATCAGATGGTTATCCACAAGCTCTCTTATCAGATGCTAGCGACACGAATCATTTAATCAAAGTATCTGATTCTCCTTGATTGACAAGTCATGCTGTTATAAGTCTAAATTAAGATGGTTTCATCTGACTGATCTGGATTTCATGTATAAAATATCATACTTGATCACGCGAGACAATCATTATCGCGGTCTGATCTTTACTCAGTTAATAACAGAGTTTGTCAGGTATCTCTTCTGTTATCCAATTATATCTTATCATATCAACATCCAACATTCGCAGGTTCCATCCAGGTACTTGCGACTTAGTTTTCTTTCTTCCATATATGCGACTCACTCTTCTTTTGCAGAGATTAGCGAATATTTGCAAGTTCCATCCAAGTACTTACAACTTAGTTTTATATCATACTTGTGATTTACTCCTCTTGCAGAAGTTAACAGGTGCTTGCAAGCCTCCTTCAGGTACTTGCAAGTTATCATTATTCTTTGTTTTTCCTCTCATCAATGTTTTGCAGAGCCCATTAGGAGACATTCATGTCTTCTTCGTTTTGCAAAAGCAACCCAGGTACGTATAAGATGCACCCATTTCCGCCTATGGTAATTCTTTCCTTCGCAGGAAAAAGCCAGACATTAGCAAATTTTCTCTAAGGAGTGACATCAGGTTCCATCTCTCCTTACCCCTTCCTTTTCTCTAGGGAAGGATCATGATTTTCGTGGGTCTCCTACTTTTTCGAAGTTCTTTTCAAAACTTGAAAAAGTGAGGGGATCATGTTACCCCAGAAATCGGTGATCCCTCCCAAGATAGCCAGCTCGCAAGTTGCGGCCTGCTCCGGAAGGTCGCGGCCTGTCGGCCTTTTCTCCTAAGGGTGGGCAGACTGACCTCTCAGTCCGCGCGGCTAGAAAGGTCTCTCTAGCAAGACCGCCCAGGTCGCTCAGTCCGCGCGATTAGGGCGGTCCCCCTGGTCTGACCGCCCAGGTCGCGCATCAACCGCTCGTTTTGCAGGGTCTGCGGACTGCTTCCTCAGTCCGCTCCTGCAGGCCGCGCGGTTAAATCGGTTAACCGTGTGGTGGTTCATTCTTTCTCAGGTGCAAACTACCCAACAATGTGGCGGACTCGCATTCCTATCCGCCTAGACCGCTCAATAGCGATGTGCTCAGCAAGTGGCGGATTCAGTCTTAAGTCCGCCAGGTCGCCAGCCCGTCGCCAAGCGCGACAAGCCTCCAGCAGGAGGCGACCTGCTCACCTTCAACCGCAGCGGGCTAGGCAGACCCGCTTAGCACTCCGCCAGCAGCAAGACCGTCCCAGACCGCGCGGCCTGGAGCGGACTCATCATTCGTACTCGCACGACCCAGCAGCAGCAATCTCCAGCTCCAGGCAGTCCCAGACCGCGCGACCCGGTGCGGACTCTGCGGACTCAATGTTTGTACTCGCACAGCTCACCGCTTCGCCGGTGGTGACGTTACCGAGACCGTTACCTCCTCGAGCCTATAAATAGGCCCCCATACCTCTCATTCAAGGAGGACGGAGAGGTGTCAAGGTCCCAGCATTAGCTCCTGCAGACTCGAATCCTCGGTCCGCGCGACCTGCCTTCCTTCGCTCTGCTAGATCGAGCAGTCCGCTCGGCTTAGTCCAGCGAGCTGCCCGATCGTTAACCGCGCGGTCTGCCGACCTTCATTGGTCAAACCGCGCGGCCTCTGGCATTCTTCTCTCCTTAGCCGCCAGCTTCCCCCTTGTACCCTTTTTTCTGTTTTCAATGTAAAGGTGCAACCTCGAGCTGTAATTTCGATTGTAATCAAAGGAAAGCCCGCAGCAAGAGTGGCATTCAAGCCGCGGCGGGCGAAGTCTGCTGTTGCCGCTGTTAGCGGCCCTCTCTTCTCTTTTCTTCTCCCGGTCTAACCATCAGAGCTAACCGCCAAAGTAATCGTCTGTTCGACAGTTCCCGATCAAGTTTCTCCCCTGCTCGAACAAACTTCTCCCTTGCTCCGCCAAACCTTCGCCTCTATTCCCCGCAACCCTCCTATTCACCCTAGCTTGTGAGATCGAACAACCCGTTAACTAGAAGGCGCATTTCTTGCATCGACAACATCTACTTGGAAGGATCTAGGCAGAGTATCTCCTGACGCGCATCTGAACTGACGACCCGAGACCATCTGACGAACTCAATTGTTCTAGTGTCGCGCGGACACGGTCTCGAATCTACTAACTGTCTCAAAGGGGAGTCAACTCCCAAGACTATACTGCTCATAGAGTGCCATATGCCTTATGAGAAAGGTAGTGTGTCTCTACCTAGCACGAAAAGACTTATGTGTGTTTACTGACTTTTTTGGTCTGATGCTACTTTGCTTTGAATATCTCTTTTGGTGTACTACTGAACGACCCTTGACTTTCTCGTGGTCGACTAGAAGGGACATTCACGCCCTTGGTTGGACAAATTCCAAGTTTACGTACACGGGTAAAGGTTTCGTACCTAACGTTACTGTTCATGATCTGACTACTTTGGTCTTGCAGAAGGGTGTCATCCTACACATTTTCCGCGACCGTTTTCCTATTACCACACCTTTCTATGCCTGGTCATGATGTTTGTACAAAACCTACAAATGCGTATACAAAAATACATTTTTTGCTACATCTAACTAACAGGAATTGGATTTCCTTACTGTGGTGGTGCGGCGCTCGTACACTCGGCGCGATGACATTAGCTTTTCCGAAGGAAATCCGACTGCTTGGACTTTCAGAACCATGTCCCGAGGCCACCAAAATCCTGCAATCCAAGACAAGCCTAATTTATACATTTTCCACTTAGGGTTTTCGTTGGAAAAATTCCCAAAATGCTAGGGTAACCCAAAATCAAAGAATAACATAAAGTATTACCTTTACGAGGGAGTGATTGAGACTCTCAATGCGCCCAACTCCACTTTCACGGTGTATTTTGTACTCCAAAACCTAATTAGGGCAATATGATGAAAACCTAGTTTAGATTAACTTCTAAATCGAAGGATTTCCATGAAGGAATAAAGACGAGGGAAAAATACAACTCACCGGAACCAAACGTTTTCAACTTTCACCGGTTAGGGTTGAATCCGGTTCTTCCACGACCAAGGAAGGAAAAGGAACACCCACCGACGCCCGCAGAGGAAGGAGGAGAAGTCGGCGTTGAGATCTGGAGCAAGGAAGGCCGCCGGCTAGGGCAGCGGGGGCGTCGGCTCGTGCGTCGCTGCTTGCGGAACGGGAGAAAATCGGGAGAATGTCGCCCTGCGGTTTGCGGCTTTTTCCTGTGAGAATGAGGCGTGTGCGGGTTTTAGAATTACGGGCTTTGCGGTTTTGTTGATAACCGCATGAGGAGAGGGGGTGAAAACTGCTATTGGCACCCCAAAGCTATTAGTTCTTGCTATACACAACCCACTTCACACTAACTCCTTTGAACTTAATCGATTTCGCCGTGCAACGTTACTAAAATTAAAATGCGTCTCACTATCATTTTGACTAACATAAATTACAAATTAATGAACGTTACCTTAGACATAGTAACATTGTACCTTGACGGCGCGCTGCCTCGATCAAAATCCGTCGCGACTCGACCCTACAATTTAAAATAAATTTCGCGTCAAATAACGGATGTTATAAATCTCCCTGAATCAAAGAGGAAACAATAGTCTGCATTGCTCTTAAGCTCATCCTCTCGCTCCCAAGTATACTCTGGATGATCACAGTTCATCCAAAGGACTTTGACCATGCGAATCTCTCTATTCCTGAGCTTCTGTATCCTTGATTCCACAATTCTGACTGGTCTAACCCCAATACTAAGATCTGTCTCGATTGGTGTTTCCTCGGTACTGATGATCTGACTGGAATCTCTGACTGCTCTCCTCAGGTAGGAGACATGAAATACATCATGTACACCACTCATTTCCTCAGGTAAGGTCAACCCATATGTAACCTCACCAACTCTTTCCAGTACCTCAAAAGGACCAACGAATCTGGGGCTCAGTTTTTTCATCCGCTTTATTCTAGAGACTCCTCTGACTGGTCTGACCTTCAGATAAACGTAGTCTCCAACACTGAACTCTACTGACCTGTGTTTCTGATCATGATACTTGGCCTGGAGATCCTGAGCTGTCTTCATACGCTCCTGAATGAGCTTGATCCTATCCGTGGTCTTATAAATCCACGACTCCCTGATGGTAGATCTTTCTTCAGTTTCTGCCCAACACAACGGTGTCTGACAATGCCTACCATATAGAGCCTCGAACGGTGCCATCCCAATACTTGTCTGAAAACTGTTGTTGTAGGAGAACTCCACAAGAGTAACATACTTCTCACACTTTCCTCCAAAGTTCAAAATGCACATCCGTAGCAGATCTTCCAAAGTCCTATTTGTGTGCTCAGTCTGTCCATCTGTCAGGGGATGGAATGCGGTGCTGAAATGTAATCTGGTACCCAACCGCTCCTGAACGTATCTCCACTCCCTGGAGGTA
This sequence comes from Platanthera zijinensis, assembly GCA_039513925.1. Taxonomy (NCBI): domain Eukaryota; kingdom Viridiplantae; phylum Streptophyta; class Magnoliopsida; order Asparagales; family Orchidaceae; genus Platanthera; species Platanthera zijinensis. The sequence goes on from CM077082.1 coordinate 70,909,797, forward strand.
AACCTGCCATCTCGGTCTGAAACAATAGTTTTGGGAACACCGTGAAGTCGAACTATCTCGTCTATATATAACTGTGTCAGCTTCGGACCTTGATCCGTCTTCCTAAGAGAAATGAAATGGGCGACCTTAGAAAGACGGTCAACTATAACCCATAAGGACTCATTCCCACTCTGCGATCTCGGCAGACCATGGATGAAATCCATGGATATATGCTCAAAAGTCCACTCGGGAATGGGAAACGGCTGCAACTTGCCTCCAGGCCTTTGACACTCGGCCTTAACTAGCATGCAAGTCTCGCACTTCCCTACATAATCTGCAACGTCACTTTTCAAGCCTGGCCACCAGACTACCTTCTTGAGATCTGCATACATTTTCGTGCTGCCCGGATGTATAGAATACCCGGAGTTATGAGCCTCAAACAGAATGTCCTCGCGAAGATGGCTAACATCGGGGATACACACCCTGTCATTATGCAATAATAAATCATCCTGAATAGTGAATCTCTCTTTCTGACCCGTCTGCACTGAGATCCAAATCTCTGCCATCTTTGGATCCAAAGGTAGAGCTGTCCTGATTTTATCCTTAATGTCGCATGTAATCTCCATCCAACTCAACCTTGCAGAACCAAAACTACAACGTGGCACAACGGTGATGTCCAGTCTCTTCAGTTCCCGCACCAACTCCTTTTGCTGAGTGAGAAGGGAAGAACACAAACATCTCCGGCTAAGGGCGTCGGCTACAACGTTCGCCTTTCCTGGATCGTACTGAATGTCTACGTCGTAGTCCGATAAAAACTCTAACCATCTGCGCTGCCTCAAATTGAGCTCCCGTTGATCAAAGATATACTTGAGGCTCTTATGATCAGTGAAGATCTCGCAACGCACTCTATAAAGATAGTGGCTCCATATCTTCAGGGCATGTATGACTGCTACAAGCTCCAAGTCATGCACGGGATAGTTCCTCTCATGCACCTTTAACTGTCTCGAGGCATAGGCTACGACCTTTCCATGCTGCATGAGAACACAACCCAAACTCTGACCTGACGCATCGTTATAAATCTGAAACCCGTCAGGCCCTGAAGGTAAACTCAAGATCGGTGCGGTCATCAACCCGCCCTTCAAGTCCTCAAAAGCCAACTCGCATTCAGCTGTCCAAACCAAGCCCTTACCCTTCCTGGTGAGGGAAGTCAGTGACAAGGCTATCTTTGAGAAATCCTTGATGAATCTCCTGTAGTAACCAGCTAGACCCAAAAAGTTGCGAACCTCTGAGACTGTCGTTGGCCTTGGTCAATTCTTAATGACCTCTATCTTCTTCGGATCAACACTAACCCCTTTCTGACTGATAGCGTGACCTAAGAATGCAATCTCTGAAAGCCAGAACTCACATTTTGAGAACTTGACATACAGCTGGTTCTTCCTGAGGGTGCTCAAAATAATCCTGAGGTGAGCGACATGATCTTCTGCACTCTTTGAGAACACCAAGATATCATCTATAAAGACGATAACGAAACGGTCCAAGTACTCCCGAAATACCCTGTTCATCAGATCCATAAATACTGAAGGGGCATTGGTCAGCCCGAACGACATGACCACGAACTCGAAGTGTGCATATCTGGTACTGAAGGCCGTCTTCTGTATATCCACGTCCCGAATCTTTAACTGATGGTAGCCCGATCTCAAATCGAACTTGGAAAAGGTGCACGATTCCACCAACTGGTCGAACAAATCATCAATCCTGGGAATTGGGTACTTGTTCTTTACCGTCAGTTTGTTTAATTCACGGTAGTCTATGCACAGTCTCAGACTACCATTCTTTTTCTTCACAAATAGAACTGGAGCACTCCAAGGTGAAATACTGGGGCGCATAAAACCCAAATCAAGCAACTCCTGCAACTGGCTCTTCAACTCCGCTAGTTCTCTTGGAGCCATCCGGTAGGGGGATTTGGCTACCGGTGTAGCCCCAGGCTGTAAGTCTATCGGGAACTCAATCTCTCTATCTGGAGGGGCACCAGGGAGCTCTTCCGGGAAAACATCGGGGAACTCCTGCACCACTGGTACCTCTGACACGTCAGCCTTAGTCTCCGCGTTCATCAGTACTACGAAGGTTTCACAACCCTTACTGATGCACCTTCTTGCTTGGACTGCGTAGATGATTATTTTCACTACTCCCTTCAAGCCCTGAAAAGAAAATGCAGTTTGGTTTGGGCTCTCAAATTGTATCTGCTTCGCCCTACAGTCAATCCTGGCGTTGACTGCCGAAAGCCAGTCCATTCCAAAGATCTGGTCGAATCCTACAATATGTAGCTGCAAAGTTTCCACGATAATCTCGGTATCACCAAACTGCACCGGTGCCCTGCACTTATCTCTGGTCTGCAGAAGGGATCCATTCGACATCATGACTTCTAGCGGTACTGTCTCTGGAAAGACTTCTAAATTCAGCTTATGCACTAGAGATTCTGCGATTAACGAGTGCGAGGCGCCCGTATCAAACAGAATCTTAGAGGGTAAATTACGAATCATAAGGATACCTATATGAATGATTTACAAAAGATGAAGAGAGTGTCACTACGGAGGATTTAATTAAACTTTAAGCAAAATAAACACTTACCAGTCACTACATCATCCTGATCCTTTGCCTCCTGCTGACCAAGCCCATACGCTTTGGGCGACACTAAATCTCGACCCTGCTGTGTTCTCCCATCAGTGATCATCAACGCTTTGCCCTTGTCTACTCTGCTAGAGCCACCAACCTCGTACTTCGACTGCAAGAACAAATTACATTTGTCGTCTACAGTAATTACATAAATGTAATGAATACAACAAGGCTTTGATTACCTGATTCGCACCAACTTCCTGACAGTAGCGATGCATGTGTCCAGGTTGTCGGCACTTGTAACACACGCCTGCGCTGGCCAAACACTCTCCTAGATGGCGACGCTGACACTTGGGACAAGTGGGGTAGTCCTTGCTCCTGTCTCTAGACTGACCACTCTTCTTCGCATCAGGCTTCTGCTTCTTGTTCAAGTTCTTCCCTTGGTCATTCTTGCTCTGTTGCGGCTGATGCAAATCCTGAGATCGCTTCGTACGGAAATTGCTTCGCTTCTGAACCTTCTGCTGATCAGCCTCCAGCCTGCGAGCCGTATCCACTAAGCTCCTGTAGTCAGCGCTGACCATGGTAATCAGCGACTGCCTCAACGTGTCACGTAAGCCATCCACAAAGCGGCTGTACTTCTCAGCCTGATCTCCCTGCATCACGCCCGCATATCGAGCCAGATGGGTAAGCTCTCGCTCGTACTCAGTAACGGTCTTGTCCCCCTGGAAAAGCCTAAGATATTTCTCCTGGAGACCTCGTCGTGCGGAAGGAGGCACGAACCAATTTGCAAGGGCTCTAGAAAATTCGCCCCACGTAAACATGCCCGACGTACGACCTGGCCAAAAGCATGGTCATACTAATTAAAATGAACGTATTACTTCCTAAAATAAAGGAAATTTTCATAACAATTTACCTGCAGGATCATCTGCCCGGTACTTGTCCCACCAGACCTTTGCCTCACCTCAGAGGAGGAAAACTGTCAGAGGGACCTTCTTGTTCTCCGGGCACTCCATTACGTTCAACAAATCTCTGGTGTTAGCTATCCAATCGTCTGTATCCATCAGGGTCTCATCCCCACTGTAGTTCGAGGGTTGAAGCTCTCTAAAGTTCCTCAAATAGCGTTCCAGGGTCATCTCCACGGGTGCTGGCGCAGGAGCTGGTGTAGGGGCTAGTACTTGTACTGGAGCTGGAAACCCTGCAGCCAGTCCTCTTTGAAACTCCATCAAGGCAACAGTGACCGCCTTGGCAATCTGAGACGCTATGTCAGTGCCCTCTGGAGCTGCTGGAACTGGTGGTACCTGTGGCACGACAGCGTCTCCCATGGTCGCGTTAGGAGCAGGGTCCTGACATGAAGATTCACCCGGTTCACTGACTCGTGGTGCCTGATAGAACATATAAAAGAAATCTGATTATTTATCAAGCATCTGTGAAATCTGGCTTATCACTTTTATTTCGTACTCTTGCGAACATTAAGGCTTAAACGCAACTTAAATACTCTACTAACAAGAGTTTATTCTTACACATTCCTATGACTCTGTGAAATCTTTCTTGGGTTCAGGGATCCTAAACCTGGCTCTGATACCAATTTGTAACACTCCTTCCCAGTTTTACAATAATCAGCCATCCGGGCGGGTCAGCGATGTGAAGAGAACTAGGAAACAATATTAAAACTAGTATGCAACAGGTAAAAAGAAGCAACTACTAAGAGTGTAAAACTTACAACGGAAGCTAAGAAAGTAAACTAAGGGTAACCACATACCTCATATCTGGTTTCACAGAGCCACTATACATGAATAGAAGTGAAATGACTGAAAATCTGAAATAACATTAAAAGTCTGATACAAGACGTACAACCATTAACAAGATCCATGAACCATAGCTACAAATGTATGAACTTAACCCAATTAGTGATAGGTGGTTGTCCCATAGTGTAATGCATACACTCGACTTGCCCCCATTATGCTGGTGGACAGGTGTGCGCTTCCAGCTTAGGAACCGCTCTAATCGGTCACACCAATCTTGACATACCTCAGGCTCAAGTGTGCCCTCAAAATCCCCAACATTTAATTTTATATCCGCATCCCGCCTAGGTGGATTCCTATTCTCTTGATTCACTGGTTCGGGTTTTTGTTGTGGAGTGGGTTGTTGTGCAGGAAGACCCCCTAAATGAAATTAGGCTTCTAGGTTATTGAAAGAAGTGCGCAACCCTAACATAAAATTGATTTTATCTCTCATGGAGACAGTGTGTGCAGTGACATCAGTCATGAGTTCTTCCATATGTTTGCCCATGTCATCTAACCCCCCCCCCCCCCCCATCTTGGTGTTCGACTCTCGACTCCATGGATTAAATTTGATAACTCTTAAAATCTAAAATTTCGGAAGCGTATGTCGCTCGGTTATCCTACAATACGAGTGAGATATCCCAACAACCACACCAAATTGATGTAAACTAAACTTAGGGATTTCGAATTTAATCAATAACTCCTGCGATCTCTTAAAATTATTGCGGAGCAAAGAAACTTCATAGATTATTTTAAAACGAAAAACGATCTAGGCATTGCAAACGAGCATAAGGCTACCGATCAAACATAAGACGTCATGAATAACAGTTCGATAGACAGAGGAATCAGGTGGTTGACATTCACGTATATGAAATTGACGATAATAAGAAGATAAGATTAATCTGGCAGGCTCTTAATAATTAACTGATCATTTGTGTAATTTGATCATAAACTGACCTACATTCTGTGAGCGAGAAAAACAAAGAGGTATACCATAGGGGGGGGGGGGAGTGGCAACGACTAAAAGGTTCTCTGGTAGGAGGTAGAAGGTTATAGGTAACTGATGTGCTTGGGACTCCAAAGATGGACTACCTGGAATCATGTCTGCCAGTAGCACGCCAGGAGGGATAGTGACTGGTAGAGGCAAAGTCGCTGTGGTCAGGAGAGATCACTAGCATCGGCGGTGCAGTCTGGGAAGAGGGTATCGCGCGGCTGGAAGGAGAGGGAAGACAGTGATATCTCCGGAGCCGTCAGTGGAAGTTGCAGGAGTGGTCTCTGGTGTCCTAGAAAAGCTCCGACGTCTGCGTTGGCTATCTCAAGTTTACCTACATCTTCAAATGACTCAAAGCCATCGCCCGCAATATCCCACAATGTAGACTCTCCTTTATTGTATTTTTGATCTCTTCTAGAAAGAAGACGAAGATTGCTATGAATATTTATTAAATTTTTTGCACGTTGCGGTGTCATTCTTATTCCTTTTCATTGAATAGATGAAGGTGTAAGTACTCCAATTTCTCTCGGCGCATGAAGAAGATGATGGTTGTACTAATAACTTCATTACAATGGTTTGAAGCGAAGGGGCCGACAAGCCATGATTTATCCACCAAGTCTTTGGATCTAAGAGATAACGATTTTGAATTGAATCATAATCGTTAAAATCCCCCGATTTGTCAATGAACCCCGCATACTCCTTGGCGACCACATTACGCTCCATTAAGCTTGGAAAATACTTTTTCAAGCATTTAATTCTTTCCTTGCTAACTTCTGGATCTTTATGATGAGCAATTCTGTTTGGATCCTCCGTTAGCCATTGTTCACTATAATATCTAGTAAAAAAAATTGAGTTAAAAATCAATTATACAAATGACAAATATAAATTTATAATTAAAAAAATACCTTTGATTCAATGAATGCACAAAGCGATGATGCGGAGTATTATTCTTGTTCCAATGATCCACTAGGATAACATGTACTACCTCATAAAAGGTAGACACATCTTCTCTTTTCCTCTCATGAGAGTAGATAGCCTTCATCACCAATGTTGTCAAGATCGAGATCTTACCTAAGATTGGTCGGCAGTGGTAAGATTGTAAAACGTGGGATCAACACGAAACGGTAAGATTTTACTTAGTATACAAAATTAAATAAATCTAATTTATATATAAATATATGTAGTAAATCAATAATCATAAAGCAATATATATAAAAGAAAAGTTCAACTGCATAGTAAATAATAATAGTAGTATAGTACATTTAACTTATTCAAAATAAGTCATCTAAGCTAAAGTCTAAATTGCCTAATGAAGCATCTTCGTCGCCTTCATCTATCCCAAGATCTTGTTCTCCTTCTTCTATGTGAGTAGCTGCCTCTTCAATATCCGGAGGCTATATCTCAAGATCTTCTTCATCATCTTCATCGGCAACAATCCACTCATTATCGGATGGAATATCATCAAAATTATATTTCTGAGTTTTCTTCAACTTGCTATTGATCAAACGAGAATTCGCCATCACAAAGACAACATCATTCATTGTCATTTGCTTCAAACGATTTCTTCTTTTTGTGTGTACATAGGAAAAAAAATATAATTAGTATACAATAATTTTGGTGATTAAAAATATTTAATAAATTGTAACTATATCCTTTCAAATGCACTCCAATTTTGCTCACATCCAGAAGAACTACATGTCAAGCTCAATACACGTTTTGCAAAATGTTGTAGCTTCAGATGTTCTTCTCCATAAGAATCCCACCATGCCGCCGGAGTTTTGTTATTAATACCAGTTTTGGCTACTATAAAGGCAAAGAATTTTTTCCGATTCTTAAAATCCTTGAAATTTCATCAATATCTCCCCCGATCATTCTTTCTAAACAGTCATATAGTCCTCTGTTCTCCTCATAATCAGCTTTAAATGATGGACTATTGTGAAATTGAGGGTTTAGATAATAGCATGCGACATGTAATGGTCTGTGTAATTGTTTATCCCATCGAGCATCAATCACATACCAAACTGGTTGATAACTAATCATCACAAATAATAGAATTTGTATATAAGGAAAAAATCTCATATCTAGACTATAATACTTAAAAAAAGAAACCAATTGACTTGTAATTTTTGCACACCATTAAAGGCATGGGCAATGTGTTCTTTTGCTCGATCCATTCCCTCATATATATATCCCATAACAAGCTTCTCATCAGAATCAACCAAACGAAGCACCTTCATTAAGGGATAAACACCCTTCAAGCAAATGACAATATTCTTCCAAAAATCTTTATCCATCACCACCTCCTTAATTAGCTTTCCTTCACTTGAACATGAAGATCGGCTAGCAATAGATGGCGGAGTATCAGAGGACGGGGCCAACTGCAGTGGGGCATCGATAGTAGAAGAGCGACGAGAGTAGACCCGAATAACAGGTGGAGTTGGACGGACCGGAACCGGATCAAGAGGAGGAGGAGATGAGGAGGAGCAGGGAACCGGGATGATAGGACGAACCACATCCGGAGCAGAAGAGAGGGGAACTATATCTGGAGCAGAAAAGAAGGGAAGATCTTCCCGGAAAGTAACGTCCGCAGAAACGGTAACCTTGCGGGTAGTAGGTGAATAGCACATATACCCCTTCTGAGTGCGAGAGTAACCGACGAATATATGTTTGGCCGCACGGGGTGCCAACTTGTCGGTAGGAGGGCCGAGATGGTGAACGTAGCAAGTACATCCAAAGATACGAGGAGTTACAGGAAAGGCTGGAGTGGACGGAAACAAGAGGCTGAACGGAGTGGCATGCTGAAGAACGGAGGACGGTTGATAAGAAAACAGGCAGTGGAGAGCGCAAAGTGCCAGTATGGTTTGGGAACCTGCATTTGAAGCATAAGGGACCGAGCCACATCCAGAAGGTGGCGATTCTTGCGCTCGGCGACACCATTTTGTTGCGGAGTATATGCACATGAGGTTTGGTGGATAATGCCGAACTCAGAGCAGAGGGTAGCAAAGTCATTACCAGTGTATTCTCGCGCATTGTCTGTACGAATAGTACGAATGGGTACAGAGAATTGAGTACCAGTCTCAAGGATGAATGCCCGGAAGACACGAGGGAGCTCAGACCGATCGCGAAGGAGATACAACCACGTCATGCGCGAATAATCATCAATAAAGGTAACGAAATACCGATAACCAGAGATGCTAGTGAGTTTGTACGGACCCTATATATCGGAGTGAACTAAGATAAAAGGAGCAGAGCTCCGAGTACAATGAGAGGGAAAAGATGTGCGTGGCTGTTTGCCAAAAATACATGTTTCACATTGAAAAACAGGAAGAGATACATTCGGGAGAGCCTTCTGGAAGACCGGTAGAGGAGCATGACCAAGACGTCGATGCCAATCGAAAGAGGAGACAGATGCGAGGAGAGTAAGAGAATCGTCAAGAAGGTAAAGCCCATTCTGCAGTTGCCCCTTACCAATGATAGTCCGCGTCTGTTGATCCTGTATCACACAAGAAGAAGAAGTAAAGGTTATGGAGCATTGTAAATCAGAAGTAAGACGACCAACAGAGAGTAAATTGAACGGAGAGCCCGGAACATGAAGAACCGAGCGGAGGTGGAGAGACGGGGTGAGAGAGATATCGGCACATCCAGCCACAGGGACGGAGGCGCCATTGGCAACGGTAATGGACTGCGGGTGCGATGTAGACAAGTACTGAGGTGGCCGATTAGAGGTGATGTGGTGAGTGGCACCCGAGTCGAGGATCCATCGCGGGCCAGAGGAAAGGCAGGTGATACCTTCAGGGGAAAAGGAGGCAGCGGAGGCAACCGAGGCAGGCGGACGGCTGAGCAGCCCATGAAGATGCTGAAGCTGGAGGCGAACCTCGTCGAGGCCAGAAGGAGCAGGAGAAGCGTCGGTGGCAGCAACAGAAGCCTGCGGACGAGGAGGGAGACCATGCTTGCGATAACACGTGGCTTCAAAATGCCAATCTTTGCCGCAGAACGAGCACTTAGGCCGAGGCCGTCCTCCGCGACCACGTCCCCGAGAATCAGAGCGGCCTCCACGGACGGAGGAGGGAGGAGGCAGTAACGGTGGAGGTACCTGCTGGAGAAGAACCGGAGAAGGAGGTCCAGACACATCAGGAGGCGGAGTGACTTTGAGAAGCATGGAGCACACATCTGAGAATGACGGAGTAACAACAGAGGAGAGGATGTGAGCCCGGACACTGTGAAGGTGATGGGGTAGCCGAGCCATCATCATGGCGATCCCCACAGCTTCCTTTTGGACACGTTGGGCAGCAAGGTCGCCAGTAGGAGGCTGATGTTGGATCCATGCCTCGACCAAAGATCGAGCCTGAGCAACAAAGGATGTCAGATCGGTCGTACCACTTCTATCGAGGGCTTGGAGAGCAGTGATAATGTCATACAGATGGTGAAGACTATCTTTGCCGGAGTAGAGAGTATGGAGCTCGTCCCACATTCCTTTGGCCGTCTCATGATACATGGCCAAGCGATAGGATTCACTATCAAGAGAATTAAGAATCCAGGTCTGGACCCGACCATCATTGCGTAACCAATCATCAGTAGGAGTACCGGTAACACCCTGGGTCAAGTGATGAAGAAACCCCTTGGATTGCAAGACCCGGTGAACAGAATGTGCCCATTCCACGAAATTCTTCTTACCAGTCAGAGAGATAGTCGTAATACGAAGTTCATCCCGCACTTCTGGAAGAGAAGTCGGGCGGTCTGCAGGAGGAATAGCCGTGCCGGTGGAATCGGCAGAAGAACCCATAGAGGAGAAGCGGCTAGGAAAGCAGACCGGCAAGAGAGGAACAACCCGCGCGGCTAGCAGGCGGGCAGAGACAGTCCGCCCGGTCACGATGTAAAAGGCACACCAGCGGCAGGAGGAAACCGCGACCAGAGGCGGAGAAGAACCAACGGACAGAGACAGGTTGCACGGACAGGCTGAGCACAGCAGCGGTCAAAGGAGGAGCGACTAGCGGGAAGAGAGAAGAGACCGCGAGTAAAGACACTCAAGCGGAGAGGCCGGGAAGGAAGCCGCGGCGAGAAGAGGCAGGCAGCTGCGAGAAGACAGCAGACCGCTGCGAGAAGAGGCAGCCGCAGCGAGAACCAAACCGCAGCGAGAAGAGGAAGCCGCGGGGGGAAAGGCAGGCCGCGTGCGAGAAGAAAGCAGGCCGCAGCGAGAAGAGGCAGCGGCAAGTGGCGAGCCGCTGCGAGAAAAAGACTCAGTCCGCGCGGTCACACCAGTGATAAGAGGATCACGACCAAAAAATGCGGAGGGAAGTCCGCACGGTCAGGTGGACAAGGTCGCGGATAGAGGAGAGGCCGCATAGGAAAGAACGAGTAGCCGGGAGTAGGAGACCGCGGCGGATAGCACAGGTGAGACCGCACGAGAAGAAAGACAGGCGGGCCCCACACGAGTGCTATAAGAGGCGGAAGGGGAGGAGTGGAACCACGGAGGGAAGGTGGTGGAAGGGAGAGAAGGGAGGAGAAGCGGATAGCCAGAATCAGACCGCCCGAGACCGAGCGAGAAGAGCGAGAAGCGGATAGTGCAGGCTGTCCGCAGCTAGCCGCTTGCCGACTTGAGAACTCGGGAAGAAAGGCGGTTAAGAGGAGGCTATCCGCGTAGACTGGACCGGTGGCTCTGATACCATGTAGAAAAGGGTAAAATCCACCTTGTATATATGTTCACTTGTTTAGAATACAAAGAATGAGTACAAATATATAGATGAGAGATAGAGAGAGCAAGGTCCTATACACAATGTGGGACTAAAGAAGAGAGAGAGAATATAATATAAAACACATAAATGGGCCTATTTAAGTGGGCTTCTTTAACAATTTGAATTGAACTTTCTTATCAAAGCAAGTTTGTTCTCATTAAGGTAGCCCAAAGTTAAGTATGAAGGGCAAAACATGTCATTGTCGGTCTCACTAAATTCCTGTCTTTAGTGAAGGTTTTCAATAAAGATATGAGGGCTGTTCTCGAATAAATATATGTCGTGATTCTCTTTGCTTTTGGAATTGTATCATGATGCACTTGTATCTTCTTCTCAAAATCCTGTAGCATCAAATCAATACAATGAGCAGCACATGAAGTCTAATATAATCTTTTCCTCTTTAACATTAACATTTCTCCAGCTGCTTTGTAATTTGCAGCATTGTCCGTCACCATCTGGACAACATTCTCTTCACCTACCTCATCAACAATATCATCAACCATCTTGAAGACATTTTCTGTTGTTTTGGATATATGAGATGCATCAATGGACTTTAGAAATATAGTTTCCATTGAACTATTCACTAAGAAATTGATCAATGTTCTCCTTCTTTTATCAGTCCATCCATCTATCATTATAAGTACATCTCATTTTCTTTCAATGAGCTCTATGTTCTGAAATATTCTCCATAGTCTGTTGATATTGTTGCTTCAGATATTTCACTCTTATATCATGATATGATGGAGACTTAAAACCCAAGCCTTGCCTTGATATAGATTCACACATCTTATGAAATTCTTCACTTTTTACCACATTGAATCGTAAAACGTTGTTGTAGATGAATGATGCTATATCATTGCATGCTTCTTCATGCAATCCTTTCTTGAAAATTGAATTGATGGTATTTAGAGTTGTACTTGCTCCACTTCTCTTAAAAAGTCCAGTTGAGTTTCTGTCTTCCCCTTTCCTCTTCAAATCTCCAACATCATCTTCTTTTTCCACACGAGGGATTGTTTTCTTTAATAACTTTTCTTGCAACCCAACAACATTCTCCCATATCTCTTTCTTCACTTCCGCAGGAACAGCTTTACATGCTCCAATGTCTTTTTGAGTACCCGCCAAATGATGCTTCAATCTATAAATTCTCCCGGTCACTGTTTTCTCACAAAATTTGCAATTTATTTTTCTCGCATTTTCTTCAACTGGGATGCCATATTTCCATCCAATATCACTCTTACTTCCAGGAGCATTTTTGCCCATTTTAGACCCTTTGCTAGCGGTTGCAGGAGCATTGCTACTCCCAACTGCACTACCTGAAGCACCCCTTGAAGTCATTTTTAACTACCTACTCAATAAAAATCAAATCATAAGCACATGAAACAAAAATCATTAAAAATCAAATCATAAGCACATGAAACAAATCATAAGCACATGAAACAAAAATCAAATCATACTAACTACTCAATAAAAATCAAATCATACTACCTACTCAATAAAAATCAAATCATACTACCTACTCAATAAAAATCAAATCATAAGCACATGAAACAAAAAAAATATTCAAGCATACACTAACTTGCATTTTAAAACTTTATTTAAATTCCATTATACTTCAGATCAAGGTTCCGTTTGGAACGACGATGAAGATCGTGAACGCGGTGATTATGAACAGTCATTCTTGAACGCCTGACCTCACCTAAGAAACTTCATCCATTTTTATGTTCAAAACTAGTTTTCTTTTCTTGGTGGCGGTCATATCCTTTGTCAAGCCAAATAAACATTCGATGATGGTGTCATTTTTGTCCAAACTCACCGGGGCAAAAATGGCATGCAAAATGGAGCCCAAGTATTTAATCCAAATTTCCATATAATCTTTCTCAACCCTACTTCTATTAAAATGTTTACTAAGTTCAAAATTCATTCTTAAATCACATCAAATCAATATAATAAATATATTTGAAAGAGTATTTCTGTAAGTACATCATACCTAATAGAATCAATTAGTTTCAAATTAGGGTTTATGCTCTAGAATGGACTATGGTGAATTATTAGTTTCACGTTGAAAATCTGTTATTATAAGAAATCTGAAAATAAACCCTACATAAAGAAAATTCCTGCAATATCCATAACCAATTCACAAGTTCAATAAACTAGATGTTATAAACTTGGTCAAATATCTAAGAGACGGATTTGAAAATTGCTTGAAGTTCGCGGGGAAGGAAGGAGTCGCACCAGATCGGGATGGCAAGTGGCGGCCGAACCCTTCTCGGGCGGGCAAACACCAGCGGCGGCGGTGTCTCACTGTCGCGCGCAGGCAGAATAGGGCGGCAACGGCGTCTCACTGTCGCGCTTAGGTGGAATAGGGCGGCAGCGGGCAGCGGCTGCTTCGCACAGCTCGCACACAGGCGGGAGGGGAGTGTCGGGCCGAACCCTAGGAGAAGAGGCGATTTCGTTCTTTTTGTCGCAAACCCGAGGCATCAAAATAGTTTTTTTGTGACTAGGGTTCGGGTTCGTGAGTTATTATAAGCTTTTACCGTGGAAACGGTAGGATCTTACGGGATCGTAGGATCGTACGATCCTACGATCCTAAACGGTGATCCTACCTTTTCTACGGAACGCGCGATCTAGGCTCGCCCGAGGATCGTTTCCCCGTAAAAAACGATCGTACGATCTTACGTGCAAAATCACGATCTTGACAACATTGTTCCTCACCCTTTCAATCATTGTGTCCCACATATCATATATTGTATGAAGATAAGACTTATCCGTATAGCAAAAGCGAATCATGTCATATATTGAAGCGGTGAATGAAAGAATATACTCAATAGAAGCTCACCAATCATCATCCAAGACCTTCTCTTTCATATGTCTTGCCTTTTCCATATCATCATCACGATATAGAAGCCACTGATCACTAATAACCATTCTTTGAAGTCCATTTTTTATAAGTTTGAATCGTTTTAACATGATGATAATTAAAGCAAAACGAGTTTCGACAATAGACAATTTCAAGCTCACAAACTCATTAAACATAGCCAATCTCATGGAATGATTCATTATATAGTTCTTAATGAACATGACATCATCACTAATATAGGTAATCCACGAACATTCTTCATACGTAACCGCATTATTCTCTGAATTCTTAGCGGCACATATGTTCTTCAAAGTTAGATTAAAAGTGTGCACCACACAAGGAGTCCAAAAAATTGATGGAAACTCACTCTCAATTAGTTGTCCCGCCCCCTTGCAATTCACCGCATTATCTGTTATAACCTGAACAATCTTTTCATATCCGATTTCTAAAATGACCTCTTTGATCAAAGAGGCAATGAAATACTTGTCCTTGGTTTGACCTTCACGATTAACTTCCTTCAAGAACATTGTTTTTGAATCAGTTATTGCCATGAAATTAATGAGTGGTCTTCTTTGTGGATCGCTCCATCCATCGCTTACAATACTAACTCCTTTCTCTACCCATATCCCTCGAATGAGAGCAAATATTTTTCAATTTTGATCTTCTCCTTCAACAATAATGTTTTTCTTAGAGAATTATATCCGGGTGGTAGGTATCCCACAAGGTTATGACTAGCGGCAAAAGAATAAGATTCCCTCCAATAAAGATTTCTTGCTAGATTGAAAGGCAACCCCGCCGAATAAAATGCCCTAGCAATTAAAGCATCTAAATGAGCTCTATCCTCATTATTGAATGCACTGGAAATTGGATTCTTTTCTCTACCGCTCAGATCATCATTTCTTCTCCGCTTATCACCAACACTCCAAACACTTCCAACTCCACTTGAAGTACTTGGAGCTACCGGTATAAATTTTGGAAGTCTTCGCTCAATAAGCTCTTGAGCATCTTTATCTTTCTTCAACATGTTCTTGTATGTTGAAGCCGGAACCTTGTTAAATGCTCCAATTCCACTACTCTTGATCTTTAATAAATGACCCTTCACACGAGTGTATGAGCTTTTGTAAGGCTTACCACAAAAATTACATGTCCAACTCATACTTCCACCTATTTCAGTTAACTTGTTCCCTCGTCACATATTTCCAAAAAGATTTTTCGTCATTTTCAGTAACGCCGCTACTTGAATCTATGTTATGAAAGGTAAGACCTAATTTAAACAACAATGAAATTCATAACAAACAATGTTAACAAACTCATAATAAAATTGGATCTTGTGAGAAATTCCTCGCTACACACATTTTTTGTACAACATCATTTAGTAAAATGTTTTGTTAGAAAAAGGTAAAATAAAACAACAGATTAACTGCTGAATGGAGAAAAAGATGAAATAGGAAAGAGGTTGATTACAATCTCATACTTTATTTGAATGTGAATCCTACAGTCAAGTGTCTCTTCACTGTTATTACGAAATATTTAGAAATCGTGAATGATTTTGAAATAAGATATGGAATGATCGCAGTACCAAGTATGGTGGAGCCCTCAAGTAGTGGACCCACGAGGTAGAGGCTTGAAGATTTTGAAATAAGATCTGGAATGATCACATTACCAATAGATTAATGTTGCATTTGTTACTACTATAAGTGCTACATAGATCACATCAGATTAACATGATGCTAACATAAAGAACTCAAGTTTTGTGGAAGGAAAGCCATCAAGGGCAAGAGGAAAATCTCATCTCCATGACTTGTTTAAGTTGGAGTTGTTGGGGGATTATCAATGTAAATACCATCAGCAAAATTAGATTACTTAGTAACGTGTAGAGAATACAGATGTAGCCGTACTCTAATGGTGGTGTTTTTGTCTAAACACAGCAGATTAAAAACGTCCCCGCCAAACGTAGCCGTACTCTAATTATTATTTTGCACAAGCTTAGTGTTAGCAATTAGCATAAAACATTAAAGATTTCTCTATATAAGTGGTTTTCCCACTATAGCATATAATATCTACTATGCACTACTTGAAAGCATCATGGATGAAGAAGAAGAAGAAAGAGGAGGAGGAGGAGGAGAAGGAGGAGGAGGAGAAGCAGGAGAAGGAGAAGGAGAAGGAGAAGGAGAAGGAGAAGGAGAAGGAGAAGGAGAAGGAGAAGAAGGAGGAGGAGGAGATGAACAAGAAGCAGGAGGAGGAGGAGGAGGAGAAGAAGAAGAAGCGGGAGAAGAAGAAGCTGGAGGAGAAAGTGAAGAAGAAGAAGAAGAAGGAGAAGAAGCATGAGAAGAAGAAGAAGCAGGAGAAGCAGAAGAAGAAGCAAGCAGAAGAAGAAGCAGGAAAAGAAGCATGAGAAGAAGAAGAAGCATGAGAAGAAGCAGGAGGAGAAGAAGGAGAAGAAGAAGAATAAGAATAAGAAGAAGAAGAAGAAGAAGCAGGAGAAGAAGAAGTACTTGCGGGATCGGGAGTGCAACACCGGCGGGATCGGGAGCGGAACACCGCAGGGGCGGAACACAAAAACCTAATGCGTAAAATGAAATACGCGAGCAACAAGCCGGTCCTATATCTCACGGAATCGTGTATCCCCGATTTCGAAAATAAAATATATATATTTTAAAAAATGCGTTTCCTAGAGTTTCGAAAATGCGTTTCCGCGCATTACGGTACGCGTTCGAGTCGATACGTAGACCATTTTAAAGTATCCGTGCTTCGCAGATCATAATGGTCTCGAGTTTTGTCGCCATTTGATATACGTAACTTCTCAAGTACTTCATTTTTGACTCTTCACAAATTTCATTGGCATTGAAACTAATTTTACTATGAAAAATAGGTACGATCAAGGTTATATATGGAAAGAGTTATCCCTGAAGTTTCTAAAAAGATATTTTTCTTATGGATTCTTTTATGAAATTGATATTGCTGAACTCGACTGGAGAAGTATTAAATCTCACTACGTTGGTCTTTCTCTTTCTAGACATTCAAGTAAATTACCGAAGCTCTTGTTTATCACCTCAATTTGTTATTTGTTTGTGGGTGATATGAACTACTAAGCTGAAATGCAGTTCCTAATTTTGTTGATGTTCTCTCAAAGTGAGTCAGGAACCTAGCGACTATTAGAAGTGATTACCCTTGGGATGCCATGTAAGTGAGTATTTTCTTTAATAATCAGGTCAACTACATGAGATGCAACAAATGATTCACTACCTTGGAATGAAATGTACGATTTTATTAAACCTATCAACTAATACAAGATTGGAATTGATCTTTCTTGCAGTCATAAAATGTTCTGAAATGGTGTTCATGATGACATCTCTGTAGGGGTTATCAAGGATCATAAGAGGCATATACAACCTTGTGTTCAGTGCAAAATGACTACCCAATCCCTCACTATAAATCTCTTAATAAGTGGCTCTTAAAGAAATCATTTGATGATTCAAAGTCGAGCTTCCTTTAGCAAGAATCCATCATGGATAAAGAACTGTTCATAAGATTAAAACTAAAATCAAGGCAGGATTGCGGTTATCGGAGTACTTGTCTTTGAGGGAGTCTAAAAGTAGTACAATAGGCCTCAATTCGAATAGTTGTGTCGTTCTACTCAACACGCTAACCACACAGTTGATGAACCTTGCATTATGCCTAAGGTGGTAGATATATTCTTGCAGAATGGATAACCACTAAACATGTTTTCTATTAAGATTATCCTGAGTCCCTAAATACCTAGTGATTCATGGTTAGGATTTAACATGAACTCTCTCTGGATAAGGTAATGCCCCCAGTATTTAAGAGCTTAAACACCAACCTAATATTCCAAGTTTTATGTGGAGCAATGCAATTGTGCATCATTCAACTTTATTACTGAAAAAGTAACTAGACGTTTCTATTGATTATGAACAGCTGTGATGCATATATGGGATGCTACCATTACCTTCAAGGACGTTATGAAAATTGGTAGCACTAATATAAGAATTTATGTCATTTTGATTTTATCAACTGGAAGGCATGTTCATCTTCCGAGGTTTCTGTAAATATTCCCTTCTGACAATTTGTGCTGGGTGCAATTAAGGAACTGAAGTTCCAAATAAATCGGCGATAAAATGAAGCTAAACTATGAAACCCACACGTCACTGATAAACCTAGAGTGCCAGCTCTGGATGACTTCTTTCTTAAGTTGGCCAATCATAATGGCCTCAGATGAGGCACTATATCCTAAGAAAACCAAATTCTTGGTCATGTGTGGACAATTTCTTATGGTTGATCAGTAATGTCCCAACAATAATGAATTGAAAGAGGTTTGAAAAGGATAAAAGTTTAAGTTTTTGAGGGAACGATGGGATTATTTTTATTCCAGAGGTATTCTTAATTGCAACTTGAATCTTGTAGATGCTGCAGTTCAACGAGTCTTTATTTTTTGCCAGTTTGCTGTTAATAAACCATCAGGGTTGCAAGTTCTACCTGGGGGGCTCTTCCAGCAGCGCACTGCCTTAACACAGCTTCAATGGAAAGCATCAAAACATGGTTCAAATTGTTTTACTGGCACTGTTGTTCAACAGCCATATCCTGTACCTGTTCATCGTCTAGGAAGAGGAACATCAGGTATTGTCTACGATCTGTTATCAAATGTCTTTTATAATGTCTATCTTATCCTACAGTATGCATTTGCAATCAAGTAAGCTTCTAATTATATTTTATCAATATCTTTAATACTTACCACGAGAAGGGGAGCCTCTACACACCGGTTAGGGTATTGCCTTGTGACCTTGAGGCCATGGGTTCGAGTCTTGGAAGTAGCCTTTTGCTAAAATGAAGAGTAAGGTTTGCCTACATTTCACCCTTATGGTGGGATCCTTCCCCGGACCCTCGCTATGTGGGGATGCTTTGTGCACCGGGTTGCAATTGGTCTTTAATACTTACCATAAATTTCGGGATACAGTGAAAGATACCTTTATTTTCGGACATATCTACTTTCATTGCAGCTATCATTGTTTTCAGGCGTCTGATTGCCACCGCTACAACAACAAGAAACACTCAAGCCTTTATCCTACTATACTGGGGTCACCTATTTGGATCCTTTGTCGTCATCGTGCCTTATCTTTAGTCTTAATCTCACTGATGCCTAAGTACATTATGTCTTTCCTTATTGTTTCATTCCAAGCCTTTATTGGTTTACCCTTCTCTGCTCAAATATGCCTAGTGACTAAATTCTCACAACGCCTAACAGCTACTTCTGATGGTCTCTTTGTACATGTCCAAACCATCTTATTCGAGTTTCTCGTATCTTCTTTGCAATTGGTGTCACTCCTGTCTTACCTTGATGCATTCATTCCTAATTTTATCTAGTCTCGCGTGTCCACACATCCACCTATGCATTCTAATCTCCGCAACTCCCATTTTTTGCTCATATACATAATTCACTGCCTAACAATCAGAACCATAAAGCATCGTTGGTCTAATTGCAGCACGATAAAACTTCCCTTTAAGTTTTAATGGTACTTTACGATCACTTAAGATCTCCGATGCGCCTCTCCACTTTAATCAACCTGCTTGGATTCTCCGATGCGCCTCTCCACTTTAATCAACCTGCTTGGATTCTATGTATCACATCATTATCAACACCTCCATCTTTTTGAACTATCAATCCAAGATATTTAAAGAACTCAATGCGAGAAATGTCTTGATCACCAAACTTAATAACGAAGTCATCCGTCCTTCTTGCACTGCTAAATTTAAGCACCATATACTCCGTTTTTGCTTTGCTCAACCTTAAATTCATCTTTTCTAAAGTGTCTCGCCAAGATTCACGTTTTGCGTTTATACCCTCGCACGTCTCATCGACCAAAATGATTTCATCCGCAAACAATAAACACCAAGGTATTGCTTGTTGGATGTGTCCGGTGAGCTCATCTAAGATAAGGGTAAAGAGATAAGGGCTTAAAGTTGAACCTTGATGTAAGCCAACAATGATAGGGAATTCCTGTGTTAATCCTCCTGATGTCCTCACCCTTGTTGTTTTCCCGAGAGCTCGCGACCAGTTTCGAGCCAACACTCAAGCCGCGTGGTTAAGATTCTTTTAACCACGACAGTCGCCAGTTTGTAAAAGCTGCACACGCCTAGCAAGAAGGAGGCCAGACCGCAGTGGTTAACTGCCTAGTCGCACAGTCTGCCAGTTTTCCTTTAGCTTGTATCCCGTCACCTTTGCCCAGCTCTCCCGTACCTCAGGCAGGCGATTATTTTAACCCTGTCCGCTTGGGAAGATCCCCGAGCCTATAAATAGGGGGAGGAGCGCTCCCAAAGTACGCTGACTCGAATCCAGTAGCTCGCTTGTTAAGAGCTGCGGTCTCGATTCTAGTGCTTTTGCTGTCTCCTGCTCGCGCGGCTTCTTCTTTTCAACCTTTGTAACTGCATCTTTCACTCAATAGAATGTCCGTCTCAATAGAGGTATTCGTCGCGGCGGGCCAAGTCTGGTGTTGCTGCTTGGCGGATTTCTTGCTCTTATTCTATTCGCAGGTCTTTTACTTCCAAGCCTCCTTTCTTTCACCATCTGCCCCTTCTCTCGGTAGTGCATGGAGAGTTGGTGTCTATTTTGGTACCAATAGTTGGTGCGGTGAGCATGGATCTGAAATCTTACGGATAACAATGTCTGAACGTGAGTTCCTCAAGCGTTCAAGCCCCAGTGAAGCCGCTCTTTGGGAGGCCCTCGAGCAAACTCGACAAGAAGCCGAGCAGTTTCGCCTGGAGGCTGAGCAGTCTTGCAAGGAGACCCCCTAACAGTTCGAGGCGATCAACCAAGCGCTAACCTTACTTACACAGTGACTAGCTCCTCAACCCGCTGTTTTCGCAACGCTAGCCCCAACTCCTGTGGAGGGGGCTCCTCCACCACCCTATCCGCCAGTTCTGACCCAGCTCCTCCACGGATTCAAGAGGAAGAGTTCGTTGCTCTCCTAGATTTCTTCCGGGAGGCAACCCAGGGAAGTACAACCAGAGTGCTAAACTTCCAGGAAGAGTTTGCGGCCTGTCCTCCTCCTGCTCAAGTTGTTGCTGCTTATCCTCTGCCTCCTCCTGCTTCTTATCAGGAAGCAGAGGAACCCTCTCCCTTTACTGATAGAGTTCACTGGGAGCTTGCTCCCGACAACTTCATGGAGACCCGTTTGCCGGTGTATAACGGAGAGGCCGATCCGGTCTCGCACTTGCAAGCCTTTTAATCTGCCGTCGCTCTAAGGACTCTCTCAGACGTTACAAGGTGCAAGCTGCTCGTGACCACCTTTGATGGACAGGCACGAGAGTGGTTTTATGGGCCGTGCCCTCAGTTCATTTCTTGTTTTGCTGAGCTCCGTAGAGAGCTTCTTCTGAGATTCTCAACCTCTAAGAAGAGAAAGAGTGGTCCTGCGACCCTCTTTGAGATCAAGCAGCGAGAAAATGAGTCTTGAGCTCATTTTGTGGATCGCTTCCAAAGGAAGATAATGTAAGTGAGGAACTTTGACCCTGAGCTATATAAAGTTGCTCTGATCAACGAACTCCGCTAAGGTCCTCTAAAGTTCGAGGCAAATGTCAGAGTGTCGAGAACTATGATCAACCTTGCCAATATGTATATTCAAGAAGAAAGGTCCATCCATTTTCATGTCTCCAATTTGGTCGTTAAAGCAAACAAAAAGGATGAGACAATTTCTTCTTCAGCTATTCATCAGCCAGCGAGGTCTCCTCTCTTAGAGTTCCAACCTCCTGCTTAGCGAGGAAGGAACTTCCGCCACTGTCGCCCTCATGTAGGCCATCAACAATTTCAACAAATGAAGTTACCGTTAGCTGCCTCATCCGCTCCATCTGCTCCTATATTACCGGTGATGCCTATTTATCAGCCGCAGTATCTGCCGCTTCTACCTCCGGCTACTCAACCTCTTCAGCAATACGATGACTCGCAGGAGTCCTTCACTCCTCTAAATGTCTCTATGGATGCGGTTGTTCATATTCTCCAGAAGCGGCCATATTATAAGAGGCCTACTCCTTTGAAAGCTGAAGCCAAGTCCCAGAACCTCTCACTCTACTGTGAGCATCATAGAGAGAAAGGACACTTGACTGAGGACTGTAGAGCTCTCCGCATACTGGTGGAGAAGTTGCTGAAAGAAGACAAGTTGCAGGACTTGGTCCTGAGAAGTGATTCTGCGAAGCCGTCCACTTCAAAGGGCAAGGAAGCAGAAAAAGTTTCCTGGGAGTGTGAGGAAGTAAATGACGTTGGCCACCTTGGCAACATAAATTTTGAAAGTGAGTGTTGAAGTTGATGATGAGGGTCCCCTTGGTTGCCTCTTCTGTATCCATGGAGGGGCTGGGCCCTAGTCATCCCGGAAGGTCAGCATCTCCAGGGTCTTCTGACAGGAGGTAGCTGCCACCTCCTCGTCTGCTCCTGTCAGGGGGGTCGTCAATTTTGGCCAAGACGACCTCCCGACTGCCAATCCATTTAATGATGCTATTGTAATCAAGACAGTTATTGAGAACTATACCGTGCATAAGATTTTGATAGACACCGGTAGTTCAGTTAGCCTCCTATTTAAGCCAACTTTTGAGGTCTTGAAGACTGAGAAACCCTTGCTTTCCACCGAAGGGCCACTCTATGGTTTTTCTGGTGAAAGGAAAGAAGTGGATGTTAGTGTGACCCTTTCTGTGACACTCGGAGGAGTCACAAAACTCATTCAGTTCATAGTAGTTGACGCTCCAAGCGGCTACTATGCCATCTTCGGAAGGCCTTTGCTCAATGAATATCAAAAAGTGGTCTCCACCTTCCACTTGTCCATCAAGTTTGCCATCCAGAGGAAGTAGTACCGAGTTAGGATCTACCCAAATCTAGCCCGGGAATGCTATGTCAGGACGATCAATTTGACCGAACAAGTGCCTCTCCCAGAAGCTCTCCTGGCTCAGCCTATGCTAGAAGTCTCTAATCAGTAAGAAGCTGCTGAAGAGCCAGTAGAAGAGGATATCTGAGAAGGAGCTCACCTGGAACCTGACCAGGTGACCCAACAAGTGCCGATTGCTAAAAATGGGGAGAAGAAGATCTCCATCAACTCCGAGTTGTCGGAGGAAGAGAAGGTCCAATTGATCTCCTACCCCCTGAATCTGGATGTCTTTGCCTGGTCTGCAAAAGATATGTCAGGAGTAGATCCGGACGTCGCCTGCCACCACTTGAACATTGATCCAAATTTCAGGCCAATCAAGCAAAAGAAGAGGCTGGTGGCGACAACCCTAGCGCAACCAATCGGGGAGGAGGTGGATGATCTCCTCAAAGCCAAGTTTATTCGTGAAATTCAATATCCTTAATGGATTTCTAATGTTGTAATGGTAAAAAAGGTTGGTGGAAGTGGAGAATGTGTGTTGATTTCACTAAATTCAATAAAGCATGCCCTAAAAATTATTACCCTTTGCCTCAGATAGATTCTTTAGTTGATTTCGCGGTTGGTATTCGTGCATGAGTTTTTTAGATGCATTCTCTGGTTATCACCGGATTAGGATGCATAAGCCCGATGTGCCTCACACATCGTTTGTTACGAATGACAGTTGCTACTGTTATCTCGTAATGCCTTTTGGGCTTCAGAATATGGGAGTGTCCTATCAACGCATGATGGACTTTGTTTTTAAACAGCAAAAAAGAAAGAATCTCGTGGTATATGTTGATGATCTTCTCGTTAAGAGTAAGTCCTTCTCGTCGCACTTAGAATACATCGCAGAGACGTTCGCTACTCTGCGAAGGTTTAAGATGAAGTTAAACCCTCTCAAATGTGTCTTTGTGACCAGTAAGGGGAACTTTCTTGGTCATCTTCTTACCTCAGAAGGCCTCGCTCCAAACCCAGATAAGATAAAAGTCATTTCTAATATGACACCTCCTCGCAATCAAAGAGAAGTCCAACAACGTGGAGGCTAGCAGACCTTAGCAGGTTTATCTCAAGGGTATGAGATAAGAGTGCTCCTTTCTTCAAGACCCTTCCGGGAGCCTCTCGGTTTGAGTGGACTAAGGAGTGCGACATAGCCTTTGAGCAGCTCAAGAAGTAGCTAACGTCGACTCCGTTGCTTCAAAGTCCCCTTGAAGGAGAAATTCTCTTTGTTTATTCTGGCATAGGTTCAGAAGCCATCAGTTCGGTGCTTGTCAGAGAGGAGAAAAAGAGACAGTTCACAATCTACTATGTCAGCCATATCCTAAAGGATGCAAAGTCAAGATACTCGATACTAGAGAAGTTGGCCTTAGCTCTAGTCATCTCAGCCCAAAGGCTCAGGCCATACTTCCAAGCCCACTCTATTCAGGTGGTGACAAACCTTTGAAAAGTGTGCTAGAGAAGCCCGAGCTTTCAGGAAGACTGACTAAGTGGGCTATTGAGCTCAGTGAATTTGATATTTCTTATATTCCAAGGACGACAATCAAGATGCAAGTCTTGGCTGATTTTTTGGTTAACACAGTGGAAGCTTGTCCAATCCCAGAAGTGAAACCTCCCCTATCTTGGACTATTTTTGTTGACGGTGCCTCTGGGAAGGACTCTTCTTGTGCAGGAGTTGTCCTCATTAATCCAAATGGAGTAAGGATACAAAAGACGATGAAGTTCTACTTCCCGGTTACTAACAACCAGATAAAGTATGAGGCACTCTTAACAGGTTTAAGGTTCGCTAAAGAGCTCGGGATTGAAGATGTACAAGTAAAAACAGATTCTTTGGTGATGGTATCTCAAGTTCTGGGCAACTTTGAGACTAGAGATCCTATCTTGCAAAATATATGACGCTTATGAAAGCAAAAATTGAGAAGTTTAAAAGCTTTACTATTCAACACATCCCGAGATCAAAAAAGGTAGCGCTTGCATACCGACCTAGACGAGTAAACTCGTGGAGATAGTCATTCACGCTGCTCTCACCTTGCACTAGCTTCTGGAACTCATTTTCCATTGCTATCCTCTAATCTTAGGGGAGGTAGCGAGCTAAGAACAATCTCGAAAACTCATCCATCGAGACGTCCGTCAACTGCCTACCCCTCAGATGGTGTAGCTCCAAGCCCTCCCACCATAATCTTGCGTCACCATCCAACAAGAACGTAGCAATTGTTGTCTTCTGCCACTCTTCAGTCGCAGTAGCTATCAGCACTCTCTTAATTCTAGAGAGCCAATCTAAGGGATGACTTGAGACTGCTACTATTCAACACATCCCGAGATCAAAAAATTCAGAGGCGGATGGACTAGCTAGATTTGGGCTCCTTATAGGAGGGACAATGTCAGAACTTTTTCGCCCATCGATAGAGGAATGAGAGATGATGCAGATTGATCATCGCCCGTCGTGGATGGATCCTTTTATTCTTTACATTTCGACAGAAGAATACCATCAATTCGTGAAGGATAATAAGAAGTTCAATATCAAAACGGCTCATTATTATTTGTTATCTGGAATTCTCCACAGAAGGACTTTCTTGTCGCCTCTAGCTAGGTGTGTTTCAGAAGAGGAAGTTCCTATGGTGCTTCAAGAAGTTCACTCCGGTGAGTGCGACACTCACTCAGGAGCGAGAATCCTGAAAATGAGAATTCTCAGACAAGGTTATTTCTGGCCTCAGATGCGGAAGAAACACGTAAGCTTATGCTAAGAAGTGTGTACAATGCCAGAAATTTGCTCCTCTTCAGTTTCAGCCAGCTCAACGTTTAAAGTCCATAGCGATGGCATGACCCTTCGCAGTTTGGGGGCTGGAACTCCTCAGCCCATTCCTATGGCTAGGGGGAAGCGTCGCTTCATTATAGTTATGATTGACTACTTCAGCAAGTGGATTGAGGCTAAGACATTAGCCAAGACTACCACTCAAGTCATCAGGAGTTTCATTTGGGGAGAGATCATTTGTCGGTATGGTATTTCTATGGCAATTATCATCGACAATGATCCTCAGTTCAACAACCCGACGATTATCAACTTCTGCAATCAAATGTGGACAGAACTATGATTTTCATCGGTGCATCATCCTAAGAGTAATGGATAAGTCGAAGCTGCAAACAAGTTAATGCTGAATCTCCTGAAGAAGAAAGTGCAGAACTTTAATGGCAATTGGGCAGAATAGTTTCCTTCGGTTCTTTGGACCCTCAGGACCACGCCTTCTTCATCAATCGGGGAGACGCCTTTCAAGCTCTCCCACGGCTCGGAAGCACTTGTTCCGGTGGAATTTAGGTGCATAGCCCAAGAGTCATGCTTGCTAAGTAGGGAGAAGCGGACTGGATGGATCAAAATGATGAAGAGATGAAGTGCAAACTTGACTTGATCAAAGAACTCCGAGATGAGGCCACTGTTAGGCAAGAGGAAGTCAAAAGAAGGGTCGCTAAATACATCGATAAGAATGTCAGAATCAAGCAGTTCTTGGTTGGAAATCTAGCATTGAAAAAGGTTGATTCAACAGCTAGGGCCGGATCAGTCGAGAAGCTCAACCTGGACTGGGTAGGACCATATGTTATCAAAAAAGTACTGAAGAATGGAGCGTACCATCTATAGACCTATGATGGAGAAGACATCTCTCACACTTGAAGCAGTGATGATCCCAAGTGGTTCTACTCCCGAACGCTGTCTTCTCCTATATATTTCCTTATGCTTCATTACAATGATTAATTGAGCTGAGATCCTAGTACTACCACTTTTCTTGTCTAATGATATTATATACTTATAAGTATATTATGTAAAAGGGTCACTAAACCGGGAGATATCGCCGAATCCTGCTTGAACCCCCACGAATTGTAGTCATTAGTATAACACCACGATGACCACATGTAGCGGAGAGATTTCACACCGTGTAGTGGGAACTTGCCAATTCTCATGCGGAGGACGTCAAGATCTCAGATAACACACCTCTGTATCAAGGGAGGTCTGAGTGACTGTTAGCTCTGCCATGCTTCGATAGGGATATCATTACAGATTAATGATCTCTTGAGGAAAGAAATGCGGATGTTCACGCACCTGCCCAATTGATCATCATAGCCCCCTCGAACACTCTCTGGTACTCTCAAGTGGTGCCTACAGGAGGGGGCCCACAACTCTGTTGATCTCTTGAGGAAAGCAATGCTGCCCCGTGCGCACCTATCCCATTGATCAACTTAGTTTGTAACCCTAGGCATGAGAGCAATGGATCCTATTGCCTCGTTGGGATGGGACAACCTTGATGATCTTTTGAGAAAAGCAATGCTGCCCCGTGCACACTGCCTGATTGATCATCTTAAACTGTTCAGCACCTTTGTTTTCTTGAGGATCCCTGCCGACATCTGACAACACCTCTGCATCCGATTGAAGTCTAGGTGGTCGATCGGCTCTGTCGTGCATTTTGGGGGTGATGTTACATCTTCTGTGACATCTTGAGAAAAACAATGCTGCCCCGCGCGCACCTGCCCAATTGGCCGCTCTAGTCTGTAGTCTTCAAGATCTTTTATTTCTGCGGTTAGATTTTTCAGACCACTTAGTTCGCAATTTTTTAGAGAAGGTTTCAACTTTGATGACCACTTGAGGAAAGCAATGCTCCCTGTGCGCACCATCCCAATTGGTCATCCTAGATTATAAACTACCCGCGCGATTAACTATTTTTTAGTCGCGGAGATCGCATTTGTGGACTTTACAACTTTGACGATCTCTTAAGGAAAGCAATGTTGCCCCTTGTGCACCTATCCGATCGATCGTCTTTGACTGTAAAATCACAAGAGCGGTTAGCCTTTCCTATTTGCCAGGTTATTTGATCTCTGGAAAGGATTTTAATATCCAATATTAAATCAGGATTATTCTTTGGGCACATCTCTTCCATCATGAATGAATTTCGGTGAATATGCGCTATGCCGCTAGATCCGCGATCAATGTTCATTTATATTCAATAATCTAGTTTTCGGTCCTTTTTTTGATCGCAAAAGTCGCCGTATTGTGATTTTATGGCTCTTTCCACAGATGATTAAGTTTCTCTTAATTGCCGAACATTGGGGATGTTCTTGACTCGTGATATCTTAGAACCAGACATTTATACGGTCAGCACGGTTAGAAATGTGCGGTTTGATCTTAATGCCTAATATTAGCACAACTATTCGCAATATGACACTCGATGCTTCAATGGATTAATTTTGGTATAATTTTCTATTATAGGCGTTTTTTGCGAGAAGAATATGCCCATGCGGCTAGCTTCGTGGGCTAATCTCTTGTTCTATAACCTATGACTCGTTTCTCAAGGTATTTCAGATAGAATGGATAGTAATACAGGCCGGCTTGGCTAATCCCCCGGGATGTCATTTATGCGACCAGAGCGGTTAAATATTTGTTGTTCGGATTCATTCTTCAAAATATTGTGGTTACCAATAATCATCAACGGTCTTGATAATTAGTTAATTCTTCTCATGAAATCTTTTGAAAGTTATGGGCATCTTGTCGCGGCCTAATGCGACTAATATTGCGATCTCGCTCATTTGAGACTTGGATTATAATCATTCTCCCAAAACTCTCTTACATTGGTCTTCGCGCAAGTTATATGAAGGAGCACTTCTTGACAGTGCAAAATTCTCTATGGAGAATAGATCGCGCGATTAACAAATTGCAGAAGTATCATATTCATTTCTAAATAGTCTATTCGTCCGAACTATGCGACCAAATACTTAATCAATTCAGAAGAATAAACAATAAAGGCGAACATATATATGAAACCACGTAAGTAGACATTCATCATCTATCATTACAGAGAAAGCGACAAAAATGAAGCCGTTGGGGATTCTCAGAATCAACCAAGCCATCGATGTTTACTGTTGTAGAATTATCCCCACTGCGTGACGTGAAGCTCACAGTTGATCCACTGCTATCACCACCATCTTCTCTTCCAAGTACTCAATAATATGGCTTGTATCACTTGATTCGTCAGATTCGTCCACCGAAGCGACCTGTGCTGTCTTCGCTTTCTTACCGCCATTATCAGATTCATCGCCATCTTTCTTTTTCTCTCCTCCCCCTTCTCCTCTTTCTCCTCCCTCTCCTCCTTATCCCCCTTTTTCTTCTCCCTCTGTCTTCTCTTGCTTCTTCTTCTTCTTTGTCTTCTTCTTGCTCCTTGCCAACGCCTTTGCCTTTTGCCGTCCGGTCCATCACAGCTACTCTCCTCTTGCATTCCGGGAAGAGATCGACAAAGGATGTTTTCTCAAAACCCTCCTTCACACCGCCAAGTCCATTGAAGCGGACAATGGCATCCTCAATGGTTTCCTTCAAAAATAGGAAGATCGCGTCCTGGAAGGCAAAGTTCTCTGGCTCATAGACCACTTGCAAGCAACTAACACTCAAGTCGCGACACTCAGGTAATATCTTACCTCTTTCTCCTTCTCTAACCACGTGATCTCAGCCTCTAGCAGCTCCACCTGATCATGAAGCTGCGAGTTAGCCTTCAACGACTTCTTCAGTGCGCAATCCATGAAGTGGTCTGCGACTAAGCCATTCGCTTGAGCCTGAGAGACTAGATACAGTAATTCTTCGGGAGGATCTTCCGTAAGCTTCTTGAAATTGTGTCTACTATATAAGGCAGTTCTAGCCGCGAAAGCATGGCGGGTAATTTTCCCGCTCCTCCAAGAGGGAAGAGCGGTGGACACCTTAACATATTTGTCGCGGCGATGCCATTGCATGGTTGGGTCCCCACGAAGGTCTTTCAATTTTCCCCCAATCCCATGAAGGGGGAAGGAATCCTCGGAAGAGTCTGCGACCGGGTCATTCTCTTCTCGCCTTTTCCTTGCTAATTCTTCTCTCTTCTCCCGTTGTGTAAGGGTCAAGCCTCCAGGAGTCAGCAACGAGCTCGCGGGTAGCACCAAGTTTGCTACAAAATTCATTGTTAATATGCAGCTAACGCGGTTTGAAAATTTTGATCGCAAGAAGTCACTTACTATCTTGGCGTACCACCCCTTCCAGTGATGGAAGTAGAGGAAGGTAGTACTCAACATCAAGCCGCGACCCCCGTAGAAATTCAACGATTTTCTTTTTGATGTCCTCCAGCCCATAGGACTTAAACGCACTATCCGTGCGGACTTGCGGATTGGTGTGGATTAAGTCGAGATCTCCTTCGAACATAAGACAACGCTCCGTCCTGTTGTGAACCTTGTTCGGCAGGTTCACAACCTTCATCCATTTGCAGTAAAAGTACAAAATCCCTTTGCAGATGGTACCGCTGGACTCTGTTACAGACCGCACTGAGAAGATTTTCCTGAAGATGTTCAACGTGAATGTTACCCTCTCAGACCGCAAATAGGCGACAAAGATAAAAATGGCAGCAATGGAGTTTGGGGCCAACTGGTCAAGGACGACTCCATAATGATCAAAATTCTCAACTACTTCCCACATGAGAGGGAACATGAAACCGCAATCAAAGTGGTCTTATGGGAATTGCGATATGGTTTGTCAATGATGTATTAACTCTCTCATGCTTTTTCTGGAAGTCGCACCAGTAGCAGCGAGCCCTGCATGTGCGTTTCAATGAAGATCTCCAGTTTGCCTTGTGAAACATGACATTCTTTATGGTCCGTGCCATGGAAAGCAACGACAACGTCAACCCGCGCGAAAACCATTTTCTCAAACCGCCTAGATTTCTTTTTTGAGCGCATCCAAATTTTCTACTGAAATAGCGGAGGACCGTTCTATTTATAAACAATTTTTTGTCTGCGTCTAACCGAGCTAATCGCAAAACTGTTCACCGATTCGCATAGTTTCAGACCTGCACGTGCAAAAGTATTGTATAACAATACAACAGTCGCGGTCAAAATCTGTGTGACCGCACAAATCGCAAGATTAATCACCTAGAACGAACAAGCATACTAAGCAGGAAGTTCAATTGGTGTGGACACATAATAATGGACATTCAACGAATAAAAGAAGCAAGCAGTATCAATTACATCATCAATAGTTCAAAATAAAAATTGTCCCAAGACACACCAAATAATGTTCAGCACCAGAAATAACTATTTTGGGCGGTCAATAGGGTCTTTGACCAATGCGCGCTACCTTGTCGCCAACTTGAAGAAGAATGCCATAGATCTGGCTCAAATGATGGTGAATTGTATTGTGAGACCGATGAACGTGGGAAGCATCGCGGTCCACACGATTTAAGGAAACCATGTGTTCCACCGGCACCCCCTATTTTCCAGGTGGCACGAGCTGCTCAACCGCCCAAATCACAGGAGGGTTGAAGGTTTCACCCCTGACCGTGGGGTCTGGGTGCCGCGACCTCTCAACATTCGCGACACCAGGTCGCCGTTTTCTGTCGGTCTCATGAGCCAAGTTCGAATATTTATCTTTATAATACTTGACACTATCCTCAAGCCTCCGGTTGCTCTTCTTCTGTCTCTCAAGAGAGGAAGATAGAGTTGCGTCCTGATCCTAAAAGGCTTTCTCCCGCTCCAGCCTTTCCTTCTCTTTTTCCAGGTCGGTACGGAAGGTTGCCTCTCCTTCTCGCATCTTGTCCAAGGTCCTCTTTAGGGTTGCCTCCCCTTCCCCACGCTTTGGTCAGCATCTGCTTCAACATTTCTTTCACTTCTCGCGCCTTATCCAGGGACTTCTACAAGGCCTCCCTTTCCTACGCGGTCTGCCGCTCTGCGTCCATCATACCTTTCAGAACATATAGCTGGGCAGACATATCCATCAGTACTTCCCGACTATCCAAACCTGAAGTATCCGGCAGTTGCGGGGGCAGCGGGGGCGGCAACAAGAATTCACCTGGTTCCGGGGAGACCGACAGTTTATTCATGTTGCAGGAAAGAAAACAAGTTCAGAATTTTTCGACTAAACAAAATGTCACAATTAAAGCATTTCAAAGAACAAGATTGCTGGTTCGCGAGGTTCCTTCTTGCCCAATGACAGTGGCAACCAAGCGACTATCAAATGCTGGGCACCTTAACCGCTCAGGGTCAATTCGCCTAAGTTGATCACTCCAATTTCTATGAACACCTTTCCACCTCACGTCCAGCTCTTTTGAAGAGAGAATGATATCGTCAATTGATGTTATGATGGCCGCTGGTCGCTTTTTCCAAGAAGACTTATAAGGGGGCAGAAGCTTGATGACCTTAGGTACCGGTTTGAGCTTACCTGCCCGCAGAAGGTCTGTAGCGACTTGTAGATCCGTCGCCGCCTTCTTATCCACATCGGCCTTCTCCTTAGCCGCCTTGTCCGCAGCGATCTGTTCCTTCTTCTCATCCCCTTTAGAAGGGATCTCCGAAGCTTGCTTTTCTGTAGGTTTTACTCCTAGCACTTGCAGGTCGGAATCCTTAACCGCCAGATCGCTTTGAGAAGGCAGAAGAGCCTCCTTAAAGGATTCTTCAATTTCTTGGAGTTTGTCGAAGTCTTGCAAAATCTCATCAGTAGAAAGGCTAACTGAAGAAAGCGCGGTCTCGTCACCCAGTGTAACAGCAGGGGTCTCCAAAGCCGTTTCAGAAACCTCTTTGTCGCTCGGCCTGTGCTGGAGGCTAGCAGCACCAGCCTTAGCAGAGATATTTTTCTCCTTCATCCTCTTGAGCTTCTTTTTTACCCGCACATCGGCAGTCATTGAGCTATCTTTTCTGCTTTTGCTCTTCCCACTCATCTTAGCTGCAAGTTCTTTTTGCCGCAGCTTCTCTGCGGCGATCTGCCCATACTGACGAAGTCCCTCGCGGATCGGCTTAGAGTTCACATCTATTGGAGCCATGGAGGTCGCGGCCTGCTCGTTTACCGATTTCTCCTCAATTGCGATCTTTGGCTTCCTGGAGTCTTCACTGAGCTCTTCCAACCTAGGAACCCTCAACATAACCGTTCCAGAAGGTAAAAAGGATACGACGATGCCTGAATCTGCAGGAGTGACCGCAGAAACCGCTGCAGTATCAACAACAACTAGAGCACTAGGGGCTATTATCTCTTCCGGAGAGGTGGCGGTCTTTTCAGGCTGCGATTCGGCCATGATCACAGTTTCAGCCACCCTAGAAGTCTGCCCAACTAAGCAAGTTAAAGTATCGGGCTTCTTCTTCTTCGTTTTCTTTGTAAGTCGCAGTTTGATTTCTGTTAAAGAAGCCCATTTATCTAGACCCATTTTGTATCTTTATTGGTTTTTTCTCTCTCCTCTTTAGTCCCACATCTTGTATAAGAACTTACTCTCTCTTTCTCTCATCTATATATTTGTACTCATTCTTTGTAATCAAGTGAACATATATACAAGGTGGATTTTTCTCTTCTCTACATGGTATCAGAGCGACCGATCCTCCTTGGGCGGCTTCCCTCTCCTTAACCGCCTATCTGCCTGTGGTCTCTCTTCCGTGCCTGCGGCCTGCTGCATACTGTCCTTCTGTCCGCTGCCCGCCCTTGCCGCTCGGTCTCTTGCGGCCTGTCTTGGCTATCCGCTTTGCTTCTCTTCTTCCCTCTCCTCTCCGTGGTTCCACCTCTCCCCTCAGGCCTCTTATAGCCTTCCTGTGGGGTCCATCTCTCCCTTTTGTTCCTGGTCCAGACTGCCTCTCTTGTCGCGCGGTCTACCTCCTGCTATCCGGCGCGACCTCCTGCGGCCTCTTCCAGCTCGCCGTTTTTCCGCCTTGTCGCGGAATCCTTCTCGCGCGGACTGAGGCCTGTTCCTGCTCGCCGCTTTCAGCCTTGTTGCTGGGTTCTTTGCTCGCCACGGCTTGTTGCTCGCCGCGGCCTCTTGCTATCCGCTTGAGTGTTCTTTACTCGCGGTCTCTTCTCTCTGCCCGCTCGTGGCCTCCTTCTCCGACCGCTGCTGTGATCAGCCTGACCGTGCGAACTGTTGCCTCCCGCATTTAGGTCGCGGTCTTCTCCTCCTCTTTTTATCCGCTTGAGTGTTCTCTCCTCGCGGACTCTTTTCTCTGCCCGCTCGTGGCCTTCTTCTCTGACCGCTGCTGTGCTCAGCCTGACCATACGGACTGTTTCCTCCCGCATTTAGGTCGCGGTCTTCTTCTCCTCTTATTCGCGCGGTTTGTTCACTGTCCGCGCGGATTGTCTCTCTCCGCTGGTCTCTATCCGCTGGTCTCTATTCGCCTCTGGTCGCGGCCTCCTCTTGCCGCTGGTGTCTTTACATCGTGACCAGGCGATCTCCGTTCTACTCGCGCGAACTCCTCTCTTGCCGGTCTGCTCTCCTAGCCGCTTCTCCTCCATGAGTTTTGCTGATTCTACCGGCACGGCGGCTTCTCCTACAGACCGCCCGGCCTTTATTCCAGAAATACGGGATGAACTCCGTATTACTACTATATCTCTGACTGGCAAGAAGAATTTTGTCGAATGGGCACATTCTGTTCGCCGGGTCCTGCAATCCAAGGGGTTTCTTCATCACTTGACCCAGGTGGTTACCGGTACTCCTACTGATGATTGGTTACGCAATGATGGTCGTGTGCAGCCATGGATACTTAATTCTCTTGATAGCGAATCCTATCGCCTGGCCATATACCACGAGACGGCCAAAAGCATGTAGGACGAGCTCCATACCCTTTACTCCGGCAAGGATAGTCTCCACCATCTGTATGACATTATCACCGCTCTCCAGGCCCTTGATAGCAGTGGTACGACCAATCTGACCTCCTTTGTTGCTCAGGCTCGGTCTTTGGTCGAGGCGTGGATCCAACATCAGCCTCCTACTGCAGACCTTGCTGCCCAACGTGTCCAAAAGGAAGCTGTGGGTATAGCCATGATGATGGCTCGGCTACCCCATCACCTTCACAGTGTACGGGCTCACATCCTCTCCTCTACTGTTACATCGTCATTCTCAGATGTGTGCTCAATGCTTCTCAAAGTCACCCCGCCTCCGGATGTGTCTGGACCTCCTTCTCCGACTCTTGCCCAGCAGGTCCCTCCTCCTTTACTGCCTCCTCCCTCTTCAGTCCGTGGAGGCCGCTCTGATTCTCGGGGATGTGGTCGAGGTGGACGGCCTCGGCCTAAGTGCTCGTTCTGCGGCAAAGATGGGCATCTTGAAGCCACGTGCTATCGCAAGCATGGTCGCCCTCCTCATCCGCAGGCGCCTGTTGCTGTCACCGACTCCTCTCCCACTCGTACTGACCTCGACGAGGTTCACCTCCAGCTCCAGCATCTTTATGGTCTGCTCAGCCGCCCGCCAGCCTCGGTTGCCTCCGCTGCCTCCATCTCCAATGAAGGTATCACCTGCCTCTCCTCTGGCCCGCGATGGATCCTCGATTCTGGTGCCACTCATCACATCACCTCTGTTCGACCGCCTCAGTACTTGTCTTCCCCTCACCCGAAGTACATTACTGTGGCCAATGAGGCTTCTGTCCCTGTCTCTGGATGTGCTGATATTCCTCTCACCTCTTCTCTTCTCCTGCGCTCGGCTCTTCATGTTCCGGGCTCTCCTTAAAATTTACTTTCAGTTGGTCGCCTTACTACTGATTTACATTGCTCAGTGACCTTTACTTCTTCTTCTTTTCTTATACAGGATCAGCAGACGCGGACTATCATTGGTAGGGGGCGACTGCAGAACGGGCTTTACCTTTTTGATGACTCTCCTACTCTCCTCGCCTCTGTCTCCTCATCAGATTGGCATCGACGTCTTGGTCATGCTCCTCTTCCTGTCCTCCAGAAGGCTCTCCCGGATGTATCTCTTCCTGCTTTTCAGTGTGAAACCTGTATTTTTGGCAAACAACCACGTTCATCGTTTCCTTCTCATTGTACTCGGAGCTCCGCTCCTTTTATTTTAGTACACTCCGATATCTGGGGTCCGTACAAGATTAGTAGTATTTCTGGCTATCGGTACTTCCTTACATTTATTGATGATTACTCGCGCATGTCATGGTTGTATCTTCTTCGCGATTGTTCTGAGCTTCCCCGCGTCTTCCGGGCATTCATTCTTGAGACTCACACTCAATTCTCTGTGCCCATTCGCACTATCGTACCGACAATGCACGAGAATACACGGGTCATGACTTCGCGACCCTCTGCTCTAACTTTGACATTATTCACCAAACCTCGTGTGCGTATACTCCACAATAGAATGGTGTCGCCGAGAGCAAGAATCGTCACCTTCTTGATGTAGCTCGCTCCCTTATGATTCAAATGCAGGTTCCCAAACCATACTGGAACTTTGCGCTCTCCACAGCCTGCTTTCTTATCAACCGTCTACCGTCCTCCAGAATGCTACTCCGTTCAGCCTCCTATTTCCCTCCACTCTGCCTTTTCCTGTTACTCCTCGAATATTTGAGTGTACTTGCTATGTTCACCACCTCAGCCCCTCTACCGACAAACTGGATCCCCGTGCGGCCAAACATATTTTTGTAGGTTACTCGCGCACTCAAAAGGGGTATGCGTGCTATTCACCTACAACCCGCAAGGTTGCTGTCTCTGCGGATACACTTTCCGAGAAGATCTTCCCTTCTTTTCTTCTCTGGATGTTGTTCCTATTTCAGAGCCCGTCATTCGTCCTATCATCCCTGTTCCCCGCTCCTCCTCATCTCCTCCTCCTCCTCCTGCCCAGCCTCCGACCCGTCCGCCTCCACCTGTCATTCAGGTCTATTCTCGTCGTTCTACTCATCCCGGTGCCCCACTGCAGTCGGCTTCGACCTCTGATGTTCCACCACCTGCTGCTCCGGTTCCTGCCTCCACCGCTCACCCGCTGGCAAATTACGCCTCTCTACATCGCCTATCACCGCCACTTCGTCACTTTGCCACATCATTATCTTCTGTCTTTGTCCCTAACTCTGTGCAGGAGGCGCTTCAACATCCAGGCTGGCGGGCTGCCATGGAGGAAGAAATGACGGCCCTTTGGGCCAACCAGACCTTGGCCCTGGTCCCTTTACCTCCCGGTCAGCACCCTGTTGGGTGTAAATGGGTTTTTGTCATCAAACATGCTCCGGATGGCACTATTGCCCGACTGAAGGCCCGACTGGTGGCCCGTGGCTTCACTCAGCAGCAGGGTCTTGATTATGAGGAAACTTTCTCTCTGGTGGCCAAGCTCAACACGGTTCGTGTGCTTCTCTCTGTGGCTGTACACCGCCGCTGGCCCCTCCATCAGCTCGATATTAAGAATGCGTTTTTGAATGACGATCTTCAGGAAACCGTCTACATGCGCCAACCGCCCGGATTTGAGACCACGGGGGAGTCTCAGGTGTGTCTTCTAAAGAAATCCATCTATGGTCTCAAACAATCCCCTCGGGCGTGGTTTGAAAAATTCAGCAAGGTGGTTCAGGATATGGGTTTCACTCAGAGTTCTGCTGACTTCTCCCTTTTCACCCGACACCGGGTAACTGGAACCGTCCTTCTGTTAGTTTATGTTGACGACATCCTACTTACTGGGGATGACTCAAAGGGGATTCAAGCGGTCAAGCAACATTTGAGCACCGTGTTTCAGACCAAAGACCTAGGGCATCTTCGCTACTTCCTCGGTCTTGAGGTCGCACGACGACCGGATGAGCTTGTACTCTCCCAACGGAAGTATTGTCTCGATCTTCTCAAAGATGCTGGCCAGTTTGGTTGTAAGCCAGCTAATACCCCAATGGAGGCAAATCACAAGCTCTGTGATCATGCATCTGATAATGATCTCCTTCTCCAGAACCCGGAATACTATAGACGCCTTGTCGGAAAGTTGATCTACCTAACAGTCACGAGGCCTGATATATCATTTGTTGTTGGGGTTGTTAGTCTGTTCATGCATGCTCCCCGGGTTTCTCTTCTCCAAGCTGTTGAACTTGAAAGTTAGGTGATAAGATCTAACAGCCTCTAGAGGGGGGGTGAATAGAGTAAGTTCAAATAAATTGATATATTTAAAACCTTTAGATTTACTTAGTGTAGGTAGTGAGTGATGCAAACAGATAAATATATTTAAAGTAAAATCACACAGCACACAAGCAAGAAGAAAAGCAATCCACAGAAGACACACGGAAATTTATAGTGGTTCCCCAAACTTGGGTAGTCCACTCTTCTATCACCCCTTGATAGGAATCCACTGCAGGATGCTTGATCAGGTGTCCTGGGCACCACCAGATTTTTTGATAAGGTGTCTTGCCACCACTGATTTTGACAAGGTCTCAGCTAACCAAAAGGTAACTTTTGAAGGGAGTTAAAACCCTGTACAGAAGAGGTAAAATAAGAAGGGTTGAGTTTGCTTCTCTGTCAACAATCAGAGAGAAGCTAGTGGATGTAGATGTTGTCAAAGCTCCCCCTGAGATATAGAAGTTCAGGTAGAAGAAGCTTTGCACAAGGGTG
Organism: Platanthera zijinensis; assembly: GCA_039513925.1. Lineage (NCBI taxonomy): Eukaryota > Viridiplantae > Streptophyta > Magnoliopsida > Asparagales > Orchidaceae > Platanthera > Platanthera zijinensis. Next base: position 70,947,933 of record CM077082.1, read on the forward strand.
ACAGGCTCTTCACTGCTTGTCCTTCTTCAGCAATAGATGACTCAGAAACTGAGTGTTTGATGTCTGAAAGTAGAAAGCAAATTGAGAAGAGTTGAATGCAGAGGCTGAAGAGGTTTCAGAGAATGTTGATCAAGATGTTTCTCTGAGTGTAGTTCTTCTCTGTAAATTCTCTGCAGACTGATTTCTTGAGAGAGAGATGAAGATGGATGTTCTCTGTGTTGTCAGAATGAATTTTCTTCCTGTACTCCTTGTCTCTCTCTAATAGATCTCTGAGTAATGGGATTATAGCCGTTGGCAGGGCATTTAATGTATTCCATAACTGTCCATGCCTAGAAGGAAAGCCTTAATTGATTTCCATTGAAAATTCCTTGAGATATGGAGCAATTAAGTCTTGAAACGGCCAGGGGATCTCTTGCAATAACTGCTTGAAAAATCTCTCATTTGAATTTCAAATGTCGACAGACGGGAGAACTTAAAACGTCGAACTCATCCTGAAGCGTCGATCTGAGCTCGACTGACCGTCGATCAGAGAGTAAGATTGAAGCAGAGAGATACACGCCAAAACGTCGAGCAGAACTCGATGTTACGTCGAACTGATAACGACGCTGCGTCGAGCTGCGATCGACTGTGCGTCGAGCAGCGGTCGACTATGCGTCGAGCTGAGGACGACTCTACGTCGAGCTGGGGTCGACTCTCCGTCGAGCTGAGCAGAACTAAATCTCAAATAACCTAAGTTCTAAACTCACACTCAATGACCTATGCTATACAATTAGGTCAACATCCTTAGCATAGTTATCCTGACCCAAATATAAAAAGGGTGTTCCAACAATCTCCCCCTATTTGGATTAGGATTACTATTTACATGAATTTAAGGAAATTAAAAAAAATGCATACAGACATTTGAAATACTGAAAATCAAGAACACAGATGGAAGCAGGAGCAGATAAGCAACTATCAAAAATGTTTATAGCAGTAGCATAGAAGATAAGCCATCTTACATTTACTTCTTCTTAGGCTCTTCTTCAGAGCCTTTCTTGAATTTGATTTCCCTTTGAGGGTTGGCAATGTCTTTCTTTGATCTGTAATCTTCAGAAGTCCCCAATGAAGTTATGCTCTTTCCAGAGGGAGGAACAGCAGCAGGATGTAACTCCATGTATCTATCAACATCAAAGAATTTGCTAGAATGATATTTGTCTAATTCCTGTCTTCTTTGGTCTGACATTGTGCTTATGTTGGATGTGTCCAGTCCCCTTTCTTTGTTCTTCTTAATTAGGTCTAGGGCAGCAAGCTCAGTCATCCTAGCCTTCCATGCAATAGGGTTGTTAACTGGATCATCATATGGAATAGGAGGCTCATACTTATTGCTTTGATCTGAAGGAATAGGTTTCTGCCTTACACCCTCATTGAGCTTAAAGGGAAAGGGACCAGTGGTTGAAGCAATGGTCTTTCCTTCCCTTTGATAAGGTTGGGGTCTGGCTTGACCTCTAGCTTGATTACCTCTAGAAGATCCTTTGGATTGATTTCCTCTTGATTGATAACCTCTAGATTGGCCACCTCCTTGTCCTCTCCTTGACTGATAAGTCTTGCCTTGGAAGGAGGATGTTGGAGGTTTGCTTACTGGGTTAGCACTGCCTCCTGCACCTGGAGAAGGAGGAGGTGGAGGAGGAGGAAAGTCAAAAGACTTGGAATCTCCTTTCTTGAACTTCTTTTTCTTTCTCATTGCCTTGAGCTGATTTTTAGAGAACTGCATCCATGGCTCAGTAATCTTGCATTTGTGCTGTATGTAATAAGGGATGTCATGGTCAGTAGCCCTTTCCATTGGAACTCTCTTTAGAGCTTTGCTTCTAGCTTTCCTCTTTTTAGCAATAGTTGCAGAAGAGTCATCAGAACTAGTTGCAAACTCATCAGAGGAGCTGCTTTGGATATGATCATAGGGATCATAATAATCATCTTTTGATGCACTTTCTGAAACAGAAGGAGGAGCATCTGCCAGTGTAGATGACTTATCTAGCACTGCAGGGAAGGAAATGGTTTCAGGAGCAGCAGGCACTGAATCAGCTAAGTCACTCAAGACTTCAGAAATCACAGCCTCAACAGAAATGGCTGGATAACTTTCACTAGCAGGAGCTGAGGCTACCACTGCATCAGAAACAGAAGAAACAAAAGAACTGGCAGGAGCAACAGCTACCACTGCCTCAGAAACAACAACTTCAGCAGGAGCAAGGGCTTCCACTGCATCAGAAGTGTTAAGAACCTTATCAACAGTCATGTTATCAACAGACTGATCATCATCAATAATATCAACAGAATCAGAACAAATATGAGCAACAGACTCATTTGCAGGAGCATCAGCTACCACTACATCATCTTCAAGAATCATCTTATCACAACCAACAGCAGCAGCAGCAAAGGGAATGATGGCCCTGGACAGATCTTCAGCAAGCAGTAACTTGTGAGAGCTGAAGGATTTTCTGAAAAATGATGCTGGTACTGTCACAATAGAATCTTCAACTGGAGGTGGACTGAATTCTCTATCTGCAATCTGAACATCTGAAACAAGCATCTCTTCACAATCAACAGAAGGCAGCTCTTCTTCTACCAAAATCTCCCCCTGCCTAGATTCAGTAGCAACTGATTCTAGGCCCCTAGAAGAAGGGCCAGCCACAGCAGGAGAGAGGGAAGAGAGCTTTGAAGAAATAGAGTCCAAAGATCTGATTATTGGAGCTAGGGAAGCATCCAATAAGGAGGACAACCTTGGAGCCAAGAGCTCATAGAGCTTATTAGCCAAGGGAAGCAGATCTACTTGCTCAGACTGTTGAGCACAGGTAGAGGGGAGAGAAACAGATGCAGCAGGAGAAGATGATGGTATAGAAGGAAGAGGAATGGAGGGTTCAATAATGGAGGACATGATGAGGTCTGAGAATGAGGGCTCAGCAATGTTATCATGTGAATCATCCAAGAAGGAATCATCTTGATTGATCTCAATGTCCATTGGAGGGAAGTAATGAAGAGAATCAAACACTTCAGAAGTGGTGGTAATGGATGGAGGAAGAGAAGATGCAATAGTGTCAATTGATGATGTTTGCAAAGGGGATGAGAGCTGAGAAGTTGATGGAGTGAAGGTGGTTGGAAAGCTGAATGAAGGAGAGATGGTGATTGATGGCCTGGCTTCTTCTACTAGGTCAGTTGACTGAGGGTGAGTGGCCACAACAGCCCTTGTTTCAGTAGAGGATTTTATTGCTGCAGCAGCCTTGGGATTTACAATCTTCCTGTCCCATTTTCCAATCAGGGCACAGGTCAACCTCTTTGAAGCATTAATGTGCTTGGAGGTTACCAGAAGCTGTGGGCAGACATGATGAAGCAACAATCCCAAAGTCCTTCCAAAATGAACATAGGTCTTATTGACCTTTTTCTTCACTAAATCAAACAGTAATTCTCCCCAATTTAGGTGCTTTTTATCTAGGAGGGCAGCCATGATGCAGAATTATTGCCTGGTAATAGCATCATGTGCTGTCCTCTTAGCACAGATGACCTTGCCTACCACATCAGCTAAAAGCCTAAATTCAATGGCAAGATCCACTTTCAGCAATTTGGAGGCATTCTCAGAAGAATGACCCATTCTGTCTAGCATTGCAGCATACTCCTCATTTGACAATTCCAAGCTGTCATTTCCATTCTCTAATTCAAAAGCTTCAGTAAAAGTAGCAGGAGATATTGATACCTGAGTTCCAGAAATAGAACCAGTAATAGTGCTCTCATCTGTATTAGCTGCTGTATATATCCACTCTTTAATTTCAGTCTCTGCCATGGGCATTCTTGTTGACATAAACTTCACTAGTTTCTGTTCTTTAAATAGCTCCAGGATATCCAGAAAATTCTGTGAGGAACCTTCAAAGGAATCCAAGTCGATGTCGAAACCATAATCGAACTTCATTGCCGTCAATATGTTTGCTGGAATCGCCATTATCTGCAGAATACCTCTCAAGAACAAGTGTAAAAGCTTTGGAGGGAGAATGTAGTTGCAGGAAATACGAAAGCGCAAATGACATCGACGCCGAGAAGATGATTTTATACTAGGGTTCGACGCAGAAAAGGAAATAACGTCGAGCTTAGTTCGACGCTAAGAGGCTCTAGGGGAAACGAAGAGACACGATGGCGTTCAGCTGAGTTCGACGTTCGACGTTTTGAAGGTCGACGGTCGACGCTATTAGGGATGCTGAACGTCGAGCTCTGGTCGACGTCAATTAACGTCGTCGACCGAAACAGAAACTTAACAAACTCTAGACAGAGTCGATCTCTGGTCGACGCAAAAGATGAGGTCGACGGTCGACGCTATATAGCGGTCGACGGTCAGTCGATCTCCGGTCGACGTTTTCAAGTGAAAAGCGTCGAGCGTCGAGCAGAGTTCAGACAGAACCTCTAGATCTAACATCCTCTAGATCCTTAAGGAAGAGATACATTTGCCTAGATTTTGTTATTTTTATGGTTTCAAAATCTTGTAAATTAATTTATGCTATCTCCATCTATCATTCCCAACTGATTAAGGAAGAAGAAGTGTTTCTTTTCATCCAAAGGTTTGGTGAAAATATCTCCCCTTTGTAAATCAGTAGAAATATACTCTAGTGCTATTTTATTCTTTTCTACATTATCCCTTAAGAAATGATGTCTGATCTCTATGTGCTTTGTCCTACTATGGAGAACTGGATTTTGAGCAATACAAATTGCACTAGTATTATCACAAAGAATTTTTGACTTCTCTAAGTTGTAACCATAGTCTAGGAGCTGGTTTTGAATCCACAATATCTGTGAGCAGCAACTTCCTGCAGCCATGTATTCAGCTTCAGCAGTTGATGTAGACACAGATGTTTGCTTTTTGCAAAACCAGGAGACAAGTCTATCACCCAGGAATTGACAAGTTCCACTGGTGCTTTTCCTGTCTACTCTACATCCAGCATAATCAGCATCTGAAAATCCAGTGAGATCAAATCCTGAATCATGTGGATACCAGAGACCTAGATTTGGACAGCTTTTTACATATCTAAGAATTCTCTTAACTAATGTGAGGTGTGACTCTCTAGGGCTCACTTGGAACCTAGCACATACACATGTAGCAAACATAATATCTGGTCTGCTAGCTGTAAGATATAAAAGAGAGCCAATGATTGCTCTAAAATTAGTCTGATCAACTGGTTTACCAGATTCATCAGCATCTAAGACAGCATTAGTAGGCATAGGTGTTTTCATAGAAGATGCATCTGACATACCAAATTTCTTAACCAATTCTTTTGCATACTTGGTTTGAGAGATGAATATGCCATCAGCATGTTGTTTGATTTGCAATCCTAAGAAAAAGGAAAGCTCACCCATGCTACTCATTTCAAACTTTGAGTGCATAAGTTGTGAGAACTTCTTGCATAAGCTTGTATCAGTAGACCCAAATATTATATCATCTACATATATTTGTACTAGTAGGATATGGGACTTATGGGTTCTAATAAAAAGAGTTTGGTCTACTCTACCCCTTTTAAAATCATTTTCAAGCAAAAAGGAGGCTAAGGTCTCATACCATGCTCTTGGAGCTTGCTTGAGGCCATATAAAGCCTTATGTAATTTGAAAACATGTTCAGGAAGGGTTGAAGAGATAAAACCTGGAGGTTGCTTGACATAGACTTCTTCCTTGATGTCTCCATTGAGAAATGCACTTTTAACATCCATTTGGAAAACTTTGAACTTCTTGTGTGCAGCATAAGCAAGGAAAATTCTTATGGCCTCCAACCTTGCAACTGGTGCAAAGGTTTGGTCATAATCAATCCCTTCTTCTTGACAATAGCCTTGAGCAACAAGCCTTGCCTTGTTTCTCACAATGATCCCTTGATCATCTAGCTTATTCCTGAAAACCCACTTAGTTCCAACAATTTGATGGTTTCTTGGTTTTGGAACCAATTCCCATACTTTGTTCCTTTCAAACTGGTTTAGTTCCTCTTGCATTGCAATGATCCAGTTTGGATCTTGCTCTGCATCTTGAATAGTTTGAGGCTCTATTTGGGAGAGAAAACAGGTGTGCATCAGATGTTGATTTATCTGATTTCTGGTTTGCACACCTTCTGAAATTTCTCCAATCACTTGGGAGATTGGATGATCTCTTATTGTTACTAAATCAACAGTGGGTGTTGATTGTTCACCAACCTGTGTTGTTGTTTCCTCTTGTGGAACAACAACTGGCTCTCCATTTGGTTCTGAAGTTTGATCTGTATCTTCACTCTTATTGCTAGCAGCTTCTTGTTGAGTTGTTGAAGATAGATTTCCCTCATCCATGATGGTTAACTGAGTAATATTTTCAGCTAATGATTGTACCTGTAAGTGATCTATGGTAGAAGAATTCTTCTCCTTATAAGACATATTAGATTCATCAAAGGTAATATGCATGGACTCTTCAATTTTATGAGATGATTTGTTATACACCCTATAAGCTTTGCTGTTCAAAGAGTATCCCAGAAACACTCCTTCATCAGCCTTAGCTTCAAATTTTGCTAAATATCTCTTGTCATTATTGTGAATGAAACAAATGCAACCAAAATTTTTGAAAAAGCTAACTTTAGGTTTCTTCCCTTTGAGCAACTCATAAGGAGTCTTATCCTTTAGTTTATGTATCAGGCTTCTATTCAAAACATAATTGGAGGTGTTCACAGCCTCTGCCCAAAAGGTTAGAGGAAGATGAGCATCTGTCAATAATGTTGTGGCTGATTCAATTAAGGTTCTATTTTTCCTTTCAACTACCCCATTTTGTTGAGGAGTTCTAGGAGCTGAGAAAGTGTGCCTGATCCCTTCATTCTGACAGAACTCTTGCATAAGAAGAGAATCAAACTCTGTCCCATGATCACTTCTGATCAGGGCTATATGAGTATTGAACTCAATCTGTATGCTCTTGAGAAAATCTGTCAAAATTTTGAAGTTATCAGACTTCTTTCTTAGGAAGAACACCCAAGTGAATCTTGAGAAGTCATCTACAATCACTAAGGCATAAGATTTCCCCCCTAGACTTTGTACTGTAGTAGGTCCAAAAAGGTCCATGTGCAACAGATACAAAACCCTAGGTGAATCACTCTTGTTAAGTGATTTGAAACTATTTTTAGTTTGCTTTCCTAGTTGGCAAGCCTTGCAGAGTCCTTCCTTCTTGTAGGGACCAGAAGGTAGTCCTCTAACAAGGTTGAGTTTAGACAACCTAGCAATAGTTCTAAGGTTAACATGTCCTAATCTTTTATGCCAAAGCTCATTTGGCTTACTAAGGGAATTAAAAAGGCATATGTCTACTTTAGAAGAATTAAAATCTACTAGGTATATGTTATCTTGCCTATTTCCAATCAACACAATATTATTATCTAGAGCAATATTACATACTAGATCAGTGAACCAAACCTGATAACCAGCATCACAAAGTTGACTGATGCTGATTAAGTTGTGCTTCAGTCCTTCCACATAGGCTACCTTCTTGAAAGTGATTGAGCCTATTTTGACTTGACCATATCCCTTGGTTTGTCCAAAATTGGAGTCACCAAAGATTACTCTTGGTCCAAGCTTTGCTTTGAAGGATGAAAGATTGCTTTTGGTTCCTGTCATATGTTTGGAGCAACCACTATCCAGGTACCAATGCTGGTTCACCCCTGGATAGCTCTTCATCTGCACATGTAACAGCTTAGTTGTTTTTCACCCAGTTTACCTTGGGTTGAGGTTGATAACCAATGAAATCAGAAATGAATGACATTTCAGGCTGACTCTTATAGCCTTCAGGATGATATCTCGTAGGAGGAATCACCCATTCAGCATAAGGGTTAGGCTGAGATGTAGGATACTTGATATTCAATTTAGATTTATCCTGTGCAGACAGCCCAGAACTCTGAGCTCTGTTCGACGCACGTCGACCTAAGTTCGACGCTGAAGTTTCAGGACGTCGAGCTCCATTCGACGCTTGAACAGGCCTACTTTCAGGGACAACAGCAAGTCGACCTGAGTTCGACGTGTGTCGACCTGAGTTCGACGCTTCAGCAAGGTGTTGCTGATTCTTGTTAGAACGGCGTCGAGCTCTGGTCGAAGGACGTCGAGCTCTGTTCGACGTTTTCTGTTGAACTTGAAGTTGCTTAGGTAGATCAGAATTTTTTCTGGCTACTACCATAATTCCTTTACCCTTGTTACTGGTAAATTTTATGGGAGTTGTTGGCACTATAGGTTGGCTTGGAGAGGCACCCAAACCTAGTGAACCACTCATTCTTGAGTTCACTGTGCTTGTGATGTCTATTAGCTTGAGGCTCCTCCCATTGAGAGTTTCCTCTAGCTGTTTAGCCTTGGATAGCTCACTCTTTAGTGAAGCTATCTCCTCCCTACAGCACTCTAACTCATCAGAGAGCTTGAGATTATTTGCACTTAATGTGCTGTAATCAGACAGTTGACTTCTAAGAGAATCATTTGTCTTCTCTGCTGTCAGCAAGTCTATGCACATTGATTTAAATCTAAACTTGAAATCATCAGAAGAAAAATCAAATGAGTCAAGTACCTGATCTTCACTCAATTCCTGATCAGTCACATATTCAGATTCATGCTCTGAATCTGAGCTGCTTTGTGATGCATTGATTGCCATCATGCAGAATCCTTTTTCTGTGGCATCATCCTCATCATCACTTGTGCTGGATGATTCTTCAGAATCTTCAGTATCACTCCAAGTTTCTGCAACAAATCCTTTCCTTGTATTTTTGGTGTTTCTGGAAGAGGATTTCTCATAATATTTCTTTGAATCTTTCTCTCTTTTCTTGTCTTTTCTTTCTCTCTTATCTTTCTTGTCTTTGCCTTGATTCTCAGGACAGTTTGGTGCAATATGTCCTGGTTTCCTGCAGCCATAGCAAGTAATTTCTTTATTATTAGATCTATCATACCTTGGCTTGTCTTGGTCCTTAGAAGACCATTTTCTGAAATTCTTCCTAGCCATTTTGTTGAATCTTTTGGCTAGTAGGCTTAGAAGTTCTTCATTGACTATCTCCTTCTCTTTAGGTACTTCCTCTGAAGCTTTGAGAGCTATTGTCTTCTCCACTTTGGGTGCAGGAGAAGATGTGTTTTGCTCCCCTTCTCTTGTCTTGACAAATTGCTCATAGGACTTGAGCTTGCCTAAGAGAGCTTCAGTGGATAGCTCAATTTGACTTCTGCCATCTTTGATTGGCCAGATTCTTGAATCCCAAGTGCTAGGTAGGCACATGAGAATTTTATCATTTATCTCAGTGAGAGATATATCCTTGTCCAGAGTTTTCAACTCACTGACAATGAGACTGAATCTGTTGTACATGTCAGCCACAGATTCAGCTGGAGCCATTTTGAAGTTCTCATACTGTGTTATCAGTTGAGCTCTTCTATCCTTTCTTTCATCAGCTGAACCTGAGACTATTTCAGTTAATTTGTCCCAGATTTCCTTGGCAGAATTGCATTCAGCAACTTTTTGGAATATGTCATCAGACATAGTTTGTGCCAATATGTTCATTGCTTTTGCATCAGCAACTTTCCACTTCTTTATATCAGTGTCTGTTCCTGCAGGAGGTGGAACAGCTGAAGTACTTGTTGAAGTAGGAGGTCTTGGACATTCTGTTAAGACACAATTAAAGATATTTTCATCAAAAGAATTCATGTAAAGTTTTATCCTTGCTTTCCAGAGTCCAAACTTGGAAAGATTGCACACTGGAGGTCTTGTGCTTGCATACTCCTTGTTTTGTGCCATGAGTTTTATAAAAACAATTTATAACAAAACAAAATAAAGTAACCACTCTATAGGGTTTGATCTTATCAAAGATCTTTGTGGTCCAGGTGTTAGCCTGAAGTAAAGACCAACCTCCCTCTGATACCAATTGAAAGTTAGGTGATAAGATCTAACAGCCTCTAGAGGGGGGGTGAATAGAGTAAGTTCAAATAAATTGATATATTTAAAACCTTTAGATTTACTTAGTGTAGGTAGTGAGTGATGCAAACAGATAAATATATTTAAAGTAAAATCACACAGCACACAAGCAAGAAGAAAAGCAATCCACAGAAGACACAAGGAAATTTATAGTGGTTCCCCAAACTTGGGTAGTCCACTCTTCTATCACCCCTTGATAGGAATCCACTGCAGGATGCTTGATCAGGTGTCCTGGGCACCACCAGATTTTTTGATAAGGTGTCTTGCCACCACTGATTTTGACAAGGTCTCAGCTAACCAAAAGGTAACTTTTGAAGGGAGTTAAAACCCTGTACAGAAGAGGTAAAATAAGAAGGGTTGAGTTTGCTTCTCTGTCAACAATCAGAGAGAAGCTAGTGGATGTAGATGTTGTCAAAGCTCCCCCTGAGATATAGAAGTTCAGGTAGAAGAAGCTTTGCACAAGGGTGACAGGCTCTTCACTGCTTGTCCTTCTTCAGCAATAGATGACTCAGAAACTGAGTGTTTGATGTCTGAAAGTAGAAAGCAAATTGAGAAGAGTTGAATGCAGAGGCTGAAGAGGTTTCAGAGAATGTTGATCAAGATGTTTCTCTGAGTGTAGTTCTTCTCTGTAAATTCTCTGCAGACTGATTTCTTGAGAGAGAGATGAAGATGGATGTTCTCTGTGTTGTCAGAATGAATTTTCTTCCTGTACTCCTTGTCTCTCTCTAATAGATCTCTGAGTAATGGGATTATAGCCGTTGGCAGGGCATTTAATGTATTCCATTACTGTCCATGCCTAGAAGGAAAGCCTTAATTGATTTCCATTGAAAATTCCTTGAGATATGGAGCAATTAAGTCTTGAAACGGCCAGGGGATCTCTTGCAATAACTGCTTGAAAAATCTCTCATTTGAATTTCAAATGTCGACAGACGGGAGAACTTAAAACGTCGAACTCATCCTGAAGCGTCGATCTGAGCTCGACTGACCGTCGATCAGAGAGTAAGATTGAAGCAGAGAGATACACGCCAAAACGTCGAGCAGAACTCGACGTTACGTCGAACTGATAACGACGCTGCGTCGAGCTGCGATCGACTGTGCGTCGAGCAGCGGTCGACTATGCGTCGAGCTGAGGACGACTCTACGTCGAGCTGGGGTCGACTCTCCGTCGAGCTGAGCAGAACTAAATCTCAAATAACCTAAGTTCTAAACTCACACTCAATGACCTATGCTATACAATTAGGTCAACATCCTTAGCATAGTTATCCTGACCCAAATATAAAAAGGGTGTTCCAACAGAACTGATTCTCCGGTACCTTAAGGCAGCTCTGGATCAAGGGCTTGTGTACAAAACCTCCACCTCTGCCCCAGCATTGGTTGCTTACTCTAATGCCGACTACGCTGGTTCCCTGGACAATCAGCGGTCGACTAGTGGGTTATGTACTTATTTTGGAGGTCATCTCATTACATGGAAAAGTAAAAAACAAGCCGTGGTCGCTCGATCCTCCGCGGAAGCTGAATACCGATCGATGACATCGGTTGTCTCTGAACTTACATGGCTTGAAAGCCTTCTTTCTGACTTGGGAGTAAAACTTCCTTCATCTGCTGTTCTATTTTGTGATAGTCAAGCGACCATACACATAGCAAAGAACCCGGTGTTTCATGAGCGTACGAAACATATCGAGGTTGACTCTCACTTCATATGAGAAAAAGTTCAAATGAAGAAACTGGAATTAAAGCATGTTCCGGGCACTGATCAAGTTGCTGATATTCTCACAAAGGCTTTATCAAGTACCTTGTTCTACTAGTGTTTGTCCATGCTAGGTGCATATGATCTATACGCTCCAGCTTGCGGGGGAGTGTTAAAGAAGCCCATTTAACTAGGCCCATTTTGTATCTTTATTGGTTTTTTCTCTCTCCTCTTTAGTCCCACATCTTGTATAGGAACTTGCTCTCTCTTTCTCTCATTTATATATTTGTACTCATTCTTTGTATTTTACACAAGTGAACATATATACAAGGTGGATTTTTCTCTTCTCTACAATTTTGCTTTCGCGGGTTGCAATGGTCGACATTATCTTCCCAAGGCCAGACATTGCGGTTTGGAGAACTTTAACCATAAGTGGAGAAAAGTGACCCGTAACGTGCAAATTCTTTTGAAACCTACAGAGCCTTCAGTCATATTTATAGCTGATTAACTAGTCGCGGTCTCGCTTTCAAAGTAAACATTTCCGAAATTTCCTGAAATTTAGAAATGTGTGGGATCATGTTTACCCGAGAGCCCGCAACCAGTTTCAAGACAACACTCAAACCGCGCGGTTATGATTCTTGCTAACCGCGACAAACGCCAGTTCGCAAAAGCCGCACGCGTCTAGCAAGAAGGAGGCCAGATGTCGCGCGGTCTACCTGTTTTCCTTTAATTTGTATCCCGTCACCTCTGCCCGGTCCTCCTATACCCCTGACAGGAGGTTATTTTAACCTTGCCCGCTTGGCAGACCCCGAGCCTATAAATAGGGGGAGCAACACTCCCAAAGCATGCTGACTCGAATCCAGTAGCGCTCTTGTTAAGAGCCGCACTCTCGATTCTTCTGCCTTTGCAGTCTCCTACTCGTGCTTTTTTTTTCAACCTTTGTAACCGTTTTTTTCACTCAATAAAAAGCCCTCCGCAAAAGAGACATTCGCCGCGGAGGGCCAAGTCTAGTGTTGCCGCTTGGCGGCTTTCTTACTCTTTTGCTGTTTACTGGTTTTTCAGTTCCGAGCCTCCTTTTCTCCGCCTTCCGACCCATCTCGCGGTAGTGCGCGAAGAGTTGGTATCTATTTTGGTACCAACACTTGTCACTGAATTTGTTTACATATCTTTGATTATGTCAATGTATGATACATTTACACATTTCTTTTCTAAGACTCTCTATAGGATCTCTCTTGGAACTCTATCATAAGCCTTATCAAGATCGATAAACAACATATGCAAATCTTGTTTTCTTTTTCGGTAGTTGTCAATGACTCTCCTCAAGAGATATTTAACTTCCATTGTCGACCGCCCTAACATGAATCCAAATTAATTCTCCTAGATGTTAGTCTCTTATCTTACTCTTCTTTCTATTACTCGTTCCCATAGTTTCATGATATGACTCATTAATATAATTCCTTTGTAATTAATACAATTTTGTATATCTCATTTGTTCTAATACAAAGGTTCTAAAATACTTCATCTTCATTGATCCGACGTCCTCTTTGACTTTAGAATTTTATTGAAGAAACTTGTAGACTACAAAATTCATTCTTTCCCTAGACATTTTCATACTTCGATAGGTATATCATCTGACCCAACCGTCTTTTCATTTTTCATCTTCTTTAGAGCATCATTATCTCTGATACTTACATTTTACGATAAAACGTTATGTTCCTATATTTCTCAGATTTACTTAACTATTCTAAGTTCAGTTCATTGTCTTTTGTTTCATTGCAGAGTTGATAAAAATATCTTTTCAATCGCTTTTTAATAGCCACATCATCCATCAAAATTATATCTGATTATCCTTTATGCTTTGAACTTGGCTTAAATCTCTTGTATTACTCTCTCTAGCTCGAGCAATTTTATACGTCACATTCTCTATCCTTTGGTATCTAGTCGCTTATAAAATTCTTCATAAACTTGATTCTTTCTTTACTTAATTTAGTTTAACTTCTTTCTTGGTGACTTTATAGCTTGCTAAGTTTTCATCATTTCTACATGTGTAGAGTGTTTTATAGCTGACCCATTCACCCTCTCTTTGTCTTGCACTTTTTCTTTTCACCACCAAAATTTTTTATTTGGGGAGGCACAATATTTTGATTCTCAAGTACATTTTTAACTTATCCTTAAATGTAAAAACATAACTTTCCATGATATACTAGGATCAACGTAAGAGACATCAACTAATTGTTCCTTAAACGTTGTCTAAAACAACCTGCTTTATTCATTTTCATGTTCTACCACCGAATTTTTGGTAATACTTTTATCCTTGTCTTAAATTTGTTTTATCTAATTTGCACGTCCAATACTACTAACCTATGTAGTGTTGTCAAATTTTCTCCTGATATGACTTTGCAATCTTCACAAATCATCTTATCATTTTTAGGAGTCATAAAATAATCAATTTGTGACATATTTGATATGCTTTTAAACATAATTAAATGTTCTTCACTATTCATGAAAATCGTATTTGTCACAATTAGCTAATATGTTATGACAAAATCTAAAATTGTTATTTCTTTTTTCATTTTTTTCTCCATACCCAAATCCTTCATGAAAGATTGTATAATCTTTAATTTTTATTTTTTATATGTCCATTTAAGTCCCCTCCTATGAAAATCTTTTTTCTTTATGAGATTTCTCTTAATAAATCATCAACGTTTTCCAAAAATTGCACTTTAATATCTTCACTTAATTCTATTTGTGCCGCATAAGCACTGATCATATTAATAATTTTCTTCCCTATGAACAAATTTAAGAGCTAAGATTGACGGCGCGCTGCGACCGACACAGGTATATTCCCGCAGGAGGCGTGACCCGCTGCCCGGGCGGTCGATCAGGGTCTGTGGTTGCATCCGGATGACCGATCCGAGTCGAATCCATATATTACTTTTATATTTTATGTTGTATTTATAGACCGATCAGTTTAAACATTTTGAACCGTCCGATTCAGGTTTTATTTGAGTTTACAGTTTTCTTATGTAACAGTTACTAATTAGGGCTTTATAAATAGCCGGCGGTTCAAGTGAGAGAGCATCGTGGGTTTTACTAAATTGCCGGGACCGTTCCATCTCTTCTGGTGCGATGCCGGAATAGTTCCGCTAGGTGCGGCTCCCTGTAGGTTTTCCCGCTGACTTCTCCCTCCTTCCCCTTCGGCCTTCCTCCGCCCGCGAGAATAGGGCCCCTCCGCCACTTCACAGTTCTAGCCATCCTCCATCTTCCTCCACTCTAATCCGACGCCGCCGCCTCCCGTTTCTCCCGTCGACCTCCTCCTCCCAAATCAACCCGCTGTCGCCACTTCTAGTTAACCCCTCTACTTGACGGCCTCCATCCACACTCAAGCCCCCGCCAGACCCAACACCCATCGTCCTCCTCCGTTTGACTTCATTGAAGCCACCTCCTCCCTTCACAAACCCTCCCAAAGCCGCAACTTGCTTGGAATCCATCACCGCCTATTCTGTCCCGTAGGTCCTCAAATAGAACCTCCTGCCTACTCACTATGTCACCTCTCCACAACTTCCCTTCCATCAACATCCACAACAAATTCCCTCAAGTCTACAACCATCCCAAATCCATTCCCAGAATATTCCTTCAGTTGTTGCGACCTCGGATGCCCTTCACACCTGCTATCACCGCCGCCTGCACACGTAAATTATGGTAAAAGTCATTTCTTTTCTGGTTGTTTATGTTGACAACTTGTATCGTGCCGAATGTTGATTTTATTATGCTATTAGTTCACCCGTTGTGCTATTTGCGGAGTTAATCCTGTGTTCGCTTAAAATTTATTGCGCCTCATTCGTCTGCCAAATTTACTTGTTCTCTTTAATCTACATAGTTTGTGATTTCCTGTGTAACTGCTAGATTTTATACTGATTAATTACGGTTGTAATTTCTAAATCGAACCACTCTTGCATATTCATAATTTGCATCACATTTAGGGTTGCATTTAGCGAGTGCACCCCCGTGTCTGCCTTACCACTGCATCAAATTGGTATCAGAGGGCTAGGTTAGGGTCATTGCATGGTACGTAGTAGTAAAGATTATCGTCAGTCCATGTCGAGTCACAATCGCACCGACGATAGGACCGCTAGCTCTCAGACGGACATGACACCCGCTGAGTTCCAAAGACTTGTCCTCGATCGATTTGATCGAATAGGGGTCCAATTCGACAAACTTAAGGGCGATATTGGGAGGGTTAGCACAAAGGTTGATCAGTTAGAGACACCTAGAGATCGAGCGATCCCTCACCCTGATGAGGAGCCTCTCGAGGACCCTCGAGATGCCACATTGTTGGGTCCGACGTTCCTTCACTTGACCCGTGACGCTCTGCTACTTATTTAAGAAATTAAGTAGCGCCCTTTCCAACAGTCCGGGCTTTTGGAACAGTTGGGTATGCGCTTGATCCTACATTTGGTATCAGAGGAGGTCACAGGTTCAAGACCGGGGGGCGCTCTTAAATCCCGATTTTTCCCTTCTACCTGTGTGGGTCCGGCGGGTCAGACAACCGTGGACATGTGGTAGCCCCACCTCTGAGCCGTGTCGGCCATGTGGTAACCCCACCTCTGAGCCGACGGGTTGTGCTGGACGCCGGGGGGGGGGGGATTGTTGGGTCTGGCGTTCCTTCACTTGACCCGTGGCGCTCAGCTACTTATTTAAGAAATTAAGTAGTGCCCTTTTCAACAGTCCGGGCTTTTGGAACAGTTGGGTATGCGCTTGATCCTACACACACCACCTCCCGAGAGACGTGGTAGAGGCAGCCCTCGCTGAGATCCCCCACCTCCACCGAGAGCTAATTATCGTGGTTACGAGTTTCGTCAAGATCTAAGAATGGATCACCGTCCTACAGAGGAACCTCTTCCTCCCCCACCTTGTCGTAGAGATCGGCCACGATATGATTATGTCGATGATGACGAGTACGGTGACTACCGTTAGCCACGTCATGGGATGACCCCAGAGGAGGACATCACCCGACAGATCCGTATTGATACTCCCACCTTCGATGGTCACCTACCCGAAGGCGTTTAGTGATTGGCTCATGGATATGGATCACTATTTTGACTGGTTTGATATGAGTGATGAGAGACGCATACGGTTCACGAAAATGAAATTGATTGGCCAAGAAAAAATTTATTGGTCAAATTTAGAGAGGTCTCTTGAGAGGCATGGTTACTATCCCATCACCCGATGGGGCGAGATAAAGCTATGCTTATGAGATAAATACCTCCCCGCTTCATATCGAAATCAATTCTTATATCAGTTTTACGCGTTACGTCTGGGGACTCTCTCCGTTGTTGATTATATGCCACAATTTGACGAACTCGTAGTTCTTAGCGACATCTGGGAGGAGCCCATCGCTACTGCCTCACGCTTTCGTGCATGCCTTAGAGCAGATATCCGAAGGAAACTGATTCCCCATAGGATGTAGTCGGTTGAGTAGGGTTTTCAACTCGCATTAGAGTACGAGCAGTATTTACGTACCGCTGGCCAGAAGCAGGTCGCTACACGACCCGATGCCACCACAACTAGGATACCCCCTCCTGCCACGACCACTGCCACCCCTCACGCTCCCGCAGACGCGACGGTGAAAGCTATTGTTCCTGGAGGCCCCAAGCCTGGGGGCGTCCAATGTTACCGTTTTTCTGGTAGAGGGCACTTCGCAGCACAATGCCCTACTAGAAATTTGCTGATTGAGGATTCTGACGAGCCAGCGCTGAGGCTAAGGACATCGCCGTTGAGGAAGTTACTGTCATTGTGGAGGAAGGATGGGAGAGCGATGCTGAGAGATCGCTAGAGGTCGGAGTCCTTCGCCGCATCCTCCACACCCCACGTGCCGAGGAGGATTTGCGCTGCACCACTATCTTTTTCACATATTTCCCGAGCGCAGGTGGACCTTGTAAGCTCGCCATCGATAGTGGTAGCTACGTAAATATTATTGCTAGGAAAAGGTTGGGGAGAATGGAGCTCACACCCGAACCTCATCCACATCCTTATCGTGTCTTATGGATGGACAAGTCTACTATTCATGTCACACAGCGGTCCCTTGTATCCATCCGGTTAGCGTCTATTGAGGATCAGGTTTGGTGCGACGTCATTCTTATGGATGTCGCTCACGTTCTTCTAAGGAGGCCCTGGCTATACGATCGTGACGATACGTGTTTTAATCGATACAACACGTGTGTATTCTTCGACAAGGGCCGAAAGATTACTCTCACCATGACCCAGCCCAGGGATCCTCCCAAGGGCAAGGTTGACTCGTCAGTTTGTGCGGGGTCATTGAGACCCCTACATGTTTTGAGGAGAGGTGATTTCCTGAGAGAGAGAGCCTAGAGACCAGGGTCATGTTTATTGTAGTGAACACGATGGAGGCCGAGACCCCTAGCGAGGCTGAGATTACAGATTCAGATGTTCGACAGTTGATGGATGACTTTGTAGACATTATGCTCGAGGAGCTCCTCGATGAGCTTTCCCCACTACGTGACATCCAACATGCGATTGATTTGATCCCTGAGGCTTCTTTGCCCAATCTTCCGCATTATCACTTAAATCCGACTGAGCATGCCGAGCTAAAGCGGCAAGTTTATGATCTTCTGCGGAATAAATTTATACGAGAGAGTTCGAGTCCATATGCCGTGCGGACCCTTCTTATCCCGAAGAATGACGGGAGCTAGCGCATGTGGATTGATAGCCGTGCCATAAATAAGATCACTGTAAAGTATCGTTTTCCGATTCTCCGCCTCGATGATCTCCTGGATTTGATGACTGGTGCCCAGATCTTTTCAAAGATCGATCTTCTCAATGGATACCACTAGATTAGAGTTAGAGAGGGGGATGAGTGGAATACGGTCTTCAAGACGAAGAACGACTTGTACGAGTGGTTGGTGATGCCGTTCGGATTATCGAACGCACCCAATACATTTATGAGGGTCATGACTCAGGTACTTCGATGCTATATGGTCAAATTCTTGGTCATATATTTTGATGATATATTGATATACAGCCGGGGCCGTACAGAGCACTTACGTCATATTCGCTTGGCGTTCGAACTCCTCCGAAAGGAGCATCTTTACATCAGCCTGAAAAAGTGCTCGTTCCTGTTCACATCCGTTCATTTCTTGGGTTATGTAGTATCAACGTATGATATTTCTGTCGATTCTGACAAGGTCAGGGCGATTCGAGATTGACCCACCCCGACGAACATTCATGAGACTCATAGTTTTCATGGACTTGCCACCTTCTATAAGAGGTTTGTCCGTGCCTTTAGTTCGATCACGACCCCCATTACGAGATGCCTTCGTAAGAGTGATTTCGTTTGGACGAAGGCTGCCACTCGAGCCTTTGAGGAGATCAAGGAGAAACTGTCGACTGTTCCCGTTTTACGTTTACCAGATTTCTCCAAGCCCTTTGAGGTAGCTTGTGATGCGTCAGGAGTTGGTATCTGCGCAGTCCTTAGTCAGGAAGGCCACCCGGTTGCCTACTTTAGCGAGAAGTTAAACGAGGCCCGACAAAAATATTCAAATTATGATTGAGAGTTTTACGCCATTGTGTAGGCCTTGCGTTACTGACAACATTATCTCCTACACAAGAAGTTTATTTTGTATTCAGACCATCAGGCACTGAGGTATCTAGACTCGCAGTAGAAATTGGGCCACTGACATGCCAAATGGGTGGATTATATACAGGAGTTTCATTATGTTCTTAAGCACCGAGCGGGTATTGAGAACAAATCGGCAGACGCCTTGAGTCGCCGAGTCAGCATCCTCCACACCTTGAGCACTCGAGTTGTGGGATTTGAGCAACTGTTCACGCTTATCCAAAGTGCCTTGATTTTGGCGATATTTACGCAGCGCTTTCGAGGGACCCGCCCGACCTTCGGGAGGGTTATTCGATATCTGATGAGTATTTATTTATGGGCTCTCGCCTCTGCATTCCTCAGTTTTCTCTCTGAGATTTCCTTATCTGGGAGTTACACGCAGGCGAAGCTGCGCGACACTTTGGTAACAAGTCGATTGCGCTGGTTGAGGATCGTTTCTTCTGGCCCGGCCTGAAGAAAGACGTCACTAGGGTTGTCCGACATTGCCGAGTTTGTCAAACTGCGAAGGGGACCCGTCAGCCCACGGGTCTATACACTCCGCTACCTGTCCCAGAGAGACCCTGGTCTGATATTAGTATGGACTTCATTCTCAGACTCCCTCGCACTCTGAGGAAGCTCGATTCTATTTTTTTGTAGTGGATCGATTTTCTAAGATGACCCACTTTATCCCGTATTGGAAGACCGCTGACGCCTCCCATGTAGCCGCATTATTCTTTCGAGAAGCGTTTAAGTATCATGGTCTCCCCACATCCATAGTCTCTGATCGCGATGCGCATTTTATGAGTTTCTGGAAGACCGTATGGAAGAAGACCGGTACGACCCTGAAGTTCTCCTCCGCCTATTACCCGCAGACGGATGGACAAACTGAGGTGGTTAACCGTAGTCTTGGTATACTTCTTCGTTGCCTGTTTGGGGATAGTCCGACTATTTGGGTTTCTGTTCTTTCTATAGCTGAGTTTGCGTATAATAGTTTTGTCAATAAGACTATGGGTTTAAGTCCGGTTCATATTATGTTAGGATACGAGCCTAGGAAAACTATTGACTTAGTGGATATTCCCATAGGGGTAAGACCCAGTAAGTCAGCCGAGTTCTTCATAAAACATGTGCATGCTAATGATTATTATAAAGATCAAGCAGAGCAGCACAAGCGGGAACAAATATTTGAGGCGGGAGAATATATATTGATTCACATTTGATCTGAGAGGGTCCTGCAAGGACCAACAAAGAAATTAAGCACACGCAGAATGGACCCCTATATAGTCGTACGACGGATTGGTTGGAACACATATGAGATAGACATCCCTCATAGTATGAGCATCAACCGAGTATTCAACGTAGAGGATTTGACTCCTTACTATGAGGAGCATGTATACGTGGACCCCTTTACCAAACCTCTTCCCGAGCCTTCATCTCCCATAGCCCCTCTACATGAGTCTTCTCCTCCTATTGCCTCCACCAGTTCCTCTTTGTTGCCACCCGCAGAGTCGCATCATGCAGCTAGCTCTGCACCGCCGACGGTCCCACCGACACAACAGTCAGACGGAGACACATCACTGCCAGACGGAGATACATCACTTCCAGACGGACATACATTTGTGTCAGCCTCTTCTACGGACGGCGTTCTTCCGATCATTGGTCACAACTTCTACACCGCGGGCAGACGAGATATTGTACGTTATCTTGTTCGTTGGACCGGCCGGTTCTTGCATGACGCTACTTGGATTTCTTCAGAGGAGCTCGAGAGACTCGCCCCACGGCTTTACAACGAGTATGGATGTAAATCACAAGCTTTTTGTACATGGTTCTGATTCCGACCCACTGCCTACAAATCCAGAGTACTATCGACGCTTGGTTGCCCACCATCACTAATCAATGTTGAGTTCCTTTAAGCTGGGGGGAATTGACGGCGCGCCACGAAAGATACGGGTATATTCCCGCAGGAGGCGGTGAACCGCTACCCGGGCGGACGACCACGGTCCGTGATTGCGTTCGGGTGACTGATCCGAGTCGAATCCATATATTACTTTTATATTTTATGTTGTATTTGTTGCCCGATTGGTTTAAACATTGTGAACTGTCCGATTCGGGTTTTATTTGAGTTTATAGTTTTCTTATGTAGCAGTTACTGATTAGGGATTTATAAATAGCCGGCGGTTCAAGTTAGAGGGCATCGTGGGTTTTGCTAAATTGCCGAAACCGTTTGATCTGTTCTGGTGCGACGCTGGAACAGTTCCGCTGGGTGCGACTCCTGGTAGGTTTTCCCGCTGACTTCTCCATCCTTCCCGTTCGGCCTTCCTCCGCCTGTGAGAATCGGGCCCCGCCGCCACTTCACAGTTCTTGCCATCCGCCATCTTCCTCCTCTCTAATCCGATGCCGCCGCCTCCCGTTTCTCCCGTCGACCTCCTCCTCCCCCATCAACCCCGCTGCCCCCACTTCCAATTAACCCCTCTACCCGACGGCCTCCATCCACCCTCAAGCCCCCCTGCCAGACCCAACACCCATCCTCCTCCTTTGTTTGACTTCACTGAAGCCACCTCCTCTCTTCACAAACCCTCCCAAAGTCGCAACTTGCTTGGAATCCATCACCGCCTATTCTGTCCCGTGAGTCCTCAAATAGAACCTCCTGCCTACTCACTGTGTCACCTCTCCACAACTTCCCTTCCATCAACATCCACAACAAATTCCCTCAAGTCTACAGTCATCCCAACTCCGTTCCCGGAATATTCCTCCAGTTGCTGTGACCTCGGATGCCCTTAACACTCGCTATCACCGCCGTCTGCGCACATAAATTGTGGTAAAAGTCATTTCTTTTCTGGTTGTTTATGCTGGCAACTTGTATCGTGACGGATGTTGATTTTATTATGCTATTGTTCACCTGTTGTGCTATATGCGGAGTCAATTCTGTGCTTGCTTAAAATTTATTGCGGCTCGTTCGTCTGCCAAATTTACTTGTTCTATTTAATCTACATAGTTTGTGATTTCCTGTGTAACTGCTAAATTTTATACTGATTAATTACGGTTGTAATTTCTAAATCGAACCACTCTTGCATATTCATAATTTGCATCTCATTTAGGGTTGCATTTAGCGAGTCCACCCGCGTGTCTGCCTTACCACTGCATAAAATTGGTATCAGAGGGATAAGTTTGGGTCATTGCATGTTACGTAGTGGTAGGGATTATCGTCAGTTCATGTCGAGTCATAATCGCACCGACGATAGAACCGCTAGCTCTCAGACGAACATGGCACCCGTTGAGTCTGTGTTCCAAAGACTTGTCCTCGATCGATTTGATCGAATGAGAGTCCAATTCGACAAACTGAGAGGCGATATTGCGAGGGTTAACACAAGGGTTGATCAGTTAGAGAAACCTAGAGATCGAGTGATCCCTCCCCCTGATGAGGAGCCTCTCAAGGACCCTCGAGATGCCACACCACCTCCCGAGAGACGTGGTAGAGACGGCCCTCGCCGAGATCCCCCACCTCCATCGAGAGCTAATTATCGTCGTGGTTACGAGTTTCAGCGAGATCTAGGAAGGGATCACCGTCCTCTGGAGGAACCTCGTCCTCCCCCACCTCGTCGTAGAGATCAGACACAACATGATTATGTCGATGATGACGAGTACGGTGACTATCGTGAGCCACGTCGTGGGATGATCTCAGAGGAGCAGGACATTACCCGACGGATCTGTATTGATACTCCCACCTTCGATGGTCACCTTGACCCGAAGGTGTTTAGTGATCAGCTCATGAATATGGATCACTATTTTGACTGATTTGATATGAGTGATGAGAGACGCATACGGTTCGCGAAAATGAAATTGATTGGCCAAGCGAAAATTTATTGGTCAAGTTTAGAGAGGTCTCTTGAGCGGGATGTTTACTATCCCGTCACCCGATGGGACGAGATGAAGCAGCGCTTACGAGATGAATACCTCCCCGCTTCATATCGAAATCAACTCTTAGATCAGCTTTATGCGTTACGTCAGGGGACTCTCTCTGTTGCTTATTATATGTCATGATTTAACGAACTCGTAGTTCTTAGCGACATCTAGGAGGAGCCCATCGCCACTACCTCACGCTTTCGTGCGGGCCTTAGAGCAGTTATCCGAAGGGAACTGATTCCCTATAGGATGGAGTCGGTTGAGCAGGTTTTTCAGCTCGCACTAGAGTACGAGCAGTATTTACGTACCGCTGGCCAAAAGCAGGTCACTACACGACCCGATGCCACCACTGCTAGGAGACCCCCTCCTGCCACGACCACTGCCACCCCTCGCGCTCCCGCAAACGCGGCGGGGAAAGCTATTGTTCCTGGAGGCCTCAAGCCTGGGGGTGTCCTGTTAGAGTTGTTATCGATGTTCTGGCAGAGGGTACTTCGCAGCGCAATGCCCAACTAGAAATTTGCTGATTGAGGATTCTGGCGAGCCCAACACTGAGGCTGAGGACGTTGCCGTTGAGGAAGTTATTGCCATTGTGGAGGAAGGATGGGAGAGCAATGCTGAGAGATCGCTAGAGGTCGGAGTCCTTCGCTGCATCCTCCACACCCCACGTGCCGAGGAGGATTGGCGCCGCACCACTATCTTTTTCACATATTTCACGAGCGCAGGTGGACCTTGCAAGCTCGCCATCGATAGTGGTAGCTGCAAAAATAATATTACTATGAAAGGGTTTGGGAGAATGCAACTCACACCCGAATCTCATCCACATCCTTATCGTGTCTTATGGGTGGACAAGTCTACTATTCATGTCACACAACGCTGCCTTGTACCCATCCTGTTAGCGTCTATTGAGGATCAGGTTTGGTGCGACGTTATCCCTATGGATGTCGCTCACGTTCTTTTAGGGAGTCCCTGACTATACGATCGTGACGTCACGTGTTATGGTCGATCCAACACGTGCGTATTCTTCGACAAGGGCCGAAAGATTACTCTCACCCCGACCCAGCCCAGGGATCCTCCCAAGGACAAGGTTGACTCGTCAGTTAGTGCAGGGTCGTCGAGACCCTTATTTTTTTTGAGGAGAGGTGATTTCCCGAGAGAGAGCCTAGAGACTGGGGTCATGTTTATCGTAGTGGCCACAATGGCGGCCGAGACCCATAGCGGGGCTGAGATTACTGATCAGGATGTTCGGCAGTTGATTGATGACTTTGTAGACATTATGCCTGAGGAGCTCCCCGATGAGCTTCCCCTACTGCGGGACATCGAGCATGCAAATGATTTGATTCCTGGGTCATCTTTTCCCAATCTTCCGCATTATCGCTTAAATACGACTGAGCATGCCGAGCTAAAGCGGAAAGTTGATGATCTTCTGCGGAAGAAATTTATACGAGAGAGTTCGAGTCCATGTGTCGTGCCGACCCTTCTTACCCCGAAGAAGGACGGGAGCTGGTGCATGTGCATTGATAGCCGTGCCATAAATAAGATCACGGTAAAGTATCGTTTTCCAATTCCCCGCCTCGATGATCTCCTGGATTCGATGACTGGTGCCCAGATCTTTTCGAAGATCGATCTTCGCAATGGGTATCACCAGATTAGAGTTAGAGTGGTGGATGAGTTGACAATGGCCTTCAAGACGAAGGATGACTTGTACGAGTGGTTGGTGATGCCGTTCAGATTATCGAACGCACCCAATACATTTATGAGGGCGATGAATCAGGTACTGCGACCCTATATGGCAAATTCTTGGTCGTATATTTTGATGATATATTGATATACAGTCGGGGTCGCACCGATCAGTTACGTCATATTCGCTTGGTGTTCGAATTCCTCCGAAAGGAGCATCTTTACATCAACCCTAAGAAGTCCTCGTTCCTGTCCACATCCGTTCATTTCTTGGGTTATGTAGTATCGACGTCTGGTATTTCTTTCGATTCTGACAAAGTTAGGGCGATCCGAGAGTGGCCCACCCCGACGAACATTCATGAGGCTCATAGTTTTCATGGACTTGCCACCTTCTATAGGAGGTTTGTCCGTTCCTTCAGTTCGATCATGACCCCCATTACGAGCTGCCTTCGTAAGGGTGATTTCGTTTAGACCGAGGATGCCACTCGAGTCTTTGAGGAGATCAAGGAGAAACTGTCGACTGCTCCCGTTTTATGTTTACCGGATTTATCCAAGCCCATTGAGGTAGCTTGTGATGCGTCGGGAGTTGGTATCAGCGCAGTCCTTAGTCAGGAAGGTCACCCGCTGGCCTACTTTAGCGAGAAGTTAAACGAGGCCCAACAAAAATATTCAAATTATGATCGGGAGTTTTACGCCATTGTGTAGGCCTTGCATTACTGGCGACACTATCTCCTGCACAAGGAGTTTATTTTGTATTCAGACCATTAGGCGCTGAGGTATTTAGACTTACAAAAGAAACTGGGTCACCGACATGTCAAATGGGTGGAGTATATGCAGGAGTTTCATTATGTTCTTAAGCATCGAGCGGGTGTTGAGAACAAACCGGCAGACGCCTTGAGTCGCCGAGTCAGCATCCTCCACACCTTGAGTACCCGAGTTGTGGGATTTGAGCAGCTAGTTCACGCTTATCCAGAGTGCTTGATTTTGGGGATATTTACGCAGTGCTTTCGAGGGACCCGCCTGACCTTCGGGAGGGTTATTCGATATCTGATGGGTATTTATTTATGGGCCCTTGCCTCTGCATTCCTCAGTCTTCTATCCGAGATTTCCTTATCTGGGAGTTACACGCAGGCGGAGCTGCGGGGCACTTTGGTAGAGACAAGTCGATTGCGTTGGTTGAAGATAGTTTTTTCTGTCCCGACCTGAAGAAAGGCGTCACTAGGGTTGTCCGACATTGCCGAGTTTGCCAGACTGTGAAGGGGACTCGTCAGCCCACGGGTCTATACACTCCGCTACTCGTCCCAGAGAGACCCTGTTCTGATATTAGTATGAACTTCATTCTCGGACTCCCTCGCACTTTGAGGAAGCTCGATTCCATTTTTGTTGTAGTGGATTGATTTTCTAAATGACCCACTTTTTCTCGTGTAGGAAGACCGCTGACGCCTCCCATGCAGAGGCATTATTCTTTCGAGAAACGTTTAAGTATCATGACCTCCCCACTTCCATAGTCTCTGATCGCAACGTGCATTTTATGAGTTATTTCTGGAAGATCTTATGGAAGAAGACCGGTACTACCCTGAAGTTCTCCTCCGTCTACCACCCGCAGACGGATGAACAAACTGTGGTGGTTAATCGTATTCTTGGGACACTTCTTCGTTGTTTGGTTGGGGATAGTCCGGCTATTTGGGATTTTGTTCTTCCTATAATTGTGTTTGCGTATAATAGTTCTGTCAATAGGACTACGGGTTTGAGTCCGTTTCATATTATGTTAGGATACGAGCCTAGGAAACCTATTGACTTAGTGGATATTCCCATAGGGGCAAGGCCCAGTGAGTCAGCCGAGTCCTTCATACAGCATGTGCATGCATTACACAAGTCAGTCCGTAAGAAGATTGCAGCTAGTAATAATTATTATAAAGATCAAGCAGACCATTACAAACGGGAACAAATCTTTGAGGTGAGAGAACATATATTGATTCACATTCGATTTGAGAGGGTCCCGGAAGGAGCAACAAAGAAATTAAGCACACACAGAATGGACCCCTAAATAGTCGTACGACGGATTGGTTGGAACACATATGAGATAGACATCCCTCATGGTATGAGCATTAACCGAGTATTCAGCGTAGAGGATTTGACTCCTTACTACGAAGAACATGTGTATGTGGACCCCTTTACCACACCTCTACCCGAGCCTTCTTCTCCCATAGCCCCTCTACATGAGCCTTCAACTCCTATTGCCTCCACCAGTTCTTTTTTGTTGTCATCCGCGGAGTCGCACCATGCAGCTAGCTCTGCACCACCGACAGTCCCACCGACACAGTAGTCAGACGAAGACACATCACTGCCAGACGGAGATACATCACTGCCAGACGGAGATACATTTGTGCCAGCCTCTTCTACGAATGACGTGCTTGAGATCATTGGTCACGTCTTCTACACCGCGGGCGGACGAGATATTGTACGTTATCTTGTCCGTTGGAGCGGCCGGTCCTTGCACGATGCTACTTGGATTTCTTCAGAGGAGCTTGAGAGACTCACCCCATGGCTTTACAACGAGTATTGCCACCATCACTCATCGGAGTTGAGTTCCTTTAAGCCGGGGGAAGTTGACGGCCCGCCGCGACGGATACACGTATATTTTAGCAGGAGGCGGTGACCCGCTGCCCGGGCGGTCGATCAGGGTCCGTGGTTGCGTCCGGATGTCCGATCCGAGTCGAATCCATATATTACTTTTATATTTTATGTTGTATTTGTAGCCCGATCGGTTTAAACATTGTGAACCGTCCGATTCGGGTTTTATTTGAGTTTACAGTTTTCTTATGCAGCGGTTACTGTTTAGGGCTTTATAAATAGTCGGCAATTCAAGTGAGAGGGCATTGTGGGTTTTGCTAAATTACCGGAATCGTTCGATCTCTTCTGGTGTGATGCCGGAACAGTTCCGCTGGGTGCGACTCCCGGTAGGTTTTCCCGCTGACTTCTCTGTCCTTCCCGTTCGGCCTTCCTCCGCCTGTGAGAACAGGGCCCCTCCGCCACTTCACAGTTCTAGCCATCCGCCATCTTCTTCTGCTCTAATCCGCCGCCGCCGCCTCCCGTTTCTGCCGTTGACCTCCTCCTCCTCCCCCATCAACGCCGCTGTCGCCACTTCCAGTTAACCCTCTACCCGACGGCCTCCATCCACCCTCAAGCCCCCGCCAGACCCAACACCCCTCCTCCTCCGTTTGACTTCACTGAAGCCACCTACTCCCTTCACAAACCCTCCCAAAGTCGCAACTGCTTGGAATCCATCGCCGCCTATTCTGTCCCGTGATTCCTCAAATAGAACCTCCTGTCCACTCACTGTGTCACCTCTCCACAACTTCCCTTCCATCAACATCCACAACAAATTCCCTCAAGTATACAATCGTCCCAACTCCGTTCCCGGAATATTCCTCTAGTTGCTGCGACCTCGGATGCCCTTAACACCCGCTATCACCGCCGCCTGCACACGTAAATTATGGTAAAAGTCATTTCTTTTCTGGTTGTTTATGTTGACAACTTGTATCGTGATAAATGTTGATTTTATTATGCTATTAGTTCACCCGTTGTGCTATTTGCGGAGCTAATTCTGTGTTCGCTCTTTATTGCGCCTCGTTCGCCTGCCAAATTTACTTGTTCTCTTTAATATACATAGTTTATGATTTCCTGTGTAATTGCTAGATTTTATACTGATTAATTACAGTTGTAATTTCTAAATCGGATCACTCTTGCATATTCATAATTTGCATCGCATTTAGGGGTTCATTTAGCGAATCCACCCCCGTGTCTGCCTTGCCACTGCATCAAAGATTTTTTTCCCCATTTTTACTTACCCCAGCAACCCCACCCCTCTAAGTAATATCCATAATAATACCTATTTCATTGCTTGTTCTATTTTTTCCTGTGTACCATGATTTAAAAATTGAATTGTTTAAAAATTTATCTTTCTCACTCACCCATCTAGTCTCTTGCAGGCATTAGATATTTATTATTCTTCTAATCATTGTATCTATTACTTCTATCATTTTTCTCATTAGCGTACCTATATTCCAACTTCCAAACCTAAGTCGGTCACAAATCCTATGATATAATATCCTAGGACGTCTAATATGTGAAGCATTTTGCCTATTTAAGACGACACCCAAGTCATCTTTGAGGTGTAACTGTTCTTGCCAATACGCCACCGTCAGATCATATAATGAGGGCTCTTGCATATTTAACATTGCACCCAAGTCCTGACGATGTGGCGGTCCTTGTCAAAACGCCGCATTCGAATCGTACAACGCGTTCCTTTGGGGGAACAACCTAGTTTTTGCACAATTTCTCAAATTATATATTTTCATAAGTGAGACTAAATTTTACGCCGTCCGTCTAGCTAACAATACCCTCACCATTTTTCATCGGTGCTTGGGGCCGGCATAGGCTGGTTTAATTTTACGCTGGCAGTCTAATTTCCACCGCTAATTGAGAATATTAGGGCCTATGTATCTAATCACTTTCTAGCTATACCCTTGAGGCCTATGAGAATTAATCCTAGATGAACTAATATTTTACATATCTTTTTTATTTTTTCAATAATTTCTTTACTAATAAGTTTTGTATTGTTGAGTACTTCAGTTAGGAGTAATTTTTCCTCTCTATTTACTCTAAGTAATTGGGTATTAAAATGAAAGAGTCCTACATGGTTTAAGGTTTTGTGATTTAAGAGATTGGTGTGGTGATTACTATATATGATTAGATCTTTCTCTAAATCAAATACTTCTAATATTGTTCTATCTTAGTATTTTGTCGTAATAATTTTCCCAAAAAGGTTGAGGACCCTATGCTACTACTTTTCATGGCTATAGATTTACTACTTCCTGTAAATGTCTGCAAGCTTATTTTGCTATTTTAAATTTATACATGTCACGGGGTTTAGTCAGTCTTCCCTTATCTAATTTTAAATCCTTTAATTGTCCTACCAGTCCTTCCATTTGTAGATCTTCTTTATAACCATTTTTTTTGTCCAAGTCAATTTTTTATTTAGGTGGGTTAATAAGTATATTATTGTATTATTTTGTCATAAAATAATTGTTGAGATTATTATTAGTATTATAATATTAATGTTTTCGTGTGGGGTGTTTTTAGTCCCAAATTGTCTGCTAGTTTTCAAGTGTACCTTGTAATGCTTTACATACCCTATGTGGATGAATATAAATTTTCACTTTTGTCCTTTCAACAAGTTATCAGAGTCTTAGGGCTTAATCCCGTATTCCGAGTTTCCACCTTTGCTCGTCTTCCTCTCGCGCATTCGTAGTTGCCCGCTAAATTCACTTTCTCTCGCAGTTGCCTCCACTTCGCTCACAGTTGCTACGCCCATTCGCAGTCGCAGGGCTCGCTTCGTCTGCAGTCGTAGAGCCCGTCCGCAGCTGCAGAGCCTGCTTTGTCCTCCGCCAGCAGTCACCCTCCTTAGCCACTCCTCCCTCCTCCACCTGTAGTTGCCAACCGCTTCTTCCTCCGTTCTTCGACTGCATCCTCCGCAGCCGCCTCTCTAGCATCTTCTCTGACGGTTTGTTGCCGCTCCATTGCTTGGCAATGAAAATGCAACTCTAAACTGATTGAATTTCAGGTTCTAGTCTTTATTCGAGGCTCCTACTTGACCTTGGCATCGTTCCTCCTTTTATGAGACAACCCTAATTTCTATCTAGGTGTTTATGGTGTTTCCCCTTGGATCCTTGATTTTATTCTTGGATCATCATGTCGGGGACTACCGACTCTCTCACGATTTCTTCCGGTGCCAGAGTTTCCTCAACTACTTTGATGTCTAGTGGATCCACTCGGGCTGGTCATGACCACAATTCCCCTCAAATCATGACAGTATGTCTGAACGACACCAATCTTCTCCTGTGGTCTCGGGTTATTACTCTTGCCTTGAAGACCAGATGTTTGCTCAGTTATGTTCTGGGTATTACTCCAACACTACCCCAGATTCTTCTGACTGGCTACAGTTGGGGTCTGAGAATTCCCTCATTATATCTTGGCTGACTAACTCTATGGTTGACTCTATTGCCCAGAGTTATCAGTTCTCTGAGACCGCATCAGATATTTTGAAGACGGGCGAGGCCACTTTCTTCCACCAAGGCATTATTGCCCAGTTTTTCCAGTTGCGATGGAAGATCTTCCTCCGTCAGGGTTGTCTCCCTCCACCTGTCTACTACCTGGAGGGTACTCAGCTGTATCACGAGTATGCTCACTTTGACTCCCTCGCTCTTGTGTCTCCTGAGGATGAGATCCTTGTCTGAGCTCGGGAAGAAAGGACTAAAGTTTTTGATTTTGCACCCATATATAGGCAAGTTCTTTGTAGTTTTCTGATGATATCCTAGTGTACAGTCTGTCTCATGGAGAGCACCTCACACACCTATGATTGCTTTTCGACATCCTCCGAAAGGAGCACTTCCATATCCATTTGAAGAAGTGCACCTTGTTATCTGAGTCTGTACACTTCTCGGGGTTTATCATTGCTGTCTCAGGCATGCCCGTAGATTCTGATAAAATAGTCTATTTGAGACTGACCAATCCCCACGAATATCCACAAAGCTCGAAGCTTCCACAGGTTGGCCACGTTTTATAGGCGATTTGTCAGAGGATTCAACACCATCATGACTTCCTATGTGAGTTGTCTTCACAAGGGAGATTTCAGTGAACACATGCTGCCACTCAGACATTTGAGGACATCAAGGAAAAAGTGACCAAGTCTCCGGTATTCCGGTTGCCCGATTTTTTTCGAGCCATAGAGGCGGCTTGCCTACCTCTGTCGTAGGCATAAGAGTACTTAGTCATGATGGTCATCCAGTTTTTTACTTTAGCGAGAAATTGAAAGACACCCGACAGAGACACTCCAACTAGGACCAAGAATTTTATGCGATAGCATAGTCATTGAGGCACTGAAGACACCACCTCCTCCCACGAGAGTGTTATATACAGATCACTATGCCTTGTGTTATTTGGTCTCCCAAAAAAAATTTAGTCATCGACACGATAAATGGATATAAGAACATGCAGGTTTTTCACTATATTTTTAAACACCGAGTAGGTGTTGAGAACAAACCCGCAGACGCACTTAACCGTCAGGTGGGCCTACTTCACACTCTTCCACTGAGGTCACAAAATTTGAGCATCTGATCATTGAGTATCCGACATGTCCAGACTTTGCTGATATATACCCTGCTCTATGTTAGGACCCACCTGAGGTCATCCCTAACATTCAATTATTGATGGGTATTTTTTTCGCAGTATACTTTTATGCATCCCCAGTACCTCCCTCCGAGATCATCTGGTTTGGGAAATGCATGTCGGTGGTGCAGTGGGCTACTTTGGTGGGGATAAGACCACCACATTGTTGGAAGATTGGTGGGGATAAAACCACCACATTGTTGGAAGATTGTTTTTACTTTGGTGGGGATAAGACCACCACGAGTCATCCGACAGTGCTACATCTGCCAGACGGCTAAGGGATCACGATAAAATACATGACTTTATACACCACTGCAAGTACCACGCCAGCCTTAGGTGGATATTAGTTTGGACTTCGTGCTAGGATTACCATGCACCCTACGCAAGCACGACTCTATATTTGTTGTAGTTGACCGGTTCTCCAAAATGGCTCACTTTGTCGTTACGCTTAATGTGGGACTGAAGTGGAGATCGGTTTCGGGATTACTTGTTGTGGAACGATCGACTGCGGGAAATTGTAGGCCGACAACTTCTATTGGATGCGGCAGCTTGCGCAAATCAATGCGGCGGAACCCTGTTTCCACGACTTGACTAGCCTCCATAGATTTGCAGTGAGATTCACCCGCCTATGGCACTCATAGGTTCGACATCAGTCCTAAACCCACAGAATACCGTAGGCAGGTCATATAGGAGGAAGGGGAGGCTGCCTACGTCGATCAATTGAAAAAATGCAGGTGCAGTCAGTGGCATGAAGAGGATGCGGCAGAAACAAGCACTCTGATTAGGATACTGATGACTTTGATACCAAGTGGAAATGAGAAATATTATTCTGATAATCAATAACTAGGCTCACTCATACATATACATGAGTTTGAATATCCATATCAACAACTTACCCTTATTGGGTATACCAACACATAAATGACATAATAATCTTAATAATAACGTAACGTCAACTATATGCTATTAAAATCCGGGTTTTAGTATTCCACTATGTAGTCTTATCATTTTTTACACAAGTCTCAGATAATTTGAACATCTTTTATTCTTTTCCAAATGAAACCTAAACTGCTACACATCTATATCAGGTATACTACTTTGCGCAAAAACAAAGCTCGCAAAAACTACTCTTGCTTCATACTTCGCCGAGGGTACCGCAATTGTCGGAGAGAACAAGTAAACTCAGCTACTCTATTTAACTTGCTCAGCGTTTATGCTGTTATTGGTTATTTTTTCTGTTCACTTTATTTGATCCAGGTTTTTTGCCTTTCCATAGAACAATTGGTTTAACACGCATTTGAAAATTTTGAAATCCTCAATCAGCCTTTATGAATACCAGGAGTAGTCTAAATCCTTCGGGAGGCGTTTTATGCTCATTTTAGATCTCTAGTCTGCAACCATTACTCTTGGCATGATTTTATATGAACTCTTTAAAGATGTGCTCTCAGTGTCAGCATATTGAAGTTGAGTAAGACCCTAGAAAATATATATGACAGTGACTAGAAGTTTTAATGACCAGATAAAGATGTTTTACTGTGCTATGCAATTTTTTTATCCCAATCTAACATGATAGGCATAGAACCCTTTATTACCAGGATGCTATGGTAATCTTTGGGCAGGTGTACATTCTGTTACTACACTTATATATGCGCATGTACAAGCAATATTTTTGTAGGTAAGTGGTTCTGAAGAGCTGAGAAATGAAGAGAATTATTATTTTTAACCAAGAAGATAACTATTACATGAAACTTCTTTATATACACAATGGATGCGAACCCAAACCAAGATTAGATGTGTTGGACTAATGAATCAGAATATGGGCATTTATAGTGGGTCTTTACAATGGGCTTTAGTAATTTATCTAATTCAACTCTCCTCCTCAAGGTGAGAGTATATGCCAATCATTCCCAGTTTGAAGATATTATCAGTGAAGATGTCACAACGCAAGCCCTGATGAAGATGTCACAATACAAGCCCTTGGTGAATGTGTCACAACGCAAGCCCTTGGTGAAGTTGTCATGACACAAGCCCTTGGTTAAGATGTCTACTTGCTGATCTTGAGATTGAACGAACGAAGTGCAAATGTTGCCTTTCTCCTGGTGGTCCATGATGAAGTTCCCATCAATTTCAACATGTTTTGTTTGATTATATTCATCAAAATTATGGGCAATGTTGATAGCAGCTTTATTGTCACAATATAATCGTATATGATATTCATCTTGTAGTCCTAAATCTTGCATTATAAATTGATATCAGAGTCTTTCACATATCCATTGTGACATTGCTTTGTATTATACTTTTGTGCTGGACCTTGCTACCATGTTTTATTTCTTACTTCACCAAGTCAAAGATTCCCTCCAATAATGGAGCAATATACGGTGGACTTCCAGCCTAATCAACATTTTTATATACTTCAACATTCATATTCTTGTTCCGGGATAATAGGATTCCACGTCCAAGAAACTTCTTCAGGTACCATAACACTTGTACAATAACTTTCTAATGCCTCAATTTGGGAGAATGCATGTATAACGGATTCGAACTGCATGTATGATATCGAGATGGTTTTGTGAGAGGTAAATTAGTCTTCCTATTAATCTTTGATAGCTAGCAGAGTTCACCTTATCACACACTTATTTTCAATGATTTTACAATTTACTTTTAACAGGGTGTCGTCATGGGCACAACCAAGCATCCATGTTTCTTATAGAAAATCTATGACATATTTCCTCTGAGAAATAAGGATTCAACAGTTTGATCATGCAACTACGATTCCTAAGTGTTAGAAAAACCCATGTAAAGAGGCCCATGATTGGAGCCCATTTATTTAGTTTTCTTCTTCTCTCCTCTTTAGTCCCACATCATGTATAAGGATCTCTTCTCTTTTTCTCCCTCCTATAAATGTGTATTCATACCTTGTAATTTATTATTGAGAAAGTATATACAAGTTTGAGGTTTTATCCACATGGTATCAGGGGGAGGTTCTCCGTGCGGTTAACTCCTTTTTTAACCGCTGCTTCCCGTGCAGTTAACTCCTTTTTCTAACCGCTGCTTCCCGCACAGTTAAGTACTCTCTAACCGCTCCTCCCGCTCTCTCTCTCTCGTGGCTTCCACCTCCCCTTCTTCTTTCTTGGCCCTTTTATAACTCTCTCTCTGTCTGGTGGGGCCTTTTCCCTTTTCCCTCTAACCGCGCGGTTTTGTCCCGTCTACCCGCTTCCTGTCTACTCGCTGCGGTCTCCTTGTCTACCCGCCTAGTTCTCGCCTTCTCGCCGCGTGCTTCTTCTACCCGCCTTCTCGCTGCTCTCCTTTCTTCTCGCCGCGATTTCTCTTAGTCGCTGCGGCTTCCCTAACCGCTGCGAGCTCCGCATCTAGGTCGCGACATCTTTCCTTGCCGCTGGTGTGCTCACCGTGACCGTGCGGACTTTTCGCGCGGTTTCTTCTCTGCTTAGTCGCTGCGGCTTCTCTAACCACCGCGTGCTTCGCATCTTGGTCACGACTTCTTTCCTTGCCGCTGGCGTGTTGTCATCGTGACCGTGCGATCTTCTCGCACGATTTTTTCGCTGCTTGGTCGCTACGACTTCTCTAATCGCGGCGGCTTCTCCTATCTAACCGCTCTGCATTTTGGTCGCGACCTCTTCTTTCCTTGCCGCTGGTGTGTTGTTACCGAGACCGTGCGGCTTCTCCTGTTCTCTAGTCGAGGCGGATACTCCTCACTAACCGCTCCGCATTTTGGTCGCGACCCCTTCTTTCCGTGCCGCTGGTGTGTTGTCATCGAGACCGCGCGGTCTTCTTGCGCGGTTTACCGTGCGGCCTCTTTCTGCTCGCTGTTCTGATCGCCCGATATGCTCGCACAGTTTCCTCTCTATTCACTGGTCTTCTTGCCGCCGATCTAGCCTCCTGACCGCCTTGACATGGGGTCTTCTCTTGATTCTACCAGATAGGTGGCTTCCTCTTCTGCAGATCGCCCGACCCTTGCCCCTGAACTACGGGATGAATTGTGGATCATTACTATTTCTTTAGCCGCGAAGAAGAACTTTGTGGAGTGGGTGCACTCTGTTCTCCGCGTTCTTCAGTCCAAAGACTTTCTACATCATTTGACCAAGCTGTTCCCGCTGCTCCTACTAAAGACTGGTTGCGCAACGATGGTCGAGTTCAGACGTGGATCCTCAACTCCCTTGATGACGAACCTTATTGCATGACCATGTATCACAAAATGGCTAAGGCGATGTGGGATGAACTCCTTCTCTATTCCGGCAAAGATAGTCCCCAACACCTGTATGACATCATAACTGATCTTCAGACTCTTGGCGTTGGCGAGGCCGCCGACCTCACCTCCTTTGTTGCTCGGTCCAAGACTCTGGTTGAAGCCTGGATTCAATATTAACTCCTACGATGGATCTTGCTGTAGAACGTGCTCAAAAAGAAGCCGTCAGTGTTGCCATGATGATGGCTCGTGTCCTGATTCATCTTCAGAGCGTACGGGCTCAGATCCTCTCCTCTGCTGCTACTCCATCACTATCAAATGTGTGTTCTATGTTGCTCAAGGTCTCACCACCTCCTGACAGTTCTGGACCTCCGTCACCGACCCTCCTTCAGCAGACTTCTACGCCCTTACTGCCTCCCCCTCCTGCTCGTGAGGGACGTTCAGGTTCTCGGGGCAGAGGTCGGGGAAGGCGGCCACGACCTAAGTGTTCCTTCTGTGGTAAGGACGACCACCTTGAGGCCACTTGCTACCACAAGCCTTGGATTCCTCCTCGTCCACAGGTCGCTGTTGTTGCCAACGACTCATCTGTCACTCGTACTGACCTTGAAGAGGTCCGACTTCTGCTCCAACAACTTCATGGTCTGCTCAGTCGCCCACCTGCCTCCATTGCCTCCGCTGCCTCCATCTCAAATGAAGGTATCGCTTGTCTCTCCAGTCTCCACTAGTTCGCGCTGGATAGTGGATTCAGCTGCCACTCATCACATCACCTCCCTGCGGCCACATCAGTACCTGAATTCTACTCATCCTAAGTGTATCACAGTGGACAATGGGGACACTGTTACGGTCTCCGGCTCTACTGATATCCCTCTCACTTCTTCTCTATCTCTACGCTCGGCTATTTATGTTCTGGGCTCTCCGTTCAATTTACTTTCTGTTGGTCGCCTCACTGCTGATTTAAATTGCTTTGTAACCTTTATATCTTCTTCTTTTCTGATACAGGATCGACAAACGCGGAATATCATTGGTATGAGACAACTGCAGAACGGGCTCTACCTTCTTGATGACTCTCCTACTATCCTCTCTTCCGTCTCCTCCGTCAATTGGCATCGGCGTCTTGGGCATGCCCCTTTACCAGTCCTCCAGAAGGCTCTACCAGATGTATCTCTTCCTCCTTTTCATTGCAAATCTTGTATTTTCGGCAAACAGCCCCGTTCATCTTTTCCATCTCATTGTACTCGGAGTTCTGCTCCTTTTATTTTAGTGCACTCCGATATTTGGGGACCGTACAAAGTCACTAGCATTTCTGGGTATCGCTATTTTTTTAACTTTTATTGATGATTATTCTCGGATGACATGACTATATTTACTTCGTGATCGCTCCGAGCTTCCCTGTGTCTTTCAGGAATTCCTCCTTGAGACCCGCACACAATTCTCTACGAACATCAAAACTCTTTGCATCGATAATGCTCGCGAATATACTAGTCACAAATTTGCGAACCTTTGCTCTTAATTTGGGGTCATTCATCAAACATCGTGTGCTTATACCCCCCAACAAAACGGAGCTGCCGAACGTAAGAATCAACACCTACTCGATGTTGCTCGCTCTCTCATGCTTCACACGCAGGTTCCCAAAGCTTATTGGAACTTTCGCTTTCGACGGCATGCCATCTGATTAACTGTCTCCCTTCCCCCATACTCCACAATGACACTCTGTTCAGCCTCCTGTTCCCCTCTACTACGAGATTCTCTCTCATACCCCACATCTTTGGTTGTACTTGCTACGTTCACATTCTTGGTCCATCCACGGACAAGTTGGCTCCCCGGGCGGCCAAACACATCTTCGTTGGCTATTCACGAACTCAGAAAGGCTACGTATGCTACTCTCCTGCTACCCGCAAGGTGACTGTTTCTGTTTATGTTACCTTTCAGGAGGATCTTCCTTTCTTCTCTTCTCCAGATCCAACACCTCTACCACCACCCGTTCTACGACCTGTCATTCCCGTTACCACTCCTCCACCACCAAAAATTCCTGACTAGGCTCCCACTCTTTCCAAGCCGCCTATTATACATGTTTACACTCGTTGCTATTCTGGCTCCGTTGCCCCAATGCAGTCGGCTTCGACCTCTGACGCTCCGCGTCCTGTTGGTCCGGCACCAGAATCCACCGCTCATCCCATGGCGAATTATGTATCCTTACATCGCCCATCCCCACGACTTCAAACTTTTGCCACTTCATTATCCTCGATTTCTGTACCTAACTCTGTGCAGGAGGTTCTCCAACATCCTGGCTGGCGGGCGGCCATGAAAGAAGAAATGACTGCTCTCTGGGCTAACCACACCTGGAACCTGGTACCTCTACCTACCGGTCAGACACCTGTTCGGTGTAAATGGGTCTTTGTCACCAAACATGCTCCTGATGAGACAATTGACCGTCTGAAGGCCCGTTTGGTGGCTCGTGGCTTCACCCAAAGACAAGGTCTCGATTATGAAGAAACGTTCTCTCTAGTAGCCAAGCTCAACACCGTTCGTGTCCTCCTCTCCGTGGTTGTGCATCACCAATGACCCTTACATCAACTAGATATCAAGAATACGTTTCTGAACGGCGACCTCCAGGAAACAGTCTACATGCAACAACCTCCCGGGTTTGAGACCACAGGGGAGTCCCGAGATTGTCATCTTAAGAAGTCCAACTATGGTCTACATGCCCGAGACAGTCCTCTCGGGCATGGTTCGACAGGTTCAGTAAGGCAGTTCGGGAAGTCGGCTTTACTCGGAGCTCAACAGACTTCTCTCTGTTCACTCGACATCGGTCAACAAGAACGGTTCTTCTGTTAGTATATGTTGATGACATTTTAATCACTTAAGACGATTCAAAGGGAATCCAAGCGGTCAAACAGCACCTTAGCTTCGTCTTTCAAACAAAAGATCTGGGGCATCTTCGATACTTCCTTGGTCTTGAGATCGCGAGATGTCCGGATGGACTTGTCCTCTCCCAACGAAAGTACTGCCTGGATCTCTTTCAAGATGCTAACAACTCTGGATGCAAGCCCACTACTACTCCAATGGATGTTAATCATAAGTTGTGTACAAATGCTTCCGATACAGATCTTCCTTTCCAAAGTCCGGAATACTATTGACAACTTGTTGGAAAATTGATCTACCTAACGGTCACAAGACCGAATATATCCTTTGTTGTTGGGGTGGTCAGTCGGTTTATGCATGCCCCTCGAATATCTCACCTTCAAGCCACTGTAATACACTTGGGATGAGGAGAAGTCAGGTACTGTTGTGGTCGCATAGAGGTGATGTGATGAGTAGCACCGGAATCCACTATCCAATGTGGACTAGTGGAGAGATAAACGATACCTTCATGGGAGATGGAGGAAGCATAAGTAACCGAGGCAGGTGGGCGACTGAGCAGGCCATGGAGTTGTTGCAGCTGAAGGCGGACCTCTTCAAGGTCAGTACGAGCGGAGGAGTCTGTGGTAACAACAGTGGCTTGCGGGCGAGGAGGAAACCCATGCTTCCGAAAGCAAACAGCCTCAAGGTGGTCGTCCTTCCCGCAGAAGGAATACTTTGGTTGAGGCCGAGCTCCCCGACCTCGGCCTCGGGAGCCAGAACGTCCCACACGAGCTGGAGGGGGGAGAGGTAGTAAGGGCGCAGAAGCCTGTTGTAGGAGAGCCGGTGACGGAGGAGCAGAACAATCAGGAGGAGGCGAAACCTCATCCTTTACTCCAACATTCGTTGCGTATTCTAATGCAGATTATGCTGGTTCCTTGAATGATCGGCTGTCAACCAGTGGTTTCTGTACCTATTTTGGAGGTCATCTTGTTACCTGGCGGAGTAAGAAACAAGTCATGGTTGCTCGATCCTCAGCTGAAGCAGAATACCGATCGATGACATCGGTTGTTTTTGAGCTCACATGGCTTGAAAGTCTCCTCGCTGATCTAGGAGTAAAACATCCCGCACCTGTCATCCTGTTATGTGACAGCCAAACGACTATAGACATAACAAAGATTCCTGTCTTCCATGAAAGAACGAAAAATATTGAAGTGGAGTGTCACTTTATCCGGGAGAGAGTTCAAATGAAGAAGATAGAATTGAAGCATGTTCCGGGTACCGAACAAGTTGTTGATATCCTCACAAAGGCCTACCAAGTACCCTATTTTATCAGTTCCTGTCCAAGCTGGGTGCCTATGACTTGTACGCTCCAGCTTGCGGTGGAGTGTTGGAAAAGCTCATATTAAGAGGTCCATGATTGGTGCCCATTTATTTAGTTTTCTTCTCTTCTCTTTAGTCCCACATCATGTATAGGGGTCTCTTCTCTCTTTCTCCCTCCTATAACCTTGTAATTGATTATTGAGAAAGTATATACAAGTTTGAGGTTTTATCCACACTAAGAAATATTTCAACCTTTCAGAATCTTTAACTTCAAAATCCTTGCATATGCGTTCTTTAAGCCACATGATTTCTTCTAAATCATTTCCTGTGATAATGATGATATCGTCGACATAGACAATGAGAATAATCACTTTTCTCTGCTTTATTTTTAACAAAGAGGGTATGATCAGAGTGATCCTGTTTATACTTCAACTATAGAGTGATTTTTTTAGTTGGCACATTTTCCCTTCAATCCTGCTTTATGAAATCCGGTGGAAACTTGATGTATACTTTTTCTGTAAGAACCCCATGTAAAAAAACCTTTTTAACATCCATTTGTTGCAAGTCCCATCTCAGGCATGCAACACATGATAAAATAATGTTGATGAAGTCCATTTTAGCAACTAGCGTAAACGTTTCATGATAGTCCACACCCGGAGTTTGAGTATATCCCTGAATGACTAGCCTCACATTGTATCTATGTCCCCTTCTTGGTTTTGTTTCATAGAGAACATCCATTTGGAGCCAACCGATTTTTTTTTCCAGTGGGAAGATGAGATAATTTTCTAGTTTGGTTCTTCTCCAATGCAGGCTTCTCTTCTTCCATTACATCCCATGCATCCTCTGTCACATCGGAGGACACATAGTATCATCTTGCGTCATATAACATTTATTAGTTATTTTATGTAGTGTATTTTTCTTTCTCGCGCATTAGTTTGTATTTTCAGCTCATCGGTTTGACCATCCGGTGAGATCATGAATAAAATGTCCGGTAATTTTAAGTTGCTTGAATGAAAATGACAAGCTTAAATTAATTAATATCACATAGGGTTAATCTTAAATTCTAAACTTATTTCCTAATCAACACTTGAGAAGATTTGGGGAAAAAAACTTAGGAAATCAAAGTAAGGACATAAGGCATATAATATTGGATCCTATTAAAGCAGTCTCGTGAAAGAAGAAAGGGAACTGGAAATTTTATAGGGGGACGGGTCTTCTTTGTTCCTCTACGAGCCGGTGAAGCCTCATACAGTTACCAATTGTGCCTCCTTCCTTTGGAACGAAATGCCTAGATTTATAATAGACGGAACGACAACATCGCGTGACTCTTCGGTCGATCCAGAAGGCTCCTCCTTGGCGACACTCCTAGCGAAACTCCCTCTGTGCACCCAGGGTCGTCTTCCTCAAACCAAAGCCTACGCTGCATTCCTTGCCACCCAGTTCCAACACCGCCTGCCACCAAGGTTGTCATCGACCCTCTTTCCGATGACTTTTACGCACTCTAGAAGTCTTCTTCGCCGACGGTTGATGTCGACAACAACTGTTCCTTCAGTCAATTGTTCGTCCGACGCTCACACCCCTATAACTGTGATTGAGAAGATCACCTCTAGCCATATCTTGTGATATACTTTGGTAATCTCCACCTCTCCTTGCTCCAACTCATTAGAATAACCCTATGCGATTCGATTAAATATATATAAGCTTGCATCAGGCGTTCATGTCATTTAAAATTATTGTTTACTCATTAATTGATGTTTGTAAATTTTTCTTGTGCATGAAAGGATTTTGCGACTGAACGACTCATATGACGCTCGAGAGTGCATTCTAAGTAATAGTTAATGACGTTTTCAAAGTTCAATCGTCGAAAGTGATTTTGTGTGCGAGATTCGGTTTGACCCTCTCGGCTTACATCAGTTTCATACCAGTGCCCTTTTGATTTGCTCCTATTGTAAATCAAGGGATCAGTGTTTTTCTTAAAAAAAGGTTGTTATTTACCAAAAGAATTTTTTATGAAGATCGTTAAAAATTAATTATTTTTCTCATTTGATTTTCTTAAAGTTAAAAAAATTTAATTAACACTGTTATTTAAACACACACACACACATATATATTTTTTGTCCTCTTTCAAGTTTAACATAAATTAGGAGAAAATATCTTTTTTTTATTTCTCTCAATAAAAAAAATATAATTAAATTTAAAAAGTGATCTTCATCATAAAAAATGATTTATCAGGTCCTTTCGAATTTGAAAAGCTGTCCCTTTTTCTCTCATTAAAAGTAAGAAAAATTTAATTCTAAGAAAAGTTTTATTTTTATTCCATTTTTTCTGATTTAAAACTAGTTAAAAAACAAACTGTTTGATTATTTTTTAATTTAGGTATTATCTCTTCAATTTTTTTTAAAATTAAGATATTAAAGTATTTTAAATAATATAAAAAATGGAAAATCACGTAGGGCAGTTGGAGATAGTGTTGAAAATTTAAATGCGCATACGAAAAATCTATCAAAAATGATTCAAACACTCACTGCGAGTATGGGAAACTTACGTGACGTCATGAATTGGCTATGTATGACGGTCAATAATATAAAAGCCACCATGTACCTTGAGCGGGCACTTCCCCCTACAGTTGAAGTAAACCCTAACCCTAGACGTGTAGAGCCTGCACACGCCAAAGCTGAACTACGTAACCAATCTTTTTGTGATATGAGAGTCAAGTTAGATGTAGGTGATTTTGAAAAACAATTAAAACCGATGGATATCTTGATTGGTGCGATTGTATGGAGCGCTTCATGAATTGGAAGATGTCTCTAAATATGCAAGTTGTGTATGCAACGCTTAGGTTGAAGAGACCCACAGTGGTTGAGTGGAGATAATTAGAGCCCATGAGATTTAACTTAGGAATGCCCCCCATCACTCCATGGGTTGAGTTCAAGTCCCAACTTAGGAAGCGATGTGTTCCCCCGGATTATCTCATAACCCTCTACTGTAGATTCCATAATCTACAACATGAGAAGTCAACGGCAGACGAATACTCCGATGAATTTTTCGTCCTTTAGTCTCTATTCGACCTTCGCGAGGACGATAACATGACCGTATCCCTTTACCTAAATGAGTTACGTTATTCTATCCAGGACCAATTAGAGTTGCACAATTATTGCGGCTTAGGAGAAATCTCTATAGTAGAGTCCTTTTAGAAGAGGACATCCAAACTTAGGTCTACTGGTAGACCCCCACCAAGCGTCACCACTTCCCCCCGACTAGGATCTTAGATTCCCCTCGTCCTCCCATTCCTAGTGAGATTCCGACCCTACCCACTTACCCCTCCCAGGGAAAGGAGATCACTGAGTCTAAGCCCAACACTGGAGTATTTCAATGCTTGAAGTGCATGGAGCCGGGGCACAAATCATCTGAGTGTTCGCGACGCAATTTTGTCGATATTATTGATTCTATCGATAGGCGTGAGCATC
Source organism: Platanthera zijinensis (assembly GCA_039513925.1). Taxonomy (NCBI): domain Eukaryota; kingdom Viridiplantae; phylum Streptophyta; class Magnoliopsida; order Asparagales; family Orchidaceae; genus Platanthera; species Platanthera zijinensis. The sequence goes on from CM077082.1 coordinate 70,991,805, forward strand.
AGTATGAAGTTTACATTAGTGATTATAATCTTGAGCCTGGGGATGTATTAGAAGTACAAGGAGAATAAACTGATCACTTTGTTTGTCTTACGTTTTAGTCTGATCACCCTTAGCGAGTCTACTGAGGAGGACCATATGAGACATAATATTTTTTCCATACCACTGCATGCATCCAGGGACAATTTTGTTCAATTACCATAGATATAGTGGTTGTATAGAGAAATACGTTTCTCAACATATGGCATACACATTAGGGCTTGAGACGTACTCGTTAGAATAACCTTACAGCTTATCTGGAGTTAATAGTCATTTGACTATACCCGTTACCCATCACTGTTTAATAGAGTTTTCTATATGGAGCACATATCAGGATGTAATGCTATATCATGTCGCCTCCATGGGTGTGTGTCACATCCTATTAGGATGATCTTGGTAGTACGGTCCGCATGTCATGCACGACTGCACGAACAACTCTCATTTTTTCGAGCACCATGAACGCATGATTGTTCCTTCCATAGAAGAATTACCTTGTTCCAAGGGCACCTGGGAGGACCACTCCATCTTCTAGTTCACCTCTCGTTGATTTCACCACATTACTATTTATTACACTCTCGCCTGAGCCCCCACTCCATGAAGCGAGCCGCGATCCAGTTGTGCCACTTACCCCATATGACCTGGGCTCGATCCCACATTTATCGGTTTCTGATGTTCCACCTGGTATTACTATGTTTTCCCATACTATATCTGTTGACCACTTATCTCACACACCTCTCTATGTCGATTATATATTTGAAGATCACGCTTTTATTTCACCACGTTATCATTTGGGTATATGCATACATGTTTAGTTGCATTGATATTTTAGACATTTTATGGGATATTTTGGAAAATCTCGTGGGGTCGATTGAGAACCAAATTCGAATTTAGTAGTGTTTATCACCCTAAGACCGATGAACAGACTAATGTAGTTAATATGAGTTTAGCGGACCTTCTTAGGTGTTTTACTGGGAAAAATCCAAAGCAATAAGATCTTGTTCTTTCACAAGCTGAAATCATATTTAATAATTCTATAAATTGATCCACTGATAAATCTTCTTTTGAGATTTTGTATGGGTTTTCTATACCCCACCTGCTTGATCGCCACGCCATACCAGCTCTTGATCGTATTTCCTTCGATACACAAGCTCATAACGAATATTTAAAGAAATTGAATAAAACTATTGTTAATAAATTGCGTGCAACTTCTGAAAATTATAAAACATGACTGATTGTCATCACCTGGAGTTATAATTTTCTTATGAAGTTTGAGTATTTTTTTATTTTAGGAAGCATAGGTTTGCTCCAGGGACATATCACAAGCTACATCAAAGGATATTTAGTCGTTTTCAAGTTCGGATGTGCCTAAAGACACCTAGTTCTAGCTTTAGTCCACCTGCTGCAGCCCCAAAGATACCTCTCGATTTAGCCCCAATATCGACGTCAACCGTTAAAGAGATAGATCAAGCTCTCGATGCGAGAGTTTCACGCTTGGTACAGGACATACCAGTGTCATTGAGTTTTGTTAGACTCATTAGTCCCATATCATGTATTTTTGATTGTTTGTTTTCTCTTCTTTACATATATATATCTACCGTGGACCTCTATTGAAGATACTAAATCATTCCAATACCGAGTAACATGGTATTAGAGTCGATTTAGGGCATCCTCGCTTGCTCGGTCTCGCAACTCGCCGCAACTCGTCGATTCCGCATTGCCCCTCTCGATCCCGCTCCGCCCCACTCCGCTCCGTCCCGCTCGATCTCGCCTGCCGTCGACATCTCCTCTGCGTGCCTCTGGGCGCATCTCACATCCGGTACAGGGGGGGGGGGTGCATCCGTGATGATGTTGCCTGCCGTCGAAGTGGCTTCCTGCCGCCGGCTTCTTGTTCACTGATGCTCCAGCAGTCAACCTAGATGCTGCGGGTTTCTCTATGCCGCTAATTTCTGCTGTCGACCAGCGCCCCTTCTTCCTTCGCCGCTGATCTAGTTCATGGGTTCCTGTTACGAACACCACTCAGACGACCGTTCCCTCAGGGGATTCTACCAATACCTTTCCTCCTAATGCGAGGCTTGCTACTACTATCCTTACCTACTCCAACTTTCAATTATGGAAAAAGGGGTTACTATGTCCTTATTGGGTATCCGACGTACGCACCACCTTACCCGTCTCCCAACTCATGTTGTGGGAAGCACATAATATGAAGATTGGTATAGTGATGATTGCCGCATCTTTGCTCTTCTCCTGATCTCCATGGACCCATCCGTTCAGCAAATGTGCTAGAATTGTGACAACACTAAGGAACTATGGGATACTCTGCATATGTTGTTCTCTCAGGAGAACAATCTCTCTCGTCTTGGTGAACTCTTCCCCAAGATGGCTGAGCTGAGACAAGAGGCGCACCCTGTCACCGAGCACTTCACGGAATGGAAGGTTCTTGCTGATAAATTCTTGGATCTTTGGGAGATCCCTTCTACTAGGGAAGAGCATTAGGCTCAACGTGAGCATCTTGCACTTCTTTGTCTTCTGAATGGACTAGATCCAAACTTCTCGACAACGAAGAACGAAATGCTAGCGAGTCCTTCTACCCTGCAAACAGCTAGTGTGTACCATCGTCTGACTAAAGCCGGTTCAGCATGTACTTCATCTGCTCTACATATTTCCTCCGGAGAGTCGTTGACTCTTGCTTCTCGGGGTGGAAGAGGAACTAGTCGGGGGGGGGGGGGGGGGCGCTCTGGTCGTGGTCGTGATACTGACACGAGACATTGTACCCATTGCGGGCGTCGGGGCCACACAAAGGATACATGTTGGGTGGTTCATTGGAAGCCAGACTGGGCCTCCAAACCTCCTCCTTAATCTCACTCTGCGCACTTGACCGACTCTACTTCTATATCTCCGAATCCGAGAACTGTTGAAATATCTGAGGATGAGTATCGTCGCCTGCAGGTTCCTCAGATCGACTCTCCGACTCATAGTGCTGCTGTGATCCAAACCATTCAGCCTGTTTGTACCTCACAGCGTCTCGTTCAGTGGTTGGCAGATTCTGGTGCTTCTGATCACCTGATTAGTACCTCAGGTATCTTACACTCATACAAACCTCATAGTGAGTCTTCAATTATAGTTGTGGATGGATCAACTGTACCCATTGTCGGGTTTGGTAGCTGCAATGTGACACCTGATATGACTCTATCCTCCGTTGCTCGTCCCTCAATCTGCTTACCACTTTTTGTCAATTAGTAAGCTTACTCGTGATTTAAATTGTATTGCTATCTTCACATCTTCTGGTTGCCTTTTTCAGGAACAGTCGACAAGCCATATTATTGGTAGAGAAAAGTTGCGTGGTGGCGTCTATGTTCTGGATGAAGTCTCACCTCTTGCTTGTTCTGCTGCCTCAACCAAATTCTGGGATATTCACTATCGTCATGGTCATCCATCTATGCAGGTCATACATCGTTTGTATCCTGAGTTTGAGAAGGTTTCCCATCTTAGCTGTGAGTCTTGTTTGTTTGCTAAACTCCACAGAGTTAGCTATGTTCCTCGTCTTGATGTTCGTGCACCTTTTGATTTACTTCATTCTGATGTTTGGGGACCGTGTTCTGTCCCTACGTTGTTAGGACACAAATATTATGTTATGTTTATTGATGATTTCTCTCGAATGACTTGGGTGTACTTAATGAAAAATCATTCTGAGCTGCCGTCTATTTTTCAAAATCTATGAAATGAAATCTTTACTCAATTCTCTGTTCGTCTTAAGTGTCTTCGAACTGATAATGGTTGAGAATACCTATCTCAGTCTATGTCTAACTTTTTTCTGACAAAGGTATCCTTCATCAAACCAGCTGTCCTGATACCCCCCAATAAAATGGTGTTGCCGAAAGAAAAAATCGACACTTGCTTGAGGTCCACCCGGGCCATTCTTCACTATAGGCACACGCCTAAACACTTCTAGGGTGATGCAGTTCTTACCGTTGCACACCTCATTAATCATCTTCCCACTCATATCCTCGAGGGGGAGACACCATAACACACTCTTTACCCAGACCTTGCTGGTCCCCTTCTACCTTTGAGGGTCTTTTGGTGTGTTTTCCATGTTAGGGATGCTCGACCCTCTGTCTCAAAAGTTGATCCTCGCTCTTTGAAATGTATTTTTTTGGCTATTCTCGGACTACTAAAGGATATCAGTGTTATTCTCCTGATCTCCACAAATGCATTATCTCATCGGATGTTATCTTCCTATAATCAGACTCTTACCTTTCTATTGGATCACCATGTCCTGACCCATCTCTTGATGCTATCTTGGTTCCTCATCCTGCACCTGCAATCCTCTCTCCGACTGACTTCTGTGTCCCCTTTAGGGGCAAGTTTACTATCGTCGGTCTTCTAATAGTACATTAGTGCCACCACCTCAGCCTACCTCTCCCACCGATGATATGCCGACTATTCCTACGGAAGCACCTGCTAGCGTGCCTGTTGCTCTCATGCCAGTCAGCCCAGATCTCCTTATTGCAGTTTGAAAAGTTTGACTTGTCGGGATAAACCTCTATATGTTAGTTCTTACCAGGGATTGTCAACCTCTCATACTGCCCTGCACTCTACTCTGGATCAATACCGTCTCTCCTCTACCGTTGCGGAAGCCAAATCTCATCCTGGCTGGGTGATTGCTATGCACGATGAATTGACAGCTCTTCAACTTAACAACACCCGGGACTTGGTCTCCTTGCCTATTGGCAAGTAGACTATTGGAGGCAAATGGATCTATTCCATCAAAGTCAATGCGGATGGTTCCCTCGACCGCTTGAAGGCTCGCTTGGTTGCCAAAGGTTATGCTCAGACTTATGGCGTGGATTATGATGAAGCATTTGCCCCCGTTGCTAAGATGTCCTCTATCCGCATACTGCTCTCTCTTGCAGCCTCTCACCAGTGGCCCTTGTACCAGTTGGACATCAAGAATGCATATCTTCATGGGTCCTTAGATAAAGAGGTGTTTATGAAACAACCACCTTGGTTCGTTGCTGAGGGGGAGCGTAAGTGCGTAACAAGGTGTGTCATCTCCGGAAGTCGTAATATGGATTAAAGAAATCACCTCGAGCCTGGTTTGCTCGTTTCCAAACTGTGGTCACTCAGTTCGGGCTTACCAAAAGTACAAAAGATTCGTCTCTCTTTTATCAGAAATTTTCGGCTGGTACAGTTCTTCTAGTGGTTTATGTCGATGATATTGTCATCACAGGCAGCAATTCTGAAGGGATAACAAATCTCAAGCCATTCTTACACTCCAACTTCCAGACAAAAGATTTTGGCTCATTACTGTACTTCCTACGGATTGAAGTTGTTAATTATGATGATTCCCTATTTATTTGTCAACGCAAATATGCTCTCGATCTTCTATCCGACCTTAGAGTGTCTAACTGTGGACCTATGGATTCTCCACTTGAACCATGAGAAAGGTCTTCATGTCGAAAGCAAACCATTTGATTCAGCAGAGAAGTATCGTAGAATAGTTGGAAAACTTAACTACTTTACCATGACTCGTCCCGACATTGCTTGTGCTGTAAGTAAGGTCAGTCAGTTCATGGCTACTCCAACTATCTCTTAATGAGAATCTGTTCTCCAGATCGTCAGGTACATAAAGAAAGATCCTGGTCTCGGGATATCATACAGGAATCGAGGCCATTCTAATATAGAGGCATATTGTGACTCTGACTGGGCATGCTGCTTAGCCACCTGAAAGTCAACCACCGGATTTACTATCTTTATGGGTAGAAATATCGTCTCCTGGAAGAGTAAGAAACAGACCACGGTTGCTAGATCTTGTGCTAAGGCGGAATATCGGGCTATGCCCCACTCTGTTGCTGAGATCATGTGGGTTAGACAGATTCTTGGTGAAATCGGGTACCCTGTTCAAGATACCACTCCTCTATGGTGTGATAATCAGGCTGCGATACAGATAGCTACTAATCCTGTGTTTCATGAATGCACAAAATACATAGAGGTCGACTGCCACTTTGTAAGGGAGAAGTATGAAGAAGGTCTTATTTCTCTAAGTCACGTGAAGACCAGAGACCAGGTTGCAAATATTCTTACCAAGGGACTTTTGAGGGTCAGAATGAACTTTATATGTAACAAGTTAGGTCTGGGAAGTTCACACGACCTAACTTGAGGGGGAGTGTTAGACTCATTAGTCCCATATCATGTATTTTTTATTGTTTGTTTTCTCCTCTTTATATATATATCTACTGTGGACCTCTATTGAAGATACCAAATCATTACAATACCGAGTAACAGGTTTCATGTCAAGGAAAGGAGATTATTGATAACTCTTGGATTAGCACCAACTAGTTAAAGTGACGGCGACAAGATCTTTTTGTTGCCATTCTTTGCGAGTTCTCGCCTGGGTCGAGCTCTGTATACCCTAGGGAATTATTGCTTCCTGATGAGTCCCGTTTATACTAGGTTTTGCGGGCTCATCTGGGCTTGTTTTCATGCCTTGGCACTTCAATTATTGGATGTTTTCACTGTTTATCTCATCCTTTATACCATTCTTGCTTTGTGCGCTTTTCTTTCCCTTGCGTGCGCAATTGCGCACTTGTTGGTTGGGGGTAAGCACGTGGTGCTCCCCAAGGCTTGTTCCAGTAGCTTTCTCTTCATTTCTGTATTGCTGGAGGGTCCTCCATTGCCTTTCTTTCCTTGCTTGCAGGTTGTCTGTTTTCCACTGGTCTGAATTCTGATTGGAGGAAAACGCACGGTCGGGCGTTTCCTTAACGCACAGTCAGTTTTGGTCGTGCGTTTTCCTTCGGTAATCTGGTGGAACGACCAGCTCGTGCGAATCCTTCACGCACGGTTTCACCCAAACCGTGCGCGAAGGAAAAACACGGTTTTGCTATAGCATCCTGCTATTCTCCTGTCCTTTTTCGTTCTGTGGTTAATCGTGCGTTTTCCTTCACGCACGGGAGGAATCGCCTGTGCGCGAGTAAAACGCACGGTTCCACTGTTTCTGCCTGCAGTTCTTCGTTCTGTGGTTACCCGTGCGAATTACTTCATGCACGGGCGGAGCCCGTGCGCGAAGGAAACGCACGGGTCAACGCTTCTTCTTCGCAGGCGCGTGCTTTATTATAATATCGCACGGTTCGCGCACGATCGTGCGTCGAACCGTGCGAGATCAATTTTCTGACTATTTTCTATTTAAGTGGCAGCCTTTGCCATTTTCGGCGACGGACGAACCAACCCGCCTTTTTGGCTCCATTGAGAGGGAAAATCACTCTCCAGCCCCCTTCCTCTCTCTCTTCCTTGGAGGGAAGAGCCGGCCACACATTCCACCTCAAAGAGCTTGCAAAAGCTTCATCATCTACCGCCATTGACGTTGCTACGTTCGAAGCTTCAGTTTGAGCTACTTGCTGCAGCCACCCATGCTCATCTCCGCCTCTGCAACCACAACAATATAAGGACGGGCTCGACGGAGGAAGTGACAGCTCCTCTTGGATCCTGAACTCCTTTCCGAAGACCGAGCACGGACAAGGGTTGACACCCCTTATTTCTGGCCGAGAATCTTGGAAAGCTTCTTGTCTTGGTTGTAATCTCTCCACCTTCCTATTATGTTTTCTCTTTGCTAAACGCTTGTTGAATATTGTAGTATGACTTGCACTTGTGGTTCTAGAATGCTTGATGCTTTTGCTTAGGTGTTTTGAGAACTTGCTTTGCGTCGTTAGGCTCGTCATACTTGCTAGGTAGGTGATTTGGCCATTCTAGCATTTGCTAGAAGTGTGCGTTGTGAAGAGGTGTTCTCTACCCTCACCAGATCTCACACCCCGCTATCACTCTCCGGAGTGATTCACCATAGTGAAGCGGTGAAGGAGACCCGCAGTAATTGTAGGTTGTTTAATTTAGGAAACCAAAATCAAAACCCCCCTTTCTCACTTTGCACTTACACGTATTTCTCCAAAATACTAAAACCCTTGCTCCCTTATTGCTCTCCACGAGAAATCGATACTCGGGGAAGCTATTCCCCATTATTATTACTTGACAGCGATCGGTAAACTTGCCGCACGTGCATCAAGTTTTTGGCGCCGTTGCCGGAGATTGCAATCGTTGCTTGTGGTTTTGTTTTTGGCGAAAAGTTTGTTGGTGCTTTATTGCGATTTTTATCTTTTTATTTTGTGAGTATGACAGATCGGGACCCAGTCGAAAGAGTTGAAGGTGAGACTGCACGAGCTAGAAGAGCTCGGTTGCGCGCTGCTGCTGTCTAAGTGAGAATGGACAATCCAGTCCGTGGAGGAAATGGCCCAGATGATAGGGTGGCCGATGAAAACGAGGTGGTCCAACCTCGAGTTAGGACAATGAGGGATTTCACTACCCCTACGACGGGGAGTGTTTACCCGGGGTTTGGACCAGCCATCGCCAACCACCATTTCGAAATTAAGCCGACAATCCTCAACATGATTAGAAACAACACACAATATTCGGGGTTGCCGAGCGAGGATCCTCAGCTGCATCTTGCCGAGTTTTCTGAAATCTGCGGAACCTTCCGTTATGTGGGAATTGCTGATGAAGTGGTAAAGTTAAAACTGTTTCCTTTCTCATTGCGGGACAGAGCCAAGACGTGGCTGCATACTGTTGCCCCAGGATTAGCTCCAACTTGGGAAGCCTTGTCTTCCTTATTTTTGGCAAAATTCCACCCTGTTGACAAAATTGTTAATGCACGCAGCGATATTGCCATGTTCCGCCAACAAGATCAAGAGACCCTCTCCGAGGCTTGGGAGAGGTTTACTGATTTGCAGCGCCGCTGTCCGCAACACGGCTGTGAGCCCTGGAGTTTTGTCGAGATATTCTATTTCGCCATCGAACCAAATTTCCGGGCGATGATCGATGCTTCTGCAGGAGGGACAATTATGAATTTGGCTCCCGAGGAAGCGCTGAGGCTTTTACGTGATACGACATCCCACAACACCTATTGGACCGCCGGAAGGAATGCCCCAAGAGGGGCAAGGAACTTGTTCGATGTGAACGCGGTGGTGCACCAGGCGGAACCATGCCATCCCTCATTGGAAGGAAAATCGTTGATGACAAGGTCCTCCCCTCCCTCAGCTTCTGTGTTGAAAATTGCGTGCCAAGGATGTGGAAGCACCGGGCACCACGCTTATGAGCGCACTATGGGGGAGTTCACTAGTGACACGGCAGGTATGGATTTTGAAGAAAGTGTTAATTTTATTAGTAATCAAAATAGAGCTGCCCCTTATAATAATGCTTACAACCCGAACGCGAGAAGTCACCCGAACTTCTCGTGGAATACTAATGCTCCTGGTCAAAGATGGCAAGGAGGCCAGCATCAGTTTGATGCTCAAGCCTCTGGCAGCCAACCGCGACCACCGCAGGCGGGTTATAATCAAAACATGCAGGGGTGCGTAAGAGTGCGTTAGAAGAAATGATGGAGAAATTCGTTGAAATGGCCCAGTCATACATGACCACTTAGACCGCCTCCATGAGGAATTTAGAGACACAGCTTGGGCAACTTGCCCATGTGCTCTCTGAACGCACTCGTGGCGCTCTCCCGAGTGACACGGAGAAAAATCCTCGTGACCTAGGGAAGAGCGTTGTTGAGGTGGGTGAGTGTAGTAGCGAGGAAGTGGCCGTCAATTGTGTGATAAATGAAATAGAGACGGTGGCCGTATGCGATTCTGGATCAACATGCAACATTTTAGCCCTGCGAGATGTTGCAAAGCTAAATTTGAATGTCGGGAATAATAACCAGAAGTCGTTTGTGCTGGCCGATGGATCAGTTGTTAAAACTGAAGGTGAAATCAAAGATGTTAAGGTAAAACTTCACGGGGCTGTTGTGGTCACTGACTTTCAGGTATTCGGATCGGAGGAAAACACCTCAAAACCCATTTTGGGGGTTCCATTTCTAAAAGCCAGCGAGGCGACACTGTGTTTTAATGATCCCGGGATTACCTTAACCTCTCCCGATGAATTGCGATCTCCGCAATCGCTTCCCGTTCTAGCCCCTTGTAAATCTGAAAATCTAAGCACGTTTAAGGCCTTGTTATCTTACGATTTATCTAGTGATGATAAGGTGGATGAGCTGCTTAGCGAGCATGATATGAAAACACTAGGGAAGGAACGGCTGAAGTTTGTTGTGGATGAATCAAGTGCTGAGATACCAGGTGCAGAAGGAGCTGAAGATAAGAAGGACGTAAGATCGTGCGCGGCTAGTGAGAGCGTGCAGGAGATTAATTTGAGAACTGTTATTGAGCCAAGTAAATCTTGGAAAACTATTAAACAAGTATCATGGGCTGATCTGCCACCCTCTGCGGGTGAAGAAAGGATGCCCCCAGCTGTGGTTGATATGAACATTAAAGCTCCGGGCGTGAAATTGCCGCCTTGGCGCTCTCCTTTGGTGGAATTGCGAAGAAGGGAGTTTCTCTTGCGCAAGGCGCAACGTTTTGCCCTCCGACGCGGGAAGGAGGAGAGTAGGGGTAAAGAAGACTTGTCTTCTTTGGGCCCTAAAGCCTTCCTCTCCTCCTCATCTCGCGTGTCGGGTGAGGTCTACCACAAATCAGCATTCAGCTGAAAGGTGGCAGATCTCCGGGGCTGTCTCCTTTATCTTGCTGATTTTAATTCTATTTCTGTTAAATGCTGTTTGGATTTTGACTTAATTGCTTGTGTTGCGTTGGTGACTGAACAATGATATATAACTGCTAATACAGGTATTTGGTCCACCTTAAGGACGGTAAAGAAAAGGGCTTATGGGAGACAACCCAATTTTGTCGCTTCTATATTGTGTATAAGGCTATTGCCTTGCCTTGCTCGTGTTCTTGTATTTCTCTCTTTTGCGTTGCATATTCTCTTGCGTGGTTGGAGATTGCTTATTCTTGCAGGTAATGATTCTTGGGCCGTTGGCTGGTTGATCGAGTTTGAACGCCTAACTTCTGGTATGCTCATCTTTGAGCATTGGGTAACCTCTTCCCCTCTCCTCTTAGATTACATTTTCATCATCGTTGCTGTGTTGTTAGATTAAGTCTGGGGGAGAGCCTGTTGTTGTCACCCGTTGCACTCGCACTTCACTTGCTTGCCAGTAGTTATTTTTAATTACGTAGTCATTGTTTTGCGCACCCATGCACCCTTTTGAGTGCGTTCTTACTTTTTGCGTGCTGCGAGGCAAACTAGCATCTTTCATTAGATCCGGGAAGATTACCGCGCTAATACAAGATTATTTGACGGAGTAAAATGTTGGCCTTGCTGTGTTCCTAGTCTAGTGCTTCCGTCTGTTGTAGAAATTATAGTAAGCTTAATTTTTCTGCATACTGCTAGTTTATATTTTTTCTAGCTGCGTAAATTCTTTTTATGCTACTCAGAATTTTTTGGTGAATCCGGTGTGAATCCGCCGGTAGGTTAGGGATGTGTTTTGACGGTCGTTAGATTTGTATTGCTCGAGTCGAGAGACGGGGCAGTCCTTCTCGTTTGCTAAGAACTTGTCCCAGGCTACTTTCGAAGCATGGTACATGATTAGCTAAGCGCGAGCATGATGTAGGCCATTTTTTTGTCCAGGTTGAGCTTTGTACCGTTCCTATCGTCATCTATTCGCTAGCCCCGTTGTGCCTACCCTTCCCTTTGATTCAGCTCCACCATGATTTCACTAAAGCCCTATAGCATATCCTAGTCACACACCCAAGTTGAGCTTAGTATTTTATATTTTATATTTTCATGTTGGGTTGTGATGCGGTGTTGTTATTTGTGAAAATGTGGAAATGCGCTCATGATATATTGACTGAGATTCTGAAAAATAAAAAATTTGAAAAGAAAAAGAAAAAAATATAGTTGAAAAGAAGAAGAAAAAAAAAAGTGACTGAAAATCTTTTTGAAAATGTGATTGCATGTGGAGTAGGCGGTGCGCCCACCCATTTATTAAAAGTTAAGTTTGGGGGGTGTGGCATACCCGTTTGTTTGGCGGATAGCGGATTTGATCCTTGTTGTTCTGGCTCATTTGGGTTTTTGTGCTTAGCCTCCCTTTTTATCCTTGCTTACCTCACCAAAACCCAAGCCTCAACTTTTCCTAAAGTCCTACTAACTTGCGCTTAAGCCGAACTAGTATCGTGGAGAGAGTGCGGAAGGGCAAGCCTATGGCCACCGACATTTGTGGATTCCTTTGGGGGTTGTCCTGAATCCCGATCTTTGGCAATACTCCTTAGCGGCTGATTTATTTTCTCCCTACGAGTGACTGAAGGATTCACTGTGATTTTCTGTTTGAGTAGTTATAAAATCTATTTTTTTTACGCAGACTGAAAATTATAAATTTGTTTGTATGCTTTGAAATTTTCTTTACTCAATTTTTACGACCGTGAGCATGCGACTTCGCATGGTACTCCGGATCATATTTGCTATGTTAGCTAGTACTTTTTTCTAGTCTGCGGGGATCTTCTTTGCTCGGGACGCGCAAGTGGTTAAGTCTGGGGGTGTGATGAGTCCCGTTTATACTAGATTTTGCGGGCTCATCTGGGCTTGTTTTCATGCCTTGGCAATTCAATTATTGGATGTTTTCGCTGTTTATCTCATCCTTTATGCCATTCTTGCTTTGTGCGCTTTTCTTGCCCTTGCGTGCACAATTGCGCACTTGTTGGTTGGGGGTAAGCACGTGGTGCTCCCCAGGGCTTGTTCCAGTAGCTTTCTCTCTGTATTGCTGGAGGGTCCTCCATTGCCTTTCTTTCCTTGCTTGCAGGTGGTCTGTTTTCCACTGGTTTGAATTCTGATTGGAGGGAAATGCACGGTCGTGCGTTTCCTTAACGCACGGTCTGTTTTGGTCGTGCGTTTTCCTCCGGTCAATCTGGTGGAACGACCAGCTCGTGCGAATCCTTCACGCACGGTTTCACCCAAATCGTGCGCGAAGGAAACACACGGTTTTCCTGTTGCATCCTGGTGTTCTCCTGCCCTTTTTCGTTCTGTGGTTAATCGTGCGTTTTCCTTCACGCACGGGAGGAATCGCCCGTGCGCGAGTAAAACGCACGGTTCCACTGTTTCTGCCTGCAGTTCTTCGTTCTGTGGTTACCCGTGAGAATTGCTTCACGCACGGGCGGAGCGCCCGTGCGCGAAGGAAACGCACGGGTCAACGCTTCTTCTTCGCAGGCGCGTGCTTTATTATAATATTGTACGGTTCGCGCACGATCGTGCGTCGAACCGTGCGAGATCAATTTTCTGACTATTTTCTATTTAAGTGGCAGCCTTTGCCATTTTCGGCGACAGACGAACCAGCCCGCCTTTTTGGCTCCATTGAGCGGGAAAATCACTCTCCAGCCCCCTTCCTCTCTCTCTTCCTTGGAGGGAAGAGCCGGCCACACATTCCACCTCAAAGAGCTTGCAAAAGCTTCATCCTCCACCGCCATTGACGTTGCTACGTTCGAAGCTCCAGTTTGAGCTACTTGCTGCAGCCACCCAAGCTCATCTCCGCCTCTGCAACCACAACAATACAAGGACGGGCTCGACGGAGGAAGTGACAGCTCCTCTTGGATCTTGGACTCCTTTCCGAAGACCGAGCACGGACAAGGGTTGACACCCCTTATTTCCGGCCGAGAATCTTGGAAAGCTTCATCTCTTGGTTGTAATCTCTCCACCTTCCTATTATGTTTTCTCTTTGCTAAACGCTTGTTGAATATTGTAGTATGACTTGCACTTGTGGTTCTAGAATGCTTGATGCTTGTGCTTAGGTGTTTTGAGAACTTGCTTTGCGTCGTTAGGCTCGTCATACTTGCTAGGGTAGGTGATTTGGCCATTCTAGCATTTGCTAGAAGTGTGCATTGTGAAGAAGTGTTCTCGACCCTCACCAGATCTCACACCCCGCTATCACTCTCCGGAGTGATTCACCAGAGCGAAGCGGTGAAGGAGACCCATAGTAATTGTAGGTTGTTTAATTTAGGAAACCAAAATAAAAACCCCTCTTTCTCACTTTGCACTTACACGCATTTCTCCAAAATACTAAAACCCTTGCTCCCTTATTGCGCTCCGCGAGAAATCGATACTCGGGGAAGCTATTCCCCATTATTATTACTTGACAGCGATCGGTACACTTGCCGCACGTGCATCACTTCCTCTGTCACATATGAGGAATCATGCGACATATATCTTTTATTAATTATTTTATGTCGTGTATTTTTCTTTTCCGTGCATCAGTTTGTATTTCCGGCACATCGGTTTGATCACCCAGTGAGACCATGATTAAATGTCCAATAATATCAAGTAGCTAGTGTTGAATAACTTGCAAAATTCTATTACAATGAGGCTTGTGCCCTCTTTGTATAGGGGAGGACCCACCAATACAAAGAAATAACCCATACGTAGAGAAACCAAATGTGAAAATAAATATGATATTGTAACACTCCCCCGCAAGTTGGGCGTGAGATGTTGATCATGCCTAACTTGACAATCATACTTCCAAAGATACTTCCACTTAAACCTTTCGTGAGAATGTCAGCAAGTTGTCTATCTGATGGAACGAACAGAGTACACACAAGCCCCATTTTCAATGTTTTCCTTGATGAAATGACGGTCCACTTCAATATGCTTTGTACGATCATGCTAGACAGGATTGTGTGCGATGCTAATAACATCCTTGTTGTTACAATACTACCGAATGAGCTCATCTCCAAGAAGCCCCAGGTCATTCAGTACCTATCGCAGCCAGAGGCCTTCACACACGCCAGGGGCCATAGCACGGAATTCTGCTTCAACATTAGATCTTGCCACAACATGTTTTTTTACTCCGCCAGGTAATAAGGTTTCCACCAATCAGGGAACAATACCCCGAGGTAGATCACCGATCATTTATAGACCAGGCCCAATCCGCATCAGTGTACACCTCAATGTTCAGGGATGAATTGGAGGAAAACAGGACTCCACTCCCTGGTGAGGACTTGAGGTACCGGAGAATTCTATTGGCAGCATCAGCATGACGAGCCTTCGGAGCATGCATAAACTGGCTTATTACACTCACAACATAAGCTATATTTGGACGGGTATGAGCCAAGTAGATCAATCTTCCTACAAGCCTCTGAAACTCAGGTATATCGTCAACCTCTTCACCATTGTCAGGACCTATTCGGTGTTTTGCTTCAATAGGGGTGTCCGCAGGCCTGCAATCACTCATCCCAGTTTCTCGGGGAGATCCAGAGTATACTTTCTCTGAGAGATAAAGATCCCTCATTTGGACCTTGCCACTTCAATGCCCAAGAAATATTTGAGATCACCCAGGTCTTTTACCTCAAACTCAATGACCAATTTTTTCTTTAGAAGCGTGATTTTTTCAAGATCATCACCTATGATAACAATATCGTCAACAACACAATGAGAGCAGTAAGTTTACCAGTTCTGCGCTTGATAAATAGAGTGTGATCAGAGTTTCCCTGGTAATATCCAAAGGACAATATGACTTTATGAAATCTCCCAAACCACGCCTGTGGAGACTGGTTCAGTCCATATAGGGCCTTCTTTAACTTGCAAACGAGTCCCACTGAGCTCCTGGGAGTAAGACCTGGTGGTAGGGACATATACACTTCCTCTTCCAAATTCCCATGGAGAAAGGCATTTTTGACATCAAGTTGCCAAAGATCCCACCCTTTACAAGTAGTGCAGGATAAGAGAACTTTGATTGTGTTCATCTTTGCTACTGGTGCAAACATTTCCCGATAGTCGATCCCAAGTGTTTGAGTGTAACCACATGCCACCAATCGTGCTTTACACCTTTCAACTATGTCCTGTGGTTTTTTTTAATAGAGAACACCGACTTGCATCCAATTGGTTTCTTCCCAGAAGGGAGAGGCACTAAGTCCCGTGCGCTGTTCTTCTCAAGAGAAGCCCTTTCCTCAAACATTGCCTCTCGCCACATAGGAATCTCCAGGGCACTCTGCCAGGATGTCGGAACAGGAATGGATGCAAGGGAAGACACAAAGGCCTTGTAGGATGTGGAGAATGGATTATATGAAACGTAATTAGAAAGGAGGTGTTTAGTACAGGACCGAATACCTTTACGGAGAGAAATTGGAAGCTCAGAAGGCCCTGAGTTTGGGTCCAATGATTGGTCTGGTAGCAGGTCATGATTGTCGTTGAACATCTTTCTCCTCCGAGTGTACACCTGCAAAGGGGGAATGGTAGGAGAAATAATAGTGGGGATATCATTCACTTCCAACGGAAGAGGCTCCCCTGAAGTGAGGGATATGAAGGAGGAACAAGGAGAGGTAAAGACGGGTAGGACAAAGAGGAAGAGGTCACAGGGGAAAAGGTACTTGAGGCAGGATAATAAGCCTCAGATTCACGAAACGTGACATCCATGGTGACAAACATCCTCTTCGTAGGAGGATGAAAACATTTGTACCCCTTCTGAGTAGGAGAGTAACCGATAAATACACACCGAAGAGCGCGATTGTCAAGTTTGGTGGGAGGAGGATGATGGATGTGGACAAAGTAAACACACCCAAACACCTTAGGGACAAGTGGAGAAAAAAGGACGCAAAGTGTCCCAAGGGGGGTGTCATTCCCAAGAATACGAGTTGGCATGCGATTGATAAGGAATGCTGCTGTAAAGGCAGCATCCCCGCAATAATACTTGGGAAGATGCATGGTAGGCAGAAGGAAACAAACAACTTCCAGAAGGTGCCGAGTCTTCCGCTCCGCCACCCCATTTTGAGCAGACGAATAAGCACAAGAAGTCTGGTGTAGAATGCCATGATTAGCCAGATATGCCCCAAACCGGGAATCTAAGTATTCACGACCATTGTCACTACGAAGAATCTGAATTTTAGCGTTAAACTGGGTGAAGATCATGGAATGAAATTTTTTGAAGGTGGGAAAGATGTCGCTCTTGTTTCGCAAAAAGTATAAGCAAGTAGTACGTGAAAAACAGTCAATAAAAGTGACAAACCAAGTACAACCAGAAATAAAAGATACGGGTCTAGGACCCCAAACATCCGAGTGAATCACAGCAAAAAGGCGTAGAACTGGGCAATGAAACATGATTAAATGAAGTACGACAATGTTTGTTAGCAGTACAGACATCATAAACAAATGAAGTAAAAGCAGTAGCCGACAAAGAAGATAGCATAAGTTTCATAACAGAGATAGATGGATGTCCTAAGCGACAGTACCAGGAATAAAGATCCGAGGTGCTGAAAAGGAAAGCTTGAGAAGGCGCCACCGGGCAGGAGTCAAGCACGTACATACCATTGACCAAACTACCAAAGCCAATCACCATCCCCGTCTTCAGGTCCTGAAACACACAAGAGGAAGGGTGAAAAGTTACCCAACAGTTCATAGAATTAGTCAAATGACTAATAGATAATAAATTTCGAGTGAAATTGGGAACATGTAAGCCAGAGGATAAGGTGAGAGAGGAACAGGAGATGGAACCCTTCCCAGCAATAGAGGAAAAGGAACCATCAGCAATGCTCACCTTATTACGACCAGAAAGGGGAGTATAGGAAAGAAAACCTGAGGCAGAGCCAGTCATATGATCAGTGTCTTCGGAGTCAATGATCCAAGGAGAGGAAGCAGCAATAGCAGAGTGAGCGCCGGGTGGTCCGATGTTGGCAGAGGAAGACAATGCAGAAGCCTCCGTAGAGAGACTGTGCATCATGCGGCGAAGCACAAGAACTTCATCGACAGAGAAAGTATCCGGCATGAGAGAAGAAGGGTCGACAGTAGCATCCGTGAGATGGGCAGAATGAGGAGATGAGCGACCAGCAGAACGGCCAGAGCCACGACCACCACGAGAAGACATACCACCTCGCGATGGAGGGAAACCACGAAGCCGAAAACAGGTGTCTCTGGTGTGACGGGGCTTGCCACAATAATCACAGAGGAGATGGTCTTTGTCAGAACCCTTCATCTTGGAATCACGGAGAGGACGAGCCTCTAGTAACGAAGGGGTACCGACAGCGAGAGCAGAACTTTTAGGAGTGGAATCTTGAAGAGACTGCCGACGATCAAATTCCTGCTGGACGATGCTATAAACCTCCGGAAGAGAGGACAATGATAGACGGCCCAAAATGTGAATACAAATCTGATCCAAGTCCCGGTGGAGGCCATGAAGAAACTCAAATGTCCGGTTGCGATCCTCCCTCGCACGGACCATAGCCTCATCAACAGGGATAACAAATACGAGGGAATCGAAATGGTCGTATTCCTGATATAGCTGGCTGAATTCCAAGTAGTATGCAGAAGGGGAGCGGTCATCCTGGCGGAGGGAGGATATCTTTCGCCGCAACTGGAAGATCTCAGCAGCATTGCCCTTACGAGATTAAGTGGTCTCAGCACGACGCCAAATATCCATAGCAGTATCCAGAAAGAGGTAATGGCGAGCGATAGACTCCTGCATCGAATTCGTTAGCCAAGACATGAGTAAGGAATTTTCGGAATCCCATTGAGGCCAGTCAGGGGAAGTCTTCTCTGGTTCCGCAGTTGTCCCAGTGACATCCAAAAATACGACGGCTCTTAAGAGCAAGAGTGATGGAGCGCGACCAGGACAGATAATTTGATTCATCCAAGCGAATAGTGGTAATCTGCAGAGTATGTGATCATGGCTCCCACGCAGAGGAGGTGCTGGAGGAATCAGAGAGGAAACCAGTGTCGAGGTAGAATCACTGAGCACCGGCATAGTTGCCCTAGAAGAGAAATCTGGAGACAACCCGTTGAATTAGGAGAAGGGAGGAATAGAAATCAACTCCATCTGAAAAAAACAGGGCAGAAACCCTAGGAGACGGCCCCGGAATGGAGAACGAGCCTCACAACATAGCCGGTGCCGGAGAGAGAAGGGCACCCAGCCCTAGGAAGCCGAGAGAGCCTTGGAGAAGCCGCCGGACGCGCCTGAAGAAAGCGCCGGATGCGCCTGAAGAAGCCGATGGGGACGCCGCTGCGTATCGGCGCAGGAGAGCCGCGGGAGAGCGAGGCTAGAGGCCGCCGCCGGGATACACCGCCGTAAGGACGCGCTGGAGAGCGGCGACAGAGGCGCACAGTGCTGTAGGGGCGCTGCTGTCGTCGATATGGGACGGGCGAAGACAGGCGAGCGAGACCAAGGAGGCGAAGGCAGGCTCGAAAGAATTAGGGCATCCTGTCCTCTTATACCATGTTGAATAACTTGCAAAATTCTATTACAATGAGGCTTGTCCCCTCTTTATATAGAGGAGGACCCACCAATACAAAGAAATAACCCATATATAGAGATAAACCAAATGTGGAAATAAATACGATATTGTACCAATAGCTAGGACGAAAAAAGTGCAAACTTAAATTAATTAAGATCGCATAGGGAGATAGAAGTAAATATAAGTAGAAAAAATTCTAAAACTTATTTCCCGATCAACACATGAGAAGGTTTGGAAAAGAAAAATTATGAAGTCAAATTAAGGAAATAAGGCAAATAATATTGGAACCTATTAAATTAGTCACGCAATAAAGAAAGGGAACCAAAAAATTTTCAGGTGAACATGTCTTCTTCGTTCCTCTGTGAGCGGGTGAAGCCATCACGAATCTTTCCTTTATTCAGTGTCGGATATTGCCATCACGAATCTTTCCAAAGTTTTTGTGTTTTTCAATGAATAGTTCTTGGAGAAGGACTCTTTGACGCCCAACATTGGCACCGAAGGAGATGGGCCTGCTGGAAAAAATAATTTGTGGCTTGGAGAAGGCCGGACACGGTAGTTTTAAACTAAGAGTGGGGTTGCTGGTGTGGAGAGGGGGTGGGGCCCATTGCCATTTAAAAATTGATGTGGAAGGGCTCAAAGCAGAATTGATAGGAAGGATAATAATCAAAAAGGAAAAAATGTGTATGGACGAGACTGAGAGGAGTGCGGGTGTGGGGGTGTAATAAAATAGAAATAAAGAGGCAAAAATAGCGCAGGGCTCGAGAAGAAGAGAGAACGGAAAAGGCGTGTCAGTGAGGGGCTCGAGAAGAACAGCAGGGCTCGTCGGTGCGGCTCGAGAAGAGCAGACTACGTGGGAACTCGGCGTGACGGATGGAAGACGCGCAGGTCTCCGATTGCTGACGCAGGTGGCAGAGTTGAGGATGTCGGAGGGCATCGACTTGAGGATGTCGGAGTTAGGGTCGAGCGTTGGCAATGCTGGGGTGAAGGTTGGTCGGCGCTGGAGAAGGAAATGGAACGGTAGTTTTCGCCGGATGAGTTGCAGGCGGAAGGGAGCGGTCGTCAGCGAGGCGAGCAACTTGTGGGAGAAATGAATGGTCGTCGATTGGTGGATGTACGCAGGAACGACGCACGATGCTCGACGTGGGAGCGGCTTGCTATTGCAGACACGCCTGGGAAGCGATCTGAATGGAGGGGTGTGGTGTGGCTATTGTTGGCTGTGATTTGGACCGAGAGCTCTGATGTGGTGCAGATTGCTGGATGCGATGTGAACGGCGTGGATGCAGTGACCTGTTTGGATGTCGATACCTGCGGTGGGGGGAAGGCTTGCTAGAGATTTCGATGAGACACGGGGAAGTGTTGGTGTGCTGCAAAAGAGGACCGATCCTCTTATACCAAGTTGTTATGGTCTTAACTCGGTGGTGGCTGGAGGTGGAGATGATGATGGTGGAGGATACCGTGGAGCCAGAACCGCGGTTGCCTAAGCGGGGTTGCTCGTTGGAGGAGAGAGCCACCAATATCTCACAACAAAGGACAAGGAAACTAGAACTTCATTTCATTTCCCCAAACATACAATGCTCATGCCTTTATATAGGCTACAAGATGACTCTTACAATTCCTAATCTCTCACCTAAAGATAATAATAATAAAGATAAAAGGGCTCGGTACTCGAGACCCGTAACCACTCATAGCAACCCATAACACATAACAACCCATACATAATATATGACCCGTAACAATCGATCCCGTGGAAGGCGGAAGGCTCCGTGGACCATTGCGGCGCTCTCCTTCCTCTTCTCCCACTTCGACTTAACAAAAAAGAGTTGCGACAGTGTGCTATCAAATCTCACTGTCGGCATCATTTCCCATTGACGAATCGCCGCCAGATACTTCTCCGTCGATGATTCCTTGCACGTTGGCGATTTCTCCTTCACATATTTACCTAGCGATAACCGAACAGAGCCTTCGACGCCTCTTTTTTCAGCCCGATCTCCACGCTATTCCTTCCCGCTCCATTCTCTCCCCAGATTTAATTCATCAACAAAGTTTCTCATCCCAAACACCCCTCATTGTGGAGAAGAGATTTGATTTTGTTTTTTGTGTTCGTAAGCGTTTCGTGGCGGTGGTCGTTGTCCGCGATTTTGCCTGAGATCAATCTCCAACTTAACTTATTATTTCTGTGACGATCTCTCTTCGTAGCGTTTTCGATCTTCTTTTCGACAATTAGAGCAGGCACAGCTCCAGAAGGGGGCATAGATTGGCTCTACTTCAAGCAATGACGATGATGAAGGTACTCGTTGTAAGACCCTCTTTTTTTGCCTCCGGGGTCTTATGCCCAGAATAACCTTTTTGCGGTGACACCAACACTCGGGAAGGTCGCCACTATAAAACACCGATCCTGCCGGCAGTAACGATCACTAAAGAAGTAGAAGTATATAGTTAGAATAATTAAGTCTAAGCTCACAAATCACATGTAATATATGAAAAAGAATCACAGCACAGTCCACAGAGAAATAGAATGAAAACGGAAGTAGTAAATCAATATAGATAAACGGGCTCTTGCCCGGTACATCATGACCTCACTACAACACTCTTGCGGAAGCAAAATATACTAATCACTCACGGATCCTGAAGCTGGTGCTCCTGTGCTAGACTGGCCCACCTCCATGTGCACCGTACTCCGCTGGTGCTGCATCTCCTGCTGCTGCCCCCTGTCTCCTATCCAGAGCCCCAGAAATGTTTGGTCCACCGATCGTTAGTCAAAAGACTAAGCCAACTATTGTCCCCGCCTCCCCTCGCGACTCCTAGGCACTATGCGGGAAGGAGAGGCAAGATATTGAGGTGGAGAGTGAACAAGAGCAGGTGACGACGGTCTTAATCTAGCAGTTATATTGTAATATTCACAGTGCTAAGAAAATATAAGCTAACAATTATAAAGTAGTAGAGCAGTAATAAATAGAAAATAAAGTGCAGCATAAAAGAAATGTAACAGTTAACCACAAAAAAGTAATCATAACTTATAAGTATGCCGACACAAGCTTATAAAACTATGAGGTCGTTTTGCAAGGCAAACGTATAAAAAGTCTCATACCAATTTATACGTTCGGGATAAGGGTTAAAATGTGATGATAACATGATATGTTATATTATGTGGGTTTAATGTTATGTTCGTACAAGTGCAACACACACACACGACTCTATGCACACAAAACTTTAGTTCCCCTATTTGGAGTTAGCTAAACTCTCAGGTACCTGCCGTCGTAGCAAACGGAGGCAGTGGGTTGGGCCACCCCACCTCTAGGCCGACATTCACACCACCTAACCTAGACCTTTGTATGCCTCAACGCGAATAACACACTGCGGAGCCTCTGCGTACTCTGATGGAAAATCCATCAGTCTTTTCCTTGGCTAAGTGTAAACCACACCCGTCGAGTCATCGTATCGACGTCGGTGTGAACTACCGTCAAATACCGAAGACCCACCATCTTATGCACATGCAACCATGAATTTTCGAGCCATCGGCTCCCCGGACTAACCTGTCTGTTACAACTACCTTCCGAGCCTTCGACTCGCCGGGCAACTTGCCCATTTTCACAACCATCGAGCCAACCGCTCGGGTAATAAACCAAACAAGTCTTCCGAGCCATCGGGGTGAGTGAAAGTGAAATACTAGTATTTATTAGTTGCTGTTTAATCTTTTTTGTCTTACGATTTAAGGTTAACCTTGGACTGCCTAGGACATTCCCTGTGAAGGGCTCTCGAGGACACTAGGAACTACGATGGGCTGAAGCCCAAATCTCCCTTTCACAAGGTACTTATTATTGTTGGTATCTACCCATGTCCCAACTCTCCTGATCTTACACTTGATCTAACCCTAAGTGTATTTAGACTTCCTCCAAGGGAAAAACGATCCATCGTCGATCCCGAGAACAACTCTGCATCCTAGTCAGCCAGACTATCACAACTTGACTCCTACTTATGACCTCTTTCTTTTCCAACTAGAACAAATACACCAACTACCTCACCTTCCCCTGCCAAGGCTTACATGTTATCTTATTTCTACAACTTTATTATGTGCAAAGCTAATGAGTTACATGACGTGCATGAATGATGCCCCCCCTCCAAATATTCATCTAAATGACCTAAGATTATTACTGGGGGTCTAACATGATATTTTAAAGATAAATTCAGGATATAATATTTTTCCTAATTTATTTGACATTTATTTAATTTTCTAAAAAATCAGTCCAACTGTGTTTTTGAACACTAAGTACAATTTTCTGACATGGTATGACCTTAACAAAATTATGACAAGAGTATATCATCAAAATAACTGTAATTACTTAATTTCACAATTTTCCAAAAAAGTTTTAACCTCCAAACTAATTATCGACTAAATAATCACAAAGATAGGGCAAAACATGAAATAATATAATTAATCATCCAAAAATTATAGAAAAATTACCAGATGTCAAGAGTGATCAGAAAAGTCTACTGACCAAAAATCATAATTTTCTAAGCATGTTCGGTCACTCAAATAAATCATTTAAAATATTCTACTAAAAGGCACTTTGTGAACCATCCTATATAAAAAGGCTTCCAATACTTTTTTAGAAATTCACAGAGCATGATGATGCCTTAAGATATCCTCATACCAAATTTCATGATTTTTCAGTGAGTAATTAGTTCATAATAAATTCCTTGATAAATAGGATAAATACTAGGTTTGTGAATGAAGTACCAAAAATAATGCTCTAAAATTCATAACAAAATTCCCATATATTAGTGACAACTATTTAAGGTCACTGAATCAATTTCATGGACATCCAAGATCATATAACTAGGTAATAAAATCATGAGTAAAGTGTTCTAATTGATCCTAAACTATTTTAGGGGGGATGTAAGTTTCTTAAGGTCCTAATATCACTTAATAGGGCTTAATTCCACCCTAGAAACTCTCCTACCAAGTTTCAAAACATTCCAAGGACATGGTCTCATGTCCCTCATTGAGCTCAAAACTCAACCCTAGGGTTCACACTAGGGTTCTAGGGCATACCAACCCTAAACCGCCCAAAAGTCTCTTATGAGTGTATTTTATATGACATTAAGTCAATGGCCATGGATTCATGCCTTTTGGGTGAGGATTGGTCACACACCCATCAAACACCACTTGCCCTTGTTTGCCTCTTATGGACCAAACCTTGGTCACACCAATACCTACTCAAATCAAATCCAAATGGGCTGAGATTTTAACCAGTGACCTATCTTGACCCTAATGGTCATCCCCCAAAATTTTGGGGAATTGTGAGGTCATTAGACCCTCTAATTAACCCATACATGGATTATTAAATATTTACAAAAATTATAGAAAAATGTTTTCCAAAAATTCCCATTTTTGGATATGTCAGAGGTATAGGTAAGAGTGACCCCCAATCCAAATCTCAAGTCATTTGGATGGCTGGATTGATGAGGACACTCGATTTAGTCTCTGACTAACCCTATGTATAGACTGTACCATTTTGAGTGTTGTGGTCAGACCACTGACCCAAATGGGTTGAAATAAATTTTAAAATAAAGTAAATCTCAAGGGCTACCACTTTCATGTTGACCACATTTACTGTAGAGGGCTCTAAGTATTTTTAATATTTACAATCAAATACTGCATAAAATATGACAGAATCATTAAATAAGATACTATTTAATCTATAGTATAAAATCTGATTTAGCACAGATCTTAAAGCCAAACAGACGGAATCCGTGCGTCTTCTTCCTCTGGCCGACGATCACAATTCCTACGTCCTGGAGCTACTTCCATGACCATTTCCCGGCCACCTCCCTGGCCGGCCACCGCCGCCACCACCTCCGTTGAGGTTGTGGCTATCGCTGGACGGCGACAGAGCCGTCGGAGGGGCTGTTTCCGGCGAACCCGCAACTTCAAACTTATGGAATTTCTTCGAATCACCTCAGTGGATCGAGCTCATTTGAGCCCGATTTCTTCCTTAGTCGAACTAAGATACTAGCATAGAGGGAGGGGGGGGGGGGGGAAGTCGACCTATAGTCGCGTTTGGAGGCAAGTACGGTGGTGGTGAGCCTTGGACGACAACTTCTCCGACGAGTTAGCTTGTTTCCTGGTTTCTCTGACTATCTCCTTTCTCCAACTGTTGGTTTTCACTCGTCTTGGCTCACTGAAGACGATGGAGGCCTTGGTAAGGAGTGGGAGTGACGACTAATGTTTCTTGTCTCTTCCTTTTTTATAAGAAGAATTAGAGCTTAAGTTATTTGCCACATGTCAGCCTAATGTTGGACCGCCAATTAGTTTGAGTTGCTTTGCCACATGTCACCTTAGTATTGGACTGCCAATCATTGTTTCAAAAAGGTCTTCTTGAAATGATCAATGTATTAAATAGGTTTGCTGAAGAGATTAGGTTCAAACGTGCCATCATCGTTTTATCCCGAAAACCCGGTTCAGGTCGGATATATAAACCAACAAATACAGCTTTAGACAGAAAAAATATTCTAAGTCCAAAAACGTTGAGTGGTGTCGAAACCACTCAACGCCGCGTTGAGTGGCATTGAGTCGTGTTGAGACCACTCAACGCCGTGTTGAGTCCACTCAACGCCTCAGCATTCAGAAAGTTTCTAAGTCAAAAGCGTTGAGTGGTGTTGAGACCACCCAATGCCACGTTGAGTGGCGTTGAGGCCACTCAACGCCGCGTTGAGGCCACTCAACGCCTCAACATTCAGAATGTTAAAGTAAAAAGAAGCGTTGAGTGGCGTTGAGATCACTCAACGCCGCGTTGAGTCCACTCAACGCCGCAGCATTCATAATGTTTCCAAGTAAAAATCGTTGAGTGGCGTTGAGACCACTCAACGCCGCGTTGAATGGCGTCGTGTTCACTCGATGCCTATTGGTTAAATTGTATGGCGTCTAGTCTTCTCAACGCACTCGACGCTTCGTCGAGCGGCGTTGTGTTCACTCGACGCCTGTTGAATCCACTCCATCTCTTTGGGTCAAACCTAGCCTAACCCCATTCATCCACAATATGTCCTACCCTAATCTTAGTTAAGGGGTCTAGTTGTTTGAGGGATGTTACAAATCCCAATACCTAAAAATAAAAATTTCGTCCCCGAAATTAAGGTTAAGACTACGGGGTTCTACTGAAATTAAAGCATGTAACATCACTTAGAAAGTTAAAGGTATACCTTACTCAAAGAGATCAGAGTATTTCTGCTGCATCAGATCCCATGGCTCCCAGGTGTGCTCCTCCTGTCCATGATTCCTCCACAGGACCTTGACTAGTGGAACCTTCTTGCGCCGCAAGACCCGCACTGCCGTATCGTCGATCCTGATCGGCTCCATGCTAACTGATCGATCAGGTGCTACTGGGCCGTCAGTGGTAGAAATCTGCTGCTCCGGCCGTAGTAGTGCGCTCCGAAGGGAGGAGACGTGGAAGACGTCGTGCAATCCCGCC
Source organism: Platanthera zijinensis (assembly GCA_039513925.1). Classification (NCBI taxonomy): domain Eukaryota; kingdom Viridiplantae; phylum Streptophyta; class Magnoliopsida; order Asparagales; family Orchidaceae; genus Platanthera; species Platanthera zijinensis. The sequence goes on from CM077082.1 coordinate 71,018,422, forward strand.
AACTCCGGCGGTAGCTCCAGTCTGTACGCCAAGGGGCTGATCCGCTCCAGGATCCTATAGGGCCCCATATACCTCGGACTGAGCTTCTTCCGCCCGCGTACCCGCGAGACTTCATGCATCGGATGTATCTTCAAGAAGACCCGGTCTCCAACCTGGGACTCCACCTGATGATGTCGCACATCGTAATATTTGGCCTGTCTGCTCTGAGCCTGCAGTATCCTATCCCGGATCAGTCTCACCTGAGCATCAGTGTCCTCTACAAACTCCGAGCCGAGTGCCTTTAGATCCTCATCCTGGATCCAAGATAGTGGGGTCCTGCACCTCCGTCCGTACAATGCCTTGTAAGGGACCCTGCCTATACGAGACTAATGGTTGCTGTTATACGAGAACTCAATCAATGACAACAGTCTCTCCCATGGCTCCCCGCGGTCCAGGATGCATAAGCGCAAGAGATCCTCCAGTGTCCGGTTGGTGCGCTCCGTCTGTCCGTCTGAGGGTGGAAGGCTGTACTGAATGTCAACCGGGACCCCAGATAAGCCTGGACTGACCTCCACTCTCTGGACGTAAATCGTCCGTCTCGATCCGACACAATCGACCTCGACATGCCACGATAACGAACAAACTGTTCCACGAACTTCCACACCAAATCACCAACCGGAGCGTCCTTCCTGATCGGAATAAATCTGGCCACCTTCGTTAACCTGTCGACGATCACCCATATCGAATCATTTCCCGTATGTGATCGAGGGAGACCATGAATGAAAACCATGGCTATGTCGTCGAACTTCCACTCTGGCATCGGTAGTGGCTACAATAATCCGGCCGAACTCTTACACTCTGCCTTTACGAGCTGACAAGGCTCGCAGTGCGTCACAAAATAAGTGATATCCTTCTTCATGTCCGGCCAATATATAGTCCTCTTCAGGTCAGCTGTCATCTTCGTAATCCCTGGGTGCACTGAGTACCGGCTGGCGTGTTCCTCTGCCATAACATCCTCCCATATCTGGTCTCCTGCCGGTATATAAACTCTACCTTTGAAGCACAGATGCCCATCCCTCAGAGAGTAGTCCCCAGCCGTGCCTTCCTCCAAGGCCATGAATATCGGGTCCATCCTCGCATCCAGCCTCTGTCCGTCTCTGATGCGATCTCGTATGTCGTCGATGACACTCATCGAAGCCAGATACTCCTCATAAAGCTCTGGATCGTCCTTGTATACCAGAGATATCTGCATGTCCTCCAACATCTGTATTAACTCCATGACCATTAGCTGGGGCTCTTCTCCTGATGTGGTGGCTCTCTGGCTCAGTGCATGTGCCACTATATTTGCTTTCCCGGGGTGGTAATGCATGGTGTACTGATAATCTGACAGGAACTTCACCCATCGTCTCTGTCGGATGTTCAGCTCCTTCTGCGTATCTACATACTTCAAATTCTTGTGGTCCGAGAAAATGTCGCAGTGGATACCATAGAGGTAGTGCCGCCAGATCTTCAGAGCGAAGATAACCGCTCTCATCTCCAAGTCGTGTACTAGGTAGTTCTGCTCGCGTTTCTTCAACTGGCGAGAGGCATAAGCTATCACGTGTCCGTTCTACATTAGAACGACACCCATCCCCTGATACGACGCATCCGTATAAACCTGAAACCCTTCCTTCCCAGATGGAAGGGCAAGGATAGGGGCCGAGGTAAGCCGACCCTTCAGCTCTTGGAAGGCAGCCTCGCACTGTGGTGTCCACACAAAAGAAGCCTCCTTCTTCGTCAAGGATGTAAGAGGAAGAGCAATCCGGGAGAATCCCTCCACGAACTTCCGGTAGTAACCAGCAAGTCCTAGGAAACTCCGTACGTCGGTGACCGTCTTCAGCGGTGGCCAATCTCGTATCGCCTGGATCTTCGTTGGGTCCACTGCTTGTCCTGCTCCACTGATAATGTGGCCCAATAAAGCCACCTCCTTCAGCCAAAACTGGCACTTACTGAACTTAACATACAAATGGTGCTCTAGGAGCCTCTCCAGAGTCAGTGCCAGATGACGAGCATGCTCCTCCTCCGTCCTCGAGTAAATGAGGATGTCATCAATAAAAATGATGACAAATACGTCGAGATAGGCCTCGAACACCCGGTTCATCAGACTCATGAACACAGACGGTGCATTCGTGAGCCCGAAGGGCATCACGGTGTACTCATATAGTCCATATCTGCTGCTGAAAGAGATCTTCGGGATGTCTTTCTCCTGAATCCGCAGCTGGTAATAACCTGACCTTAGATCCATCTTCGAAAACCAGTGAGCTCTCTCCAACTGGTCAAATAGCTCATCGATCCTCGACAGAGGATACGTGTTCCGGACCGTCAGCCTATTCAGTGTTCTGTAATCAATGCACAATCTGAGCGTCCTCTCCTTCTTCACAAATAATACTGGAGCTCCCCATGACGAGGAGCTCGGCCTGACAAACCCATCTTTCACTAACTTCTGTAGCTGGCTTCGAAACTCTACCAACTCCTTCGGGGCCATACGATGCTGAGCTCTAGATACCGGCTTAGCCCCCGACACGAGCTGTATCTGAAAGTCTTTCTCCCGATGCGGTGGTAGTCCTGACAACTTCTCCGGAAACACATCTGCAAAATCTCGTACCACCGGAATGCTAACCATAGGGTCTTGGGTCTCGGTCATTTCGAACAGCACCTGATAGACCTCGTCCCCCTGCAGGTGGGCCTTGACGGCCTGAACAGAAGAAAGTAGATGGCGGGAGACCGGAATAGTACCTTCGAAGGCCTCATAAGTGTTGTCGTATTTGAGTACGACCTTCCTCGCCGGGCAATCAATTTGAGCGTGGTTTCAGGCGATCCATGACATTCCCAGAACAAGATCGAAATCCGACAAGCTTAAGATCGTCGCCGGAGCAGGCTTGTCGCACACCATCACTGCCCCTGAGTTTATTAAATATCTTAGATGTCTAGTTATTATTTCTTTCCTACTTCTAGGGATTCTACATTCATATAGCTTCTAGGAAAGAATTTAAAGCTACTGTTGTACCTGCTATCACCCTCTCTGGGTTTCGGGGCTGAGCCAGATCCATGGCGTACACTTTCCCTCTGTCCTGTCTGCGGTCACCTCCCTGGAAACCACGACCTCGACCACCAAACTGTCGAGCAGGTGGGTCATCCTGTAAAGCTGGTGGTGGAGCTTCCGTCATGGGACAGTTCCTCCGAAGGTGTCCCGGCTGGTTGCACCGATAACACATCGGTGCCTCCTCCACTGGCCTCGGCATCTCCCGCATCTGTAAGGGATGGGGAGCCAGCACCACCGGGTTCCTCTGCTCCTGCCGGTCCTCCTGGCGGGGCTAGTCCCTGTTCCTCCTTTCTCCAATAACCCGACCTCTCTGCTGGGCTCTCCTGCCACCGATCACGGCGTCGTTCGCCGATCTTTTCCTGCACCGAACTGTGAGTTGGTCTGCCTCCAGCTTCTTGGCCATCTCCAATATCCTGGCCAAGCTCCCGTCAGAAACAAAGAGGAGGGCCTGCCTCATATTATCGTGAAGGACCTTGTAGAACTTTTTCGTGAAGGCCCTCGAGTTCCTCCGAAGGTGTCCCTGCTGGTTGCACCGATAGCACATCGGTGCCTCTTATTTGATGCACGTGATTCTGATGCAAGTCTGAACGCAAGGCTTATCAAAATAGTTGAGTTTACTATGACCATTTTTTGGTTTCCGTTGCCAGTTAAGCAGAGGCTCGAGTCAAGGCGTCACATCAATTGAACACTACCATTCACTGATTGCGTATGACATTAATGACTTCAAAGATTCATGATTTAGGAGATTCAAAACATGTCGAGACCGGATGCAAATTTAACGATACAACTGTACAAGATTAGAGTTCATGAACGCGTCAAGAGAGGACTTGAGTTATGGAGCCACATTCGCTCAATTCTTAGAACAAACCTAAGAAACCAGACAGACATCAGAAACTGGATTCGATGACAGCAGATTCGATGACAGCAAATTCGATGACATAAGGTTCGTCGTCACAAGATTCGACGACACCAACAAAACCGGATAAGGAGCAATATATTTAGCGGGTTCAAGTATGTACGAGCGATACGATCGTCTTACGCTACTTTTCTGGACACTAAATATTCTTTTAGATTAATCAATTCTCAGACATAAATATCCTCCAAATGAACTGTATATATATATATATACGAGTATGACACAAATCACCAATCATTTAATCGTATCAAGGAATCTTAACTGTATCCTTCAAAATAATTATTGCGGATGTTCACATAATCTACAGGTCTCCTAACCATCCATCAAATGAGATCCAATTCATGTAAGTGCGAATCCAAATGATAGAATTCTTATAATTCCTAATAATTCTCATTAGGATAATCGTTAATCATTCCGAAAAAAATCCAACATACTTCGGTTTATACATCAAACAAGAAAATTCGTATAATCATAAGATCAGACTAAATAATTGAAATTCAATGATTGCAAGGGAGAGAGAGATCTCTATTTGCCTGAAAGAGGCTGAAACTGGCGGCGGCTAAGCGCGCAAGCGAAAATAGAAATCCTGACTTGACCTAATCAGGAACAATCACAGACAATATTTGATACATAGACAAGACAGGGATCCAAAATGTTAGCACAAGCAATTAAACGATACATAACTAAATCGAGAGAGGGATAAGAAATTTACCTCCCTCAAGAGTGAGGAGAGAGGAGATACCACGCAAAACGGAGGCTTGACAGCGCTTGGGTTACGAAAACCCTAATTCGGAGAGGATTGCATAAGATTCCCACCAACTGAAACGAGGAGCGGTGCCGGAAGACACGAACATATCCTAGTTAGACAATTACAAAGGGGAAAAATTATGAACCACAAATTATACGAAATTTGGAGACAAAATTCCAAAGTAAAACAAGGAAATCTGAATAGAGGAGATTGAAGGGAGAATCTTACCATAGGAGAACAAATCGGGCTCACGGAGGAGAGGGAACCAAACCCTAGGCATTTCTCGCCACAAATCCCGGCCAAGACGAAGAATAAGAGGCGAAATTAGGGTTGCTGGGGGGGGGGGGAGAAGAGGCGGCTGCCCTCGCTAATCGACGAAGAGGAGGCCTTGCCGGGCCTAGGAGAAAGAGGGAAGGGAGCAGTCGGCCTCTGGAGGAGCAGGAGGCCTCCAACCCTAGCATCGGAGGGGGGGGGGGAAGTCGCAGACCAGAGCAAGAGGAGGAGAAGCCGGGGGAGTCGGCGCCTGGAGCAGAAAGAGGCGGCGACCTGCGTGTGGCTGGCTGGAGACGGGATCAGGGTAGCCCTAGACCAAGCGGGAACAACGGGATGCGGGAGTCGGCGGGATCAGGACCGTCGACTTTCGGGAGAAATATGGACTGAGAGAGAAATATATCGGGGGGGGGGGCTGGTTCTCGGGTTAGGTAGGAAAATAGGGTTTTATTTTGATATATTATTATTATTAGTTTATAACAATAATCGGGTTGTTACATTCTCCCCTACTTAAGAAGTTTCGTCCCGAAACTTTCTGAGAATCTCTGAATGGGGACAAGAACAATGAAGATTCATATGACATTCATTCCAACAAAATTTCAAATCAAGACATGGAAGTTAACTATGATTCTATGAATATAAGGAAACAGAGAGAAGAACAAGCGCGAAGGCTTATCAAAATCCAGAGAAATGTTGCGGATACTTGCAACGCATAATAGATTCGAGTTCACAGAAGAACTCTTCAGACTTAGCGGGTTCAGACAGATACAAGGGAGCACAGAAATTTCTTCAATTAACTCGAAATTAAACGACATAAAACGAGAATCCAGGAGCAAAAAGATCTCGCAAGAAGCGAAGATAGGACACCAAAGAGCAAAAGAAACAGAATGACGATTGAATATCGACGGAAGCGAGTCAACTGGAGTTGGAAAATCACCAGAAAACACTGAAGCAATTCAACAGAGCAATTAACAAGAAGAATTTCATTTATTGTCGAAACTGAGAAGCTATCTAGAAGAACATACAGGATGACCATATAAAATTTACAGACATGCGAAACAGGAAGGACCAAAATACAAATATCAGGGGCTAGAAATTAGAAATTCTAACGCATTTCCTACTGTCAAGTACATAAATTATGTAATAATTACAGCATTTTCATTGGACAACTCTAGATAATTTTCATGCAAGTGCATCAATGAGAACATGTGCGATGTCAAGCAGATAGTAAATCTATGTGTGTACAATCATTATTGTTGTTTTTGGTTTAACACTTATGCAATTATTTATGATATGAATGCAAATGAATGAATACACATGGCATGTTAAGCCCCATATCACTTAACATGTCATGCATATTAAGACTTTAATGCCAGCGCACTTGAAAATATTAAATCACTTATATAATTTAATATTCGCAAGCGGTGTATATCCTAGTGGAAATTCATATGCATAAAAATGTTAAGTTTGCTCATAACCCCTTAACATTCGTGCGCATACTACTCATGCTTATGAGTGAGTGTGTGCGTGTTTCAGCCACGAACAACAAATAATGACAAGCTGAGTGAAGGAATGATGCATGCTTATATATTTATAAAATGAGTTTCAAAATAAGTGATATTTATAAAATATTTTATCTTTTGAACCAACCTCTCTAACATCTCTAACCTCCCTCTGATACCAACTGTCACGACCCGTCTAGACATAAGTCAGAGTGCGCTTCGGGCGGGCCGTGATGCCACAGACATGGGCGGAAAGAATTCCATGCCTGCTAAGACGGATGCAGAGAAAGCTGAAAATAGTTTAAAATAGTTAATTTGGGGAAAAATAGTTTAAATTTATTGCGGAAGCGGTTAGAGTTTTAAAACGGTGAGAATTTTCGATGCATATGTATTTTGTAAAATTCATGATTTCCTACATATTTCATGCAAATGATTCAAAAGAGGATGCACATGCATTAACATCAAATTCTAGTACATAAATATTTAAATAGTCTAGCAGTTGTCCATGATACAAGAGAAAATGGCTGATTGCAACTATTACATAAAAAAATTATTTGACAGTAAAAGAAATGTAAACATAGAACCTGAAATTTGAAGCAGATCGGGCTCGAGAACTTGGCGGCGCTACACGAACCCTAAGACAATTCCAAAACAGAAAGGAAAAGCCTCAGAACATTGAAATAATCAGGAGCACAGTAAGAGTAAAGTGCAGTAAGAGAAGCAGAAATATACGAGTGTACCAGTTTCTCATGAAGCTATGTTATTTTAGACAAGCAAATAAAAGGCCTAAACAGAACAAGTTAGTTTCTTATACTACTCTGGAGTATAACATTTAGACGGATCAAGAGATGTCATTAGCGGTAATCAGTGGAAAGTGGAAGTGTTTTATTTGATGCACGTGATTCTGATGCAAGTCTGAACGCAAGGCTTATCAAAATAGTTGAGCTTGCTATGGCCATTTGTTGGTTTCCGTTGCCAGTTAAGCAGAGACTCGAGTCAAGACGTCACATCAATTGAACACTACCCTTCACTAATTGCATATGACATTAATGACTTCAAAGATTCATGATTTAGGAGATTCGAAACATTTCGAGACCGGATGCAAATTTAACGATACAACTGTACAAGATTAGAGTTCATGAACGCGTCAAGAGAGGACTTGAGTTATGGAGCCACATTCACTCAATTCTTAGAACCGACCTAAGAAACCAGACAGACATCAGAAACTGGATTCGATGACAGCAAATTCGATTACATAAGGTTCGTCGTCACAAGATTCGACGACACAAAAAAAACCGGATAAGGAGCAATATATTTAGCGGGTTCAAGTATGTACGAGTGATACGATCGACATACGCTACTTTTCTGGACACTAAATATTCTTTTAGATTAATCAATTCTCAGACATAAATATCCTCCAAATGAACTGTATATATGTATATACGAGCATGACACAAATCACCAATCATTTAATCGTAGCAAGAAATCTTAACTGTATCATTCAAAATAATTATTGCGGATGTTCACATAATCTACATGTCTCCTAACCATCCATCAAATGGGATCCAATTCATGTAAGTGCGAATCCAAATGATAGAATTCTTACAATTCCTAATAATTCTCATTAGGATAATCGTTAATCATTCCAAAAAAAATCCAACATACTTCGGTTTATACATCAAACAAGAAAATTCGTATAATCATAAGATCAGACCAAATAATTGAAATTCAATGATTGCAAGGGAGAGAGAGATCTCTACTTGCCTGAAAGAGGCTGGAACTGGCGGCAGCTAAGCGCGCAAGCGAAAACAGAAATCCTGACTGGACCTGATCAAGAACAATCACAGACAATATTTGATAAATAGACATGACAATGATGCAAAATGCTAGCACAAGCAATTAAACGATACATAACTAAATCGAGAGAGCTAAGAAATTTACCTCCCTCAAGAGTGAGGGGAGAGGAGATACCACGCAAAACGGAGGCTTGACGGCGCTTGGGTTACGAAAACCCTAATTCGGAGAGGACTGCATAAGATTCCCACCAACTTAAATGAGGAGCGGTGCCGGAAGACACGAACATATCCAAGTTAGACAATTACAAATGGGCAAAATTATGAACCACAAATTATACGAAATTTGGAGACAAAAAATTCCAAAGTAAAATAAGGAAATCTGAATAGAGGAGATTGTTGGGAGAATCTTACCATAGGAGAACAAATCCGGGCTCACAGAGGAGAGGGAACCCTAGGCATTTCTCGCTACAAATCCCAGCCAAGACGAAGAATAAGAGGCGAAATTAGGGTTGCTGGGGGGAGAAGAGGCGGCTGCCCTCGCTAATCGATGAAGAGTAAGCCTTGCCGCCCTAGGAGAAAGAGGGAAGGGAGCAGTCGGCCTCTGGAGGAGCTGGAGGCTGCCAGCCCTAGCATCGGAGGGGGGGGGGGTCACAGACCAGAGCAAGAGGAGGAGAAGCCGGGGGAGTCGGCTCCTGCAGCAGGAGGAGGCAGTGACCTGCGTGCGGCTGGCTGGAGACGGGATCGGGGTAGCCCTAGACTAAGTGGGAATAGCGGGATGCGGGAGTCGGCTGGATCGGGACCTGCAACTTTCGGGAGAATTTTGGACCGGGAGAGAAATATATCGGGGGGGGGGGGGCTGGTTCTCGGGTTAGGTAGAAAAATAGGGTTTTATTTAATATATTATTATTATTATTAGTTTATAACAATAATCGGGTTGTTACAAAAGACGCTCAGCCAGTTTGCCCCAGGGTTTGGCTGAGGAGCTGGAGCCTGCTGATTCCTGAATGCCTCCAGGATGGCCATCAATGTCTTTTCTATCTCCGTTTGTTGAAATGCAGGTTGAGCCGGCGGAGGTGGAGCAACATTTTGAGCCTGAAGTACACCCTGCCGAGGGGTAGGGTTCGTCGCAGGCTACACAAGGAAAAGCCAATTGTCAGGTGGTCTACCCATAAATTAGCTGAAAAATGGACTACTGTTTGTGATTTCCCTTATGGGCACACCATTGCTTCCGTTGCTAGTTTGTCCTCAAACTAAGCTTGCGCGGGGTGTCCCAGGGTTTTTGTGGACTTCTTTTCTTCGGATCAAGGTTTCGCTCTGATACCAGTTTGTAAGATTTTTTTTTGTCTCCGGGGTCTTATGCCCAGAATCGCCGTTTTGCAGTGACACCAACACTGGGGAAGGTCACCACTACAAAATATCGATTCTGCCGGCAGTAACGCTCACCAAAGAAGTAGAAGTATATAGTTAGAACAATTAAGTCTAAGCCCACAAATCACATGTAATATATGAAAGAGAATCACAACACAGTCCACAGAGAAATAGAACGAAAACGGAAGCGGTAAATCAATAGAGATAAACGGGCTCTTGCCCGGTGCATCATGTCCTCACTATAACACTCTCGCGGAAGCAAAATATACTAATCACTTACGGACCCTGAAGCTGGTGCTCTCGTGCTAGACTGACCCACCTCCATGTGCACCGTACTCTGCTGGTGCTGCATCTCCGGCTGCTACTGCCCCCTGTCTCCCATCTGGAGCCCCATAAATGTTTAATCCACCGACCGTTAGTCAAAAGACTAAGCCAGCTATCGTCCCCGCCTCCTAGGCACCGTGCGGGAAGAAGGAGATGGAAGATATTGAGGTGGAGAGTGAACAAGAGCAGGTGACGGCGGTCCAAATCTAGCAGTCATATTGTAATATTCACAGTGCTAAGAAAATATAAGCTAGCAATTCTAAAGTAGTAGAACAGTAATAAGTAGAAAGTAAAGTGCACCATAAAAGAAATGTAACAGTTAACCATAAAGAAAGTAACCATAGTTTATAAGCATGCCCACACAAGGTTATAAAACTATGAGGTCGTTTTGCAAGGCCTAACGTATAAAAAGTCTCATACCAATTTATACGTCAAGGTAAGGGTTGAAATGTGATGATGACATGATATGTTATATGGGTTTAATGTTATGTTCATACAAGTGCAACACACACACGACTCTATAGGCACAGACCTTTAGTTCCCCTGTTGAAGCCAAAAATGACTTCTGTGGAGTTCGGGTTCCCAAAAGAGGGGTGACCGCGCACCTACTACGCTTAAGCGAACAATCTAGGCTCTAGACTAGGAACGTAAGGGACAGACCCAAGGTCTCAGCGTGGAGGTCCCGCCACACACACGGAAGACTAACGAACTCTTCCCCTCCCAAGCCAAATGCAGAGCTAATTAGGCACCTTCTGAAGGCTCTCTTGGCCGACCAGAACCTTTAGGGAGGATCTCGAAATCCACTCCCTCTTATCCAGATGTGTCTCCTTGGGTCTACACAAAATGCTCCTCATCCGCCCTACGAATGACGCAACATCGCCAAGCAATTCTACGACACGCTGCCCAACTGGGCTGCAAACAACGCGACTCCGCTGCCCTAAAAGGCCTTTAACAGGCCATCAGGGGCTTCCCGGCATAAACCTCGGGGCTCCCACGGGACGAGCGATTCACGAGCACACCACTCGTCCAAGACAAAAGTGTAAACCATACATTCACAGAGCATCACAGATATTATAAATAATTACAGCAATATGAATTCCATACTTCGGCACGCAGGCCGGCAATATAAACAAAAATAGACCTTCGAGGGCCGGCACAAGCTTGGGCTTAAGCCCGCTACTCTCCGCTTGATACTGCAACACCTGTACGCCAACGTCTCGACAAACGACTATCAGCTGAACAATAGTCGGCTAACATAAGTTGGCCAAATATACTGCACACACCCCTTTTTTAGGGCTATGATGCGCATTCCCTGCAAATGGATAATATACAACTTCCTCAGAGTTTTCTCCGGGAACCCCAGAACATCACCAATCCGGCTCACACGTCTGGATGGGCTTCACACAACATGACTAAACCCGTACTCACGCTTCCGGGTACTAATGCAGTTAATTTCAGGGACGTACACGTCAACTCGTCGGAGAACATCCTTTCCCCACTCGTTGGTGGAGAGGAGCTTCCATGCAAATATGTAAACTGAGGGCTTCACCTGCCCAAGTAGAAACATCGTTACCCTTGACGCGTGCTTGACGGCGGTGGGAGAAATGAGACCTCCATTTCCGACTTGGTGTATGGCTCGAGCTCCGGCCGGCGTCGGGAGAGAAGCTCCGGCCGAATTAGCTCCGGACGGATGAACTTGCCCCCATGAAGCCGATCCCGACTCCAAATGTCCAAACTCAGCCCTACATGGCCGATCCATGCTCCAAATGGTCGGATCTGACCATAGGCGGCGACGACGGGTGATGCGGAGGCCGAACCTTGCTCTTTGCTTGGCCGGCGATGAGAGAGAGGAGGAGGCCGAGCTTTTCTCCATGCTTGGCCGGCGACGGGAGAGAGGAGGAGGCCGAGCTTTGCTCCATGCTTGGGCGGCGACGGGAGAGAGGAGGAGGCCGAGCTTTGCTCCATGATTGGCCGGCGACGGGAGAGAGGAGGAGGCCGAGCTTTGCTCCATGCTTGGGCGGCGACGGGAGAGAGGAGGAGGCCGAGCTTTGCTCCATGCTTGGCCGGCGACGGGAGAGAGGAGGAGGCCGAGCTTTGCTCCATGCTTGGCCGGCGACGGGAGAGGTAGAGGGAGGCCGGGCTTTTGCCCCTTTGCTGCGTGCGAGAGGAAGACCGAGAGGGAGAGAGCAGAGAAGGGGAAAAAGCTCCCTGCCGTTGCGGCTGCCTGCTCTGTGAGCCAACCAGATCTCCCCTCCTCTTTTTCTTCTTTCTTCCTTCTTCCCCTTTCTTTCTCTGCTGCTTTTTTCTCTGTACCCGAGCCACCTCCCCCTCTGCATTTTCTTTTTTTTGCTTTTTCCTTTAATGTTGCTGCCCGTCCCCCCTGCTCCCCCTTTTCCCTTTTCATTATTCTCCTCTTTTATTATTATCTCCCCCTCATAATGATATTGCTGCCTCCACCTCCTCATCCTTTTTCATCATATAAATATATATTCATATAAATATATATATAAAGTATATATATTATTATAATAAATATATATATAATATATATATATAATATCATAACCTAACACATACAATCTACACACGAGCACCCACACGTCTTCGAACGGGGCTGCACCACAACGCCACTCAAAGCCCGTCCCAAGTCCGTCACTTGGGGAGGATCCCGCTCGACCGGATACGGGGTTGTACATCCCCCATTTGGAGTTAGCTAAACTCTCAAGTACCTGCCATCGTGACAAATTGAGGCAGTAGGGTTGGTCACCCCACCTCTAGGCCGGCATTAACACCACCTAACCTAGACCTTCGTACGCCTCAATGCGAAGAACACACCGCGGAGCCTCTACCTACTCTGCTGAAAAATCCACCAGTCTTTTCCTTGGCTAAGTGTAAACCACACCCGCCGAGTCATCGTATCGACGTCGGTGTGAACGACCGTCAAATACCGAAGACCCACCACCTTATGCACAAGCAGCCATGAATTCCCTAGCCATCCGCTCCCCAGACTAACCTATTCGTTACAACTACCTTCCGAGCCTTCAGCTCCCCGGGCAACTTGCCCATTTCCACAACCACCGAGCCTACCGCTCGGGTAACCAAACCAAGCAAGTTTCCTGAGCCATCAGGGTGAGTGAAAGTGAAGTACTAGTATTTACTAGTTGCTCTTTTATCATTTTTGTCTTACGGTTTTAAAGTTAACCTTGGATTGTCCAGGGCATTCCCTGTGAAGGGCTCTCGAGGGCACTAGGAACTACGATGGGCTGAAGCCCAAAACTCCTTTTCGCAAGGTACTTATTATTGTTGGTATCTACCCATGTCCCAACTCTCCTGATCTTACACTTGATTTAACCCTAAGTGTATTTAGACTTCCTCCAAGGGAAAAATGATTCATCGTCGATTCCGAGAACAACCCTGCATCCTAGTCAACCAAGACTATCACTACTTGACTCCTACTTATGACCTCTTTCTTATCCAACCAGACCAAATAGACCAGCTACCTCACCTTCCCCTGCCAAAGCTTACATGTTATCTTATTTCTACAACTTTACTATGTGCAGACCTAATGAGCTACATGACGTGCATGAATGATGACCCCCCTCCAAATATTCATCTAAATGACCTAAGATTATTACCGGGGGTCTAACATGATATTTTAGAGATAAATCCAGGATATAATATTTTTCCTAATTTATTTGACATTTATTTAATTTTCTGCAAAATCAGGTCAACTGTGCTTTTGAACACCAAGTACAATTTTCTGACATGGTATGACCTTAACAAAATTATGACAAGAGTATATCTTCAAAATAACTGTAATTACTGAATTTCACAATTTTCCAAAAAGGTTTTAACCTCCAAACTAATTATCGACTAAATAACCACAATGATAGGGCAAAAGAGGAAATTATATAATAAATTATCTAAAAATTATAGAAAAATTACCAGATGTCAAGAGTGATCGGAAAAGTCTACTGACCAAAAATCATAATTTTCTAAGCATGTTCGGTCACCCAAATAAATCATTTAAAATATTCTACTAAAAAACACTTTGTGAAACATCCTATATAAAAAGGATTCCAATATTTTTATAAAAATTCACAGAGCATGATGAAGCCTTAAGATGTCCTCAAACTAAATTTCATGACTTTTCAGTGAGTAATTAGTTCATAATAAATACCTTGATAAATGAAATAAATATTAGGTTTGTGAATGAAGTACCAAAAATAATGCTCCAAAATTCATAACAAAATTCCCAGAGATTAGTGACAACTATTAAAATTGCCCTAATTGGTCCTAAACTGTTTTAGTGGGGATGTAAGTTCCTTAAGGTTCTAAAATCACTTACTAGGGCTTAATTGCACCCTAGGAACTCTCTTACCAAGTTTCAAAACATTCCAAGCACATATGGTCCCATGTCCCTCATTTAGCTCAAAACTCAACCCTAGGGTTCACTCTTGTGTTCTAGGGCATACCGACCCTAAACCACCCAAAAATCTCTTATGAGTGTATTTTATATGACATTAAGTCAGTGGCCAAGGATTCATACCTTTTGGGTGAGGATTGACCACACAACCCATCAAACACCACTTGCCCTAGTTTGTCTCTTAGGGACCAAACTTTGGTCACACCAATACCTACTTAAATTAATCCCAAATGGGCTGAGATTTTTGCCAGTGACCTATCATGACCCTAAGGGTCATCCACCAATATTTTGGGGAATTGTGAGGTCATTAGATGACCCTCTAATTAACTCATACATGGATTAGTAAATATTTACAAAAACTATAGAAAAATGTTTTCCAAAAATTCTCATTTTTGGATATGTCAGAGGTATAGGTAAGAGTGTCACCCAGTCCAAATATCAAGTCATTTGGATGGCTGGATTGATGAGAGCACTCAATTTAGTCTCTGGCTAACCCTATGTATAAACTGCACCATTTTGAGTGTTGTGGTCAGACCACTGACCCAAATGAGTTGAAACAAATTTTAAAATAAAGTAGACATCAATGGCTACAACTTTCATGTTGGCCACTTTTACTGTAGAGGGATCTAAGTATTTTTAATATTTACAATCAGATACTGCATAAAATGTGACAGAATCATTAAATAAGATATTATTTAATCTATAGTATAAAATCTGATTCAGCACAGATCTTAAAGCCAAATAGACGGAATTCGTGCGTCTTCTTCTTCTGGTCGACAATCACGATTCCTCCGGCCTAGAGCTACTTCCAGGACCATTTCCCGGCCACCCGACCACCTCCCTGGCCGGCCACCGCCACCACCACCTCTGTTGAGGTGGTGGCTATCGCTGGGCGGCGGCACAGCCGCCGGAGGGGCTGTTTCTGGCGAACCCGCAACTTCAAACTTATGGAATTTCTTCGAATCACCTCAGTGGATCGGGCTCAATTGAGCCCGTTTTCTCCCCTAGTCGAACTAAGATACTAGCACAAAGGGAAAGGGGGAGAAGTCGACCTGTAGCCGCGTTTGGCGGCGAGTACGGTGGTGGTGAGCCATGTCTGACAACTTCTCCGGCGAGTTAGCTTGTTTCATGGTTTCTCCGGCTATCTCCTTTCTCCAGCTGTTGGTTTTCACTCGTCTTGGTTCACTGAAGACGATGACGGCCTTGGTAAGGAGTGGGAGTGACAGCTAGTGTTTCTTGTCTCTTCTTTTTTTTCTAAGAAGAATTAGGGCTTCAATTATTTGCCACGTGTCAGCCTAATGTTGGACCGCCAATTAGTTTGAATTTCTTTGTCACGTGTCACCTTAGTATTGGACCGCCAATCATTATTTTAAATAGGTCTTCTTGAAATGATCAATGTATTAAATAGGTTTGCTGAAGAGATTAGGTTCAAACGTGCCATCATCGTTTTATCCCGAAAACCCGGTTCAGGCCGGATATATATAAACCAACAAATACAGCTTTAGACAAAAAAAATATTCTAAATCCAAATGCGTTGAGTTTTGTCGAGACCACTCAACACCGCGTTGAGTGGTGTTGAGACCACTCAATGCCGTATTGAGTCTACTCAACGCCTCAACATCCAGTATTTTTCTAAGTCAAAAGCGTTGAGTGGTGTTGAGGCCACCCAACGACTCGTTGAGTGGCGTTGAGACCACTCAATGCCGCGTTGAGTCCACTCAACGCCTCAGCATCCAGAATGTTAAAGTAAAAAGAAGCATTGAGTGGCGTTGAGATCACTCAACGCCGCGTTGAGTCCACTCAATGTCTCAACATTCAGAATGTTTCCAAGTATAAAGCGTTGAGTGGCGTTGAGACCACTCAACGCCGCGTTGAATGGCGCTGTGTTCACTCGACGCCTATATATTAAAGAGTATGTCGTTGAGTCTACTCAACGCACTCGACGCTTCGTCGAGCGGCGTCGTGTTCACTCGACGCCTGTTGAATCCGAAAATTTTTATGGTGCCACCGTGGTTCATAGAGCTATGTGCCTCAATAAATAACACCTTTTTAACCGCGGGGCCCACTGCCTTTTTTGCAGTCCACCAATTCCTCCCGCACAACCCTTTCTTTAGGTTTTTCGAAATTAAATCACCTTCTAGGTTTTCCCCCTTCCGCCTGCGCCTTCTTCCTCGAGCACCGGTCTCGCCGCTGTCGTAAAGGTCTTTGTTCCCCACAGACATGGCAGATGATGAAGAAACTAGTAGTGATCCAGGTATTGTAATTGACGATTGTCCGTTCATGTCATGTTTAACCTTGAACATCCACCAAACCTTGAGCATTTTGAGTGAACGTTGACACAACACAACGGCTATAAAGATTAACCCTTGATGTGCTCTGCATAAATGAAATGAATCTTAAAGATGGAAAAAAACCTAAATGCCGCACAATTTGATTCACTTTGAGGTTACAACAATATTTACGGTCGTAACATAATTGATACGTATAACAAAATAAGGGTATCTGTAGTATTTTACAGACGTTTTTACCATCTAATTTACGGTATGTTTACAGTCGTAACACAATCGATACAGTATGTTTACAGTCGTAACACAATCGATACGGTATGTTTACAGTCGTAACACAATCGATACGGTATGTTTACAGTCGTAACACAATCGATACGGTATGTTTACAGTTGTAACACAATCGATACGGTATGTTTACAGTCGTAACACAATCGATACGATATTTTTACAGTCGAAAACTACTGTTACGGCTATGTTCCAGCCGTAAGGGTTCCCTCAATACAGAAAAAAACAAGGTCCTTGTCATCGCAAGCAGATTTCGATCCTATGAAATTTGGAGAAAAGTTTGGGAAAATACCATTACTTGTCTTTTCGACAACCAGAAAATGTCGGGAAAAATACAAGGTTCTGCGCCGCTAGGTCTTCGGAGAGAGTAGATTTCCGGCTACTGGATCACCGGAGGGAGTAACGCGGCCGCCGGGGTGTACTACCGTGGTTTTTGGAATTCGAAACCCTAAACGACGAAACTGGCGCGTGCTAAAAAACGACGGATTATTTTTTCTGGCAGTGAGCCCCGCGGTTAAGAAGGTGCTATTTATTGAGGCACATAGCTCTATGAACCACGGTGGCACCATAAAATTTTTCGTTGAATCCACCCCATTTCCTTGGATCAAACCTAGCCTAACCTCATTCATCCACCACATGTCCTACCCTAATCTTAGTTAATGGGTCTAGTTGTTTGAGGGTTGTTACTCTCGTAATGAATTATAATATAAATTTTAGCTATAATATTTATAAATTATACTTTCTTTTAAATATTTACTTTAGCCAAATTGTTTTGTAACCTGGACATACATATTTACATACATACTCACACACACGTCTGTGTTTGTATATGTATAGATACATTTCCAAAGTTTGAACTGAACAATGTGTGCGCGCGCGCGCGTATGTGTGTGTATGTATGTGTGTATTTGTATATGTGTGTGTATGTGTTTGTGTATGTATATGTATCTATTTTTTACATCTTAATTCATGTATGTGATACACCTTACAAAGTAATCAATCGATGAATCTGGTCACAGGAAATTTTAAAAAGTTTTGTATATTTAATAATTAAAAAAAGTTAAGCTTTTATTATGTATGTCGTGTAACTTTGGTCGTCAATGTCTCAAACTGTTTCTGGTATTGAAAATGACGGTTATAATAATTTGAAGAAATCACCTAACAAAACTTCATTTTTGCTCAACAATTTTTTGAAAATAATTTTATGAACAACAATGCAAACTCCATTTCATCCAAACCATTTTATAGTTAAGTTTGATTTTTTTGAAACAGCCAGTTTCATTAGCTCTAATCGATCAACAACTTTTCCATCAGCAACAACTCTCCCAAACTGAGCCTTATGTGGCGGAGTGTGATGCTAACAATTTCCTTGTGGTGTCGTGGCTTTTCCCCTCAATTCCCCTTACTTTATCATAGTTGGATATGGACTCAGACTCGCGAGGCTTGTTCTTGTATTGATAACTACCCAAGTGTGCGTACTCACTAGGCGTCTTCTCGTACTCAAGCACAACCCCTCTTGCATTGTCGCTTATTTCTCTAAGCTCGAACGTCTCTATCAAGAACTTGACTACTTTGAGGACTTCACTCCAACATGCACAACCGGGGCCCGCCCATTAAACACTAAGGAGGACCACTATCGTCTCTATGTGTTCCTTATGAGTCTCATTATGGAGTTTGACACCGTTCGTACGCATGTCCTGAACCATCAACCTCTTCCTTCTCTTCAGGAAGCCTTCAACATAGTCTTGGGTGATGAGGGTCGCCAATGTTCTCTCAATTCTGACAGGTTTCTAATTGTTTTGCCCTTGCTAGCATTGGTCGAGGCCGTCCTTCTATTCCACCTGTTCCACTATGCGACCATCGTGGCAAATAAGGTCATATTCAGGACTCTTATTTTCGCCTATATCCTCACATTAGCCCTTCGCAAAAAGGTAATAGTACTCGTGAACATTGTAATTCTCGCTAGTCCATTCCTCTTGCTGCTCATGCTGGTAAAGCAAATCATGGTGGGCTTTTCTTCAATAGTTTTTCCACTGATGAGCTGGATGCTCTACAACATCTAATATGCTCTCTCGGAAACTCTTACACTATTGCCTTTGCGACTTTTAGTACTCCAAGTACCCATTCCGCCTCCACTATCCAATCTGAGTGGATCATCGGTTATTGGTGCGACTAATCACATTGCCAGGGCATCAATTTTAAAAAATCTCTGTATAGTTTGAAGCGGTCTCCTAGATCTTCGTTTGGAAATTTTAGTAAGCCATAATTTTATTGGGATACAAACATGATCACTCTGAACTAGAGCTGTCACTTAAAACCGAAAACCGCAAACCGAACCGGAACCGCAAAGAATCAGACCGAACCGTTCGCAAATTATTCAGGTTCCGGATTGAATTTTGGAACCGTAAACAACATTGGTCCGGGTGTGGTTCTTACATTTTATTATCCGGACCGGAACCGGAACTGAAACCGCAACATATAAGTCTCAAGCGGTTTCAAGATTTTTAGACCCGATCTGAACCGGGCTGAAGTAGAACCGAACCGTAACCCGTTTATTATTATTATTATATTGTTATTATTTTATATTTTATTTATAATATTTATACTTACTATCACGAGTGAAGCTGATGCAGTTTTAACTTAAAGCGCAATCACACTAAAGGGGGTCTATTTTGGACCGAACAAAGCTTCACCGCATAAAAACTGTATGGTATGGTTTGACATTGGTGCAGTTTGGAATCAATTTTTTCAGTGCATTCTTGATTTTTATAAAGTTATATAATATATTTTAAATTTTACTTACATATTTTTTTGAAATATTTTATTTAAAAAATATAGAAGCTATACAATTATTATTTATTAGTAATCATGAAAGACAACTAATTGTAGGCGGTTGTTACGGTTGAGCATGCCGATGAGACGTGCGCAAGACAACTAGAATTTTCGACAAGTCTACACGCATAAGAAGGCAATTGATACAATCTCACCGATCTTGGAAAAGACCGTCGAGAAATGCGCAACATAATTATTTCTATTTTCATGTGTTTATTTTTACTATTTGTAGCCCGCTTTTATTTCATTCCACCAAGTTTGATTTTAGTTTTAGTTGGAACCGGTTGGAACCGAACCGAACCGCATGGAACCGGACCGAACTGATAGTGGCCGGTTTGGTTTTGGTTCTTGTTGAACCGTAACCGGAAACGTTGACATGACGGTTCCAAAAATTAAGCTGGAACCGGAACCAGAACCAGAATCGGAACCGGTCAAACCAAATAAAGTTTTGATTCTATTTTGAAGAACCGTTACCTTAGTGGTTCGGTTCATGGTTTTAATAGAACCGGAACCGAACCGGAACTGTGACAACTCTACTCTGAACATACCCTCTTGGTTAAGTGGAAAGTAGAGAAAGTGACTATTCTTATTGTCTGTGTCGACAATATCATTATCACAGGAATTGAATTGGAAGAAATCACATAGCTTAAAGTATGCCTGTGCAGAAAGTTCCAAGTCAAAGATATAGGAAAGCTAAAGTATTTCTTAGGAACTAAAGTTGCGCAGTCAGACGGTGGAATCTTCATTCTTAGAGGAAATATGTCCTGGACCTTCTAGAAGAAACAAGGATACTTGGTTGTGCACTGATAAATACCCCCTTATAAGTAAATTGTAAAATTGATGAAGATAAGGATAGTGAGAAAGTTAATTTCACTAGATACCAATGATTGGCGGGAAGCCTAATCTGTCTCGCATACACTCATCCTGATATCACATATGCAGTTTGGATCTGAAACAGATACATGCATTCTCCCAAACTGGGACTTCATGAGTGCCACAATACTTGAAGATGTCTCCTAGACGTAGAATCCTATTCTCCCAAAAAAATCATTTGAATGTTGAGGAATACACATATATTGATTGTGCTGGAAGCTAATGTAACACCCCTTCCCAGTTTTACAATAATCAGTCATCCGGCCGGGTCAGCGATATAAAGAGAACTTGCAGCAGGTAAAAAGAAGCAACTACTAAGAATTTAAAACTTACAACGGAAGCTTAGAAAGTAAACTAAAGGTAACCACATACCTCATCTGGATTCACAGAGCTACTAAACATGAATATGAGTGAAATGACTGAAAATCTGAAATAACATTATAAGTCTGATACAAGGCATATAAAACATTAACAATGTACATTGTCCACAACCACAAGTATATGCTGAAATAGAGAAAACTGAAAGTGAAAGTAACTACAAACTGACTCCACATAACGCTCAACCTAGGCATAGTTTTCCACCTGGGTCACCTGTAAAAACATTGCTCACGAGAGGTCAGAGTAAAGAAAAATAACTCCTAGTGACACTAAAAACATTTTCTCATATGATGAATGCATGTCTTTAGAAAATAGTTTCGTGCATTAAAAACATTTATATTATATGCTATGCATGCCTTCACAATACTTCCTGGTCAATACACCTACTTGTTCTATATTTGTGACTTCCAGATCAATAACCCAAGTCCCGACGTTCACTAACTAGTGTACTGTCTCACGTCAGGTCTATACTTGAGTTCTAGGTGTCTTCTAGCCTGCACATCTACTTGGAAGGCTCTAGGCAGAGTAGCTCCTAACCCGCATCTGAACTGACGACCCGAGACCATCTGACGAACTCAATTGTTCTAGTGTCACGCGGACACGGTCTCGAATCTACTAACTGTCTCAAAGGGGAGTCAACTCGCAAGACTATACTACTTATAGGGTAACATATACCTTATGAGAAAGGTAGTGTGTCTCTACCTAGCACAAAAAAACTTGTGTGTGCTTACTGAACTTTTTGGTTTAATGCTACTCTGCTTGGGACATCTCTTTTGGTGTACTACTGAGCAACCCTTGACTTTCTCGTGGTCGACTAGAAGGGACATTCACGCCCTTGGTTGGACAAATTCCAAGCTTACGTACACGGGTAAAGGTTTCGTACCTAACGTTACTGTTCATGATCTGACTACTTTGGTCTTGGAGAAGGGTGTCATCCTACACATTTTTCACGACCGTTTTCCTACTACCACACCTTTCTATGCATGATCATGATGTTTGTACAAAACCTACACATGCGTATACAAAATACATTTCTTGCTACGTCTAACTAACATGAATTTGGTTTTCTTACAATGGTGGTGCGGCGCTCGTACACTCGGCGTGACGACATTTGTTTTTCCGAAGGAAATCCGACTGCTGGGGACTTTCAGAACCTTGTCCCGAGGCCACCAAAATTTTGCAATCCAAGACAACCCTAATTTACACATTTTCCCTTTAGGCTTTTCGTTGGAAAAATTCCAATAAGCTAGGGTAACCAAAATCAAAAGACTAACATAGTGTATTACCTTTATGTGGGAGTGATTGAGGCTCTCAATGCGCCCAACTCCAATTTCGCGGTTGATCTCGTACTCCAATACCTAATTAGGGCAATATGATGAAAACCTAGTTTAGATTAACTTCCAAATCAAAAGATTTCCATGAAGGAATAGAGACAAGGGAGAAATAAAACTCACCGGAACCAAACGTTTTCAACTTCCACCGGTTAGGGTTAAATCCGGTTCTTCCACGACCAAGGAAGGAAAAGGAACACCCACCGGCGCCCGTAGAGGAAGGAGGACAAGTCGGCGTTGATTTCTGGAGCGGGATCGGCCGTCGGCTAGGGCAGCGGGAAACGTCGGGCACGACGTCGTCGCTTGCGGAAGGGAACGAAGTTGGGTATCGGCCTTGCGGTTTTTCTTTTCTCTCGTGAAAAATGAGGCGTGCGGGTTTTAAGAATGCCAGGTATGCGGTTTTGATTATAACCGCAAGAGAGGGGTGAGACTTGCTATTGGCACCCCAAATCTATTAGTTCTTGCTATACGCAACCCACTCCACACTAACTCTTTTGAACTTAAACGATTTCGCCGCGCAAAGTTACTAAAATGAAATGCGTCTCACTATCATTATGACTAACATAAATCACAAATTAATGAACGCGACGTTAGGCATAGTAACATTGTACCTTGACGATGCACTGCCTCGATCAAAATCCGTCGCGACTCGACCATACAATTTAAAAAAATTTCATGTCAAAACTTACGGATGTTACAGCTAAGGTGACAAAATTCACCACCGGATATTGCATCTTTGTTGGACAAAATCTCATGACCAAGAGAATTATGAAAGAAAATGTTGTAGCAAGGTCCAGTGCAGAAGCAAAATACAAAACAATGCCATTAAGGGATATGTTGGACTATGACTTCAATCTACAATGCATGATTTGGTGCTACAAGATAGAAAACATATAAAACTATATTGCAACAATAAAACGACTATTAACATTGCTCATTATCCCATTCAACATGATCAAACAAAAGACGTTGCCATTTCTTTAAGGACCTCCCTTAGAAAGGCAACTAATGCAACACGATCTCCATCAACAACATTTGTACTCCGTTTGTTCAATCTCTAGATCGGCTGACAAATATCTTTATCAAGTGCCTGAGTTGTAATACTTTCATCGCTAATATCTCCAAGTTAGGAATGATTGACAAACACTCCCATGTTTAGGGTGAGAGTTGTGTCAAGGCCCATTATAAAGGCCCACTGCAATGTCATATGTTTCTCTTGAATCTTTGTAAGTCCTATGACTTTAATATTGGTTTGAGTTCTCCACTTTTTGTTTATATATAGAGACGTTATGCAATATTTTTATTTTAGATTAGAAATTATGTTTTATTCTTTTTTAGCTGAGACTTAGTTTTCAGACCAACCATGACTTTTGCTAAGAAACAAAATATATAGCAGAGATACATGTCTAGGTATTATTCTGTTATGGTTTATTCCACGTTCGTGAACAATTTTTTATTGGCACCGACAATGTGTCTAGGTATTATGCTGTTATGATTAATTCCACAAATGGTCGGGAAATTAATTAAGATCTCTTAATTCAGAAATTTACGTATTTTAGTTCGTTGATTCCGGTTCGCTTGAGCGTGACTAACTTATTTAGAAGTGTTAAATAGCAATGACATACTTTTAATAAAGGGGAAATGTTTAATTCCCCTCTTAAAATCAAGAATCACTGCTTTCCCCACATCCACGCCATTTCATGGCAACGCAACCCTATTTCCTCTCCCTGCCGAGCGCATGATGATGAGTTCCGATTGTTTTTCCCTGCACGTTTTTTCAGATCGCCTGAACCCCTGCGACCGAAATAGCCCCGTTGCCCCCTCCTTCCTCCAAATTTTCGTAGAAGTGACGTTCCCTCAACCCCAACTGGCGGTACAACTGAAAGAGACGCCTGTTTCTTCTGTTACTCCTCCAACAACCGACTACTTGCAAGCTAGATTTCATTTTGAGGAAGACGATATGTATTTCCTTCCTCCTTTCTTGCTTTTATAAGTAATTAATGATCTTACGGGGTTTTCCCTTCACTTTTCCTCTCTTCTAACAACACCGATATACTTCCTCTTTCATAGGAAATGTTGATGAGGAGTTTCGCCTATCCCTAGGGCAAGGAGATTTCTGAATCCCTTTAATTTTAGCGGGTTGTTTCTCTTATAGGTTCGGAGAAACCTTAACAATGGAGAAGAAGACGTAAAAGGTAAAATCGGAAAAGGCTCACTTAGTTTCGATTCAAACTCATCGTAAGTTATCCGTGTTTGACAAGGGTATGTTGTGGTAGTCCTTTATGAATTTTATTTTATGGTTGGATATCTCTCCCTTTGCCTAATTGAAACTATTGGAATTTTAGTGCAACCCTACAAGCGAGAAAGAAGTCTTTTTTATGGATCTTGAGATATATGACCGCCTCGACGTGTTTATGAACACCGCCACCGCGGTAAAAATTTGACTCATCTTGGCCAGACATATCACCGATTATAAATCATTGTCCGGTTTGCTTGAGAAAATCATGTGAAATATAGAAGTACTTGCATTTCCTTAGAATGCATGTTGTTAGAAAAGCCTACTTCAGGGCCCATCTAGGGGCCCATTCTTCTCTTTTCTCTCTCTATTTGTATTGGTCCCACATCTTGGTTTGGGATTTCTCTCTTTCTTCTTCTCCTATATAAATGTATTCATACTTGTAATTATCAATTCAAGAAGTATATACAAGGTTTGGAGCTTTCTCTACATGGTATCAGAGCCACCGGTCCTCAGCCTGCGGTTTTTGCCTTTCTACCCGCCAGCTCGCCTAGCTTCTGCGGACTGCTCTCCTCCTTCACGCCTACCCGCCTCATTCCGATCTGCGGCTCTATCCGCTCCGATTGCGGCCTTCCTTCTCTTATCCGCATAGCTTCTGCGGACTGCCCTCTTTGTTTTTCGCTTCTCTTCTTCCCCTCCATTGTTCCACCCTCCTCAGGCTTCTTATAGCCATCTTCTCCTCTAACCCGTGGGGACCACCTCTTTATCCGTTGCAGACTCTCATCCTGTCCGCTGCGAGCTCTTCTCCTTGCTGCCACACGCTCTTCTTCTCCGCTGCGAGCTCACTTCTTATCCGCGGCGAGCTCCTCTCCTCTTGACCGCTACGGTCTCCTTGCTGCTTGAGTTCTTCAACCTCGCGGTCTCCTCTTCTCCGCCGCGAGCTCCTCTCCTTATCCGCTGCGGACTCTCCGTTTTCCCGCGCCATCTCTTCTTCTGTCCGCTCGAGCTTCTCTACTCGCGGACTTCTCCTTCCCCGCAGCGGGCTCTTCTCTTGTCCGCCGCGAGTTCCTCTCCTCTCGCCTGCTCGCGTGGTTGTTTTTGGACTCTTGCCGCGGTCTGCCTCCTCTTCTCGCGGCCTCGTCTCGTCGCTTGCTCTACCCGCGCGGACACCCTTTCTGTTTACCCGCTGCGGTCTCTCTTCCTGTCCGCCGCGGGCCCTTCCTCTTACTGCTTTGCGTTGTTTTACTCGCGGTCTCATCTGCTGACCGCTCGAGTTCCTAGCTCGCAGTATCTTGCTTCCCGTTGTGACCTTTCCTTACCGGTGCGAGTTCTCCTCTCTACCTCTATCCGCAGTTGTCCACCTGACCGTGCGGGCTTCCCTTTCCGCATTTTGGTCGCGATCTGCCGAATCCCTGGTGTGACCGCGCAGACAGATCTCCTTCTCGCTGCGCCCTCCCGCTCTGTCTCTTCTTGGTTCGATCTGGTCCTTCCCGCTGTGGCCTGGTCCTTCTCGCGGCGACTTCCTTCCTCAGGTTTTCCCCTTTGCCGCTTCTTTACTCGCTACGACTGTGTTCTCCTTGGCCCGGTCTGTCTTTATCCGCCCGGTCTGGTTCCTTTTCGCCAGGTGTTTGCTTCTGTTGCGGTCTTCTCCTAACCGCGCAGCCTCCGTGTTTCTCGCCGCTGCGGACTGTTCTTACCGCGCTGGTCGTGGCCGTTTCTTGCCGGTAGTGCGTTGTCACCTTGACCGCTGCGGATTATTCCTTGCAAAATGATCTGATGTCCTCCGGCCTCTGTGGTGTCTGTTTCCGATGGTGGTACCTCCTGCCTTGCTAAAAGCTCCTCCTGGATTTTGGATTTCGGGGCCTCTCACCACATTACATCACAAAAACCACCACAATATTTGAACGACGTTCATCCCCAGTTCATTACTGTTGCTAGTGGGGACACACTTCCCGTCTCTGGTGCGGCAGATATTAACCTCACTCCCTCCATTACTCTTCGCTCTGCTCTTCATGTTCCGGGCTCTCCGTTCAACCTTCTCTCTATTGGTCGCCTCACTGCTGATCTCGATTGTGCTGTTATTTTTTCTTCTAACTCGTGTGTTGTGCAGGATCGCAAGACGCAAACCATCATTGGAAAAGGGCATCTGTCGAATGGTCTCTATATCTTTAATCTGTCTCCCCCAACGGTGCTGTCGTCTATTAGTTCAGTTGACTGACATCGACGTCTGGGTCATGCTCCTCTACACATCCTCAAAAAATCTCTCCCAGACGTGTCATTCCACGAGTTCACGTGTGAGTCCTGTATCTATGGGAAACATCATCGCTCTACGTTCTCACCACATCCTTCTCGGCGTCCTGCTCCCTTTGATCTTGTTCACTCCGATATTTGGGGCCCTTACAAAATTACAAGTGTTTTTGGATACCGTTACTTTGTCACATTTGTCGATGACTACTCTCGGGTGACTTGACTGTATCTCCTTCGTGACCGCTCTGAATTGCCCGTTGTATTCCGTACCTTTTTCCTTGAAACTCGCAATCAGTTCTCCACAACCATTAAAACCCTCCGCACCGATAATGCCCTTGAATACACTAGTCATACCTTCTCTCACCTCTGTGCGAAGTTTGGGATCATCCATCAGACCTCCTGTGTCTATACCCCCCAACAAAATGGCGTTGCTGAACGCAAGAATCGCCACCTGCTCGAGGTCACCCGCCCCCTTATGATTCAGATGAATGTCCCAAAACAATATTGGAATTTTGCGGTTTCAACCGCGTGCACTCTTATTAACCGCATGCCTTCATCTATCCTCAATTTTGCGGTTCCCTTTAATCTCCTTTTTCCCTCCCAACCTCCATTCTCCATCACCCCATGCGTGTTTGGGTGCGTATGTTTGTTCATCATCTTTGCCCGTCCACTGACAAGCTTGCCCCCCGTGCCACTAAATATATGTTTGTGGGCTATTCTCGAACTCAGAAGAGCTACGTTTGTTTTTCTCCTACGGATCGCAAGGTGGTTACTTCTGCTGATGTCACCTTCCTCGAAGATCAGCCGTATTACTCTCAACCTATTGACCCTCCTCCTCCGTCACCTCTCCCGCGCCCTGTTATTCCCGTAAATTCCACAATTCCACCTCTACTTCCCACACCCATCCCACCTAAACCACCTACACCACCAGTCATTCGTGTGTACACTCGACGTCCTCCCTCGTCTACTACCCTACGAGAGCTGCCCCGCTCTAATGATGCTTTGCAATCTGCGGCTCTGACAACTGCTTCCACTGCCCACTCGATGGCCAACTTTGTCTCTCTTCACCGCATCTCTCTGGAACTCCGTCAGAGTGCTCTCTCTTTATTTTCTATATCCACCCCTAATTCTGTTCAGGAGGATCTTCACCACCCCGGATGGCGGGCGGCCATAGAAGATGAAATGCGGGCTCTCTGGGCTAACCGAACTTGGGATCTGGTTCCTCTTCCTGCAGGTCAATCCTGTGTTAGTTGTAAGTGGATCTTTGTTATTAAACATGCGGCGGATGACACTGTTGAGCGTCTAAAGGCCCGCCTCGTGGCCCGGGGTTTTACTCAGCAACATGGACTTGATTATGAGGAAACCTTTTCTCCGGTGGCCAAATTGAACACCGTCCTCGTTCTTCTCTCCCTGGCTGTTCATCGTCATTGGTCACTTTATCAGCTGGATATTAAGAATGCGTTTCTCAACGGAGATCTGCAGGAGACTGTTTACATGCACCAAACTCCCGGGTTTGAGACCACGGGGGAGTCTCGGGTCTGTCATCTTCGGAAATCTATTTATGGTCTCAAACAGTCCTCGCGCGCTTGGTTTGAAAAATTTAGCAAGCTTGTGTATGATATTAGCTTTATTCGAAGCTCTGCTGATTTTTCCCTCTTCACCCGACACCGGTCAACCAGAACTGTGATCTTACTTGTCTATGTTGACGATATCCTCATTACTAGCGACGATATTACAGGGATACAACATATCAAGAAACAGTTAAATTCCACTTTTCAGACCAAAGATCTTGGCAACCTTCGGTATTTCCTTGGGCTTGAGGTTGCACGACGCCCTGATGGTCTTGTGTTATCCCAACGGAAGTATTGTATGGACCTCCTTCATTATGCCGGTTATTCTGGATGCAGACCTGCGGATACTCCTATGGATGCAAATCACAAACTCTCAGCCCACAGCTCTGACTCCGATAAGCTCCTTACAAATCCAGAATATTATAGATGTTTGGTTGGGAAGCTGATCTACCTTACGGTCACTCGACCAGATATCTCTTTTGTTGTGGGAGTCGTAAGTCGTTTTATGCATGCTCCTCGGACATCTCACCTTCAAGCTGTCGAGCGTATTCTTCGATCTCTCAAGATTGCTCCAGGACAAGGGCTTGTGTACAAGCCATCCACATCTCTATCCCTTGTCGCGTACTCTGACGCTGACTATGCCGGGTCCATTGATGATAGGCGTTCCACAACAGGTTTTTGTACCTACTTCGGTGGACATCTCATAACCTGGCGTAGCAAGAAATAGAATGTGGTTGCTCGCTCTTCTGCTGAAGCTGAGTACCGCGCTATGGCTGTTGTTGTTTCCGAATTAACTTGGCTTGAGAGCCTTCTGAGAGACTTGGGTGTTCGTCTCTCATCACCTGCAACCCTATTTTGTGACAGTCAAGCGGCAATCCATATTGCCAAGAATCCAGTCTTTCACGAACACACAAAGCATATTGAAGTTGACTGTCACTTTATCTGAGTAAAGGTACAGGCAAAGAAGATAGATTTGGAGCATGGTCCTGCTGCAAGCCAAGTTGCTGACATCCTGACTAAAGCTCTCTCCCGACCACTAGACTACCAGTTTTTATCCAAGCTTGGTGCCTACGACTTGTACGCTCCAGCTTGCGGGGGAGTGTTAGAAAAGCCTACTTTAGGGCGCATCTAGGGGCTCATTCTTCTCTCTTCTCTCTCTATTTGTATTAGTCCCACATCTTGGTTTGTGATTTCTCTCTTTCTTCTTCTCCTATATAAATGTATTCATACTTGTAATTATCAATTCAAGAAGTATATACAAGCTTTGGAGCTTTCTCTACACATGTTAACAATATAATAAATGAATATAATATACAGATGAATATTTTGCGCAACCTATGGATAAATATTAAATGTCAATTGAATTAATGAAATTCGACATTTATTTCTGAATATAAAAATTGAACATCTTAATCATGAACATAATTAATCAAAGATATTAAAAGCAACTAGGTTAAATGCAAAAGCTTAACACACGTACTAAATCTCAGATTAGTGGCCTCAAGTGGTCATGAGAGGTATTCCCTCATGATTGATGGATACATACCATCATGCCATATGTCCAGCAGCCCATAATCCATATGATTTCCAGACAAGGGGCCAACAACCCACATTTCTAGACTAGGTAGTAATGAAATGCAAGTTTGTGTTTCACTTAGGGGACAACAATTCAGGGAGTCTTCTGGTCGCCATTATGACTCCATAATTAGAATGCGCCCATTAAATCATAGGACATGGAGTTAATAAGGGAAAACATGAAATTTAATTACCCCTACAATAGACAGATTTCAGCGCACAAACAATCATTATATACATAAATTAAAGATAATGCGACAAATACAGAAAAAGAACTTATGAAATTGAAGTTAGTTTATCCCAAAGCTTGCATAATCACTCAAATGTTCTTATTTTTATATACAAACAAATTATTAAATTAGTTCTTTCTAATTTTACCGCAAAGAGTAGTTTTTCTTACTCACTAGTTGGGCTGACCTGTCTTCAAACAATTCTTTTTAGGGGTCACCGGTGGGAAGATACGCTTAAGATAAACTCCCAAGGAGGTGTACCTTTAGGTTGTCTTTCCTTTAAGAATTGTTGTATCATTTAATTATGAACTCAGATGTATCTGAATCTTTTAAATCTAAGTAATTAAGAGTATTTACTTATTTCAATTCTAGTTGGCCTAGAATAAGATTTTGAGATATTCCTTTAACCTTAACTCCAGTTTTAAATTTTCAGCTACCCACTTAAGATATTACCTACTATGTACCAATTTATATACTATTGCTTAATTTTCTTCATACCACAATTGTCAGTTGCTCTTATGAATTGATGTTAAACTAGATAGGGGCGTTACATCTCCTCTGCGGATATTGAAGCTTTGATTAATACTTTCAAGAAATCTACCTCTTTTGCCACTTCTTCTGCTAGCACATGGGTTAGTTCTTCGGGTAAGTCACTTATTGATTTTGGTGCATCCAATCATATGAATGAGAACTTTTTTGCCTTCACTCACCTCGAGAGGCATACCTGCACCAGTGTTTGTGGCAGATGACTCTCTTGTTCTAGTTTGTTGAATTGGAATTGTCACTACTATCTCTGATCTCAAATTGAACCACACTTTATGTTTCTATTTTCCTTATAACACCTTATTTCTCAATGCACTTACAAAACATTTTAACTGTTGTTTCTTAGTCTTTCAAACTCATTATTATTTGCATGATCTTCAATCGAAGGCGATAATTGTTATTTGGATTGAGTTGGGGTGGGTGGGTGGGGGGATCTATTATTTGGATGATTTTCCTACCTTCTGAGCATCTCCCACAACAGTCTCTGTACTTTAATGACATTAAATGTCTTGCTCATCCTCCTCTACGTCTTATTTAACACCTTATGCTCTATTGTGTCTTAATTTTTCCTAGAACATGAAATCTTCCAAATAATAATCAGTTTTCAAATCAAACTATGTAAGAGTTTTGTAGGACCTTTTGATCTTTGTTAACTCTGAAGTTTGGGGTCCAAGTCCCTCTAAGTCTATTGTTGGACGAAGCCTGCATTTTATTTCTTTTATCGATGATTACTCCAAATATTTGGCTATACCTATTTAATGAATGATTTGAACTTTTCTGATTTTCTAGTTATTTTATAATGTAATTCACACTCAATTTTCTATTGCTTTGAAATTCCATATGCATATAATGTCAAAGAATATATCCACTTTTTGCAGTTCCTAAGACACCATTCATTATCCCAGTTATGCGATTGCATCACAATAGAGCGGGGTGTCAGAGCGAAAAAGTCATTATCTTCTCGATGTTCCTGTACTTTATTGTGTCTGATCAATGTTCTCAGATCAATGTTCTCAGATCAATTGGCATTATGTCCTCATGTCTTATTTTCTCATAAATTGTATGTCTTCCACTTTTCAAGGTTAGCACCTTTTCTATTCTTCATCCATATGGATGGTACCTGTTTTCTCACTTTTTGTGTTTTGGTTATACTGCCTTCGTTTATGCATCATCATCTAGTCGTGAAAAGGTCTCAAATCGTGCAATCAAATGTATTTTCATAGGTTATTCTCCTAATCAAAAGAGTTTTGTGGGATATCCCTGCAGATGCTACTTTCTTCGACTGCACTCCTCCAAGGACA
Organism: Platanthera zijinensis; assembly: GCA_039513925.1. Taxonomy (NCBI): domain Eukaryota; kingdom Viridiplantae; phylum Streptophyta; class Magnoliopsida; order Asparagales; family Orchidaceae; genus Platanthera; species Platanthera zijinensis. The sequence goes on from CM077082.1 coordinate 71,050,523, forward strand.
ACAAATCCCTTTCTCTTGACATCTCACTTCCCATATCTTCCACCTCCTCTCCACCAGTGTCCGTGTCATCCCTTTCTGTTATTCATGCAACCCTTCCCACCTTTTCTTTATCATTATGAAATTCAACCTACTCTTCTCACTCTTATTTCCCTTGAATGGGGGAACAGTTATACCTATGACTCTTCTCCAGAGGGTGGGGGGGGGGGGTTGAATAGAGATTTAAAAATATTTATTCAAACTATAAACTAATTCAAATATTTTCAGATTATCATCCACAATTGCATACATCCACAATCAAGTTTGAATTACAGAAAATAACACAAGAAATAAAATAGAAACAATGCACAAAATAATGCACAAGACACAAAATAATATAATGGTTTCCCAAAATCTAGGTACATCCACTCTTCTATCACTTTGGTAGAAATCCACAATTATAGTGTCTGGGTTTTTTGATAAGGGAACTCTCAAAACCAGAGACTGAGTCTTTTGTTAAGGAGACTCTCAAAACCAATGACTGAATTTTTTTATAAGAAAACTCATAAAACCAATACAACTAGATCTTTTGATAAGGATATCTTAAACTAGACAACCAGAACACATGTTTTGAACCGGCAACCTCTTCCCTCTCTTCCGGAAGCCTACAGTATGGTCTTATGGTACGAGATCGTCGCCGTATTATAATCTACGATCATGGTTCTGATCGCTCTGCCTTCAATGGCCTTCTTTGTGTTCCTTCCTCATCTCTCAAGTTGTGTGATTATTGTGGCAAATATGGACATGCCCGGGACTCCTGCTTCCTTCTCCATCCTCATCTTGCTCCATCTCCTAAAGGCTCTCGTGGTCATGGTCGTTGTCCCTCTCGCCAATTCAATTTTTCTTCTACTGCTCACATTATTGAAGTTGTTCTTGGTCGACTTCCCTTTGACAGTCTTTCCTCGGAGGAACTCGATGTTTTGCGCCATCTGATGTATACCCTTGTTTCTTCCCCTTCTGCTGCATTCGCCATCTCTTGTTTGCCCGGCGCCTAGTCTTTTTGTGCACCTTCCTTTGAATGGATTATTGACTTTAGGGAAACTAATCACATGACAGGAACATTGTCAGATTTTACCTCTTAATCCCCCTTCTCATGTCATGATAAAGTTGTCACTGTCAATGGCTCACTCTCACCAATTGTCGACAAAGGAACTATTCTTTGTTCCTCTATTATGGCCCTCACCAGACTGCTTCATATTTCTGCTTTTCCTCGCAATTTGTTTTGTATTAGTCATTTGATTGCATCCTTAAAATGTTCTGTGTGACCTCGTAAATTGTACAGGTATATTTTTATATGTTTGTGATATATGTTATGTACACTAGGTTCTAAACAAAACAAAAAAAAATACAAATTTTGGGACCAGTTAGAGGGGCTTGGACTGGTCCACTAAGTGTAGAAGATTATTGAGGCTTGACTGGCTAGAGGATTTTATCGACTTGGGGAAGTGGTCACCGGTTTCAGGAGGTCAATATGATGCGTGCCCCGATAGTAGAAAGCGGCGGTTCTTTAAGAGTAAGATAATGAAAACTGGAACTCATTCTTCCTCCTACGCCAGACGGAACCCACGGGAGAGCCACCCGATGCCACTCACTCCACCCGCCCCAAATCTCCTTTGATTTCTGTGATTTTCCTTCCTAGAGCAAGGTAATCCCTTACTCTCAACTACTCTTGAGTTTTATTTGTATTGGAGACTCCGTTTGTTTTGGTTGAAATTGCTAAGTTAACCTAAAAATTCTTCTGTTCACTTAATATTTCTTCTCTTGAGTTTTAGAGGATTTTTAGACCTTTAGTTGTTATGTTAGTGCCAGATTTCAAAAATCCTAGATGGAGAAATATTATGTACACCCTAATTTCCGTTATATAGTTCCTCTAAAGAGTTAATTAGAGTGGATTCTTGGTGTAATATGAAATTAAGGCAAAAAACCTTTGCCTCCATGTTAGGGTAGCCAATAATAATGCATGATTGAGGTCAAAGCTCCATTTCATGAACCCTTATCTGTTTCCCTATTTATTTAGAACATGACATATGGGCAACCATTATGTTTGCACCGTATAAATTACCAATTGATCAACTTGAGCAACTAATAATGGTATTTTACTTGGGTCATGAATTCTCAAGGTAGAGAAAGAGGAAATGAGCCGAGCAAGGAGAAGAACAAAGAGAAAGTAGGGGGAAACGAGCTGCGCAAGGAAAAAGGCAAGGAAAAATTAGGGGTGAGTTCTTATTTCCTATATTTGCAAGTTGTTTTGTTTTTCATATGACCCATATTGTGCTCATATATTAGGATAGAACAAGAAATAAATTAAATGGCAAGTCGATAACGTGTCAAATCGAAATAATGAATCAAACCAAGATAAGAACCTAAGGTAAGCAAAAAAAGACAAACACATGATTAACCATCCAAGAAAATTGTAGAAATAAAAGAAGAAATAACACCTCAATTCAATGAGCTATATGAAGAGTTAACCCAAATCGGGAGATGAGGAGAATAATCTTCCGACATGAATATAATTCGTGCGAGCTAAGAGCACGAATAGTAATATGAATGTGGGAGACAAAGGCACGGGAAGAATATTACTTCATAAACGTTTGAGACAAGGACACGTAATGAATTCATGAAACATTAATTTACACTTCATATGGTTCGTGCTTTAAAGGGAATTAAGGCTAACATAAGTCAAAGGAATAGGAAAAAGGAATAACTCGTTATAGGACTACGTACAAAAGAAAGAATACAACAAAGAATTATGCAAGACAATAAGAATTTCTACAATTTAAAAATTGATTATAGGAGGAAAAATAAGAATTCACATAGTCGTTTGACTAATTAGAAAATAAAACTTAACAGGTCAAGGAAGAGGCGGTTCCAGCCACCATTAGTCAGCGTCGACCATGTACTCCTCGCCAGGAGAAGAGGTATCGTCTATGGGTTGAAGTTTCAACAACAGTGTTCAGCATCCTGGATGATCACAGGTCGAGGTGCAGTAACACAGAGTGTCCTCATGAAGAGTTTCAGTTTTACTTTATGTAGTGTCTGTAGTTCTACTTCTGACACGTATGTTTGTACATGTTAGTCGTCTATTTTCACTCTGTCATGTTGATATTTATATTGTTGGTAAGTCCTTTTTGATGTATGTATAGGGCTACCAGTTGTATGTACAGTGTTAGTAAGCCCTTATGATGTATGTAGAGAGCTACCTGTTATATCGTTGTAAAACTTTAATGAAATGGAATGGTTTTATTTTGTTATAACATTTTACTTCTCGTACTCTATCATATATTGTTGTACTCTGGATGTTCTTGCCTTGCTCATTATTGAATGCTTATGCTAAATTGTAGCAGTTGCCGTACGGGGCCGTTACATTCTGTCACTTTATCTCATGATAGTTGTGTTTTCCAGGATCTAGCAAGGAAACAAAGTATTGGAAGTGGTAGGAATTGCGAGGAGGTGGGGGTGGGCGGGTTGTACATCTTGGACCATCCTCCAGCTCAAGCTCTCTCCAGTGCCTCTCCAACTCTCTCTAGTCCTCGTCCTTCACTTGTGAATATGCGTCGATGACATCAACGTTTTGGGCATCCCTCCGCCAGCTATCTTCTTAAGTTATTTTCTATATTTTCAAGCTCTCTTAGTTGTTTTGGCGGTAATGGACTGTGTTGTAGATATCGGCTGACACGTCGTCCGACCTAAAGGTTTGGGGCCTAAAATGATACGCTACCGTTTTTTTGTCGTAACGTTTTGGAAAAATACGGACCGATATATCTGCCCTATAAAAAGGTAAATATTGGTTATGTTTTATTTTATTTTCTTTTAATTTGTTAACTCGATTGTTTTAACTCCCCCCCTCCCCCACGACGGTTCATTTCCTTAGTACTTACCACAACTCTTAGTAGTTCTGCTTCCCTAGCTCTCCCTCGCACTCTCTGTTGGTGCTCTCCCTCGACTTTATCATGCTCGTTGGTTCTCTCTCTCAGGATCTCGACACTCTAGCTCGCTGGTTCTCTCTGGTTCATTCTTCTCCCTGGTGCTCGCTGGTTGTTCTCTCTGGTGCTCTCGATTCTGTCGGCTACTGCTATCACTCTGGTTGTTTTCTCTGGTGCTCTCGATTTCCTAGTTGGTGCTCTCAATCTCTTGGGCTCTCAACTCTATCTATTGGTGCTCTCACTCTCTTGGCTGGTGCGTTCTTCTCCCCCCTCTCCCTCTCAATCTCTCGCTCCGCATTTTTCTCCCTACCTCTCCCTCTCATTCTATCACACTGCATTCTTCTTTTTCTCATGCTTTGCCAGTTTCCTTGCTGAGTGTGGTTGCTTTGCTGCCCTGGTGCCTTGTTGTACCATGGTGGCTGTTAAAATAGGTCTCTTTGTTACCTTTTTGCTCTATTACCTTGTTGTCCTGCTGCTTTGTTGTACCATGGTGGATGTTAAAATAGGTTTCTTTGCTACCTTGTTGGCTTATTACCGTGCTGCCTTGCTGTAGCATGGTGGCTGCTAAAATAGGTTGCTTTGCTACCTTGCTGTGTTGCAGCCTTGCTGGTGGCTGTAACCAGTTGGTCGTGGATTAATGGTTACATTGCTCCTTGCTTAGTGGTTGTGTGCGTTTGCTATTTTTATTCAGTTGTTTGGTATTTTTATTTTACCCATTTATGGTTTTGTTGGTCAACAAATGATTTGAAATACTCATATTAGTATTTATTTATCCAACTTCATTTTGCAGTCGATGATGCATGTATATTCAGTTTTATTTTCTAGTTGTCTTGCTGTTTTGTGTCTTTTGATAACTAAAATGTTGGATGCTTTGTTCTTATACTAGTACCATACTTTGAATTATAATTGGATAATAGTTTACTTGGATGTTTTGTTGGATACTTTGAATGATAATTGGATGCTTTGTTCTTTTTGATACTTGGGTTCTTTACTTTGAATGATAATCATAACATTGTATACTAGTATACTATTGATGAGACAAAATATTGTTGGATAAATAAAATGTTCCATAGATAATTTGAAAGATGTTTGAAGATCTAACGATCTAATTAAGTTATGAGGATTTTTCTGATATTGATTTTTTTAACTAATCAAGTAATTTTGGTTTGAGTAAAAAATGAGAGTTGCGGAGATGAGAATGCTTAGGTGGATGTGTGGACCAAGCTTGTAGATTGCGGCCGACATGTCGGCCGACATGCCAGTTTTGAGAGGGAAATGACACGTTATCACCACATATAACAATTCTGGCATTTTCCAGTATTGCGGCCTACATGTCGGACATGTCGACCCAATATTGCGGGAAATGTCGGCTAATATCGGGTAATGTCGGCCCAATATTTTGGTTTTTTTGTTCAAAAAAATTATAATTTTGTATAAAATGAATTCATCAGAAGGTTCTGGTAAGATACCTAGTGCTTCTTTCATGGCATGTAGAGATCTATGTTGGGCATTTGGTGAGAAGGTGACTACAAATGACATCAATCAAATACAATTAAACACTCGTTAGTAGTTTAATTTTCTCTATTGAATTTTTGTTTACATTTAATCAGATAAAATAATTATCATCTAATTTATAGTTGAAAATATTATGAAACATATATATATATATATAACAATACAATCCGACATTTTGAAATGTCTCTGATATATCCCCCGCAATCCGACATAAAAAACTCAAACCGACATGAGTTCGACATCCGACATCTGCAACCTTGGTGTGGACGCATGAGACTGGGTAAAATTCGAAATGAATGTATCAGGGATAAGACAGGAACAACACCAATTGCAGAGAAGATGTGAGAAGATCGACTAAGATGGTTTGGACACGTATAATGAAGACCATTAGGGGCACCTGTTAGGCGTTGTGATAGTCTTGTCACTAAGCATCTTAAACGAGGGAGGGGTAGACCAATAAAGACTTGGTATAAAATTATAAGGAAAGACATGATGTACTTAGGCATTAATGAGATTATGACAAAAGATAGGGCACATTGACGACAAAGGATTCACATAGCCGGCCCCACTATAGTTAGATATAGGCTTGAGTGTTGTTGTTTAATCAAGTAATTTTAGTTATTTTTCTCATGATATAATTATATAAAATATTTATTTCATTTCATATAACTAATATTTCTTTCATTTCATATTTTCTATAATGGTTTGTTCTACTGGATCTAGTGAACTGCCCGTATCACTGATATTAATCGGTAGAGATCTGTTCTGGGCATTTGGTGAGAAGCTGGTTGCAAACGACATCAACTGAATCAAATGCAACTACTATAAGCATACAGTGAATGGTGGAATTACATATTTTAAACATTACTTAGCTAGGTGGAAGGATAATGTTAAGTCATGTCCTCAAGTTCCCGCCGACGTTAAGTCGAAGACTAAGTCAGCCCTAAATTCCAACTTGGAGTACGAGAGCTAACAGTGCAAAGTTACAAGTAAGCTTTCATGAGGTGGTTGAGGGAGTACATGATGAAGTAAAGGAATTTGCTATACGTAGGAGCACAGGTTCCAAGAGTCCAATGGACCAATTTGTTAATACAGCTACGAAATCTAGCAAGGGAAAAGATTTCTAACATAGTACGATAGAGAGCAAGTACAAAAAGAAAGTCGTGATGATGTTGCTGTGTACATATGTATATGGGTGTATGATAACGGGATCCCATTTAATTCCTAATATAACTCCTTCCAGCATATGGCTCATGATATTGAGCTATGCTGACCTGGGATGAAAATTCCTACATTTTATGAGTTGAGAAAGAAAATTTTGCGAATGAGGGTAGAGAGGACAGAAGAGTTGTTGGGCACATTCACGCAGACATGCAAATTGAATAGCTTCACTATCATAACTGATGCATCGACAAATCAGAAGGGTAGAAGTATAGTGAACATCATAATACATTGCAGTTCTAGTGTGGCATTCTCGCTTTCGAAGAATGTCTCCTCCACACATGATGAAAAGTTTATCTTTGACTTCTTGGATGAGGCGATTGATAGCCCTGCGAGCTCAGGAGAGGACAGTATTTTGCAGATTTTGGTGGACAACATGTCCAATAATATGGCTGCAACATAACTTATGGATTTGAAAATGCATAAGCTTTTTTGGACTAGTTGTGCAGCTCACACAATTAATCTATTGTTATAAGATATAGGAAAACTAAAGTCAATAAAGAGTGTTATCTTCTTGAGCCCGTCAAGTCTCTATCTTCATCTATGGTCACGTCATCTCTCTCGACATATTTTGAGAGTCGACGAAGGAATGAGACACTCATCAGCTTATTCGACCAGGTGTGACTAGGTTGGCTATAACATTTCCATCTTTAGAGAGTATCTTAGAGAAGAAGAATCAATTGAGGGTCATATTCACATCTGCAAAGTGGGATGCAACAAAGTTTACCACTATTGTCGGGGGAAGCTGATAAAACTATTGCATATTTATTCATTTCATTTAGAATGTATGTTTGAAACTGACGCTTTATAGCATTTTCTTATTTTCTTATTTATTTTGCATATGGTGGGCTGCAATGATAGTGATGAACGCTAGATTTTGGGTGAATGTCGAGCTGGTTGTTGTTATATTCTCATTATTTATGAAGGTTTTGAGAAGAGTCAACGAAGATACACCTTCTATAAGGTGGTTATGTGGGGCTATAAAAAAGCTAAGGAAGAGATTGTCACTGTTCTCGATCACTAAAAGAACAAATATCTTTTTTTATGGAAGTTGATTGATAGTAGATGAGAGAAGAAGATGAGCAGCCCTTTGCACCTTGTAGGTTATTACTTAAACACTTATTTTTATTATTTCCGTCGAGTGGAGATTGAGGCTGACAGAAGGTTTATGAGTGGTTTTGTTGAGTGTCTCTCATAGATATATAGAAAAGATCCTTGTATACATGATCACATCAGTGCTGAGCTTGATCTTTACCAATACCAACGAAGATTATTCGGTAAAGACATAACAATGAGACAACTAGAAAATCCCAACTTAAATTCAGTTACATTTTAATATATATTTTTACTGACTCTAATTTTTAATGATGTATTATGTATAATTGAAATGTATTGTCAATTTATTTTTTATTGTACATTGGTGGAGGTTTAATAGCATTGATATGTCACACCTTAAACTTATGGCTATAAAGATTTTGAGTTTGACTACTTCATCCTCTGAATGTGGGAGGAATTAGATCATCTTTAAGATCGTATGCATTAATTTAGTTATTTAGTTAAATATTAATATCTTACTATATTATTGTAGGCATTATTTAATTCTTTTTAAAAAATTTATTGATACATTTTAAGAAGTGAAATAAACTCGACAACAAATAATTGAACGATCTTTTTTTTGTAAAGTTCAATATTTTGTTGAAGTCGAAATATTCAGACACATCTCATGATCCATTGACAGATAAGATTTAGATTCTGAGAAAGTACAAGAGTGGATGATGAATGTTGATCCTGAGAAGGATGAAAAATGATAATATTGATGATGAAGTCTTTCCTGAAGAGGGGTTGACATGGGTGCAAATTTGAAATATAGTCGACACTAATCATGATGAAATGATGCCTCCTAGACTAAATATAAATAAAAAAGTGGCAATTAGTTATCAAAGAAAGGGAAAGAAAAAAATATTTGAGGTTGACTAGGCAGATTTAGAGGGTTCATCAGGTGATGACCATATTCTAACAACTCTGCCGACTATAAATGAGTCTGTAAGCGATGAAGATTGAATAATAAGGTATGTTTGAAATTTAATTTTTAAAATTTTGATGTCATAAAAATAATATATAGTTGCAAGTTTCTTAAAATTTTTAGTTTTACAAATTTTCTATTATTAAAGTATTGTATGTTAAATGTTTCATATAGTTTTTAATATTTAAAAGTTCAATAGATTGTAAAATAGTTAGTATTGTGGCATTTATAAAAAAATAACATTTAATTATATATATATATATTTATTTAATTAAATATTAAAATCCGATATATGAAATATCCCCGATAGATCCCCCCGATATATAAAAAACTGACATGAAAATCCAAACCAATGTGTCCCCGACATCCGACATTTGCAAACTTGGTAATGAATGTAAACTCTGTAAACATACACAATATAGTCCAAATAATTTTTCTTCTCCTAGTATGGTTCCTTTTAATTTTATTCACACTGATGTTTGGGAACCATCCCTTGTTGCCTGTTTCTCTGGTTGCCCATAGTTTGTGATGTTTTTTTATTGCTTCTCTCATTCTACTTAGGTGTATTTATTAAAATAGAAAAGTGAGGTCTTTTAATTACTTTCTTTTTTTTAACACCATGATGACTAATCAATTTGCTAGCACCATTCGGGTGCTCTATAGAGATAATGGGGGTAAGTACGATGATTGTGGTGCTTTTGGTTATTATTTTAGAGACCATAAGATTATTCATTCAAAAACATGTGCCAATATCTCTACTCAGAATGATGTCGTTAAACGTAAGAACATGCATCTCCTTGAGTTTAGCAAATTTCTTCTTCTCACCATGAATTTGTCCAAGTCCTATTCGGGTGTAGTGATTCACACCGCAACTTATATCATCGATCGTTTACCCTCCAACACCTTACAATATACTTCTCCTCTATCCCGTGTGTTTAGTAAATGCATTGTCCACACCTCTCATTTACCTGCGTGTCTGTTTAGGTGTGTATGCTTTGTTCATATTCTTGAGCAACATCATGATAAATTGGATGCGCGTTCCCGCCAGTGTGTTTTTGTGTGTTACTATGCTACTGCAAAAGAGTGTCGTTGTTATCATCATCTCCCTCGACGGTTTTACTGTACCATAGACGTGACGTTTTGTGAGGTGGCACAGTACTTTGATTCTCGTCAGGGGGAGACGGACAATGCCGTCGAGGATCTCCATCTTCCTCTCCCTATTGTGGCCTCACACAATCATCTCCTATGCCTGTCTCTGGCACATCTCCTCCCGCGAGTACCACCTATTGTGGACTTGCAATCACCTCATATGGCGCAATCACCTCTTATGACTGTCTCTGACATACCTACTTCACCTCCCGTGAATCCTCCTCCCGGGAGTCTCATTCCTCCTCTTCCTCTGGTCTACCACAGAAGCAACCTTGATGCTACGGTGTTACAACCCCCGGTCATTCCACCACTGTAGGTACGCTCTTCTGACTCGGGTTTTGATGACAAGCTTCATCATCCTCTTATACATCTAAAGCTGAAATCGACCTCTACCAAATACTCACTTGCTAATTATATTACTTATCAAAACCTGACATAGCCACATAAGACCTTCATCTCCTCATTAGATTTTGTTTGCATTATGAATACTTGGCAGGACGCCATAGAGATACCTATGTGGTGCAAGACAATGGAAGAATAGATGCTGGCATTGGAAAATAACCAGACTCAGACACTCTCCCATCTCCCAATCGGGAAGAAGTCTGCTTGTTTCCGATGGTTGTTCTCTGTTAAACAGAATCAAGATGGGGTTGTTGAGAGATATAAAACAAGTCTAGTTGCTCAAGGGTATACTCAAACTCATGTGTGGACTATCATGGAACATTTGCTCCAGTTATTAAGATTGATTCCATCAGTGTCATTTTATCATGTGATGCATGCTTGGGATGGAGTTGCAACAACTTGATGTCAAGAACGCTTTTTTACATGGTGTTCTTGAAGAAGTATATGTGAAAGTTCCACCTAGTTTCATAAATGCAGGATCTGAAGGAAAGTTGTGTCTATTTCAAAAGTCTCTCTACGATCTCAAGCAATCCCCTAGGGCTTAGTTTGGAAAATTCTAGAAAGCTATGTCATATTGGGATCAAGGTTGCAGATGTCGGATGTCGGGGACACGTCGGTTTGGGTTTTCATGTCGGTTTTTTATATATCGGGGGATATATCGGGGATATTTCATATATCGGGTTTTAATATTTAATTAATTATATATTTAATTTAATGTTATTTTTTATACATATCACAATGCTTATTTTGCAACCTATTGAAATTCTAAACATTAAAAGCTATATGTAACATTTAACATACATTTTTATGAGATCAAATTTTTAAAAATTAAATTTCAAACGTACCTCAATCTTGATCGCTCATAGACTCATCTATAGTTGGCAGAGTAGATAAAATAAGATCTTCATCGGATGAACCCTTTAGATCTGTCTCGGTCACCTCAGATATTTTCCTTTTTCCCTTTCTTTGATAACCAACTATGACTTCTTTTCTTGTAGCCGTTCTTTGAGGTCTCCTTTCCTCATGATCAGCGTCGACTATATTGCCAATTTGCGCCCATGTCAGCCCCTCTCCAGGAAATACTTCATCATCGTCATCTTCATTTTCATCCTCCTCAGGATCAGCTGTCACCATCCACTCCTGTACCTTTCCAGAATCAATATTCTTCGCTGCCAATGGATCTCGAGATGGCTCTGAATATTCTGACTTCAGCAAAGCATTGAACTTCACAAATACTAGATCGTTCAATCTTTTGCTGTCGAGTTTATTCCTCTTCTTAGAATGTATCTACAAATTTTTTAAATTATTAAATAATGCATACAATATTATAATAAGATATTTATGTTTAACTAAATAACTAAATGAAAGCATACCATCTCGAAAGTTCTCCAGTTCCTCTCACAGGCAGAGGATGAAATAGTCAGACTTAAAATCTTCATAGCCATAGTTTTCAGGTGCGGCGTATCAGCACCATTAAGCCTCCACCAATGTACTGTGAAAATTAAAATAATAAAATGACAACAAAATTCATATATACATAATACATTAATATATCATTAAAAATTATAATTAACAAAAAACTAAAAATATATATTAAAATGTACCTGGGTTCAAGTTGGAATTTTGTAGCTGTCTCTTTGCCATGTCTTTACCAAATAACCCCTGTTGGTATTGGTAAACATCAAGCTCAGCGCTGATGTGATCCTGTGTGGAAGGATCCTTCCTATATATCCTCGAGAGACACTCAACAAATCCACTCATAAACCTACCATCAGCCTCAATCTCCACTCGACGTGCATAATAAAAATGGGGGTTTAAGTAATAACCTGCACGGTGCACAGGTCTCCTTAATCTCCACTCGACAGGAATATTAAAAATTAAAAATATTAGTTTAAAAAATAACCTGCAAGGTGCAGAGGGCTGCACATCTTCTTCTCCCATCTGCTATCAATCAACTTCCATATAGGAAGATATTTGTTCTCTTCGTGATCGAGAACAGCAGCAACCTCTTCCCTCGCCTTTTTAATATCCCCATATAACCACCCCATGGAAGGTGTATCCCCGTCAACTCTTCTCAAAATCTTCACAAATGGTGTGAATATACCAACTGCCAACTCGACATTCGCCCAGAATCTGGCGCTCATCACTATCATTGCAGTCTACCATATGAAAAATAAATTTGTAAGAAAATTGAAAATACTATAAAACATCAGTTGCAAACATATTTTTTATATTTTAAATTAAATGATCAAATGAACAAAGATGCAATAGTTATAACTTTTACCTGCTTTCCTCCTGCACTATTGGCCAACTTTGTTGCAACCCACTTTGCAGATGTGAATAGACCCCTTAATTGATTTTTCTTCTCTAAGATACTCTCTAAAGATAGAAATGTTGTAGCGAATGTAGTCACACCTGGTCGAATAAGCTCATGAGAGTTCAACTCCTTCGTTGACTCTCTAAACATGTCGAAAGAGATGGTGTGATCGTAGATGAAGATAGAGAGCTGGCGGCCTAAGGAGGTAGCACTCTTTATTGGCTTCAATTTTCCTATATCCTGTAGCAGTAGATTAATAGTGTGAGCTGCACAACATGTCCAAAAAATCTTAGGCCTTTTCAAGGCCATAAGCTTTGCTGCAGCCATATTATTAGACGCGCTATCTGTCACAATCTGCAGGATACTTTCCTCTCTTGGGCTCTCAGGACTATCAATCGCCTCATCCAAGAAGTCAAAAATGAACTTTCCATCATGTGTGGAGGACACATTCTTCGAAAGCCAGAATGCCACTCCAGCACTACAGTGTATCATGATGTTCATCACGCTTCTGCCCTTACGATCTGTCCACGCATCGGTCATGATCGTGCAGCCATTCAATTTGCAGGTCTGCGTGAATGCACCCAACATCTCTTTGGTCCTCTCTACCTCTGCTCGCAGAATTTTTTCCCTCAACTCATAAAATGTTGGGATCTTCATCCCAGGTCCGCATAACCCTATGGCATGAGCCATCTGCTGGAAGGAGGAATTACATATGGCATTAAACGGGATCCCGTTTTCGTATGCCCATCTACCTATGTACACAACAGCGTCATCTCTGGCTTTCTTTTTGTACTTACTCTCTATCGTACTTTGATGGGAATCTTTTCCCTTGCTAGAATCAGTGGCTGAATGAACAAATTTGTCCATTGGACCCTTGGAACATGTGCTCCTACGTGTGTCAGTCTCCTCCAAATCATCCTCATGAACTCCTCCAATAACGACCTCATTCAAAGTTGCTTGCAACTTTGCACTCTTAGCTCTCTTACTCTCTAAGTTTGAGTTTAGAGCCGACTCTGCCTTCGCCCTAACGTCGGCGGGAACCTGAGGGCATGACTTAACATTACCCTTCCACCCAGCCAGGTGATGCTTGAACCGTGTAATTCCACCGTTCACTGTTTGCTTGCAGTAATTGCACTTGATTCGGTTGGTGTCATTTGCAACCAACTTCTCACCAAAGGCCCAAAACGGATCTCGGCCAGTTGGTACCAATGATACGGGCAGCTCACTTGATCCAACAGAAGAAGCGATTCTATGGAAGTATGAAATGAAAGCAATATTAATTAGATGAAATAAAATAAAATAACTGCATACGTACATAATAAATCACGAGAGAAAATATTAATTGAAAAAAATCAACATCAGAAAATCTCAATAACTTCATTAGATCGTTAGATCTTCAGTCACCTTTCATATTATACGCTCAACGTTTTATTTATCCAACAACATTTTGCATCATCAGTTGTATACTAGTGTAGACATTTAGCAGTAAGACAACTAAAATGAAAGACATCCACATTTTATTTATCCCCAACTATCATTCAAACCATCAAACCATCAAACTATCCAACAAAGCATCCACATTTTATTTATCAAAATTTACAAAGGATCTCACTTTTTTTATCAAAAGACACTTAGCAGTAAGGCAACTAAAATGAAGTTGGGTATACTTGCATCATCGATTGCAAAAATGAAGTTGGATAAATAACTAACAGTAGGGGTATTTAAAATCATTTGTTGACAAAGAAACAATTCAACAGGAAAATCTAAACTCCCAAATCAATAAAGCAACATCATTTTAGTATAGGCACTGAAATTAGTAGTATAGGGCACTGAATTAGCCTTGCCTATAAACAACTCGTTAGTATAAACAACTCATTAGCCTTGCCTATAAACAACTCATTAGTATAAACAACTCATTTGTATAGGCACTGAAATTAGTATAAGCAACTCATTAGCAACATCATTTTAGTATAGGCACTGAAATTAGTAGTATATGACACTGAAATTAGTATAAGCAACTCATTACCAACATAATTTTAGTATAGACACTGAAATTAGTAGTATAGGGCACTGAAATTAGTATAAGCAACTCATTACCAACATCATTTTAGTATAGGCACTGAAATTAGTAGTATAGGGAACTGAATAACTCAGTAGTATAGGCATATTAGAAGTTAGAATGCACCAGAGAGAGGGGGGGGGAGGTAGGGAGAAGAATGCACCCGTAGGTATAGGCAGCAGCCAGTCACGCAACCAGTGTCGAGAGAGCCCGAGAGAGGAAGAGAGCCGCAGAGTTGTGAGAGAGCGCGAGAGAGGGAGAGAACCTGCGCTAATGCCGAGAGAGGAGAGCCAGGGTGAGAGCAGCGCAGTGTTGAGAGAGCGCGAGAGAGCGCGAGCACTAGCACTAGTGTCGAGAGAGGAGAGGCAGAGTGAGAGCAGCAGAGAGTCGAGAGAGCACGAGAGAGGGAGAGCAGTAGAGCACCAACGGAGAGCGCGAGAGAGGAAGAGCACCAGCGGAGAGAGCGAGAGGGAGAGCTAGGGCAGAAGCGCGACAGAGAGAGCAGCGGGGGTCGGGAGGGTGTTATAACTTATAACTTATAAATTATAAGTTATAAGTTATATAACTTATAATATAACTTATAATTTATGAGTTATAAGTTGCCGACATCTTCAAAAAATCGACCGGTATGGCCGATTTTTCGGGCCGATATATCGGTCCAATTCGATATATCGGCCCGATTTTTTCAAAACGCCACGAACCTAGTTTATATCGGTTTCGTGGCGTTTTGGAAGCCATACCTTTATGTCGGCCGACATGTCGGACATGTCGGCCGACATCTACAACACTGATTTGGATACAAGCAAGGTCACTCAGATCATACCCTTTTCGTGAAAAGGAAAGCAGAGAAAGTGACAATTCTCATTGTTTTTGTCACAACATAATCATCACGAGAAATGTTGTTGCAGAAATCACATGGCTTAAGTGTCACCTGTTTAAAGAGTGACACGTTAAAGATCTAAGAAAGTTGAAGTATTTTTTGGGAATAGAAGTTGATCGCTCTGATCGTAGAGTCTTCATTTCTAATAGAAAATATATCCAAGATCTTCTAGAAGAAACAAAGATGCTTGATTGTTGATGTGATCCGAGGTGGGGGTGTAGTTTTGAAATAAAATAAATTGCGACCTATTTAAAATGATTGTGACACGAGAGACTTTCACGGGCTATTTTCTAATGAAATAAACGGTCGAGACATCGAAAACACTCATAATGCTAAACATCCGCGTGCATTCCGCAATATGATATAAATATTCCACAAGCTATTCATTGAAAAACAAACAAACACAACCGAGCTTTAAATTTGACGGCAAACAGGAAATGATAATTTAGGAAAGCTCTGAATTTAGTAGTCATCAAATATTAGCATAAAATTATACTAACCATAGAGAGAGCGCGAAATAGAAGGCTATACCTCAGTCCAAAGGAACGATCAAGCTAATCTACTGATGTCGTCATAGTCAAGTAACAGGAAGACAATGCTAAGAGTCGGAGGTGACGACCACGCCGGAAGTAGGGTTGGCGGCAGATCTGGAACAAACTGCAGGCCGAAGAGGGCTCGGGTAGTAGCGGCGAGTTCGGAGGAGTAACCGAACTGAGCGGGTCTTCAAGCCTGGAGGAGACCTGGCTTCAGCAAGGAAGAGGGTGTCGGGCCGGGAAGCTACTGCTGGATGAAGAGGAAAACGCCTTGGCAGAAACTGACGACGGTGAGAGCTTGGCGGAACGGCTAGGGATCGAGGAACGATGGAGGAGTCGCTGGCTCTGACGGTGGAAGAAGCAGGAGAGGTCGTCGGGGACTAAGTGAGGATCTTGAGTCGGCGGCGATGGCAGGCGAACGGGAAACTGGCGGTGTCGGGCTTCCGTCGTGAAGGAACAGTGAAGGAAACCTGGCTTCGTGTTGTGCGTATTGGTTATGTTAGATGGTGGTGTGCGGATAGCATTTATCCTTGTATTATGTATTACTATTTATATCCCCCCTATGCGCCGCACGCTGCTTCCGTCCCGCCTGCGCCGCACGCTGCTTCCGTCCCGCCTGCGCCGCACGCTGCTTCCGTCCGGAACCGCTGCCGTCGCCCCTTCAGTCGCTTGCTCTGTGATCTTTGGTCTTTCTATCCCTTTGGGATGAGATTTTCTTCTTCTGTTTAGGGGGCTTCCTCTTCCCCCATGAATTCCAGATTCTCTCTTTGTGTTTAGGGGGCTTCCTCTTCCCCCATGGATTCCTCCTCTCTTACTTCGACTGATGGCTTTGTTCGTCGCATAAATACCTCTCTTCTCAATGAACGGAATGTTATCGCTTGGTCCAACTCCGTGCGAGTTCATCTTGCCGGACATGACAAGCTCGATTGGCTTGAACCTAATGGTGTTCCAAAACCTACCGACGACAAGGCTATTCGTCAATTGCGCACAGAAAATTTCAAGATTCTCGGGTGGCTTCAATGCTCCATGGAGCCCATTTACGAGCAGTTTATGCTGTTTGATTCTGTGCCGTCTCTTTGGGCTGCCTTGACGCGTACCTACGGCCACACCCGCGTTGATACACGGATTTATTCTATGTTTCAGGAGATTTCTATAGCTCGTCAGGGGGACCGTTCCGTGTACGAGTACTTTACCTTTCTCTCTGGGAGATTCCAGGAACTCTCAGACCTCGAGCCGCTTAGTGTTTTTCCCCATCCCGAGGATCTGCTTGTTGCCAAGCGTCGCCAGGAGAAGCGGGATACCTACCATTTCCTGATGGGCTTGCGGCCCAAATTTGAGCAGATTAGGGTTCAGATTGTCAGCATGAACCCTCTTCCTGATATTTTGGATGCTTACTCCATGGTTGAGGAGCATGAGCATCGTGCCCTCTTGACTGCTGTCTCTTCCGTTCCTGCTACCGTTCCTCTTCCGGATCATTCAGCCCTGGCGTCTGGTCGTTCTTCTTCTGTGTGAGGGGGCGGGCTTCTACCACCCGTGGCCGTGTGGGTGGCCGCGGGAGCCCGTTTGCTGTTGTTCAGTGTCAGCACTGCCTGCGGACTGGTAACGAGAGGGCCAGGTGCTGGTTACTCTTTCCTCACCTGCGCCAGCAGTCTTCCGCTACTCGTACCGCCGCCGCTACTTCTTTCGACTTTTGAGGCCAGCCTGATTACAGTACCTCTTCTGGGACTTCTTCCGCTGACTGGAGTCAGCTTATGGCTCAGGTGCAGCAGCTTCAGTCTCAGCTTCAGCAGCAGTCCTCGTTTCAGCCTCCTTCTGCTCAGCCGTTGCCTGCCTCCTCGTCGTTCTCGTCGACCTCGGCATATGCGTCAGGTACCTCGACGGCCCTTCATGTCACTCATGAGGGG
Source organism: Platanthera zijinensis (assembly GCA_039513925.1). Lineage (NCBI taxonomy): Eukaryota > Viridiplantae > Streptophyta > Magnoliopsida > Asparagales > Orchidaceae > Platanthera > Platanthera zijinensis. The sequence goes on from CM077082.1 coordinate 71,068,485, forward strand.
CATTCCTCCCCTTGGGTGATTGACTCTGGGGCCACTGATCATATGACTGGTGAGCCACACTTTTTCTCCTCTCTTGTGTCTCCGAGTGTCCATCAGCAGGTTCGCCTTGCTGATTGCTCCGTGACACCCATTTTTCACCAGGGCACCGTTCCTCTCTCACCCTCCTTCACCTTGGGATCAGTTCTTCATGTTCCCAAGCTTGCTTTAAATCTTCTTTCTGTTAGGCAACTGACTCGTACATTACACTGCTCGGTAACATTTTTCCCTTCTGGCTGTGTTTTTCAGGACTTGACCACGAAGAGGACTTTTGGCTACGGCCGTGAGCGCGGCGGGCTTTACCAGCTGGATCTCCCACCTCAGACACCATCACCCCGTCTTCCACCACCATCCATTGCTGCTGCTGCTACTACATCTTCTCTTTGGCATGTCAGATTGGGGCATGCAAACCCTAAGATTGTGTCCTCCCTGTTTCCGAGTGTCTCATTTGAGCACCCGTTTCAGTGTGATGTGTGTCAGCTTAGCAAACACACACACACTTCTTATCCTGTATCTATTTCTTGTAGTTCTGCACCTTTTGAGATTGTTCATTCAGATGTTTGGGGGCCTATCCCGGTTGTATCTTATGATGGTTTTCGTTACTTTGTCTCTTTTATAGATGATTTTACTCGTTGCTGTTGGGTTTACCTTATGCGTGCAAAATCTGATGTATTTTTATTTTTATACCCAGTTTTCTCATATGGCTGCTACTCAGTTTTCCTCACGTATCCGGATTCTTCGCTCCGATAATGGGGGGAGTACACTTCTTCCTCTTTTTCTGCTTTCCTTACTAGCCAAAGAACCCTTCATCAATCCTCGTATCCCTAACAAAATGGACTGGTAGAACGCAAAAATCGTCATCTCCTTAATGTGACCCGATGCCTTCTCCTTGGGTCCCATGTCCCAAAGTTATTTTGGAGCGCTGCTCTTCTTACGGGGACCTTTTTGGTCAACCGCCTGCCTTGCCAGCCTCTAGCGGGTCGGGTTCCTCTGAGCCTCCTATATCCAAGCCGCCCTTTGTTTCCTATTCCCCTTCGGGTGTTCGGATGTGTGTGTTTTGTCCAAGACCGTAGTCCCACTCGGAGTAAACTTGATAACAAAGCTATCTGATGCTTATTTTTGGGATATTCCTCCTCATCCAAGGGATATCGTTGTTTTGACCCCACTTCTCGCAGGACTTTTCACTCCATGGATGTGACGTTCTTTGAGGATACCCCCTTCTACAGTATCCCTCCACCACCACAGCCTGCTCCAGTTCCCATTCCTCCTTCCACTCCACCACAGCCGGCCCCTGTTCCCCTTGCTCCGTTACACGACTCGATTCCGGCTCAGACATATACCCGGGGTCTACGTGGGCCCTCATATGTTCACCCTATCCTTCGTACTCTGCTGGTAGAGCGCAACTCACAGGACCTGATGCCATATCCTCTGACAGGTGATGTTCTTCCTTCTTCTGACTTGCCTATTGCACTTCGCAAGGGTAATCGTTCTTGTGTTGCTGACCATCCTGTTGCTAGCTTTGTGTCCTACCACCGTCTCTCCCCAGGTTACCGGGCTTTCCTGACTGCCACCGATCAGATCAGGATTCCGAGTTCGACGACTGAGGCATTCCAGCATCTTGAGTGGGTGGCGTTTATGGAGGCTTAGATGTCGGCTTTACAGAGGGCTGGTACCTGGCGTTTGGTCCCCCTTCCCACTGGCAAGAAGACTGTTGGGTGTCGGTAGGTCTACACCATCAAGTATATTGTTGATGGGTCTCTTGCACGCTACAAGGCTCGCCTTGTAGCGAAGGGCTTCACCCAGACTGCAGCGGATTACAGGGTGACCTTTTCCCCTGTGACCAAGCTTTCTACTGTCCGTCTTCTTGTTTCCCTCGTTGTCTACCTTGGATGGCCTCTTCACCAGCTGGACGTGCCGAATGCCTTTCTTAATGGCTCTCTTAATGAGGAGATTTATATGGATCCGCCGCCCGGTTATGAGCTTCAGGGGGAGTATTTGGGACGTGTCTGTCTTCTGCTGATGGCTCTGTATGGGCTGAAGCAGTCCCCTCGTGCGTGGTTTGAGCGGTTTGGAACTGTTGTGCTTCAGAGTGGGTTCACCAGATATCACGCAGATCACACATGCTTTGTTCGGACTGCTGTGGATGGTCGCATGGTTATTATTCTTGTCTATGTGGATAATATCATCCTTACTGGTGATGACAGCTCGGGTATTCTTCAGATTTAGGAGGTGCTTCGGACGGCATTTGACGTAAAAGATCTGGGACCTCTGAAGTACTTTCTCGGAATTGAGGTGGCCAGATCCAAGCAGGGGATCTCCTTGTCTCAGCGCAAGTATACACTCGACCTTTTGAGTGATACTGACCTTCTTGGGTGCTCTCCAGTATCTACACCCATGGACCCGAACCACCGCTTACACGCTGAATCCGGCGACCCTCTCCCTGATCCGGGCAGATACCAGCGTCTTGTTGGCAGGCTTATCTACTTGACCAACACTCGCCCAGATATTAGCTTTGTTGTGAGTGTGGTCAGCCAGTTCATGCATGCCCCCCGTACTTTTCACCTTGATGCAGTTTTTCGGATACTTCACTACTTGAAGGGATCGCCTGGCCTCGGCTCTTCTACCGTTCGTCCCCATCTCCCGTACTTATCTGTTACACAGATTCTGACTATGCTGGTTCCATCACTGATCGGCGCTCTACTTCAGGGATGTGTACTTTCTATGGTGGCAATCTCATTTCCTGGAAGAGCAAGAAGCAGAGTGTCGTCTCCCGCTCCTCTGCTGAAGCTGAGTATCGAGCTATGGCCCATGGAGCCAGGGAGCTCCTTTGGCTTCGTACTCTCTTGACCGAGCTGGGCTTTCCTCCTTCCGGTTCCTCGACGCTTGTGTGTGACAACCAGTTTGCTCTCATGCTAGCCTCCGACTTTGTTCTGCACTAGAGGACTAAGCATATCGAGGTTGATATTCATTTTCTCCGGGAGCACGTTCGTTCAGGGACTCTTGCCACGACCTATGTTCCCTCCGCCGAGCAGACTGCAGATGCCTTCACCAAGGCGGTTGGGCCTTCCAGACCTCTCTCTACTTATGGCAAGCTGGGCTTGCTTGATCTCTTCGCGCCAACTTGAGGGGGAGTATTGGTTATGTTGGATGGTGGTGTGCGGATAGCATTTATCCTTGTATTATGTATTACTATTTATATCCCCCCCTATGTGGATGAATAGCATGCGATTATTATTTTCTCATCTTATTGTGCGGCGCTGGACGGAACCAAAACAGAGAGAAAAATATTCGGTTCAGTTCTAATTCCAGCCTAGGGCATTCCGTGGGTTGGGTTTGGATTAAATAGGGAAAAGCCTTGAGTCAATTACACTATTAAAACTCATTAATTAGAAGGTGAGTGGTGTCAAGGTTTATAGGGACTTGGGGGTTGTGGCTGGCTTAAAGGACATTGTCAATAACATAGATGATTTTTACTCCATAATACTTAATATAATTGATACTAAATTTCAAAGCTTGCATTTACTATCACCTACCTAATTTGACGGACCTTTTGATTCAGGGTCTCGTTGGCCAGTCACGCCAACAAGCCAAACCAAAAAATCTGCGCGACAACCTGTGCGAAATAAAAGATCCAAGCGCTTATAACGAGCGCGAATACATGTGCGACCTGAAATAAAATACATGAAATAAACTAGAATTAGGATGCGACACAGGTTGCATCAATTCTCCCGGGGTTGAAAGAGCTCGGCCCCGACGAGACTCCATGTGACCTGCTAGTAGAAAGTCCAACTGTCGATACGACACAACTCCGCTACCGTCATGCTGCTGAAACGAGATTTGTAGATAAACTCTGCTCTTGAAAGAGGTAGACAACCAATCTCCAATGGAAAATTATAACTCTCGGTGATAGGATAAACCGCGAAGTTATAATTTTCCAATGATGCTCGCAAACAATTAAGAATAATTTTATGCAAAATATTTAAATGATCAATCAAATTCAGAGCATCAAGTAGGAGAGTGTCACAAAGTGGGAGATAAAGCGGATTGAAAAAGTAAGGTACAAGACCAGGTAGGAAGTAAGCATGATCAACCTGTGGAATCATTAGATCATATCGCATCATACACACTGCTGCTAGATACTTACGAGCATCCGCTAACCCCGGGTCAACTATCGTTATGATTACACCCAATGAAGTTCCACTCGTGTCACAAAATATTAAAAAGATCTTAATTTCATCGTGTAAAATTTTCCATAAGAAGCCCCTGAAGCGGGTGTCCTTATGAGGAGTTAAAAATCTAAGGATCATCTTGACTCCCTCAATACGAGTAAATTTAGAAGTTCCAGACCTTGAATCATAGTGAGGTGGTGGTACAACATGCTCGTCTACAACTAAAGAGAAGTGATGAGGACTAAATGCGTGCTCGTCGAATACGAAGTCGATGAAAGATGGTGCCTTGAGAGCCACAAAAGAGGGACCTCCAAGCACAATGGTTGTGGGCTCAAGGGTTTTTGGCGGCAGTATGCTAAGAAGGTCAGGACATAGGACGAACGGGTCTATGCCACCCAAGATGAGGGCCACATCACTAACCAACTCCTCTGAGAGAAGAGAGAGTGATGATGTGGCATCTGAGGTGGGTGACACATTCCAAGTAAGTCCTCCCTGGTGTGGGGCCTTAGGAAAAAGCTCGGCGACTAAAGGTTGTGATTCTGAGCGAGCAAGGGAACACACCACTTCAGTCGGGACAGAGGACTGAGGGAAAAACTTTTCCTCCTGGAGCTGGGGCTCAGGAAGAAACTCAGTTGCTAAAATAGGTGTTGTCCTAGAGGCGAGTGGATCCACGACTTCAGCTAGGGTGATAAAAGTAGGAGACGACTCTTCTTCCTGGAGCAGGGGCTCAGGAAGAAACTCTTCGATTGAAGGGGGTGTTGTAGTGGAGACAAGTGATGTCACGATTTCTGTTGGGGTGGTAAAAATAGGAAGAAGCTTATCTTCCTGGAGCAGGGGCTCGGGAAGAATCTCCTCGACCGAAGTGAGCGTCACAGTGGTGGTGGGTGGGACTAAAGTGCTCGTCGAGAGACTGACGAGACGAGACAGAGGACTATCGAAAGACCTAACCTCAGGTTCCACTGGGTGATATGAAGTGTGGAGGTATGCAGGAGCAACATAATGCGTACGCATTGTCGCCTCCAGGTTGTGAACAGAGGTGCACAACCCACGCAAATTCTGTCGGACGTCAGTAGTGACGCACTCAACATCTTTCTTCAACGCTCTAATGCGTGCATCTAAATCACTCATCATTTTTTTTTGAAAAAATTCTAAACCTAGAATTGGAAAACGACCGGCGCTCGGCTATCCCACGATAGGAGTGAGATATCCCAGCAGCCACACCAAACTGATGTGATTCGAGGTGGGGATGTAATTTTGAAATAAAATAAATTGCGACCTATTTAAAAAGATTGTGACGCGAGAGACTTTCGCGGGCTATTTTCTAACGAAATAAACGGTCGAGGCGTCGCAAACACTCATAATGTTAAACATCCGCGCACATTCCGCAATATGATATAAATATTCCACAAGCTATTCATTGAAAAACAAACAAACACAACCGAGCTTTCAAATTGACGGCAAACAGGAAATGATAATTTAAGCAAGCTCTGAATTTAGTAGTCATCAAATATTAGCATAAAATTATACTAACCATAGAGAGAGCGCGAAATAGAAGGCTATACCTCAGTCCAAAGGAACGGTCAAGCTAATCTACTGATGTCGTCACTGGCAAGTAACAGGAAGACAATACTAAGAGTCGGAGGTGACGACCGCGCCAGAAGTAGGGTTGGCGGCAGATCTGGAACAAACTGCAGGCCGAAGAGGGCTCGGGTAGTAGCGGCGAGTCCAGAGGAGTAACCGAACTGAGCGGGTCTTCAAGCCTGGAGGAGACCTGACTTCAACAAGGAAGAGGGAGTCGAGCCGGGAAGCTACTGCTGGATGAAGAGGAAAACGCCTTGGCAGAAACTGACGGCGGTGAGAGCTTGGCGGAACGGCTAGGGATCGAGAAACGACAGAGGAGTCGCTGGCTCTGACGGTAGAAGAAGCAGGAGAGGTCGTCGGGGACTAAGTGAGGATCTGGAGTCGGCGGCGATGGCTGGCGAGCGGGAAACTGGCGGTGTCGGGCTTCCGTCGAGCAGGAACAGTGAAGGAAACCTGGCTTCGGGTTGTGCGGCGCTGGGCGGAACCAAAACCGAGAGAAAAATTCTCGGTTCAGTTCTAATTCCAGCCTAGGGCATTCCGTGGGTTGGGTTTGGATTAAATAGGGAAAAGCCTTGAGTCAATTACACTATTATAACTCATTAATTAGAAGGTGAGTGGTGTCAAGGTTTTTAGGGACTTGGGGGCTGTGGCTGGCTTAAAGGACATTGCCAATAACATAAATGATTTTGACTCCATAATACTTAATATAATTGATACTAAATTTCAAAGCTTGCATTAACTATCACCGACCTAATTTGACGGACCTTTTCATTTAGGGTCTCGTTGGTCAGTCACGCCAACAAGCCAAACCAAAAAATCTGCGCAACAACCCGCACGAAATAAAAGATCCAAGCGCTTATAACGAGCGCGAATACATGTGCGACTTGAAATAAAATACATGAAATAAACTAGAATTAGGATGCGACACAGGTTGCATCAATTGTGCTCTTACTAATTCTCGCATGGAAATTAACTTTAGGATTAACGAAGACAAGGATGGTGAGAAGGTGAACTACTCTAGGTACCAAAGACTGTTAGGAAGGCTGATATATCTCTTACATACTCAACCAGATATCACATATGTTGTTGGGATCCTTAGTAGATACATGCATTGTCCCAGACTACGATATCATGAAGCTATCATGCGTGTACTACACTATTTTAAGAACTCCACTGGACATGGACTTCTATTTTCTCGAAATAAACAGTTGGATGTTGAAGTTTATATGGATGTTGATTGAGCTGGAAGTCAAGATGATAAAAAGTCTACTACTTGATATTACTCCTTTGTTGGAGGGAATCTAGTGCCCTGACGAAGCAAGAAGCAAACTGTTGTAGCAAGATCCTGCGCAGAAGCAGAGTATAAGGCAATCTCATAAGGTATATGTGTGGGGATCTGACTTATCTCGATAATGCAGGATTTGGAACTACAGACTAGAAGGCCTATCAGATTATATATTGCGACAACAAAGCTGTTATCAATATGTCATATAATCTTATTTAACATGATCGAACAAAATATGTCGGGATTGATGGACACTTTATCTAGGACACCTTGAAAAATGCAATATTTGCACTCCTTTTGTTCAATCTCAAGTTCAACTTGCAGACATCTTTACCAAGTGTTTGAATTGTAACGCGTTCTTAGACAATATTATCAAGTTGGGAGTGTCTGACATATACTCTTATCTTGAGGGGAAGATTTGAATTATATCATTATTTGTAACATAATTTAAAAGATCCATTATAAAAGACCAGTTCATTTTTCTTGTTTTGGGATGTTCACCCTTTGTGTATTGTTAGAGAAGTCTTGTTAATGGCCCATTTAATGGCCCATTTAATGGCCCATTTTTTCCTCTTTTTCTCCTCATTGTATTAGTCCCACATGTTAGATCGGGATTTCTCTTCTCTCTCCTCTCCTATATAAATGTATTCATACTTGTAACTATTAATTCAAGAAGTATATAGAAGCTTTGAGGGCTCTCTTTACATGGTATCAGAGGGTCCGGTCTCCTCCTTGGGTTTCCGGCTTGTCCATCTTTTAAAACCGCCTGTTCTTCCCCCTACCCGCGCGGCTTCCCCTTTTCCTGCTTAGCCGCTGTCTCAGACGGTTTGCTTTCGTCTAACCGCTTCCACTTCTCTGCTTCCCTCGTGGCTTCCACCTCCTCCTCCTTCCTCCCACCTCTCTTTTATAACCCTCTCTCACGTGGAGTCCACCCTATCCTGTTCCTTCTCTGAACGCGCTGCATCCCTTGCTATCCGCGCGCCCTCCTTCTTGCGACTTCTCTTAAGTCGCCGCGGTCTCCTTTCTAGCCGCGGCCTGCTTGCTTGCTGCGGACTTCCTTGTCGCTAGCGGTCTCCCCTCTTCTCTTAGCCGCATCCTGGTCGCGACCTCTCTTGTCGCTGGCGTATCCGCCGAGACCGTGCGACTACCTTATCTGCCGAATTCTCTCTCACTTCGGCCTCTCTCTGCTAGTCGCATCCTGGTCGCGACTTCCTTGTCGCTGGTGTGTCCGCCGTGACCGTGCGTCTACTTCCTCTGTAGACCTCTCTCTCTCTCCGGCTTCTCTTGCTAGCCGCTCGGACTTCTCTTAACCGCCGCGGCTTCCTTAGTCGCTGCGGTCTCCTCTTTGCTTATTCGTTGCGGCCTCTCTACCCTCCCTGGGCTCCGCATCTTGGTCGTAACATCTGGCTGCTTGTGTGTTCCCACCGAGACCATGCGGCTTCGCCTCTTCTCTCTCAAGGTGGCCTCTCTTCTCTAACCGCTCCGGGTTATGGGTTGCCTTCTGCCTTCTGATCGTTGCGGCTAGGCCTTCTCTGCCTCCAGCTTCTTCCCATTGCGGCCTCGGTCTTCCCGCTGTGGCTTTGCTCCTCCCGCGGCTAGACCGTGTCTACTGCTCTGGTTACGGTCTGCCTCTAACCGTCTGAGTGTTTGGTCTTCCCAACTTGGCTATTCGCGCGGTCTACTCGCGCCTTCGGGTTTCTATCGCTATTCTTGTTGCGGTCTGTTCCTAGCCATGCAGTCACTTTGTCCTGGTGGCCGTCTTCTCCTACCCGCGCTGCTTGCTTGGTTTTTCTAACCGCAACGACGAGTTTCTAGCCGTTGCGGCCTCTTTTCTTACCGCGCTGGTCGTGGCCAGTTTCTTTCCGCTGGTGCGTTGTCACCGTGACCGCTGCGAGCTTTCCTTGCAAGATGCTCAGTTATCCTCCGGGATCTGTGGTGTCTGTTTTTGATGGTGGTACCTCCTTCCTTGCTCATAGCTCATCCTGGATTTTGGATTTCGGGGCCTCTCACCACATTACCTCACGGAAACCACCACAATATTTGAACTCCGTGCATCCCAAGTTCATTACTGTTGCTAATGGGGACACAATTCCAGTTTCTGGCGCGGTAGATATTCACCTCACTCACTTCATTACTCTTCGCTCTGCCCTTCATGTTCTGGGCTCTCCTTTCAACCTTCTCTCTGTTGGTCGGCTCACTACTGACCTCGATTGTGATGTTATTTTTTCTTCTAACTTATGTGTTGTGCATGATCGCGAGACGCAGACCATCATTGGAAAGGGCATCTGTCGAATGGTCTCTATATCTTTCACCCCTCTCCCCCAACAGTGCTGTCTTCTATTAGCTCTGTTGATTGGCATCGACGTATGGGCACGCTCCTCTCAACATACTCAGAAAATCTCTCACAGATGTGTCCTTCCAAGAGTTCACATGTGAGTCATGTATCTATGGGAAACATCATCGTTCTACGTTCTCACCACATCCTTCCCGGAGTCCTACTCCCTTTGATCTTGTTCATTCCGATATTTGAGGACCTTACAAAACTGCGAGTATTTTTGGATACCGTTACTTTGTCACATTTGTCGATGACTACTCTCGGGTGACCTGACTATATCTCCTTCGTGACCGCTCTGAATTGCCCGGTGTATTCCGTGCCTTTTTCATTGAAACTCGCAACCAGTTTTCCACTACCATAAAACCCTCTGCACCGACAATGCCCGTGAATACACCTGTCATGCCTTTGCTCACCTCTGTGCGGAGTTTTGGATCATCCATCAAACCTCCTGTGTCTATACTCCCCAACAAAATGGTGTTGCTGAACGCAAGAATCGACACCTGCTTGAGGTCACCCGCTTCCTTATGATTCAGATGAATGTTCCCAAACAGTACTTGAATTTTGCGGTCTCTACCGCCTGCACTCTTATTAACTGCATGCCTTCATCTATTCTCAATTTTGCGGTTCCCTTCAATCTCCTTTTTCCCTCCAAACCGCCTTTCTCCATCACCTCTCGCGTGTTTGGTTGTGTGTGCTTTGTTCATCATCTTGGCCCGTCCACTGACAAACTTACTCTCCGTGCCACTAAATATATGTTTTTAGGTTATTCTCGGACTCAGAAGGGCTACGTTTGTTTTACTCTCACGGATCGCAAGGTGGTTACTTCTGTTGATGTCAGCTTCCTCGAAGATCAGCCATATTACTCTCCACCTGCTGATTTTCCTCTTCCACCACCTCTCCCACGGCCTGTTATCCCTGTTAACTCAAACGTTCCACCTCACCTTCCCACACCCGTCTCACCTAAACCACCTACACCACCTATCATTCGTGTGTACACTCGACGTCCTTCCTTGTCTCCTACCCTTCCGGAGCTGCCCTGCTCTAATGATGTTTTGCAGCCTGCAGATTCGACACCTGCTTCCACTGTCCACCCTCTGGCCAACTATGTTTCTTTTCACCGCCTCTCTCCGGCACTCCGACAGAGTGCTCTTTCTTTATCCTCTATCTCCACCTCTCATTCTGTACAGAAGGCTCTTCAACACCCGGGGTGGCGGCGGCCATGGACGATGAAATGTGGGCTCTCTGGGCTAATCAGACTTGTGATCTGGTTCCTATTCCCGCAGGACAGCACTGTGTGAGCTGCAAGTGGGTCTTTGTTGTTAAACATGCGGCGGATGGCACCATGGAACGACTCAAGGCCCGGGGTTTTACCCTGCAACATGGCTTGGATTATGAGGAAACCTTCTCTCCGATGGCCAAATTGAACACCGTCCGCGTTCTTCTCTCCTTGGTTGTTCATCGACATTGGCCCCTTTTTCAGCTGGATGTTAAGAATGTCTTTCTCAACGACGATCTACAGGAGACTGTTTACATGCACCAACCTCCCGGGTTTGAGACCACGGGGGAGTCTCGGGTCTGTCTTCTTCAGAAGTCTATTTATGGTCTCAAACAGTCCCCGCGGGCTTGGTTTGATAAATTCAGTAAAGTTGTCTGTGATATTGATTTTATTCAGAACTCGACTAATTTCTCTCTCTTCACCCGACACCGGGCAACCGAAACTGTGATCCTTCTTGTCTATGTTGATGATATCCTCATTACTGGCAACGATACTACAGGGATACAACATATAAAGGAACAATTAAACTCTGTCTTTCAAACCAATGACCTTGGCAACCTTCGATACTTTCTTGGCCTTGAGGTTGCTTGACGCCCTGATGGTCTTGTGTTATCACAAAGGAAGTACTGTATGGATCTTCTTCATAATGCCGGCTATTCTGGATGCAAACCTGCGGATACTCCTATGGACGCTGACCACAAGCTCTCGGCCCACAGCTCTTACTCCGATGAGCTGCTTACAAATCCAGAATACTATAGACGCTTGGTTGGGAAGCTTATCTATCTCACGGTTACTCGCCCAGACATCTCTTTTGATGTAGGAGTCGTGAGTCGTTTTATGCATTCTCCCCGGACATCTCATCTTCAGGATGTTGAGCGCATTCTTCGATATCTCAAAACCGCTCCAGGACAAGGGCTGGTGTACAAGTCATCCATATCTCTATCTCTTGTCGCGTACTCTGACGCTGACTATGTTGGATCCATTGATGATAGGCGCTTCACAACGAGTTTCTGTACCTACTTTGGAGGACATCTCATAACTTGGCGTAGCAAGAAACAAACCGTAGTTGCTCGCTCTTCTGCTGAAGCCGAGTACCGGGCTATGGCCGCTGTCGTTTCTGAGCTAACTTGGCTTGAGGGCCTTCCGGGTGACTTAGGTGTTCGTCTCTCATCACCGGTGACCCTATTCTGTGGCAGCCAAGCCGCCATACATATTGCCAAGAATCCGGTCTTTCACGAACGTACAAAGTATATTGAAGTTGACTATCATTTTATCCGGGAAAAAATACAGTCAAAGAAGATAGAGTTGGAGCATGTCCCTGCTACAAACCAAGTTGCTGACATCTTGACGAAAGCTCTCTCCCAGCCGCTATACTATCAGTTTTTATCCAAGCTTGGTGCCTACGACTTGTACGCTCCAGCTTGCGGGAGAGTGTTAGAGAAGCCTTGTTAAGGGCCCATCTATTGGCCCATTTTCCCCTCTTTTTCTCCTCATTGTATTAGTCCCACATGTTAGATCGGGATTTCTCTTCTTTCTCCTCTCGTATATAAATGTATTCATACTTGTAACTATTAATTCAAGAAGTATATACAAGCTTTGAGGCCTCTCTTTACATGTATTAATAGGGGTGTTGCCCTGAAATGAAGTACTAAGTTCATTATTTCTGTCTGACTGTCTAATATGTCCGCATATATGTTGTTATAGGAGGAGAAATGCCACAATTCATGTATGAAAAAAAGTCTATTGTATTAATCATGTCAATGTAACTTGATATTTCATAATATTTTACTGATATTTCAAGATATAATACAGAGGAAATTGTAACAACCCGTATTAATAAAAAAAAGGAGACTCAAAAAAAAAGTTTAAATTATATTATAATGGCATAATGGTAATTAGCCTTAGGTTTTTTTTGTTCCCTCTATACCAAACCGAGCCTCCCCCCCAATTAAATCAATCGGCCCAGTCTCCCGATCCTGACTTCCGCTAATCCCCGCTCCCGCAAACCCGCCTCCCACTCCCGATTCCATCGCAAGCCGCTCCCGACTCCCTATCCGTCGTCTTCTCCTGCCATGGCCGACGTCGCCTCCTCCCCTTCCCATCCCTCAGGCCAATCTTTGCCTCTCCCCCATGCCGCACCATCCAGTTCTCTCCTCTAGGGCCGGCGCCTCCTCCTGTTTTGGTTGGCAGGATCTGCTCATCCCCAAACAGCCGAAATCAATAGTTCTTATCTTCTCCTTCTTCGTTCAGCAAGGCAGCAAGCCTTCCTCGTCCTCCTCAAGCTACAACAACAAAGTAAAATAAATTAAGAGCAGGCGAAACAAGAATATTCGTGAACCAGTTTTCATGAAGCATAGCTAACAAGACAAACAAGTAAGTGAGAAATGTAAAAACATATAAGATTATTAGCCTACTCCGGAGTATAGCATAGATTCGATCACGTAATGCATAAACCGTAATCAGTGAAAGGTGTAAGTGTTTCAATTTGATGCGCATGATTCATGTTCACATTTAGATGCTAGGTTTATCAGAAAAATTCGTGCTTGCCATGACCATTCATGTGTTCCCGAGTTAAGAGAGAACTCAAAACAAATAGTTGCATCAACTAAACGTTACTTTTCAAAGATTGCTTATGACATTATTGGATTAAATGATTCATAAATTGTGATTCTAGCGGACATAAATTTATGTCAAAGGGGAAATCAGTTCATGAAACAAACTTTACTCAAGTCTTACAACCAAACAGACATAAGAAACAAGATTTGATGACACACCAAAAAAACTAGATATCAAGCTTTATATTTTTTGCGATTTCAAATATACTCAAGTGATAAGATTACTATGCATCATTTTTTATGGTAACAAGTATTCAATTAGATTACATTCCAAAACACGATTATCTTCCAAGTAAACATGAGTAAGTGTTTCAATTTGATGTGCATGATGTTCACATTTAGATGTTAGGTTTATCAGAAAAATTCGTGCTTGCCATGACCATTCATATGTTCCCGAGTTAAGAGAGAACTCAAAAACAAATAGTTGCATCAACTAAACTTTACTTTTCAAAGATTGCTTATGACATTACTGGATTAAATGATTCATAAATTGTTATTCTAGCGAACACAAATTTATGTCAAAGGGGAAATCAGATCATGAAACAAACTTTACCCAAGTCTTACAACCAAACAGACATAAGAAACAAGATTTGATGACACACAAAAAAACTAGATATCGAGCTTTATATTTTTGCGGTTTCAAATATTCACAAGTGATAAGATTACTATGCATCATTTTTTATGGTAACAAGTATTCAATTAGATTACATTCCAAAACACGATTATCTTCTGTTGATTAAGGGAAAGAAGATTAATTCATTTCATTTAGAGACCCCCTCTATATATAGAGGAGAAATACAAGATACAAATGTGTTATTTTCACACCAGAAACAAACTAAACTATACTAACACTCCCCCTCAAGTTGGGCGAGTGATGTTAAACATGCCCAACTTGTTCACAATCTGGTCAAAAGAATTCCCACTCAATCCTTTGGTGAGAATGTCAGCAAGTTGCCCGTTAGAGGGCACAAAGGGAGTACATATGATTCCTCTTTCAATATTCTCCTTGATAAAGTGTCGATCCACCTCAATGTGTTTTGTCCGGTCATGTTGAACTGGATTGTGTGCGATACTGATAGCTGACTTATTGTCACAATACAGACGAATGGGTCCTTCCACAAAACCAAGGTCGCTCAATAAGGCCCGAAGCCATAAGCCTTCACAGACCCCATGAGCCATAGCTCTAAACTCAGCCTCAACACTAGATCGTGTCACAATCTGTTGCTTCTTGTTCCTCCAAGTAACAAGGTTTCCTCCAAGAAGAGAGCAATATCCAGAGGTGGATCGCCTATCGTCCACAGACCCGGCCCAATCAGCATCAGTATAAACTTCAATCTTTAGATCAGTACTCGGGGAAAACAGGATTCCCTTTCCTGGTGAGGACTTGAGGTACCGAAAGATTCTGTGTGCCGCATCCACGTGCCGCGTCTTTGGAGTATGCATGTACTGACTCACAACACTTACCGCATATGAGATATCCGTACGAGTATGCAACAGATATATCAGCCTCCCTACTAACCTTTGGAACCCTGAAATATCTTCAATCTCCACTCCATCATCACGCCCCAATCGATGATTTGCCTCAATCGGAGTATCAGCCGGTCTGCATCCGCTCATCCCCATCTTCTCATGGAGATTTAACGTGTATTTCTGCTGAGAGAGAAAGATTCCCTGTTTTGATCTTGCAACTTCAATTCCCAAAAAATACTTGAGTTTTCCAAGGTCCTTGACCTCAAACTCTCTGGCAAACTTCTGTTTCAGATTCTGAATTTCTTCATGATCATTACCAGTTATGACAATGTCGTCAACATACACAATGAGGACTGTAATTTTCCCAAGCCTACGTTTGATGAACAGCGTATGGTCAGCATTACTCTGAGAGTATCCAAACGACACCATCGCCTTGTGAAACCGGCCAAACCATGCTCTTGGGGACTGCTTCAGTTCGTATAGAGCTTTCAACAATCTACAATCTTTCCCTGAGGCACCAGCCGGAGTGAGACCCGGAGGAATAGACATATAGACCTCCTCCTCCAAGTCACCATGGAGAAAGACATTCTTCACATCAAGCTACAGAAGGTCCCAATTTTTGCAAACAGCAATGGACACCAATACCCTGATGGTATTCATTTTAGCAACCGGAGCAAACGTCTCCTGATAATCAATGTCATGGGTTTGGGTATAACTCCTTGCAACCAACCGTGCCTTGCACCTTTCAACAATCCCTTGTGGATTCTGTTTCACAGAAAACACCCACTTGCACCCAACAGGGTTTTTTTCCATGGGGAAGAGAGACAAGATCCCATGTATGGTTCTTCTCCAGAGCCTTCATTTCCTCAACCATCGCATCACGCCATATAGGAACCTCAAGAGCCTGTTGCCATGACGCATGTATAGAGGAAGTAGCAAGGGAGGAGACAAAGGCCTTGTAGGAGGTAGACAGAGAGTCATAAGAAACATAATTAGAAAGAGGATGACGAGTACAAGACCGGATACCTTTTCGAAGGGCAATCGGTAACTCAGAAGGCCCTGAGTCAGGATCCACTGACTGTTCTGGTATCATAGCAGGCTCCTGTGTGCTTGTCCCCTTTGTATGCCGAGTATATACATGCAAGGTTGGGGGTGAAGGCATAGAGGTGGGAGGATCCATAGAGACGGGAAGAGACATAGGAATAGAGCCCACCTCCACTGGAATAACAGGACTCACTTCCCCTAGTAGAGTCTCCCCTTGAAGTGAGGGATATGGAGGAGGTATGGATAAAGAAACAGAAGGCGTACCCGAGGTTGAGGAAGCGAACAAAGGGTAGTATGATTCGGATTCACGGAAGGTAACATCCATGCTAACAAACACCTTTCTTGTAGGTGGGTGAAAACACTTGTCCCCCTTTTGCGTAGGAGAGTAGCCGATAAATACACACTTAAGAGCCCGTGGATCAAGTTTGGAGGGACGAGGGTGATGGATGTGAACAAAGCACACACAGCCAAACACCTTAGGAGGAAGGCGAGTAGTAGGAACACCAAGCATGTCCAGGGGAGTAGAGTTCCCGAGGACACGAGTGGGCATACGATTGATGAGGTATGCAGCAGTAAGAACAACATATCCCCAATAGAATTTCGGAAGATGCATTGTGGACAATAGACACCGAGCAACCTCTAGCAGATGACGATTTTTCCGCTCAGCGACGCCATTTTGTGATGGGGAATACGCACAGTTAGTCTTGTGTATGATGTCGTGATCAGCAAGGTATCACTCAAATTGTAAATCCATGTATTCACGACCATTATCGCTACGAAGAATTTGAATTTTCGACTGAAATTGAGTAGAGATCATGGCGTGAAATTGTCGGAAAACAGAGAACACATCACTTTTTCGATGCATCAGATATAACCATGTAGTGCGTGAGAAACAGTCAATAAATGTAACAAACCATGTACAACCGGAAGTAAAAGCGGGGGAGCATGGGCCCCAGATATCAGTATGAACAACAACAAAAAGAATAGAACTGGGCAAAGATACATGTTTAGAAGTAGTACGATGATATTTGTTGACACTACAGACATCACAAGAAAAAGACTCAAAAACATCACCAAACATTGCAGGAAATAATAACTTCATAACAGAAAGAGAAGGATGTCCCAGGCGACAGTGCCCAGAGTACAGAGGATGAACAGTGCTGGAATGAAGAGCGAGAGTAGATGTATCAGCGTCAGAGTCAAGCACGTAGAGGCCATTCACCATGCTACCAGAGCCTATCATCTTCCCCGTCGTCAGGTCCTGAAACACACAAGAAGACGGAAGAAAGGTCACAGAGCAGTGCATGGAGTTGGTCAAATGACTAATTGAAATTATATTACGAGTAAAGGCCGGGACGTGAAGGACAGAGGACAAGGTGAGAGAGGAGCAGGGGGTTGTTCCCTTCCCAGCAATAGAGGAAAGGGAATCATCGGCAATGCTCACCTTATCACGCCCAGAGAGAACAGTATAGGAAACAAAAGCTGTAGAGGACCCGGTCATATGATCCGTGGCCCCAGAGTCAATGACCCAATGAGTGGAGGGAGAAGAAACGGCAGAATTAGCATCTGACAGTCCCGTATGAGCGTAGGAGGAAGAGGCAGAAGGATCTGTAGAAAGACCCTGTATCATGCGTCGAAGTGCAAGCATCTCGTCCGCAGTAAACCACCAGGGGTGGCAGAGGCATCAGTACCGGAGTATCCATGAGACATATCCGCAGTAGCATCTGTCATAAGGGCCTCACGGGGAGCAACATGACGACCCGAGGAGCGTCCATAACCACGACCACCACGAGGCGGAGCACCCCCTTTTGGGGTAGGAAACCCATGAAGCTTGAAGCATGTATCTCGAGTGTGGCGATTCTTGCCACAATAATCACATAAGAGATGATCTTTATCGGAGCTCCTGTGCTTGGGATCTCGAGATGGACGAGTGCCAAGAAAAGAGGGGATTGAAGCAGCCAGAGCAGAGCTCTCTGGCACAGGGTCCGGAAGGAGGGTCTGGCGACGATCAAACTCCTGTTGCACTATGCTGTAGACCTCAGAAAGGGAAGGAAACTGCGGTCGTCCGAGAATCTGAACACTGATCTGATCGAAGTCGCGATGCAATCCATGAAAAAACTCGAAGATGCGATTGTGGTCATCCCTAGCCCGTACCATCGCCTCGTCAATAGGGCTAACAAAGACAAGAAGATCAAAGTGATCATACTCTTGATAAAGCTGTGTGAACTCCAAGTAATACGCTGAAGGAGGACGGTCACCCTGCCGGAGTAAGCTGATCCGACGGCGTAGCTGAAATATCTGAGCAGCATTATCGCGGCGAGAGTAGGTAGACTCTGCACGATGCCAAATATCAGCAGCACTGCCAAGAAAGAGATAATTGCGGGCAATTGACTCTTGCATCGAGTTGGTTAGCCAAGACATGACCAAGGAATTCTCGGACTCCCACTGCGGCCATTCTAGAGAGGTCCTATCGGGTTCCGTCATGTGGCCGGAGACATAGCCGAAGAGACGTCGACTTTTGAGCACCAGGGTGATAGAACGGGACCACGAGAGATAATTGGATTCATCTAGCCGAAGGGTAGTAATCTGAGAGGTATTATGATCACTGGTTCCACGGTAGAAGGCTGGCGAATGACCACTAGAAAGAGCCGGAGTAACACCGGTAGAGAGAGTATCCGGAGTAACACCGTTAGAAAGAGAAGGAGAATCCGCTCCACTAGATTCCATGACACATGAATAGAAATCCTGAGGGAAGGAGCAAACCGGAATAGAAATCCGGATAGGGAGGTAAAACAAGAAATTAGGGCATCAAGAGGTATGTAGATCCATCCATTCAAGCATTCCAAGGGCAGGTGGCGCCGGAGAATTCAAGAACACTTTTCCGGCGCCATTAGAAGAGGGCGGAAGCGGAGGAGAGAAGGCGCTGTCGAGCGCTGGCTTGCGGGAGGCGCTGCGAGACCTGCGCTGTCGGAAGCGGAGACGGGCGGAAGCGCGACAAACAAGTTCTGCGGGTTCTGGAGACGGAGGCGAGCGGGCTGTCGAGCGAGGGAACGAACGCGGGAGGCGGGCTGTCGAGCGGAGGCGGGCTGTCGAGCGGAGGCGGGCTGTCGAGCGGGCGAGCAACAGAAATATTAGGTCACGGGAGAACCTGGCTCTGATACCATGTTGATTAAGGGAAAGAAGATTAATTCATTTCATTTAGAGACCCCCTCTATATATAGAGGAGAAACATAAGATACAAATATACTATTTGCACACCAGAAACAAACTAAACTATGCTAACATCTTCCAAGTAAACATGTGTATAATTTGAACATTTTATATAAAACACAATTCATTTATTTGCTAGCAAGAAATCATAGCATTTATCATTATAACAATTAATGTTCATGCTCAAAAAATCTACTAGTCTTCCAATTATCCATCAAATGAGACGCAATTCATCTAAGTGAAAATCCAATTAAAATCACTTTCATTTATTAACTCATCATTTTAAGCGAATATCCAAATAAAAATTATCTATGATCACAAATTCATGTCATTCCAAACATATTAAACCCTAAATTATTAACTTATCAGACTGAACATTCAAGATTTTAATTCATTTGACAGATCAATATATCCAAGATTGAAGTCATGTAATCAAAATAACAGATGCATTAAATTAAACTCAATGTTTGCAAAAGAGAGATCTCTACTTGCCTTATGGTGAGGCTGAAACTGACGGCGACGACTAAGCGGCACAAGCAAAAACAGAAATCCTATTTCAAGCCTGTTTAAGAACAATGAAATATTTAACCTAACAAGATGCACAATGCTAGAACTTGATATTAATTTTACAAAACCTATAACACGTGAGTGTTTAGGAATTACCTCTCTCAAAATTGAGGGGAGAGGAGAAATCACGAAGAAACGGAGACTTGGCGGCGCTTGGCTAGGAGAAACCCTAAATCGGAGAGGGCTTGAGCAATCTTGCTGATAGCTTCGAGGAGCGGTGTAGGAAATCTGAATACCCCGGAGTTAGATGATTAAAGATGGCACAAATACGGATCACAGTAAATACGCAATTTGAGGCACAATTAATTCCAAAAAAAATACAAGGAAATCTGAAAAAACAGAGGGGAAAGAGGAAATCCTTACCCAAGAAGACCAAATCCGAGCCCAAGGAGGAGAGAGAAGAAAACCCTAGACGTTCTTTTTGAAATCACACGCCAAAATGAAGGGGAAGAGGGGGAAAAAGGGATGGTTTCACCTGTGGAAGAGGGAGGAAGGAGAGTTTGTTGCTTCCCTTGGAGGAGGAAGAAGAGGTGTTGGCCTTGAGGAGGAGGAGAGATCTGAAGTTGCCGGCCAGAGGAGTTGATCAAAGAGGGTTGTCGGTTAGAGAAGGAGGTAAGCAGTCGGCGGCCTTAGGAAGGGGAAGGGATTGTCAGCTAGAGGAAGAGAAGAGGAGGTGCAGGATGAGACGCCGATGGAAGCCAGAGGAGGTGTCAGATGTGGGAACTAGAGCGGGAGAAGGGTTCGTGGCTATCATCGGGAGTGGCTGGCGACGGGGCTTGCGGGAAACATCAGGGAGCTGGATGCCGTGGCCGAAAGATTAAATTAGGGGGGGGGGCTGAATAATAGAGGGAAATTTTTCCCATTATTTGCAAAACTGCCCTTGCCCCTTTTTTTGATATCCTTTTTTTTAGGGTTGTTACAAATCTGATAATTGACTTTATAAATTCAAACCGATATGAACCAGTCTACCAGACATCTGTCAGTCACATGCCCATTAGTTGACTTATAGACCTTAAATTTCTATCATTTTTATGATTGACTTGCAGTTATATTTTTTTGCATTGCTTGCTTTAAGCATTTATGTAGGAGTTACTTTAATGATACAGTGTTTTTTTCTAACAAAAAATTTGAAGTACCGCTATCATTTTAGTTCTTCATAACCCTCTATTGTGGCTAATGTTGATCTCTATTAGGTTGAGATTCATTCTGGTCGACCACATCAAATTCGCATTCATCTTGCTTTCATAGGACATCCACTTGTAGGTACATGACTTCTACTATCTCAAAGTTTGTTTTTCAAGTGTTACTAGTTTTCA
The DNA here is from genome assembly GCA_039513925.1 of Platanthera zijinensis. NCBI lineage: Eukaryota > Viridiplantae > Streptophyta > Magnoliopsida > Asparagales > Orchidaceae > Platanthera > Platanthera zijinensis. The sequence goes on from CM077082.1 coordinate 71,089,389, forward strand.
GTTATAAAATCATTAGCTGTATAGCTATAGTACGCCTGCTTTTACTTATTGAAAATAAGAAATGCACATTGTGTATGCAATATTAACTTTGAAGTGCGCTAATCAACTTATTGCTGATAGTTTTGTTTATTCTGACAACATTTTTTTTGGGGGGTTAATTACCCTCGGGTATCTTAGGTTAAGACCACACCTTATATGGTCCATATCTTTGAAAAATAATACTCTATAAATGGCTCCATGAGTTTATTGTGGTGCTTCACTTTTTGCTTCTATGACAAAATCGTTAATTAATTATCAAATACTGAGATTGCACTAAGTTATAACCTAATCCCTAGGACTTCTCATTGGTGAAGCGTATAGATTCTGATCTTGTTGCTTCAGCTATGTTTCCCCTGTTGTCACCATCAGTGTGGACAAATCTTTTCGTTTTAGAAAATGACGGTTAGGCGGTCGCAATAGTGATTGTCAACGTGTTTTCTTCTACATATTGGTGTTCATTAAATTGTTGCTTTATTGAGTGATTTTCTTTTGTTTTTTCTTCCACAAGTTTTCAGTGTTCCTGTTGGAGCAATATTGATGTCCTATTACTATAAATAGGATGGTCCAGAGCTGTCATCACCTTAATTGGTGCAGGACTCTAGCTTATTATGGACACAGGGTTTCTCAGTATTTGAATAGAAGCCTTCCATCAAAGTCCCATGTTGTATTACAGGAAATGCCTAATGTAATAAATGAATATTTCATAACACCCCGTGTTTTAATTACATGGAAGCCTTTTTGGTGCTTAAATCTCCTTATGTTTCTCCTATTCCTAACTGGTGCAAGAAGTTGAATTAAATCATTATTTGTAGCATATTGTAAAAGACCCATTATAAAAATTCCATTTATTATTCTTGTTTTTGGTCTTCACCTATTGTGTATAAATAGAGGGCGTTGCCCTGAAATGAAGGATTGAGCTCATTATTTCCCGTTTGACTTGGTATCAGAGGTGTGGTCCTCCTAGCATGACCAACCTATGGTCTCAGTCTACTTGTGCAGCCTCTTTTTTCGCGAGATCTCAGCGTCTCCCTTCCGTTACGCGAGCTCTGCGGCCCTGCGACGTTCTCCCTTCCGCTACGCGAGCTCTACGAATAGTGCAAGCTCTGTGGTGGACTCTTCTTCCCCGTGCAATCTATGCGAACTGTGCAAGCTCTGTAAACTGTGGGAGCTCCTCGCCGTCTTTCCTATCGTATGGCCTATCTATCCGCTGCTCTGGTGCGATGTATCTGCTACTAGTGTTCGCAAAAGAAGTCGCGGCCTCTTTCTTCCACGGTCTATGTGGTCCTCTCAATGGTTGCTCCTTCTATCCCATGTGGTATTCCCTTTTCCGCGGTCTCTTCTTCAGCCCAGCTGGTGGTGCAACCTCTTCTTCAGCTTGTGCCACCTCCAGCGACTGGTGTGCTTTTCTTTTTTAGCTTGTACGGGCAGTACCGATTGGTGGTTCCTCGTCTTTTGCGGCCACCAACCCCCTCTGCGGTCTTTCCTCCGTTTCGTGCCCCCCTTAGCAAAGTGTGTCCTCTTTTTTCAATATGGCTAACTCCTCGGACTCGAGTGTTCAGTCTCCTTCCTCAATATCCCTCCTTCGAGTGGTGATTTCTCATGTCCCACAGTTCCCTTTGTATTACTATTGTTCCTTTGGATGACACAAATTATCTTAAGTTGTCTCGTGCAACACATGTTATTCGCAACCATTAGCTTTATGGGTACATCGACTGTATGATTGTTTACCCTCCCAGTACTGATCCGGGTTGGCGAAAGTGGGACGCCGACAATTCGCTTGTGGTCTCGTGGTTGCTTAACTTTGTGCTCCCTTGGTCTATTGTAGCTACATGTTGATGGGCTCGGCCTTTAATATCTGGGCTCGGGCTTGTTATACTTATTCGCAGCTTGGTAGTTCTACCCATCTATACGAGCTCACTCGGCGTCTCCTGGAGCTCAAAAAAGCACTATTTTTGTTTCCGCTTCTCCGAGTTTGAACGCCTCTACCAAGAGCTAGATTACTTTGAGGATTTCACTCCAGCTTGCACTACTGATGGTCGGGCCTTAAAAACTACGGAAGACCGTTATCGTCGTCATGTCTTCTTCATGATCCTTAATATGGAGATTGACGTGGTGCACACTCATGTTTTGAACTAGCAATCTCTTCCCTCTCTTCAGGAATCCTTCAGTATGGTCTTTGGGGACAAAAATCATGGTTCTGATCGCTCCGCCCTTGCTAGCCTTCTTCGCTCTCCTCCTCGTTTGTCTCTCAAGTTGTGCGATTACTGTGACAAGCATGGCCATGCCTGGGTCTCCATCCTCACCTTGTATCATCACGTAAAAGCTCTCGTGGTCGTGGCCATGGTTGTGTCCCTCTCACCAACCCAATCCTTCTTATGTTGCTCACACTCCTGAATCTTCTGTTGGTCGATTTCCCTCTAACAGTTTTTCCTCGAAAGAATTGTATGTTTTGTGTTGTTTCATGTGCACTCAAGTTTCTTCCCCTTCAGCTGCATTCACCACCACTAGTCCGACCATCTCCCCGTCTGTCTCCGTAACTTCCTCTAAATGGATTATTGACTCCGGGGAGACTGATCAAATGAGAGGAACATCGTCAGGTTTTACCTCTTACACCCGCCTCTCAAGGCCTGATAAGGTTGTCACTGGCAATAGCTCACTCTTACACCCGCCTCTCAAGGCCTGATAAGGTTGTCACCGGCAATAGCTCACTCTCACCAATTTCTTGCATGGGGACCATCCATTGTTCCTTTGCAATATCCCCTCACTGAAGTGTTGCAGGTTCCATCTTTTCCTCGCATTCTGTTTTTTATTAGTTGTCTGACTACATCATTAAACTATTATGTCATTTCTTTCCTAATGGTTGTGTTTTTCAGGATCTGGCATTGAAGCAGAATATTGGAAGTGGTAGGAATTGCGAAGGGTTTTACATCTTGAACCATCCTCTAACTCAAGCTCACTCCAGTGCCCCTCCAGCTCTCTCCAGTCCTCCTCATCCTTCACGTGTTGATATGCAATGATGACATCAATGTCTTGGACATCCCTCCACCAGCTCTTCTCAAGTTATTTCCTTTGTTTTAAAGCTCTTTGAGCCGTTTTGGCGGTAATGAATGTGAACTTTCGAGACATGTATAGCATAGTTCGAATCATTTTTCTACTAGTATAGTTCCTTTTGATGTTGTTCATATTGATGTTTTGGGACCATCCCTCGTTGCTTCTCTCTCTGGTTACCGATTATTTGTGACTTTTATTGATTCCTTATATCGCTCTACTTGGGTGTGTTTATTAAAACGAAAAAGTGAGTTCTTTGATTTCTTTCATATTTTTCACACCATGGTGACTACTCAATTTGATAGCACTATTCACGTGCTCTATAATGATAATGATGGTGAGTGTGACGATCATTGTACTTTCAGAACTTATCTTAGAGACTATGAGATTGTTCATCAAAAAAACATGTGTCACACATTTACTAAGAATGGTGTGGCTGAATGTAAGAACAAGCATGTCCTTGAGGTTACCAGATGCTTTCTTCTCATGATTCTTCTTAAATCAAAATGGGGTTGCACAGTTCTCATTGTTGCTTACCTTATCAATCGTCTACCCTCCAGCACCTTACAGTATGCATTTCCCTTATCTCGCTTGTCTATCAAATGCATTGTCCACACCTCTCATCTATCTCCTCGTGTGATTGGGTGTGTCTGCTTCGTTCATGCTCATCAGTAACATCGTGATAAATTGGATGCACTTTCCCTACAGTGCATCTTTGTTGGTTACTTTACTACTATGAAAGAGTATCGTTGTTATCATCCTCCCTCTCTACAGTTCTACTGCACCATAAACGCGTTATTTTGTGAGGATGCGCAGTACTTCGGTTCCTATTAGGTGGAGGACACCGTTGTCGATGATCTCTATCATCATCTCCCTTTTGTGGCCTCACAATCACCCCTATGCTTCCTTTGATATAATTGGCAAGTGGGTATTTAACAGAGGTCGATTTCTGCTTTAGAGTATAAGAGGAGGATGATGCTCGCCATTAGAACCTGAGTAAAAAGAGCATTCATGTGGCGCTGGAATAATCAGGGTTTATAACACTGTAGCACCAGGGTTATGTCTATGATAGACCTGAGGAAATATGTTATAGAGCTTTTAGAAGAAATAAAGATGCTTGATTGTGCTCTTGCTAATTCTCGTATGGAAGTAAAGTGTAAGATTGATGAAGACAAAGATGGTGAGAAGGTGAACTCTTCTAGCTACTAAAGGCTGGTGGGAAAGCTGATCTTTTGCTCGCATACTCGCTCAGATATAACACATGTTGTTGGGATCCTTATCAGATACATGCATTCTCCTAGACTACAACATCATGACGCTTCCATGTGTGTGCTACGATATTTTAAGAAATCTCATGTACGTGGACTTCTATTCTCCCAAAATAAACAGTTGAATGTTGAAGTGTATACATATATTGATTAAGCTGGAAGTCAAGATGATGTAGAGTCTACTACCAGATATTGCTACTTTGTGGGAGGAAATCTAGTGACCTGGCGATACAAGAAACAAAATATCGTAGCAAGTTCCAACACATAAGCAGAGTATATGGCATTGTCACAAGGATATGTGAGGGGCTTTGGCTTAACTGGATAATACGGGATTTGTACATAATATAGACTCGAAGGCCTATTAGGTTATACTGAGACAACAAATTTGCTACTAATATTGCACATAATCCTATACATTATGTGTCATGACCCGTTTAAACAAAAGTCAGAGTGCGCTTTGGGCAGGCCGTGATGCCACAAGAATGGACAGAAAGAAAATTCATGTCTATTAGGCAGGAGCTAAGATAGTAATAATTAGTTTCAAAATTATTACTTTTGAGTAAAATAAATTGTTTTATGCAAAAACTTTAAAATATGATAGTGAAAATTTAATGCGTATGTATTTTAATAAATCTCATGATACAAGTTCTGATACAGATTTTATGCAATGACAATCTCAGATGAATGAACATGTAAATAATATTAAATTCTAGTACATATATTATATATCCTTAGCAGTTGTCCTTGATAATGAGAAAATGACTGATCATAATTATTACATAAAAGAAATATCCGACAGTAAATAAAACAAAATGAAATAAACCCAATGTCACGACCCCTCTCGACAAAAGTCAGAGTGCGCAACGGGCAGGGCCGTGATGCCACATGCATGAGCGGAAAGGAATTCATGCCTGCTAAGGCGGATGCAGAGAATACTGAAAATAGTTACTATTGAGTAAAATAGCTTGATTTTTATGCGGAAGCTTTTAAATTCATCAGCGAAAAGAGTTTTGAATGCACATATACTTTGTAAAATTCATGTTTTACAGGCTACTAGTATAGTTATCATGCAGTTATGATTCAACAGAGGGTGCACATGCATTAATTTCAGATTCTAGTACATAAATATTTAATAGCCTAGCAGTTGTCCATGATAACAGAGAAAATGGCTGATTGCAATTATTACATAAAAGAATTAATTGACAGTAAAAAAAAATATAAACATAGAACGTAAAACTTGAAGCAGATTGAGCACGAGTACCTGGCGGCGCTGCACGAACACCAAGGCAATTCCAAAACAGAAAGGAAAAACCTCAGAACATTGAGATAAATAGGGTGAGCAGATTAAAGTATAGAACAGTAACTGAAGCAGAAAAACATAAGTATATTAGCTTCTCATGAAGCGATGCTACCAAAACAGACAAACAAACAAAAGAGCTAAACAGAACAAGTTAATGTATTATACTACTCCGAAGCGTACCCTAACATTATTCATTTAATATGTTGTAAGCTGTGATCGATGAAGGGTGTAGGTACTATAGCGGGCGCACATGGCTCACGATCAGATCTGAGTGCAAGTCTTATCGGAAAAGTAATCCTGTTTGCCGTGACCATGACAGCAGACAGATGCCCAGTTAGACGCTACAGTTCAAAGATTTGCTTACAATTACGGATTTGTTTTCAAGTTTCATACTAGATTATTTATCATTTTATTTTATGACAACCTTATGAGTGGAAACTTCAGATCGGGAAACATATTCACGTCAACGAGAAAGATCAGATTGGAAATAAGTTTTACTCGGGTCTTACAATCAGACAGACATCAGAAATCAGATAGACATCAGAAACCAGACATACATCGAAACCAGAAATACATCAGAAACCAGACATACATCAGAAACCGGATTCGACGACACAGCAGGAATCAAACAGTGAGTTTTGACTCTTGCGAGTTCGAGGGGTTAAGGCCATAATAACCGGAAAGTTTTTCAAGTAAAAAACAGAGGTAAGTTGAAGTGTATTGGATCGGAGAAGTCAAGTATTCATCCAGGTTAAATCATCCTTGGACTCAAGTATTTTCCCACGTAAAAGGGTGTGTTACGAGCATGGTACATCAAACATTAATCATATACTTGCTAACCAGAATCCATTATAGTTATTATCTCGGCAATGATGCTCGTGATTAACGTTCTACTATTCTTCAAATTATTCCTCAAAAGAAACAGAATCCATTAATTTACATATCCAATTAACTATCGTTCACTAACACGTCTCCCAATTGTTCAAATATTATCATTTACATTCACCACTTGTGTTATTCCTATCGCGTGAACCTCAAACTGAAATAAGTTTAATTAGGGATTCGAGGTCTAAATTATTTGACGAAATAAGCAAACAAGAGCGAATTACAAACATAAGATCAGACAAGGCAATTGAAATTCAATAATTGCAAGAGAGAGAGTTCTCCACTTTCCTTAGAGAAGCTGAAACTGATAGAGGCAGTCAACTGGCACGAGCCAAGTTGACACTCCTCAAGAGAACCTGTACAAGGACAACGAAAGCGATACATCAAATTACCATCACACTAATACAAGCAGTTACTCGCTACAAAATTGAATCAAGGGCAGCTACGAGATTTACCTCCCTCGCAGAACGGAGACTTGGTGGCGAATAGGTTGTGAAAACCCTAAATTGGAGAGGGATGCACAGGATCCTAACAACTAAATTGAAGAGCGGCGCCGGAAAACACGAACCTATCACAATTAGGAGATCACAAGGAGGCGAAAATCTGAAACACAAGGTCAACACAATTGGGAGGTAAATAATTTCCATGAAAAATTAGGGAAGTTGAAAAGAGAAGGAGATGAGGGAGAATATTACCCACGGAAGAGCAAATCCATGCCCAAAATCTGAGTAGGAGGGTTCGAGCAAAACCCTAGGCGGAAAACAAACCCTACCACTCTTTTAGCCAAGTGTCGGCCAAAACCAGGAGGGAAGAGGGCAGTTGCTGACCTTGTTGAGGAGGGGGGGAAGCTTGATGTTGTCGGCCCGAGGAGTTGATGTCGATCAGAGCAAGGGAGAGGCGCTGATGCAGGCCTATGGAAGTCCCCGCGGCCTGAGGAGGAGCAGGAGACGGCATGTATGTCGTTCAAAGAAGGGGACGCACGGGAGGGAGGAGCCGGAGGAGTAGTCGGCGCCTGGAGCAGGAGACGGGGCTTGCGGGAGCAGTGGCTTGCGGTGGAGTCGGGATCGGGGTATCCCTAGACAGGCGGGAGCAGCGGGAATGCGGGAGTCGGCGGAATCGGGAGAAGGCTGCGGGTTTGTGGGAATAATAGAAAGGGGGGGCTCGGATTATATGGGGAGGGGGGTAGGTTAGGTTTTGGTTTATATATATATATTTATTATTATTATTATTGCATATATCCAAAATGAGGTTGTTACACCCAACGCGGCGAGAAGATAAATTTCTAGAAGTAGGAGCTTGATGCAGATCGGGCTCGAGGTAGCAGGAGGCGCAGTCACAGATGCTAAGACAAATTCCAAAACAAGAACGAAAGAGTCTCAGAACGTTGAAACAAAAAGTGAGTAAAGTAAAAGGAATGTACGAGTAAGAGAATCAGAAATGTGTGTACCAGTTTTCATGAAGCAAAGCTAATAAGACAGCCAAGTAAGTGACAGACAGAAACAATTAAAAATATTAGCTTACTCTAAAGTATGACATAGATTCGATTGCGTAATGACATAAGCTGTAACTAGTGAAAAATGTAAGTGTTTCTATTTGATGCACATGGTTCTTGTACAAGATTAGATGCAAGACTTATCAGAAAATTTGTGTTTATTATGTACATTCATTAGTTCTCGTTACAAGTGAAGTTGAAACTCAAGTCAAAATGTCACATCAATTCAACAATATCTTTCAATGATTGTTTATAATCTTAATAAATTTAAAAATTCATGATTTAATAATTCCTAACAGGAAAGGATTTACATCAAAGGGAATAATCAAGTCATGTAATAATATTTACCCTAGTTTTGCAACCAAACAAGCATAAGAAGCAAAGATCTGATGACACCCAAAACTAGATAGGCAGGTTTAAATTTTGCGGGTTCAAGAATTCACGAGTGGTAAGATTACTATGCATCATTTTGGGGATAACAAGTACTCATCTAGATTAAATCATTTTAAGATACGACTATCTCGCAAGTAAACATTTGTACGATCTGGACATCATATAAAATCACAAATCATCCAATTGCTAAAGGAAATCTTAATAATTATCATTATAATATTTGTTGATCATGCCCAAAAATCTACCATACTTCTAATTATACATCAAATGAGAAAATCACTCATCAAAGCGAATATTCAAACAAATATTATCTACGATCACAAACTCATGTCATTCCAAACATATTATACCATAAATTATTAACTTATCAGATTGAACATTCAAGATTCTAATTCATTTGACAGATCAATATATTCAAGAATGAAGTTATGTAATCATAAAAACAGATGCATTAAATTAAATTCAATGTTTGCAAGAGAGAGATCTCTACTTGCCTTAAACAAGTTGAATCTGACAGTATTGGCTAAGCGGCACAAGCAAAATCAAAAACTCTATTTAAACTTGTTTAAGAACGACGAAACGATATTTGACGATAAGAAAAATCCTACAATAACACAAGTATTTTCATCGAAATGTTAAACAAGAGAGGGTTTAGAGATTTACCTCACTCAAAAGTTAGGGGAGAGGATATTACCATGCAGAAATCGGGGATGCGGTGCTTAGGTTTTGAAATCCCTAAATCAGAGAGAAACTTGAGCGTTCCCACCAATTGAAACGATGAGCGGCATCGGAGATCAAAAATACAATGTGGTTAGACGATTACAATAGGGAAAAAATTGAACCGCAACATATACAAAATTTGGAGACAAATAATTTCAAAGAAAGTTAGAGAAATCTAAATAGCGGAGGAAAGGGGTGAGATTCTTACCCAAAAAAACCAAATCCGAGTCCAAGGAGTTGAGAGGAGGAAACTCTAAGTGTCCCTCTCGCAAAACACGACCAAGACGACGAAGGAGTGGGCTGGCGGAGGGAGGAAAGGAGTTGTCGGAGGAAGAGAAGATGACTACCGGCCTTGAGGAGGAGGAAATAACTGATGCTGCTTGAAGAGGGAATACATGTTGCAGTCAGCCTAGGGAGAGAAGAGTTGGAAGGCTTCCTGCCTTGGTTTGATGGAGAGGAAGGGCGGGAGGAGAGCGTCGGCTTGGGAAGAAGAAGCAGGGCGACTGCCGACCAGAGAAGACACACGGGAGGGAGATGTCGAACTGGAGACACGGAGATGGGGAGTGGGAGACGGGATCAGCAACAACTTGCTGGAATCGGCAGAAACAAGAGGCGGGATCGGGTTTGGCTGCGACTACGAGAGACGGGAAAATAAAAACCTGGGCCAAAAATAAAATAAAATATCGGGCGGAGGGGGGGGCGAGGCTTGCTCTGTTATGAATTAGTGGGTAAGATTTTGGTTATTTACCAAATTTTCATTTGCTTCCAAATCAAATAAAAACTCTTATTTTAATCTTTAAGTATATGTTGTAACATTCTCCTCTACTTAGTAAGTTTCGTCCCGAAACTTTTGAGAATTCTCTGAATGAGGTCTCTAATGGCAAGACTTCAGATGATATTCATTCCAACAAGGTTTGCAGATCAATGCATGGAAGTTGACTATGAATATACTGAAATTGAATGGAGAACAAACACGGAGACTTACCAAGATCAAGAGAAAAGTTGTGGATACTTGCTACCTATGTTGTCAAAGGCGCAAGGCGCAGGCGCGCGCCTGAGGCACTTGAGGCGCAATAAAGGGGGGAAAAGGGAAATTGAGCGAATTGGGTGTCCAATTCGCTGAAATTGAGCGAATTGGGCGCCCAATTCGCTGAAATCTAGCGAATCGGGTTCGCACGTGTTCTTCCTATTTTTGTTTTTTATATCAAATTTAGAACAGAAAACTGAACTAACTCACCCACCAATTTAGGCCAACATCTAGATTACCTCCATATAAAATTATAATGTTATTTCAAAACGTGGCATCAGTAAGACAATATGAACCAAACACCCTTATTATAGAAAAAGTAATAACACACAAATTTATATTGAGCAAAACGAGAGTAAAATGCTAGCATGAAAAATCACAACAAAAGGAAGGGCAATGTAATAAGCACACCAAAGTTCAATAACATAAATAAAACTTTAATCAAATATGCAACATCAAATAGTCCAGCCAGAAGATCGAAGTGAGAGTGGAATAACGACATCAAGTAGTCCGATCAGAAGATCGAGAGGCACCATTTGAAAATCAGACCTGAAAAATATTATTATTTGTTTAATCAGAAAACATCTATTAATGTATAATTTAAATAAAATAATTAAAGTACTCTGAAATTTAAATAATCTATTACTCACCTGGCTACTCATCCTCTGAAAAGACTATGTCTTCATCATCTTCTCCACTATCATTATATTCCTCTTCTTCGTTGTATTCAACTTCCTCTTCATCAATATCATCAGCATTTTTGAGGACTAATGGAGTATTATCCTCTCTAATGACTAATGGTGTAGTAGCCATTTACGGTCATTACCCTCTTTAGTGTACGGCTAATGTTGGACATTTTTCCAATATCCTCCATCATTAGATCAATACAATGCGCTGCACATGACGTCCAATATAAATTTGGACGTTATTCTTCTAATAATTTACCTTTTAGAGTGTTTGTTGGGTATGAAAGTATCATACAATCGTGTACACAAAAAATAAAAATTAAAGATGTTTAAGAATAGTAATGAATAATTACTAATTTACCTGCTAGCACATTATTGCTGGCATTATCCGTAACAACTTGCACCACATTCATCTCTCCAACCCTTTCAACCACTCTATCCAGCAATTCAAACAATTTTTCTCCCGTCTTCGAGTAGTTAGATGCATCGACAGATTTTAGGAAAAATGTACCTTTTGGTGAATTGACTAAAAAAATAATTAACGTTCTCTGTTTCCGATCTGTCCATCCATCAGCCATAATAGAACATCCAAATACCCTCCACTCATCCTCGTATGTCTTCATCATGTCTTTTACTTTAGTGACTTCATTATTTAACAAAGGGACACGAATCTCATGGTAACTCGGTGGCTTCAATCCAACTCCAAACAGTCCAATAGATTCCACCATTATCGCAAAAGTAGGATGTTTTACAGTATTGAATGAGATAGTTACATCGTACATCCATTGAGCTATATGTTTACAAGCTCGCCCTCTCAACTCCTTCTTGCAAGCTTCATTAATAGAAGTTTGTTTCATCTTTTGTTCAGCTCCTTTTTTTGCCTCTACATTGCCAACAGTTGGAACAAAGAACACATCTATTGGTCCTTTAGTTCGAGGTCTCTTGGAGAAGCCTTCTCTTTTATGAATCTTGCCCACATTGGCTTCCATTTCTTCATCACTGCCAAATGTGTCGATATCTGCAAAGTCAGGCAATGTTTGGTTGTCTTTGTTGCTTGCACTTGCTTTTTTCTCCATGTATTCTTGAATTTCGTTGCGCACATGTAGGGTCTTTTGAGACAAGATTTTGCATTTCTAAATCCCCCAACAATATGTTGTTTAACACAATAAATTCCACCCTTCGTGACTTTATCACAAAAAATGCAAGTCAAGTCGTTTTTATTGGCGGAAGAAATCTGACGCACGTACTTCCAGCATGGATCAATCCTTGATTGGATGGTGGATGAACCAGAACCACTTGCATCCATTTTCAGAGCTGGATGCTGAATTAATTTTCAGAGCTAAATAACAAATAATACGTAGCATGCAAAAATTTGGGTCAGTAAGAAAAGGAATAACAGAATTAATTTTATATGTTCATAATACAAAAACCTTTTAGGTGTACTTAAGCAAAAAAAAGAATAGACATAATGTTACGTTGTATTATTTATGGATACAAGGCACAACAGCATGAACAAGCATAACCACACCATATGTTGCAAAATGATGTTGGATTATTATGAGGGTATCATAAATCATCATCTATTACTGAAGTAACTGAACATAAATTTAAAATTATAACTCACAAGTTACAATTTATCAATCATCACTCATAAATATAAAGGGGTCAAGGACAAAGCAACAATATTGGTACAAGTATAGAAATTTAACTAGCTTCAATATTCAATAAACAATAGCAATATGTTGACACTTGCCACATAATTGTCATCATAACATAAAGAGAACAACAATGAGAATTGTTGAATAACCATAACAATAAAAACAGTGAACTGGGCTTCATCCAGTTCACTGTAAACTGGGCTTCATCCAGTTCACTGTTTTAGGGTGAACTGGTGAGCTCGGCTTCATCCTAGTAAAACTTAGAAAAATTTAGAAAGAAAAACTTAGAAAGAAAAAAGAGGAGAAATGGAGAAAACATTGAATGTTCTTACAAGTAAAACATAGAAAAAAAATTCATCACAAATAATCATAATAGCAATTAAAAGAAGAAAGAATAGGAGAAATGGAGAATGAATCTTACAATTAAAGGAGGAGATGAGAGGATGAAGGAGTTTCCGACGAGAAATCAGTGCAGGAGAACGGCGTCGACGACCAGCTAATCCTTCTTCTGCGTCTCCGACGAGAAATCAGTGACTCCGGCGAGATGAGCGGTGGCGACTCCGGCGAGAATAAAGGAGGAGAGTGGAGGAATCGGGGACGGGAATCGGCAGTCGGGGAAGCAACTCCATCCTTAACCCTAGATGCTTGTGGGGAAATGAAGTGAATCGCGATATAAGGTCGCACCTATTGCCTTAACCCTAGATGCTTTTAGGTTAAAACCGGTTCATGCAATCAGGTGCGCCTGAACTGCAGGCACGTGGGGCGCGCGCCTAGGCACTCCTGAGGCACATCACCCGTCTTGGGCTTGCTAAGGCGCACCGTATTGCGCCCCATGCGCCTGGCGCCTCAGGCGTGCCTAGGCGCGCGCCTTGATAACATAGCTTGCTACGCATATCAGATTCAAATTCCCAAGTGTACTCCTCAGACTTGTCATGCATCCAAAATACTCTTACTAAAGGAATGATTCTCTTTCAAAGCTTACATACTTGATACTCCACGATCTTAGCGGACTCGACCGGATAAGAAAGATTGACCTTAGGAATCACAAAAAAATTTCAATTAGCTCGAAATTGAGAGATAAAACTCGAGAATTCGATAGCGAAAAAGATCTTTGCACGAAGAGAAGGTGGAACACCGAAGAGGAAAAGAAGATGAATGACGATTGAGTGTTAACAAAAGTAGATCGCTTTGGAGATAAAAGAGCACAAAGCAGTCCTGAAGTAATTCAGCAGAATAATTTATAAGAAGACCCTCGAGCTTTGTTATACAACTGGAGAAATAGGCCTAGTATTCCATTGTTTGCGACACTGATGCTTAGGAGCTAACTAGAAGGAGATACTAGAGGTCCGAATAAGGATTGATACAAATAACCGTGACTTGAAACTAGAGATTCTAACACATTCCATATCGTCAGATACATAAATCATGTAATAATTATAGCATTTTCAATGGACAACTGCTATTAATGATCATGCAAATGCAACAATGAGATCATATGCGATGTCAAGCAAATAGTAAATCCATCTTTGTAAAATCATTATTGTTGTTCCACACATGTCATGTTAAGTGTCAATTTTGCTTAACATGTCATGCATATTATGATACTAATACCATCGCGTTTGAAAATATTAAACTGCCTATAACTATTTAATATTCACAAGTGCTGTATATCCTAGTTGAAATTCATATCCACAAAACTGTTAAGTTTGTCTATAACTCCTTAACATTTTTGTGCATATTACTCATGCTTATGAGTGTAGTGTGTGTGTATTTAAGCAACAAACAATAGATAATGACAAGGTGAGTGAATGAATGATGCATATATATATATATAATGAAATTCAAAATATGTGAAAATTATAAAATATTTGATCTTTAGAAGCTCAACTTAGTTCTGATACCAACTGTCACGACAGATTTAAACAATGGTCAAAGTGCGCTTCGGACGGTTCGTGTTGCCACGGGTATGGACGGAAAGAAAATTCATGTCTATTAGGCGGGTGCTAAGATACTGATATTTAATTTCAAAATAATTACTTTTGAGTAAAATAGATTGTTTTATGCAGAAGTTTTAAAATATGACAGTGAAAATTTAATGCACATGTATTTTAATAAATCTCATGATACAAGTTCTAATACAATTTTTATGCAATAACAATTTCAGATGAATGAACATGCAAATAATATCAAATTCTAGTACATATATTATTTAACCTAGCAGTTGTCCATGATAACGAAGAAAATGACTAATCATAATTATTACATAAAAGAAATATTCAACAGTAAAGAAAACAAAATGCAAAGAACCTAAGACAACGAGAAGATAAACTTCCAGAAGCAGGAGTTTGATGCAGATCGGGCTCGAGATAGTAGGCGACGCAGTCACGGACGGTAAGACAAACTCCAAAACAAGAAGGAAAAAGTTTCAGATCATTGAAACAAAAAGCGAGCAAAGTAAAAATAATGTACAAGCAGAGGAATTAGAAATGTACGTGCACCAGTTTTCATGAAGCAAAACTAACAAGATAGGCAAGTAAGAGACAGACAGAAACAATTTAAATTATTACTCTACTCCGGAGTATAACATAGATTTGATCACGTAATGACATAAGCTTTAAACAGTGAAAGGTGTAAGTGTTTCTATTTGATGCACATGATTCTTGTACAAGTTTAAATGCAAAGCTTATCAAAAAATTTGTGCTTGTTATGAGCATTCATTGGTTCCCGTTACAAGTCAAGTGGAAACTTGGGTCAATGTGCCACATCAATTCAACACTATCTTTTAATGATTGTTTTTGACATTAATGAATTTAATGATTCATGATTTAGTGATTCCTAGCAGGAAAGGATTTACATCAAAAAGAAGAATTATGTTATGGAACAATATTTACCCAAGTCTTCCAACCAAACATGCATAAGAAGCAAAGATCTGATGACACCCAAAACTAGATAGCGAGTTTTAAATTTTGGGGGTTCAAGAATTCGCGAGTGGTAAGATTACTATTCATCGTTTTGTGGATAGCAAATGCTCATCTAGATTAATTCATTTTAAGACACGATTATCTCCCAAGTAATTATTTGTACGATCTGGACATCATATAAAATCACAAATCATCTAATTGCTAAAAGAAATCTTAATAATTATCATTATAATATTTGTTTGTCATGCAATAATCTACCATACTTCTAATTATACATCAAATGAGAAAATCACTCATCTAAGCGAATATCCAAACAAAAATATCTACGATCACAAACTCATATTATTCCAAACATATTAAACCCTAAATTATTAACTTATCAGATTGGGCATTCAAGATTCCAATTCATTTGACATATCAATATATTCAAGAATGAAGTCATGTAATCATATGAACAGATGCATTAAATTAAACTCAATGTTTGTAAGAGAGAATGATCTCTACTTGTCTTAAGTAAGCTAAATCTGACGGCAACAGCTGAGCGGCGCAAGAAAAATCAGAAATCCTATTTAAGCTTGTTCAAGAACGATGAAGCGATATTTGACGATAAGAAAAACCCTACGATAACACATGCATTTTCATCAAAAACTTAAACAAGAGAGGGTTTAGAGATTTACCTTTCTCAAAGGTGTGGGGAGAGGAGATTACCATGCGGAAATTGGGGATTACGACGCTTAAGTCACGAAAACCCTAAATTGGAGAGAAATTTGAGCGATCCCACCAAATGAAACAAGGAGCGGCGCCGGAGATCAAAAATACAAGTGGTTAGACAATTACATTGGGGGAAATCTGAATCGCAAGTATACAGAATTTGGAGACAAATAATTTCAAAGAAAGTTAGGGAAATCTGAATAGAGGAGGAAAGAGGGGAGATTCTTATCCAAGGAAACCAAATCCATGCCCAGGGAGGAGAGGGGAGGAAGCCCTAGGCGTCCCTCTCGCAAAACCCAACCAAGACGACGAAGGAGAGGGCTGTCGAAGGGAGGAAAGGAGTTGTTAGAGGAATAGGAGGTGGCTGCCGGCCTTGAGGAGGAGGAAATGACTGTTGTTGCTTGGAGAGGGAATACTGGTTGTAGCCGGCCTAGGGAGAGAAGAGCTGGCAGGCTTCCTGCCTCGGTTTGAGGGATAGGAGGGGCAGGAGGAGAGTGTCAGCTTGGGAAGAAGAAGCAGGGGGACTGCCGGCCTGGGTGGGGGACGCCCAAGAGGGAGGTGGCGAACTGGAGACACGGCAATGGGGAGCGGGAGACAAGATCGGTAGCGGTTTGCGGGAATCGGTGGAAAAAATAGGCGGGATCGGGTTTGGCAGCGACTACCGGAGACGGGAAAATAAAAACCCTAGGCCAAAATAGAATAAGGAAATGGGGGGTGCTCGGTTATGAATTAACCTTTGTTTGGCGCGGCGTTTAGAGAGCTGCACACCGCGGATTTTAAATCTGCCCCGCCAAACAAAAAAATAACACCCGCTGTTGAAATCGCTTACATGGTAAAATCGCGAAAATCTTGCGATTCAGAGTTGTGAATTTTTTCACGACTCCTGAATCACGCGATTCGCTATTTTCGCCCTTACTCGCCTCATGTCGCCCTAAACTCCTTCGAGATGTTGTCGGACAGCCGCTGCCATGATCACCGCCAGCCTGAGAGCAGCAAGCTCGCCGCCCAGGCTGTCGGAAAAGCCCATCGTCTTCTCCCTGATGCGCCTGAAAGCCCTAGCGGTACCATAGGATAGCCGCTTCCATGATTCAGAGTCGTTCTTCTTCTCCATTCCAGTTTCACCGAAGCAGTCTGAAATCAATTTTTTCACCATTCCGTTTGTATTTTTTGTTTAATTGATGATTTTCCTGGTTCTGTGATGGCAAGATGCCTTTTTGAGTTTCTGGTGAGATTAGATAGGTGAGAATATTATGTAATTTTCCTCCAACAATTTTTTTCAGTATTGTGTTTTCTGGAGATGAAACGGTCTTGATAATGCAATGTTCTAATCTTTTTTGTATATGATATCAATCAATAGATCCATTTGTTATTGATTACTGTTATTTTTTTCTCTAAATAAAAAAATGATTGCACATCGAGCTGTTTAGCCAAACATCTTAAAGAACATCTTCGTTTGAAACCACACTGCAAATGTTGTTCTTCCAAACAGTTTCACGGATTCTGCCTCCACTCTCCAAAACAGCTGATTATTCCACCACTGCTTCTCACCACTGCTTCTCTAGTCGCCCCCACCGCGCCAAACAGAGCCTTAGAGGGGAAGATTTTGGTTATTTTTCAAATTGTCATTAGCTTCCAAATCAAATAAAAAATCCTCTTATTTTAATCTTTAAGTATAGGTTGTTACATTATGATCAAACAAAACTTGCCGAAGTTCATAGACACTTTATCAAGTATCACCTTGAAAAAGGCAATGGTTGCACTCCGTTTGTTCAATCTCAAGATCAACTTGCAGACATCTTTACCAAGTGTTTGAGCTATGACTTGTTCAAAAACAATATTATCGAATTGGGAATGTTTGGCATATACTCTCATCTTGAGAGGGAGAGTTAAATTAAATCATTATTTGCAGCATATTGTAAAATGTCCATTATAAAAGGCCCATTTCTTTTTCTTATCTTTGGGTCTTCCCCCATTGTGTATAAATAGAGGGCTTTACCCCCAAAATGAAGGATTAAGCTCATTATTTTCCGTCGAACTCAAGATTCTCAAAGAATTGAGTAAAGCAAAAATGAGATATAACTCTATGTGCCCTTGTTGTACATCTTGTAAGGGGTACCATCATTATCATTATTTTATTTTGCATCAGAGCAGTAGAACCTACTCTAAATAGTGGGATAAAGCTATAGATGAAGATGATCATGGGTATTTGCTTTGTAGTTCTGCTTTATTTGGTATTCAGACCTAAATATAAGTTCTCTTTATGATGAAAATGATTTGAACAACCATCATTATAATTAATAATAAACTTATCCTATTGATTTGGGGTCAACTTTATAAATCTTAAAATTTTGTCTGTCCCTATCAAGTGTTTTCATAGGTGTTGAACCTAGACTAGACACATCATCTTTTTAACAATATTCATCCATACTTCCTTGGGTCTTCCCTTCACCAATCTAATTTGAGACTAACTTTTTCTACTTGTTTTATTGATGCATTTTCTAACTTTCTTTTTGCATTTAATTATTTAACTCTATTTTTTTTCTTATTGATGGATTTACCAAACATCCATCTTACAGTTCTCATTTCTATCACACTCAACTTAGATGTCAATAAAATGTTTATTGCCTAAAATTCAATTTCATACTACAACATTGATCTAATAATTGATTTATAAAAATTACTTTAAAACTTCAAGGTATTTCCTTCCCACTTAGTACTTCCAATGCATTTTTCAATGCTAAGGAATGTTGGCCTTTGGATTTTATTAATTGTTCATGGTATCAATCTATGTTACACTCATTCTTCACCAAATTATTTTGCCTTATAAATTTAAGTTTTGATTAGAAATATCAATAGTCAAAGGTGGTCAAACATATGCTTAGTTTTGTTTTGGCACAGGGGATCCTCTTTACCAGGATGGCGGGCAACCAAACTTGCTTAAAACTGAAACTGCAATGGACAGTTTTGCAGAGGACGGGTATGGCCATCTTTCATAACTTATTTTGGTAATTATTTGACTTGTTGCATACCACTACAGTTTGCTTAAATCATTGAGAAGGTAATTATGGAGCCATGTTTGGATTTAGTTTATTTTCATTTTATTTTTTTATTTATTTTTTATTTTTTACTTTTTGTTACTTAAAAGAAAAACATAAATGGATCTTTTATTTCTAGTTCCACATGTTTAGGAGTACAAATAAAACCAAAATTGATTTATACAACAACAAGACCGAATCCTTTTTCCCACCATGGTGAGGTTGGCTATATGGATCCTTTGTCACCATTGCACCCTCTCTTTACTCATAATTTCACTAATGCCTAAGTACATCATGTCTTTCCTTATAGTTTCATTCCAAGTCTTTTTTGGTTTACCCTACCACTATTTAACATGCCTAGTGGATAAACTCTCACAATGCCTAAAAAGTTCCTCTAATGGTCTCCTTTGTACGTGTTTTAACCATCTTAATTGAGCTTCTCGCATCTTCTCTATAATTGGTGGCACTCTCATCTTATTCCTGATACATTCATTCATAATCTTATGCAGTCTTGTTTGTCCACACATCCACCTAAGCATTCTCATCTCCGTAACTCCCATTTTTTACTCATGTACACAATTCGCTGCCCAACACTCAGAACCGTAGAGCATCGTTGGTCTAATTGCAGTACGGTAAAACTTGTCTTTAAGTTTTAATTGTACTGTACGATCACATAAGATCCGTGACACACCTCTCCTCTTCAACCAACCTGCTTGAATTCTATGTATCATATCTTTATCTACCCCTCCATCGTTTTGAACTATTTATCCCAGATATTTAAAGCACTCACTGCGAGAAATATCTTGGTCACCCAACTTAATGATGGAGTCATCTGTCCTTCTTGCACTACTAAATTTAAACTCCATATACTCCGTTTTTGTCATGCTCAACCTAAAACCCTTTTTTTCTAAAGTGTCACACCAAGGTTCAAGTTTCACCCATGCGCATCTCATCGACCAAAACAATATCATCTGCAAACAATAAACACCAAGATATTGCTTGTTCGATATGTCCGGTGAGCCCTTCTAAGACAAGGGTAAAGATATAATGGCTTAAAGCTAACCCTTGATGTAAGTCAACTGAACAAAATTGATTTATATTTGGTAACTTTATTTAGTCCGTAATTAATACAATCTAAATATTATTGTCGTTAATAAAACTTATCAAAGACCTAATTAATCTTGGGCACCATCATATTCATTAATTAATTAATAAATTCTGAAGTTAATCAATAATTTAATCAATCCATTCATTTAATTAATATTTTAATTACGACACTTATTATGCAACATCCGAAACCTAACTTCTTGGTAGTTAACTATGCTTGTTTTTAATTGATACTTCCAATTATAATTAACCCTCTGGTTGACGATGAAAAAATATTTGCCCATAAAAGCATAATAACAGAAGACTCTTTGCTTTGTTTCGCTGCCAGCCAACCCCTAAAATTAGGATTGAATTCGAATGGCAAGAACAATATAGTTAAGTACTAATTAAATGTTGGAAGCTTTTTTAATATCATAATAATTGATTTCTAAGTAGCATAAGTAATATTCTAGTTGTCAATTTCTTCAACAAATTACTCTTTCAATTAGTTATCTTATGTTTAATTGCCATAATAAAATACTAATAATCTTTAATGCTCTTAACTTGTAACAACCCGATTTTATGTTATAATAATAATGGTAATGATAATAATAATAAACCTAATAACCATCCTATTATAACCCGAGCCAGCCTTCCCCACATATATTTCTCCCGTCGGCTAGGGCTTTTCTCTCGCGGCTCCTGTTTCCGTCGTCCGCCCCTGTATCTCCTGCCGCCGCCGCTTGTGCCTTCCTCTGCAAGGGCCGGCAGCCTCTTGTTGTCCTCCTCCTCTCCAGGCGTCGATCTTCCTCCTGTCATGCCGACAGGAGCTCTGCCTCCTCCAGCAGCCGCTGCATCCAGTTCTTCTCGCCTCCTGGTGGCCGGCAGCCGCCGCCTCCTTTACTCCAAGGCCGACAGCCGCCTTCTCCTCCTCCGGCATCCCTTATCTCTCCGTATTGATCGAGATTTGTGTAAGAGAACATCTAGAGTTTTCTCCTCTCTCCTCCTTGAGCCCGGTTTTTACTCCTTTTGGTAAGATTCCTCCTCTCCTTCTCTATTCAGATTTCTATGAACTTTTCTTGGAATTTTTTGTCTCCAAATTTTGTATAACTATTGTGTGTTTTGTATTTTCCGGCGCCGCTCCTCGATTCAATTGGTGGGACTCATGTGAAGTCCTCTCCAATTTAGGATTTTCCCTACCCAAGCGCCGTCAAGTCTCCGTCTCTGCGTGAAATCTCTTCTCCCCTCACTCTTGAGGGAGGTATATCTCTTAGCCGCCTCTGATTCAATTTTTTAGCGAATAATTGCATGTTAGCGTAGTGATAAATTATTGTGTCGCTTTCATCGTTCTTGTACGGGTTCAAAATAGGGTTCTTGTTTTTGCTAGCGTCGCTCAGCCGTCTTCGTCAGATTCAGGCTCATTTTAAGGCAAGTAGAGATCTCTCTCTTGCAACATTGAGTTTATTTTATTGCATCTGTTCTTTTAACTGCTTGGCCACATCCTTAAATATATCGATCTGTCAAATGAATTGATATCTTAAGGGCTCAATCCGATAAGTTAATAACTTAGGGTTAATATGTTGGAATTATATGAAATTGTGATCGTAAATGATTTTTACTTGGATACTCGTTTAGATGAGGGATTTGCTCAATTAAGATAAAACTGGAAAAACAATAGATTGTTGGGCATGCATAATAAGTGTCTTAATTGTAATTGTTAATGATTCTGGATTGTAAACAAAGTGATGATCTGCGATTTTATACAAAGGGTCGTATCGAATATTTGTTTACTTGGAAGACGGGTCGTGACATAACTAAATTACTATGTATCACTTTCTAGCCTAATTAAATAAGTTAGTGCTACTTATTCTGGCTTGCTAATCTTTTAGCTAATTGTACTAGATCCAATTTGCCTTAACAATATTAAAACCTAATGATCTAGGTTAAAGCTTTCTTTATGATGGAGAACCAGGAATGATGGAAAGCTCCAACTTTTCATTCATCCAAAACTAGCTGCCCCAAATTACAATTCCCAAGTGTATATAACTAGTGTTTGGAAAACATTAAGTATACAAATAGGTCCCAAAAGAAGACATTACAGAAATAAAAATGTGTTAAACATAAAAATGAAAGAAAAGGCAAACTCATTGCAATCATCGATTAATTAGCTCACTTCCATTTTCGATGAGTCATGGCAGCTTCATTCTCCCTGTGATGGAGAAAATCGTTCGAGAGTTAAAGATTCAACGTTTATATGACTTCACCATTCTCATAGAAAACAAATAAGCCAAAAAGTTACATGCCGAGGACACATTCTATGCTTTTTATAAATTAATGTTTATGCATTATACTTGATCCACTCGAGAACACACAATATCATCCATATTTCCATAGTGATAATAGGGTGAATACAATGACCAAGGGTGTTTGGGATGTCACTTGCACACAATGGTATTATCCATCCAACTACATGTGTCAATACCTCTAGTCAAAATGAGGTTGTTGAACGAAAAAATAAGTAACTCCTTGAGATTACCAGGTGTCTTTTGTTACCATGTACATTCCCAAATCATGTTGGGGAGAGGCTGCATTGACTGTGACACCTCATCAAGCATTTTTCATCATATCAATCATTATGCTACACATTATTCTTTTGTTCTCTAAATTCTCGATGCACACATCTGATATTCCTCATTGTGCTTTTGAGTGTTTGTTTTGTTCAAATTTCATCAAATGAATTGTTGCAAATTTGATGTGCTATCCCAAAAATACGTTTGTATTTGGTACTCATCTATCACTAAAGGGTATTGTTGCTACCATCATGTCTACACCTTATGCCCATCCTATATGGAATCTTATACCAATAAGATGAGAATAATAATCGCATGCTATTCATCCACATATGGGGATATAAATAGTAATACATAATACAAGGATAAATGCTATCCGCACACCACCATCCAACATAACCAATACTCTCCCTCAAGCTGGCGCGAAGAGATCAAGCAAGCCCAGCTTGGCATAAGTAGAGAGAAGTCTGGAAGGCCCAACCGCCTTGGTGAAGGCATCTGCAGTCTGCTCGGCGGAGGGAACATAGGTCGTGGCAAGAGTCCCTGAACGAATGTGCTCCCGGAGAAAATGAATATCAACCTCGATATGCTTAGTCCTCTCGTGCAGAACAGAGTCGGATGCTAGCATGAGAGCAGACTGGTTGTCACACACCAGCGTCGAGGAACTGGAAGGAGGAAAGCCCAGCTCGGTCAAGAGAGTACGAAGCCAAAGGAGCTCCGTGGCTCCATGGGCCATAGCTCGGTACTCAGCTTCAGCAGAGGAGCGGGAAACGACACTCTGCTTCTTGCTCTTCCAGGAAATGAGATTGCCACCATAGAAAGTACACATCCCTGAAGTAGAGCGCCGATCAGTGATGGAACCAGCATAGTCAAAATCTGTGTAACAGATAAGTCCGGGAGATGGGGACGAATGGTAGAAGAGCCTGAGGCCAGACGATCCCTTCAAGTAGTGAAGTATCTGAAAAATTGCATCAAGGTGAGAAGTACGGGGGGCATGCATGAACTGGTTGACCACACTCACAGCAAAGCTAATATCTGGGCGAGTGTTGGTCAAGTAGACAAGCCTGCCAACAAGATGCTGGTATCTGCCCGGATCAGGGAGAGGGTCGCCGGATTCAGTGTGTAAGCAGTGGTTCGGATCCATGAGTGTAGATACTGGAGAGCACCCAAGAAGGCCAGTATCACTCAAAAGGTCGAGTGTATACTTGCGCTGAGACAAGGAGATCCCCTGCTTGGATCTGGTCACCTCAATTCCGAGAAAGTACTTCAGAGGTCCCAGATCTTTTACCTCAAATGTCGTCTGAAGCACCTCCTTAATCCGAAGAATACCCGAGTTGTCATCACCAGTAAGGAAGCCCTTCGCGACAAGGCGAGCCTTGTAGCGTGCAAGAGACCCATCAGCATTATACTTGATTGTGTTGACCCACCGACACCCAACAGTCTTCTTGCCGGTGGGAAGGGGGACCAAACGCCAGGTACCAGCCCTCTGTAAAGCCGACATCTCAGCCTCCATAGCCGCCACCCACTCAGGATGCTGGAATGCCTCAGTCGTCGAACTCGGAATCCTGATCTGATCGGTGGCAGTCAGGAAAGCCCGGTAACCTGGGGAGAGACGCTGGTAGGACACAAAGCTAGCGACAGGATGGTCAGTAACGCAAGAACGCTTACCCTTGCGAAGTGCAATAGGCAAGTCAGAAGAAGGAAGAACATCACCTGTCAGAGGATATGGCATCAGGTCCTGTGAGCTGGGCTCTACCAGCGGAGTACGAAGGATAGGGTGAACATGTGAGGGCCCACGTGGACCCCGGGTATATGTCTGAGCCGGAATCGAGTCGTGTAACGAAGCAAGGGGAACAGGGGCCGGCTGTGGTGGAGTGGAAGGAGGAATGGGAACTGGAGCAGGCTGTGGTGGTGGAGGGATACTGTAGAAGGGGGTATCCTCAAAGAACGTCACATCCATGGAGTGAAATGTCCTGCGAGAAGTGGGGTCAAAACAACGATATCCCTTGGATGAGGAGGAATATCCCAAAAATAAGCATCGGATAGCTTTGTTATCAAGTTTAGTCCGAGTGGGACTACGGTCTTGGACAAAACACACACATCCGAACACCCGAAAGGGAATAGGAAACAAAGGGCGGCTTGGATATAGGAGGCTCAGAGGAACCCGACCCGCTAGAGGTTGGCAAGGCAGACGGTTGACCAAAAAGGTCCCCGCAAGAAGAGCAGCGCTCCAAAATAACTTGGGGACATGCGAACCAAGGAGAAGGCATCGGGTCACATTCAGGAGATGACGATTTTTGCGTTCTGGCAGTCCATTTTGTTCGGGAGTGTAGGGACACGAGAATTGATGAAGGGTTCCTTGGCTAGCAAGGAAAGCAGAAAAAAAGGAAGAAGTATACTCCCCGCCCCATTATCGGAGCGAAGAATCCGGATACGTGAGGAAAACTGAGTAGCAACCATATGAGAAAACTGGGTATAAAAATCAAAAACATCAGATTTTGCACGCATAAGGTAAACCCAACAGCAACAAGTAAAATCATCTATAAAAGAGACAAAGTAACGAACTACGAAGCACAGATACTTAAAAATGGGCAACGTATCGACTCGAACGCGTATCGGATACATGAAACACCCGGAAACGCGTGGAAACACGTATTTAAAATTGCAGGAAACACACTTAAAAATAAAAAATAAAATTATTTCGGATTCGCGTATCCCGTTGGGGGGATATGCGAATCTCACGATATAGGCGGCTCGAGCGTATTTCATTTTCATTAGGTATTTCATTTTCATTAGGTATTTCTTCTTCTTCTTCTGCACCCTTTTCTTCTTCTGCAGCCTTTTCTTCTTCTGCACATTCTTCTTCTTCTTCTGCACTTTTGCACCTTCTTCTTCTTCTTCTTCTGCTTGTTTCCTTGAATGTTATTTATAGCATTATATGAAATGTCAATGATATATAATATATTCTTATTTAATTTTTTCGTTATATGTACTAATAGTTTATTAGTTGTTTTATTCTTATATTAATTAGTACTTATATTAAAATAATTAAAAACGTTTCCCGTATCCTTATTTTTTTAAAAATCACACTTCCCGTATCCGTTTCGTATTGTATCCCGTATCCCGTTTCCGTCCCCGTGCATCATAGGTAACGAAAACCATCATAAGATACAACCGGGGCAGGCCCCCAAACATCTGAATGAACAATCTCAAAAGGTGCAGAACTACGAGAAATAGATACAAGATAAGAAGTGTGTGTGTGTTTGCTAAGCTGACACACATCACACTGAAACGGGTGCTCAAATGAGACACTCGGAAACAGGGAGGACACAATCTTAGGGTTTGCATGTCCCAATCTGGCATGCCAAAGAGAAGATGTAGTAGCAACAACAGCAATGGATGGTGGTGGAAGACAGGGTGATGGTGTCTGAGGTGGGAGATCCAGCTGGTAAAGCCCGTCGCGCTCACGGTCGTAGCCAAAAGTCCTCTTCGTGGTCAAGTCCTGAAAAACACAGCCAAAAGGGAAAAATGTCACCGAGCAGTGTAATGTACGAGTCAGTTGACTAACAGAAAGAAGATTTAAAGCAAGCTTGGGAACATGAAGAACTGATCCCAAGGTGAAGGAGGGTGAGATAGGAACGGTGCTCTGGTGAAGAATGGGTGTCACAGAGCCATCAGCAAGGCGAACCTGCCGATGGACACTCGGAGACACAAGAGAGGAGAAAAAGTGTTGCTCACCAGTCATATGATCAGTGGCCCCAGAGTCAATCACCCAAGGGGAGGAATGCCCCTCATGAGTGACATGAAGGGCCGGCGAGGTACCTGATGCAGATGCCGAGGTCGACGAGAACGACGAGGAGGCAGGAAACGACTGAGCAGAAGGAGGCTGAAATGAAGATTGCTGCTGAAGCTGAGACTGAAGTTGCTGCACCTGAGCCATAAGCTGACTCCAGTCAGCGGAAGAAGTCCCGGAAGAGGTACTGTAATCAGGCTGGCCTCTAAAGTCGGAAGAAGTAGCGGCGACGGTACGAGTAGCGGAAGACTGCTGGCGCAGGTGAGGAAAGAGTAACCAGCACCTGGCCCTCTCATGACCAGTCCGCAGGCAGTGCTGACATTGAACAGCAGCAAACGGGCTCCCGCGGCCACCCACACGGCCACGGGGGGTAGAAGTCCGCCCCCCTCGCACAGAAGAAGAACGACCAGACGCCAGGGCTGAATGATCCGGAAGAGGAACGGTAGCAGGAATGGAAGAGACAGCAGTCAGGCGGGCACGGCGCTCATGCTCCTCAACCATGGAGTAAGCATCCAAAATATCAGGAAGAGGGTTCATGCGGACAATATGAACCCTAATCTGCTCAAATTCGGGCCGCAAGCCCATCAGGAACTGGTAGGTCTCCCGCTTCTCCTGGCGACGCTTGGCAACAAGCAGATCCTCGGGATGGGGAAAAGCACTAAACGGCTCGAGGTCTGAGAGTTCCTGGAATCTCCCAGAGAGAAAGGTAAAGTACTCGTTCACGGAACGGTCCCCCTGACGAGCTGTAGAAATCTCCTGAAATATAGAATAAAACCGCGTATCAACGCGGGTGTGGCCGTAGGTACGCGTCAAGGCAGCCCAAAGAGACGGCACAGAATCAAACCGCATAAACTGCTTGTAAATCCGGGGCTCCATGGAGCATTGAAGCCACCCGAGAATCTTGAAATTTTCTGTGCGCCATTGACGGATAGCCTTGTCGTCGGTAGGTTGTGGAACACCATTAGGTTCAAGACAATCGAGCTTGTCATGTCCGGCAAGATGAACTCGCACGGAGTTGGACCAAGTGATAAAATTCCGTTCATTGAGAAGAGAGGTAGTTATGCGACGAGCAAAGCCATCAGTCGAAGTAAGAGAGGAGGAATCCATGGGGGAAGAGGAAGCCCCCTAAACACAAGGAGAAAATCTGGAATTCATGGGGGAAGAGGAAGCCCCCTAAACAGAAGAAGAAAATCTCATCCCAAAGGGATAGAAAGACCAACGGTCACAGAGCAAGCGACGGAAGGGGCGACGGCAGCGGTTTCGGACGGTAGCGGTTCCTGACGGTAGCAGCGTGCGGCGCAGGCGGGAGACGCGGGAGACGCGTCGTGCGGGATGGCCTGCGGATCACATCGTCTTGGACGGGGCCGGCGTGAGGTGCAGGTGGCGGCGCAGGCGAGCGGCGAGCGGCCATAGCGAGCGGCGCAAGCGAGCGGCGAGCGGCGCGGACGGCATGCGGGACGAGAGTATCGGGCTAGGGTTATGCCGACCTCCTCTGATACCAAATAAGATGAGAAAATAATAATCGCATGCTATTCATCCACATAGGGGGGATATAAATAGTAATACATAATACAAGGATAAATGCTATCCGCACACCACCATCCAACATAACCAATAATACCTCCCCTTCTCAGATCCTACATTGCAAGCACATTCTTGTTGAGAAATTTTAGTCAAGAAATCACTTAATCTTTTCTTAGTAAGAAAATTCTTATTACCTTTATTTTGAATTTCTTGATACATGGACCAAAGGGCCACTTTTCTTGATGACCACCAAGAGTTCTCTTTTCTCATTTGGCTGACACTCTCTGTGGATTCTTCTCCAAAATAATTGCAACGAGAGTAAGAAAGGTTGCTATTGCATTATGGGGGATTTATAGCTAGAAAATTTGTAACTCCAATTAAATTTCTATTTAAAGATCAAAAGTTTAACTGGTATGTTAATTTTGTAACTCACCGTGAAGTGGCCGTACAAAAGCTTGAATGGTTTGAATTTTTTAAATCCTACTTCATTCCTTAATGGTTGGTGGCTAAATAAATGTTGCATCCACTTATTTTCTCGATGCAGAGATTGGCTATCTCACACACGATGAATCTATTTGTGGAGGACGTGCGATGCCCTACTCTTAGATGAAATGTAAGCGAGCACCCGATGAATACAATGGACCTATGACAAACCCTAAAATATAGATGTAAATGTATTCACGCTCGCAATCGGGTGAACTAATGAATGCTAACCCTAATGTGTTGTCAATGCAATACTCATGCAAGCAATTAACTCTCACACACAATTAATTAAATAATAATAAATTTAAAATACTTACGCATTTAACCTTAATTAAGCACAAATATTCAAGATGTGAGACGCGTGAGGGTGTAAACACAACTTGAATCTTGACGAGACACTTTAGAAAAAAAAGATTTTTGGTTGAGCAGAGCAAAGAAGGATTATATGGAGCTTAAATTTAGCAGTGCAAGTAGGATAGATGACTTCATTTTTAAGTTGGGTGATCAAGATATATCTCGTAGTGAGTGTTTTAAATATCTTGGATCGATGATTCAAAAGATGGAGGTGTTACAGACACACGAAAAAAAACTCAAACCCATATTAGAGGTGCGGGACTAAACACAATAAAATAGAATGTAGGCCTTTACGGTAGTCCTTTGCAATAGTCCTTTGTTATGCGGCTTTATAGTGGGTTTTAATTTAACTGTCCCCCTCAAGATAGGAGTATATATTGATCATTTCCCCCTTAAGATTAGAGTATATGGTGATCATTTTGAGCATAGAGATATTATTGGTAAAGGTATTGTAGCTCAAACTCTTGGTAAAGATATCTGCTAGATGATCTTTGGATTACCCGAACGGTGTGCATATGTTGCCTTTCTCCCGGTGATTCTTAATAAAATGTTTGTAAATTTCAACATGTTTTATTCTGTCAAATTGAACAGGACTATGAGCAATGCTGATAACAGTTTTATTGTCGCAATAGAGACGTATGACTTTTCTATCTTGTAGACCCGGATCCTGCATTATAGACTGAAGTCACAACCCCTCGCATATCTCTTGAGGCATTGATCTGTATTCAACTTACACAAAACATTGCTACCACATTTTGCTCCTTCTCCAGGTCACAAGATTCCCCCCAAAGAAAGAACGATGTCTTGTGGTTGATTTTCTGTCTCTTGGCTTCCAACACAGTTAGCAATTGTGTATGCTTTAATATTTACATGCTTATTTTGAGAGACTAAGATTCCTCGTTCAAGAGACTTTTTAGGTATCGTAGCACTCGAACATCAGTCTTTTAATGTCTAAATCGAGGAGAATGCATGTACTTGCTCAGAATTTTAACTGTATATGTAATATCAGAACGAGTGTGTGTGAGATAAATGAGCCTTCCTACCAATCTTATATAGTTATCAGAGTTCTCTTTCTCACCATCTTTATCTTCGTCAATTTTACTATTTGCTTCTGTTAGAAGATAGTAGAAAAGTATGTAAAAGCCCATTGTAATTGTGGCCCATTTATGAGCACAAGTTTGTCTTAGGTTTATTCCCGCATTGTATTTTTGGGATTTCTCTCTTCCTTTATATATGTACTCATACTTAAAGTTTATACAAGAAATACAACCCACAAGGTTCATTGCTCTCATTTTCTACATGGTATCAGAAGGATACGGTCCGGTCTGTCTGTTTCTTTCCGCCTAGTTCTCCTGTTAACCGGGCGGTTTGGTCTCCGGCTTATCTGCTCTATCTTGCGGCCTTCCCTATTTCTAACCGCGGCTTCCCGCGCGGTCAGTTGTTCTCTTGCCGCTCCTCTTGCTCTCTCTCGTGGCTTCCACCTCTTCTTAACTCCCCCCCCTCCGTTTTTATTAACCTCTCGGTCTGGTGGCCCCCCTTCCCCCTAACCAAGTGGTTTTCTTCTATCTTCTCGCCCGGCTTCCCGTCCTCTCGGTGCGGTCTCTTCTTCTACCCGCAGTCTCTCCTTTCTCCTTTTCTTATCGCGCGACTTCTTCCCTTGTCGCTGCGACCTCTTCTTCTCGTTGCGGCTTTCCGAACTGCTGCGAGCACCGCATCTTGGTCGCGGCACCTTTCTGTGTCGCTGGTGTTTTCACCGAGACCGTGTGGTCTCCCTTGCTTAAGTTGATGTGGCTTCCCTTCCCACTGCTGCTTTCCTATCCGCTGTGACTTTCCCTCCCGCTCCTCTCTTTTCCTTGGTCTTTATGGGCTTCCCGCACGGCCTTCTCTTGCCGCTGCGGCTTCTCTACCTGCTGCGGGCTCCGCATCTTGGTCGCGACCTCTTGCCGTTGGTGTGTTGACACCGAGACCGTGCGGCTTCTCTTCTTCTCCTCCGACCGCTTTCTTCAGGTTGTGGGTTGCCTCTCTTAGCCGTTGCGGCCTCTTTACCCGTTGCGGGCTCCGCATCTTGGTCGCGGCCTCTTGCCGCTGGTGTAGTGACACCGAGACCGTGCGGCTTCTCTTCTTTTCCGCTTCGCTTTCTTCAGGTTGCGGGTTGCCTCTTCTCGCTCGGCTACCTCTTCGTGCGTGGCTAGTTCTGCCCGCTGCGGTTTCTCCATGATGCTGTCTTTTGTCTGTTGCGGCTAGCTTCTTCCTGCGGCTTCATTGATTCTACCACTGCCTCCTGCGAGTCCGCTGGTGCTTCATCTCTGCCACCTCGGGCTGCTTCCTCTGCTACTGATCTTCGGGATGAACTCAGTATTACCACTATATCTCTCACTGGCAAAAGAAATTTTGTGGAATGGGTACATTCAGTTCGTCAGGTGCTCCAGAAGAAAGGACTGCTTCATCACTTGACTCGGGCTACTCCTACCCTTCCTATTGACGAGTGGCTTTGTGATGACGGTCATGTGCGATCCTGGCTTCTTAACTCTATGGATACCGAGCCATAAAGGATGGTCATGTATCATGACACGGCTAAGTTCATGCGGGAGGAACTCCACTCCTTCTATTCTGGCCAAAACAGCCTCCAGCATTTGTTTGACATCATCACTGATCTTCAATTTCTTGATCACGGGATACCTGGCGATATGACTTCCTTCGTTGCTAAGGCCAAGACATTTTTTGAGGCATGGATACAACACCAGCCTCCTACTATTGATCTGGTTGTCGAATGGGCATAAAAAGAAGCTGTCGGGATTTCCATGATGATGGCAAGGGTTCCTCTGCATCTGCACAGTGTTCGAGCTCAGATACTCTCCTCTGCCACTACTCCCTCTCTCTCTGATGTCTGCTCAATGCTTCTGAAGGTCACTCCGCCACCTGAGGCTCCTCTGTCTCCCTCTCCATCTCTTCTCCGGCTACCTTCACCACATCCCTCCACTCGTGGTACCTCGACCCGTGGGGGTCTCCATTCGTCTCGGGGACGGGGACATACTGGAAACCCCCCCCCCCCCTTAAATTCACTTTCTGTGGTCGGGAAAATCATCTGGTTGCTACCTGCTATCGTAAGCATGGTCTGCCACCCCACCTTGCTGCTTCAACAAAGGCCGAGTCTCCGCCCTTGGCTTTTACTTTGACTTCCTCAAATGCTCAGTCTGACATTGATGCTATCCGCACCCAGCTTCAGCAACTCCAAGGGGTGATTACTCGCTCCTCGGGCTCCATGGCTTCCATCGTCAATGAAGGTATAACCTGTCTATGTTGGAGTTCCCACTGGATTGTGGACTCTGGTGTCACCCACCACATTACTTGTCAGAATCCGCCGCAATACTTGGCCTCTCCTCATCCCAAGTTCATCACTGTCGCTAATGGTGACTCCACCCCTGTCTCCGGAGCTGCTAATATCCATCTCACACCCAACCTCTCCTTAACCTCGGTTCTTCATGTTTCGGGCTCCCCGTTCAACTTGCTTTCTATTAGCCGACTTACACGGGATCTTGATTGTCATTGTTGGGTATTGTATCCACAATGTACCTGATTTGAATAAGCCCCTGAACAAGCTAAGGTGAATTGACAATGTATTTGATTACTTGTCTTCAAGTTGTGCTTGCAGCTATTCTTCGCTAAGTACACACCAATGTCAGGGTGCAGTAGGTCAATATACACGGGTCTGTGCAACGTAATCTCTCGTTGAGCAGATCAGTGTGTTGGCTTACGTGTACTCTCTCTATTGGAGTGTACTTATTTTCAAGCACAGGGTTATGTAAGATCAAGAGCAGACAAGGAGCAAGGATGGGCCAAAGACCAGCTCACGGGAAGAAAGACGAAAATCGTCTAAGTACAAATCGACGAAGTGATTCTCGCCGATTCGACGAGAATCACTAGTGATTCTCGCCGATTCGTCGAGAATCACGAACTGATTCTCGCCGAATGCTGCCGGTTGTCTCGAAGCCGCCTTGAATTCTTCTAAGGCAGAATCATCGAGAATCACGAAGTGATTCTCGCCGATTCGTCGAGAATGACTCTGCATTCTCGACGATTCGGCGAGAATCAATTGTGATTCTCGCCGATTCTCACCGACTTGTGTTATCAGTGGAGATTGAATTCTGTTAAGTAGAATTCGGCGAGAATCGTAGTTGATTCTCGCCGATTCGGCGAGAATCACCTACGATTCTCGCCGATTCGGCGAGAATCACCTACGATTCTCGCCGAATTTGACTTGGGCAAATTCCTGCTGTTCTCTGGACCGGTCCAAGTTACCTGGATTATTTCAAACCGGACTTAGGTCTTCTTGTTGGTGGGGACCACAACGGTCATGTGGAATGACCTAATGTATAAATACCTCCGTATGGTTGAGCGGAAAAGACACGAATATACGATTCAAAAAGAAAGGCCGCCGACGTGACCTAGATCGCGCATCTTACTCCGCCGGCGTCGTCGCCGCTCGTGCAGTTGGTCGCCGTTGCTGATCACGGTTTCTTCCAGATCTCCCGCGACAGAAGCTTAGCCTAGCACAGCGTCTCACGCGTCTAACCAGAGATCTTTTGTCTCTTGATTCGTAGATCGGGAAAACCA
The DNA here is from genome assembly GCA_039513925.1 of Platanthera zijinensis. Lineage (NCBI taxonomy): Eukaryota > Viridiplantae > Streptophyta > Magnoliopsida > Asparagales > Orchidaceae > Platanthera > Platanthera zijinensis. Next base: position 71,122,996 of record CM077082.1, read on the forward strand.
TCCTCTTCCGAATCGATTGAGACGATCAATCCTAGTGTGACCGTTGGAAGACCTTGCTACCTTTGCTACGAAGGTTGAATCTCCATTGCATCGCCGCAGCACTCCGTTGTCGTCGCCAATCCCGAGAGCCAAGCCGCCGCCCTTTGCCGCCGTCGGTTTCGGGGAGATTCTCTCCGAGAGAGATCTAGGGTTGTGGATTCTTCGTTGACTTCAAGAACACGTCGTCGAACGAAGAGGGACACCTTAGTCTCCATAAGTTGTTTGTATTTCTAATACATTCTATTTTCAATTTCGTTGTAAAGGAACGATTGGTTCCTAGTTGTAAGGGTTGGGTGCAACCCGTGGTGTGAGAGTGGTGACTCCTACGTGTGGAAGGGTTCCTTCCGTTAGTGCAAGGATTGGATTTCAATCCTGTTTGTGAAGTGACCGAGTCGTCCCTGGTTGGGAGATAGGTCGAAGGGGGAAAGTGGACATACCCAAATCGGGGAACCACTATAAATTGTTTGAGTCTTTTCTGTGCTGTGTTGTTTGATTTATTTGTGCAGGTAAAACTTTAATTCCGCAAAAACGCTACAAGACACCTATTCCCCCCCCCCCCATAGGTGAAGCTAGTTGGCACTAGGTGGACTTTCAGTCATGTTTCAAACTCACCATCTTCTTTTGTTGTGCAGGATCGGCAAACGCGAAATATTATTGGTAGCGGGCGACTGTCTCATGGGCTCTATCTTCTTGATGTCCTTCCATTTACCCTTTCTGTCGTCTCCTCAGTTGAGTGGCATCGTCGTCTTGGACATGCTCCACTCCAGATTCTAAAGCAAGCTCTTTCGGATGTCTCTTTGAATGAGTTTACTTGTGAGTCATGTATCTTTGGTAAACAACATCGAGTTTCTTTTAGTCATGTCTGTAATCGGAGTAGTACTGCTTTATCTATTGTCCATTCTGATATTTGGGGCCCTTATAAAGTCCCTAGTGTATTTGGGTACCGCTACTTTGTTACCTTTATTGATGATTACTCTCGAGTGACATGGTTATATTTACTATAGGATCGTACCGAACTCACTTCTATATTCTGTACGTTCGTTATTGAACTTCGTACTCAGTTCTCTTCCCCGCTTAAATTTATCCGCACTGACAATGCGCAGGAATATACGAGCCGATTATTCGCCTCACTTTGTGCTGAATTTGGCATTATACATCAAACATCTTGTGCTTACACTTCTCAGCAAATGGTGTCGCTGAGCGCAAAAATCGGCATCTTCTTGATGTTGCTCGCTTCTTAATGCTTCAGATGCAGGTACCCATCGAATACTGGAACTTTGCAGTTTCGGCTGCGTGTAATCTCATAAAATTGTCTGCCTTCCTCCGTTCTCAACTTTGTCACTCCGTTTAGCCTCCTCTTTCCTTCTCAATCTCTGTTTCCTCTCGCACCTCGGGTGTTTGGGTGTGTTTGTTATGTCCATAACGTTGGTCTACCTATGGATAAATTTTTCCCCCGTGCAACCAAATGCATGTTCGTAGGGTACTCTCGCACTCAAAAAGGGTATGTGTGTTACTCTCCTGTCGACCGGAAAGTGGTTGTGTCCGCTGATATTACTTTTCTGGAAGACCAACCCTTTCTGTCATCCACTTCAGTACCTCCTAGTGTGCACCCTGTGCCTCGTCCTGCTATCCCAGTCACGACTTCTCTACCTCCTCTACTTCCAACACCCCACGTGAATCCACCTGCACCCAAACCACCTCTCATCCGTGTCTACATTCGTCGTAGTCTGAACTCCGGAGCCCAGCCACTACTACCGTCTACCAGTACTATCTCGCGGCCAGCTGACCCTGCCTCCGCCTCTACGGCTCATTCTCTGGCCAACTATATTTACCTATATCGGCTCTCTCCTCCTCCGCTCAAATTTACTCTTGCTCTTTCCTCTATTTTTCTGCGTAACACTGTGCAGGAGGCTCTCCAACACCCTGGGTGGCGTGCGGCAATGGAAGCTGAGATGTCAGCCCTTTGGGCTAATCATACTTGGGATTTTGTATCTCTTCCGTTTGCCCAGTTCTGCGTTAGCTGTAAATGGATCTTTGTCATTAAACATGCTCCGGATGGGACTATCGATCGCCTCAAAGCCTGTCTTTTGGCTCGTGGGTTCACTCAGCAACAGGGCTTGGACTATGAGGAGACTTTTCCCCTGTTGCCAAACTAAATTTTGTCCGGGTTCTTATCTCACTTGCTGTTCACCGTCGCTGGCCACTACATCAATTGGAAATTAAAAATGTCTTTCTTAATGGTGATCTTCCAGAGACGGTTTTCATAAACCAACCTCCCGGGTTTGAGACCACGGGGGAGTAAGGTGTGCCGACTGCGTAAAGCTATCTATGGTCTCAAACAGTCCCCTTGAGCTTGGTTTGAATAATTTAGCAAGGCTGTTCGTTTTATTGGCTTTCAACGAAGCTCGGCTGACTTCTCTCTTTTTACCCGTCATCGATCAACAGGGACTGTAATTCTTTTAGTCTATGTGGATGATATTTTGATAACTGGCGATGACTCTACCGGGATACAATAGATCAAACAACACTTAAACTTTGTCTTCAAAACAAAAGATCTGGGAAACCTTCGGTACTTCCTTGGACTTAAGGTTGCTCGAAGACCTGATGGCATGGTCCTATCTCAACGAAAATAGTCTTGACCTTCTTCAGGATGTTGGTTATTCCGGATGTAAACCCGCGGAAACACATATGGATGTCAACCACAAGCTAAGTGCTCATGGAACCGAATCAGATTCTCTACTTACAAATCCTAAATATTATCGGTGCCTTGTAGGAAAACTGATATAACTAACAGTTACAAGGCCCGATATCTCTTTTGTTGTTGGAGTGGTTAGTCGCTTTATGCATTCACCAAGAATATCTCATCTACAGGTTGTCTAACGCATCCTCAGGTACTTGATAATCAACGATCCACACTGGTACTTGATTATGCGGGCTCGCTTGATGATCGACGATCCACACTGGTAGTGCTCCTTCGGATTCCCTGCTTTCTATTGGGTCTCTTCGTGTCTCCAATGATCATGAGACTCCTCAGATTACTACTATTAAGTTGGATGAGACCAACTATCTTTCGTGGGCTCGGTCTGTTACTTTGGCCCAAAAGAGCCTCCGTCTACCTCAGTGGTACTACTAGGGCCCCTACTCCTACCTCTCCAGATTGGCCACAATGGGACTTCGAGAACTCATTGGTTATGTCCTGGCTGACCAACTCCATGCAGGAGTCTGTTGCCCGCAACTATCTCTTTCTGGACACTGCAGCCGACATTTGGAAGCGTGCTGAGATTACCTATTCTTGTCGGGGCAATGCGGCTCAGATCTTTCAGTTCCGACATCATATTTTTCTTGTGCGCCAGAGTAATCGTCCTCTCGTTGCCTACTACTTGGAGTTTACTTAGCTTCATAAAGAGTATGATCATCTCGACTCGCTTACTCTCGTCTCTCCTGAGGATGAGGTGTTAGTCCGTGCCCGGGAGGAACGAAACCGGATCTTTGAGTTTCTTCATTGTCTTCACCATGACCTTGATCCCGTCAGTGTTCAGATCCTTTGTCGCTCTACTCTGTCCTTACCTGAGGCGTATAGTTTGGTTCAACATGAGTATGATCAACGACAGATTCGTCTACCTGAACCTGTTGTTGAGGGCTCTGCTCTTGCAGCTCGGTTCAGCCCGGGGGCCGCTCTTTCCGTGACACTAGGGTCAGGTCTGTAGACAAGGATCATTTGACGTGTGATTATTGTGGGAAAGTCCGCCATACTTGGGACACTTTCTTTAAGCTTCATGGCTTTCTATCTCCTCGCGGGGATCCTGCTCCTCGTGGAGGCTATGGCTCTAGTCGCGGTTTGAGTCGACATTCTCCGTCTCGCTCGGCTCATCTCTCCGATGTTGTTAATGATCTTGCTCCTTATGGCAGTCCTGCTGCCCCTAAGGTTCTTTCTGCCCTTTCTGCTGAGGAGATTCTTGCCTTCCGTTGCTTTATATTTGGCCACTCCTCTGAGTCTGCTAGCTCCTCATATGCCCATCAGGGAGTTCCAGGGGCTCACTCTGCCACCGCCTGCTCTTCCTCCCAATGGATCATTGATTCTGGCGCCACCAACCACATGACTGATTCTGCGATTGGTTTTGTGTCTTATACTCCTTTGTCTAGTAGGGACAATGTGAGAATTGATGATGGATTACTTATGGATCCCTCTTTTCCATTGCCGGGAAAGGGTTCATTCCTTGCTCCTCCCTCACCCTTTCCTCGGTGCTTCGTGCCTAAGTTTACCCACAACCTTCTTTCCATTAGTCATCTCACTAATTCTTTGAATTGCTCTGTGACATGTTTTCTCTCCTCTTGTGTCTTTCAGGACCTGAAGACGAGGACGGTGATTGGCTCTGGTAGAATGTGGGATGACCTCTACCTATTTGACCCCTCCTGGTCGTCCTCTGCCCCGAAGTCTCTTTCTGCTACTCAGCTCTCTGTGGACTCATGACACTACTGCTTAGGTCATCCTTCTCTATCTACTATGCATCTTTTATTTCCGCATATATCCAATGTATCTTTAAAAACTTTCAAATGTGATGTGTGTGCTCTCGTTGAACATCATCGTGCTTCTTTTAATCATGTGTCTACTCCTAGTACTTCTCCTTTTGCTATGATTCATACTGATGTTTGGGGTCCATGCCCTGTTGACTCTACTTCTAGTTTTCACGTGAGTCTACTTGATGAAACAAAAAAAATAATGTTTTTCCATTATTTCAGCATTTCCACAAGATGGTGGCTACTATGTTTAATGCTACCATCAAAATTTTGCGCAGTGATAATAGCCAAGAGTACGTCGACTCCTCCTTTGAGCGTTATCTTAGTGATCATGACATTATAAATCAGACATCTTGTGTCTATACCCCGGCTCAGAATGAGGTCGCCGAACGCGAGAATCGCCATCTTTTAGAGGTAGCTCGTGTTCTCCTCCTAAAGATGCATCTCCCTAAGTATTTTTGGGTTGATGTGGTTCTTACTGCGGCATACCTCATTAATCTCTTGCCAAATCGCGTTCTTGGAGACAAATCACCTCTTAAAACCCTTTTTATCTCTCCCACAAATCTCCTTCCTCGGGTCTTTGGATGTGTGTGTTTTGTACATGTGCATCACATGTCCAAACTTGATCCTCCTGCTCTTAAATGTTTCTTTATTGGGTATTCTCATACACAGAAATGATATAAATGCTTCCATCCAGCTTTCCGAAAGACCTTCGTCACTATGGATGTCATATTTCAAGAGTTTGAGTCCTACTATGAGTCCTCACTTCAGTGGGAGTCTCACCCATTGGAAGTGAGTTCTCTTCCTCTTCCTATTCCTCTTATGGTGACTATTCCCACTCCTATTTCTCCTCCTGTGACCTCTCCTGTGTTTGCTCTTGTGGCCGCTCCTCCTTTACATGTGTATACTCTGTGGAAAAGGGGTGCAGCTACATCAACATCTCTCAGGCTACCCGCTCCAACATCGGACCCTTCTTTGGGCTCTCAAGGTAACTCTACCCAACATCCGATGTCTCACTTTGTGTTCTACAACACATTATCTTTCTCACATAAGCTCTTTATTGTCTCTCTCTCCTCCATTTCTATTCTCTCAACTTGGCAGGATGTTATTGCTCATCAAAAGTGGCAGGACGCTATGCGTGAGGAGATGTTGGCCCTGGAAAAGAATTTCACTGGGGACTTGGTCCCCTTGCCACCTGGCAAGTCTATGGTTGGATGTAAATGAGTGTTCTCCGTCAAGCAGAACTCTTAGGGCATTGTTGAGCGGTACAAGGCTCGGTTGGTGGCTTGGGGTTACACTCGGACCATGGGGATTGACTATCAAGAAACGTTTGCCCCGGTGGTGAAGATGAACTCTATAAGAGTTTTGCATTCATGTGTCGCTTGCAAAGGATGACCTTTAACTCAGCTAGATGTGAAAAATTTGTTTCTTCATGGGGACCTGAAAGAAGAAGTTTATATGTCGTTACCGCCTGGTCTTACATTGGTAGGATCTAGGAGAAAGGTGTGCAGGTTGAAGAAAGACTATGTTGTCTAAAATAATCTCCACGAACCTGGTTTGGGAGATTTCATAGACCTATGCTCGCATTTGGATACTCCCAGAGCAATGTTGACCACACTTTATTTGTAAGACAAAAACATGGAAGACTCATTGCCCTTATTGTTTGTGGATGATATTATTATTACAAGTGATGATACTGAAGAAATCCAGACACTGAAACAAAGATTGGCAAAAGAGTTTGAAGTAAAAGACCTAGGAAATCTCAGATACTTCATAGGGATTGAAGTTGCTTGATCGAAGCTTGGTGTTTTCATATCTCAAAGGAAGTATATCCTTGACTTACTCCAGTCGTGTTGGTTGAAGTGGTGCAGACCTGCTGACACCCTAATTGATGTCAACCATAGATTGAGTAGAAGTTATGGGGAAGTGGTTCTTATATTGCCTCATCTATTTATCACATACTCGTCCTTTGGGTAGAAGTTTGGGAGATTTCAAAGACTGACTAATAGCCTCGTCTATTTATCACATACTCATCCTAATATTTCATATGATGTGGGCGTCATCAGTTAGTTCATGCATTCACCCAGAACCCGTCACTTAGAGGCGGCCTACCGTATTCTTCGGTATCTCAAGTTCTCTCCTGGAAGGGGTATCTTGTTTTCCTTAGACAAAGAACTAACTGTGGAAGTCTATACTGATGCTGATTGAGCCGGTTCAGTTGATGACAAAAGGTTCACCTCTGGTTATTGCTCCTTAGTTGACGGTAATTGGGTAACGTGGATGAGTAAAAAACAATATGTGGTTGCTAGGTCAAGTACAAACGCAGAATTTAGAGCTATGACGCATGGGGTTTGAGAAGGATTATAGATTAAATTTCTTTTGAATTATCTTGGCATGAAGAACAAAGACCGCGTACCAATTTATTGCGATAGCAAAGCCTCCATTAATATTGCTCACAATCCTGTCCAACATGACTGCACAATGCATGTAGAGGTTGATCGTCACTTCATCAAAGAGAATATAGAAAGAGGAGTTGTGAGCACACCATTTGTTCCTTCAGATCAACAACTTGCGGATGTTCTCACCAAGGGATTAAATCAGACTGCATTCGAAAAGATTATATGCAAGTTGGGCATGCAAAATATCACATGCCCAACTTGAGGGGGAGTATTAGAATTACAATATTTTATCCTCTTGTTTTCCTTTTTTACCCTTGTTGTGTTCCTCTCTTATATATAGGAAGAAGCCCTCTCTTTATTAAATATACGTTTATTTTCCACTTCACAACACATAGACAATCACATTGTTACGTATTATGCATGCATGCATTCATACGATGGGGTACGCAAACCCCTATCACAAGCGTGAGAGTTTTTGCCGGCTCAGGCATGGACACAGCATACCTATCCTTGGTCACCACAACGGGCCCTACATCGAATGCTTCCGCGCATTGGGACGTTACAGTCAAGTCATGACATACCGTTCCTTTGTTGTCCTGGCTCGTTCCACGACCTATCACAAAGTAGTCGATTTCGTTAACCCCATTGGGACATCACATGAACTATGAACACCACAGAGACTCTTCAATTAAACTTGGGGGCTCTGCTACCCTTCTTGGGTCTCGTAGCAGACCGAAACTATTGATTTGCAGAAGTGGTAGGGTGCACCCCTTCACAATCCCAAACACTATTGCACTCATGGCAAAGCATAGAACATCAAATCTATAAACAAATGGCATTCACTCGGTTGTTAATGGCGGTAGATCCTTTTCCAAAGCAAGCACACATCGGTCATGCCTACACGCTCTTTTCCAGCCCGAGTTCTTACCCAAGGATTGCCTAAGGTCCCTCATGACATGCTCAGACTCCACCACTCATGTGAGATTACTCAAAATCAACATATCGTTCTGCCAAACTTAAGGAGCGAGTCATATTAATCTGAACATAGCACCGTTCTACTACATACAAAGGATGATACTAACACCATCATTTCGTTAACTTGTACATCATTTCATTAACTTGTACTGCTAAAATCCTTACAGAACAACCACCAAACTTCATTCGAAGGATTACATTTCAAGATATAGTGTTTGATCACTATTATAGATTCACTACCAACAACATTGTGCACCTCACACCAACTTACCCGAATCAACCTCAAAATCTTCCAGCGAATTTCAAAAGATAAAGAACTTAGTGTCGGTCTCAATCTCTATGTTAAACACTAAAATTTATCTATTGAAACTTATAAGCCTAGTGTAAGGTCATAACTAATTCATCTCCATGAGCAGAACATGACCCTGCGCTACGCAACCACTAACGTATAACGATCAACAAGCATGAGTTGTTGAACCTTGTTTTAAGGCTATATATATGCCTAATTTTGTTATAATGAAGGATCTGATATATTGCAATGTGTGGCTTTCTCCATCTCTCATTCTCCTCTCTGTGTATTCCTTTAATATGATTTCAATTTTTATCTTATAGTGGTATCAAAGCAATCCTTCATCTGTGGCCCTGTGGCGTATCTCACTTCTTATGGCCTCATTATCCTCGTCATCTACCACTTCCTCTTCCTCTACCACCGTACCCATCTTTGATAGTGAGCAGTATGAGCATTGGAGTATCAAAATGAAGACAGTCTTCATCTCTAATAATCTCTGGGACATCCTCGATTAAGGAATATCCACCACAGGAAAACCCGTGGATGGAATTCCCCCCAAACCCAACAAAGAACAGATCATGAAAGATGTTAGAGCTCTTCAGCTTATCCAACTTGGAGTATCAAATGAAAACTTTCCACGCATCACGGGAGCCCAGACGGCCAAAGGCACTTGGGACATCCTCAAGGAAGAGTTCGAGGGATCACAAAAGCTCATCTCCATCAAAGTTCAGACTTTATGGAGACAATTTGAAGCTCTCAAGATGAACGAGAATGAAGATATCCAAACTTTCTTTGCTCGGGCTACAAACATCTCAAACCAAATTCGAAACTTCGGAGACAACATCTCAGATTATCAGATTGTTGTGAAGATCTTGAGAAATCTCACCAAAAAATTTGATCATGTTGCGGCAGCTATTGAAGAAGCTCACTCTCTTAACAACCTTCCTCTAATCTAACTAATGGGATCACTTCTCTCCCATGAAGATCAGTTCAAAAACTCTCAGGCCTCCCTAGAAGAATTTCTTCATGACAAGCTCTTTCTTACCCCAAACTAAAGTAGCCCCAAACCACCAGCCAAATAAGAAAACCCAAAACCCATCATCAATCCCTCTCACACTCCACACCCTCACAATTTTGCCTCCACACCATTCAAATACTGGATTCAACCCATATCCCTATCCTAACTTTCCACATACCACATATCCTCAATTCTTCCACTATCCTTACCAACATTCACCTCCTTTACCTTTTGACTACACACAAAACTATCCACCTAATCCCTGGAATTCCAATACTCGTGGCCGCGGAAGAGGAAGGCCTTCCTCAAGTCAAGGACCACCTCCTAATCATCCCTCATCTCCTTATTGTTTTCTGTGCAAAAGCACCACTAATGTGAACAAAGACTATCACAACGATGCAGGAGGCCAACTCATACTGACAAAGACTGTTGGTATAAAGATGAACCAAAAATTGCTGATGAAACTCAGCCTGAACAAATGTTCTACATCAGCAAAGAAAATGAGGACATTCACAACGACTGTTGGTATATTGACAGTGGGTGCTCAAGCCACATGACCAACGATAAAAACTCCATCTATCTCGACGAAAGCCACAAGTCTAAAGTCTTTTTAGGAGATGGAAAAGCTCAAATAGTGGAAGGAAAAGGGACCATTTCATTTATTACTACCACATGTGAAACTCTTTCATCTATCTCTGCAAAGTAGCCGGTTCCATTAACCCCATTAGGAACTCACTATTTAATACACAGAAACTAAGCATACCATGGTCTGTCATTTCATATGTGTTCTTCATCTTCCGCTTGAATTCTTCAATTTGACCTTGATCATTTCCTGTCACAATAAGATCATCCACATAAATGTAGATAATGAGGATTTTGTTACCTTCACCCTTTTTTGTTTACAAGGATGCTTCGTTTGGACTTCTGATGAAGCCTTCTTTACACAGGAAGTGAATTCCTAATGGGGTTAATGGAACCGGCTACTTTGCAATTGGACACGGAACGGGCTAGGGAAATAAAGGGATTGTATGTCATGACTTGACTGTATCGTCCCAATGCGCGAAAGCATTCGATATAGGGTCTGTTGTGGTGACAGAGGACAGGTTCGTAGTGACCATGCCAGACCCGGCAGAAATGCTCGCGCTTTATGATAGGGGGTGTCCGTACTCTATTGTATGAATACATGCATGCATAATTAGTAGCTATGTGATTGGCTATGTATTCGTGGCTTGTTTGTACTACCAGGTGTTATAGTCTATCATGGAAAGTAATGCATTGCATTTATGAGATGACTTCGGAAATTAATAGGATGCTTGTTATGAAAGAGTGATGTTTAGGGAGAAACCACCCGGTGGTAGCCATGTCGTCGATGATAGCTCCCAGACAGCTCTAGCATGTTCGCAAAAGTTATTATACTGTTTTCCTAATGAAAGTTACCTGCTTAAATTGCTTATTATTTTATATAGCAAAGTGTTGACTTGCATCATGATGTAGTTCTCTGAGGTTTGTTAGGAAGACTGGGAGGAGTGTTGTTACATAGTTTGTGGTCAGTTCATAACTGACCCATGTTTTTCCGCTCGTGTTTTGGTTGCAGGGTTGAGTTCAGAGGCAATTGCTTGCTAAAGAAAATGTCTCATGAAGTGTTTTACTTTTTCTAGTACGTGCACAATGTCTTATTGTACCGTCTTGCGAGTCGAGTTTACTTGTATTTATGATTGTGATGTAAATGTCATAGGGCTAGGGGCATTGTTAATACTTTGTATACCGTGGACACACTTTTTGTTAGTAATACTTTTGTTGTGTTTCTTACCTTGCAATGAACAATACTTTTGTTATTGTCTTTTATAACTATTTTTAATGCTTCATCTATGGCGATTGTTTGCTCCATCTGTGGCCAAACTTATATTATACGATCATTGCAGAAGGGGTGTTATATTTTGGCATCAAACTAGGATTAAGGGTTCTAGACCGATAGAGAGTGGATTAGTGTAACTAGACTGTTAAGAATTGTTGTCCACATATGATTGTTTGTTGGGACCATGAGTGTCCAGGTTATTGGTGTTAGATTATTCAAAATTATCTGACATGGTGTGTTCCAACAACATTTAATTAAAATGGTGCAGGAAACGAAGAGAGGAAGCAGAGCAATAAAAATCCTGGAGCCACACAAACAACGCACTGGGACAAAGCACAGCCACGAGGCATTAATTGGGACGGTTGAGATCATTCTTCAACAGACGACACTTCTTAACGCTCCAGTTACACTAAACTGCTCTTTATCGTTCTAGAACACTTAAACCTTGTTTTGATACCAAAATGTAACACCCTGCTTGCAATGATCATATAACATGGGTTTGTACATACCCAACAACATACAATCGCCGCAGTTGAAGCATTAAAAATTAGATATAAAAGACAATAACCAATGAGCGCTCATTAGAATGTAAGAAACCCTAATAGAATATTACTAACAACAAGAGCGCCCATAGTATGCAAAGTACTAACAATGCCCCTTTCCTTATGACATTTACATCACAAATATAAATGCTAGTAAACTTGGCTCGTTGGAATGTAAGAAACCCTAACAGAATATTACTAACAACAAGAGCGCACATAGTATACAAAGTACTAACAATGCCCCTTTCCTTATGACACATCACAAATGTAAATGCAAGTAAACTTGGCTCGTAGGCCGGTACAATAAGATAAGGTACAAGTGCTAGAAACGTAAAACACTTCATGAAACATTTTCTTTGGCAAAGCTAGCGAGTAATTGTCTCTAAACCCAACCCTGCAACCAAAACACATGAGTGGGAAAACATAGGTCAGCTATGAACTAACGACAAACTATATAACAACACCCTTCCTCCCGGCATATATAAAATAATAAACAATTTAAGCACGTAACATTCATAAGGAAAACTATATAATCAATTATGCAAACAGGCTAGAGCTGTCTGGGATCTTTCACCGACAGCAGGGCTACCGCCCGGAGGTACCTCTCAAAAACTACTCTTTCATAATAAGCATCCTATTAATTTCTCAGGTCATCTTATACATGCAATACAAGACTTACCATGATAGACTACAACGCACGATAGTGCAAACAAGTCACAAATACATAGTGATACAAAACGACAGCGCGAACCCGCAGTGGAGTGCAAGTTTTGTGTCTGCTTGGGCCTGATTAGTCATCTTTCATATTTAGCTTATCCGGATTGACGATCCGACTTCATATATACGTCCAGATTTTTGTTTGCGTTTTTTTCATTAAATGGTGTTTAGCTTCACTGTGTCTGTTGCATGAATATTCGCATTACATCTATAGTTAAGGCATCACTTGTCCTCCATTTGTAGATGTGTCATGCGTCACATAACAATTGCATAGCTACTCATTATGCATACATACATTCATACAATGGGGTACGCACACCCCGTATCACAAGGGTGAACATTTCTGTCAACTCAGGCATGAACATTATGGACCTATCCTCGGTCAAAACAACGGACCCTACATCGAATGCTTCTGCGCGTTGGGACGATATAGTCAAGTCACGATATACAAATCCTTTGTTGCCCTGACTGGTCCTGCTACCAATCGCAAAGTAGTCAGTTCTGTTAACCCCATCGGGACCTCACTTCCCTCACATGGACTATCAACACCTCGAGGACTCGTCAACCGAACATGGGGGGGCTTTGCCACCCCTTTAGGTCTCGTAGCAGACCAACACTGTTGAGCTGTGGAAGTGTTAGGGTGCACCCCTTTTCAAACGAACCCTAATCTACTGACTGAACGAAATTACGTGTGGCATTCTGTTGAGGATGGGCTATAAAGTAGCAGTTAGGCCAAAGAATTTCAGAAGAACAAAAAGTTGGAGCCCATTGTGTCCCTAATAACCAGATTGGGTGCTTGCAATAGGATCCGTGATGTGCTAAGTGGAGCAGCTAAAAACTCCTTGCTCTGATACCAAGTTGAAAATTTGAATAAATATTATATCTAATCTAAAGAAAAAATATTGCATGACACCACTATATGTATATGTCGGGAGGATCCAAACTAGTATTAGATATATGGACTAAAAACCAATGACATAGAATATGGGTTTTTATAGCAAACCTTTACACCGGGCTTTTAATTTAAACTTGGGCATCAAAAATTCTATAATTTCTTATAGAAAATGTTCTTCCCTTAATAATATAATTAAACTATGTTTCTAAATTTATTTATAATTACTTTTCATGTCTTAATTATAAAGTGGATTCCAAAATTAATGTACGATCGAAACCATTCTTTTGTGATTAAAATTCTTAGAGAATGAAGTAATTTTGTGGCTTACATGTTTTTTCAATAAAATAGTGAAGACAAAGAGGATGTTGGATCACTGAAAAGAAAATATCTTGGTACCTTTGTATAAGAACAAAGAAAATATACAAAGTTGTGTTAATTACAAAGGAATTAAATTAATTAGTCTTATCTTAAAATATGAGAATGTGTAATTAAGAGTAGTAAGAAGAGAAAGTAGCATCACAAAGAATCAGTTTGGATTTATGCTAGGGCGGTTAACCATAGAAGTTATACGCTTCTAGAGGAGACTCATTGACAACTATCGGTAAAAAAAAACATATGTTGTGTATCGATCTTGAGAAAGCTTGCGCTGAGGTTCCAAAAAGAGATCTTATGGAAAGTCTTAGAATAGAATGATGTAAATGTATCATACATTAATGTAATCAAAGATATCTATACAAATTCAGTGGCGAAGGTGAGGACTGATAGAGGATTAACACGAGAATTCTTTATCATTGTTGACTTACATCAAGGGTCATCTTTAAGCCCTTATCTCTTTACTCATCTTAGATGAGCTCACTCGACATATCAAACAAGCAATATATTGGTGTTTATTGTTTGCAGATGATATTGTTTTGGTCGATGAGATGCGCGATCGTGTAAACACGAAACCTGAATCTTGGCAAGATATTTTATAAAAGAATGGTTTTAGGTTGAGCGAGACAATAACAAAGTATATGGAGCTTATATTTAGTAGTACAAAAAGGACGGATAATTTCATCATTAAGTTGGGTAACCAAGATATTTCCTGTCGTGAGTATTTAATCTAGGATTGATTGTTCAAAAAGATGGAGGTGCAGATAAAGATGTGATACATAAAATCCAAGCAGGTTGGTTGAAGTGGGAAGGCGGGTTTGGGATCTTATGTCATCGTAAAGTACCATTAAAACTTCGATTCAAGTTTTATCGTGTTGCAATTAGACCAACGTTTTTGAGTGTTGAGCAATGAATTATGTACATGAGCAAAAAATGGGAGTTGTAGTGATTAGAATGATTAGGTGGATGTGTGGACACACAAGACTGAATAAAATTAGGAATGAATGTATCATGGATAAATGGCACTAATTGTAGAGAAGATGTGAGAAGCTCGATTAAGATGGTTCAGACACGTACATAGGAGTCCATTAGAGGCACATATTAAGCATTGTGAGAGTTTAGCTACTAGGCATGTTAAACGACGAAGGAGTTGACCAAAAAAGACTTGAAATGAAATTATAAGGAAATACATGATGCACTTAGAAATTAGTGAAATGATGACTTAAGATAGGGCGCAATGGTGACAAATGATCCATATAGTCGACCCCACTATGATGGGAAAAAAGGCTCGAGTGTTGTTGTTGTTATTGTTATAATATTCTATTTATAATTCGCGCTCTATGAAAAAGAATATATTTTAATTTTTACCAGAAAGCACTCTCCATCTACATGGCGAGCCACTTGATTTATTTTATGAGAATTTGAACTACCACATTATTACTAATAATATAAATATGTTAAAAGGCATGCTATCCTAGGCTCACCTAAAGGTGATTGTATCTCAAGAAGGTACTGAAGTGAAACAAATAGGTTTCCCTTGGGTGGATTATTGACGAGAACGGAAGACCTAAAGATGTGTTCTATATGTTCTCTCGTAACATAGTATCAGAGCGGTTACATTCCTCGACGCCGTTAACCTGAAGACTCGATTTACCCGTAGGTTTTGCTGCTCACCGCCGACGATCCAAGGCACTCTTCTTCTTAAATTGATTCCCCTCTCTGGATATCTTTGACACTTCGCTGACATTGGAAAAGATTTTCCTCGCCGACGAAGACGTTTGTGGAAGGCTCGGCTAAAGCCGATGAAGTTTCGCCCCGTTCGAAGGAGTCGCATCAGAGGATAACGGCCCTGGCCCTGATGCATCGTCGCTGCTGTTAGAGAAATCTGCAACGCAGGAATTCACTACTGCTGTCAGTGAGGACTGCATCCCAGGAAGTCGCTTATTGTAGAAGAAGACTGCTGACCTGGAAGAAGTCGCCGCAGATGTCGTCTCATTGACATGCTGGTCATTCTACTGCTTTTGTTTTTTGTTGTCACTGGTTCTTGGTTGCTCCTTCAGCCGCCCGCCCTCTTCTTTCAGGTGGTTGTTCTTTTTCCTTGGGGCCTTAATGAAGGACAAATTAAACGGTGTGAATATCCCTGAAAGGGCTACTCATCACTTTGGATACTATAGTGGATGAAGTTCTAACATGGACTTCAATCAGGGTGTGACTCACATCAAGCTGAATGGGCGGAACTATCTCCTATGGGATCAGTCTATGTGGATATTCATTGAGAGTCGTCGAAGACTTGGGGTTTATCACCTGATCCAAGACGGCCCCAAGCAAGCCTGACCCCTTGTATGAGCAATAGGAAGGTCAGAATCTTACTGTGATTAATTGGCTTGTCAACTCTAGAGATCCAAGATTGCGAGTCAATTCCTTTTTTGTAAAACTGCTAAAGAAATGTAGGAGCTATTTGAACATAAGTATTCTAAAAGGAAAGACTTTGCAAGAATATATCAACTTCAAACTGAACAGATACACATGACAAGAATGAGTGATTTCGAGGAATATTATAGTAAACTGACTCATAAGTGGGCAGAAATTGATCAATACTCTGCTATCCAAACAATTAAAGACTATAAGACTGAACTTATGCAATAGAGGGTCTTTGAAATGCTTTTTGGTCTTCCTTCAGAGCTTGAATTTTAGAGAGTTCAGATGTTGGGAAGAGATTTTTTTCTTGATTTGGAGATTGTGGCCCACTTTATTCAAGGAGAGGCGATTCGTATAAACTCTCTTTGTACGGATGTTCATATTTGGCATAATAAATCTGCTTTTGTTGCTAAACAGAAGAAGTGTCATTCTATAAATATAAGATAAGAAGATAAGAATAAGATGAAGTGTTGGGACTTACATTCCAACTTGATTCCTCCGGGTTGGATTCAGGATACTAATGGGAAGTATGCGGATCCAAACTATTATATATAGCAATTTAGAGAACACTGGTTATCTTTTGGCGGAAATTGAAAGTTCAACTAGAGAACTCAAGGCTCTGAAGGCTAGTGCTAGTAGACCTCCTACTACCGACTTGTTTGGTACTGCTGCTCATGTTCAAACTACCTCTTTATCTACTATGGAGTCGTCTTCTCCTGGGATCATTGACTCGGAAGCCTCCTACCATAAAACAAGATCTTCTAGATGTATTGCTTATGTTTCTCGTGCGTCTAGCAATGTTAGACTTGCAGATAGATCTTCTGCTTTGGTGACTGGTAAATGGATTATTCAACTCTCCCTCTATTTCTCTCAAATCTGTTATTATTATTCCCTCATTTCCTACAAACCTACTCTCTGCGAGTAGTTTAATTAAGCAATTGTGTTGTCACTTTTTCTCTTCTCATTGTGTTTTTCAGGATCTGGCGAGTGGGAAGACGATTGGTGGTGGACATGAGTCAGGTAGTGTGTATGTTATGGACACCGGTCTTGCTTTTGGTGCTCAGAAATCTTCAAGTACTGATCGTTTAATGTTGTGGCATATGAGATTTGGGCATGCTAGCTTGGAGACTTTAAAGTCTGTTTTCCCCAATTTTTTTGATGTTGCTAAATATAATATAAACAGTCAATCTTGTAAATTTGGAAAACATTGTAGAACCAACTATGCTCCTAGCAGGAGTCGAAGTGTGAGGTGCTTTGAGTTAATACATTCTAATGTTTGGGCATCTGCTATTTGTTTTTTGAATGGATTTCAGTATTTTGTTTCCTTCATTTATAATTACCCGCACTTTACTTTGGTTTATCTTATTAAAAGAAAAAAAATGAAGTACGCAATATATTTCAGCTATTTTATCACCATGTGCAGACATTGTTTGAGGCTAAGATTAAAATACTTAAGAGTGATAAAGGAAACGAATATACTGGTGGTGAACTTCAAAGGTTCTTGGGAGATCATGACATCATTTTCCAAACTTCCTATCCTAGGACCCCCTCAGCAGAATGGTGTTGCCGAAAGGAAGAACCGTCATATTATTGAAACTACTCGTTGCATATTACAAGAGATGCACATCCCTAAGGGACTGTAGGATATAGGTATTCTCACGTTTGTCTACCTCATTAATCGGATGTCCTCTAATTCTTTGGGGGAAAAGTATCCCCTAAAACTTACTTTCCAAATCTGTCATTATTTAACCTTCCTCCTAAGATTTTTCGATGCGTTGCTTTTGTTTATATTGTGGGATCTCATATGGATAAATTAGACCCTCAAGCAATCAAATGTATTTTTGTTGGATATGTTGCTAATCAAAAGAGGTATAAGTGTTACCCTCTCTACATAGAAGATTTATATTTAAAGATGTTACCTTCTTCGCGCACATTCCATATTACTCCGATGAGGGAAAAATTGTTACTTATCATGAGAAATTTGAAGAGTAGTGCGATATGATGCCTCCTCTACATGCTCTTGTGGATGTTCTTATTCCTTGTAGCTTGGATGTTTCGGTTAGAAAGGAAGTTCCCACCAATGATCTACATTTCTATAAAAGAAGAAAGGACTTTCAAGTGTACCAGAGAAGACAAAACAGAACTATTGAGCAAGATTATCATACTCATGCTCCACCACCCACCACCACTCCATCAAATCCAAACACCGACACCACTCATGAGACCATATCTCCTCAACTTCATAGTGGTCGTACTAGATATCCTATTGATAAATATGTTCTGTATCACTCTATCTCTCATTCATTAAAATCTTATCTTGCATCAGGTTCCTCTATTCCTATTCCTAATAGTTTTTCAGAAGATAGCTTGAATCCCCATTGGATGAAGGCTATGAAGTGATGTAGGGTAGGCTAGTGGTGCTTGGAGACTATAACTCAAGGTGATAGTGCAGGGATGACACACTAATGCAATGCTACATGCAAGGTGGCCGTCGGTCGGCAACAACAATCACTATAAGCAATGAAATTAATAACGTCACGCAAATAATTGAAATAAAGACACAAATAATTAATTTTTAGCAAATTAGGCAACGGCTTCCTCCGCTCGGAGGACCTAAGCAAGCGTGCGACGAATAATTTCTCCTGTAATTATTAGTATACTAGAGCCAATTTCCACAAAAGCAATAGTCGCAGCACAATACAGTAAGTCACCAGATGGAAATGTCAAATTAAAGAATACAATACCACAAAGCTCACAACGTAGAGGGCTGAACTGAGACACTGAAGATTTGAAGGGCCGGATGTGTAGATCGGCGATCAGAGGTGGAACCGGTGGCGAGGCGACGGTGGCGGTGGCTTCCCTCGGTGGAGAACAGTGCGAACGGACAATAAAATGGTGGATCCGGCCACGAATAAGTAGATCTGGGCCGGGGGTGGGTAGATCCGCTATTTAGGGTCGGATCCGGGCAAAAATGGAAAGTTGTGCGGTGGAAATAACAGATCGGGGGGCTATAATCCTAGATCTGGACTGATCTAGAATTTTAGGGTTATTGGGATGGTGGATCTACGGGCGAGAAGAAGTGGAGGGTCGGCGTGAACAGTATTTCGGTGGGCTGGTTTTCGGTGAACAGTAATCGGGTGAATAATAGCGGATAAACGGTAATCGGTGAACAGTGATTTCGGGTGAACAGTGCACGTGACCAGTGTTTACGGTGAACAGTGACCGTGAACAGTACTCACCTGTTGGGGTTGGGATTTGGGGGCTGTAGGGGCTGCGGATAAGGGTTTCGGAGGGGGGAGAAGAAAGCTATGAATGAGCAGTACCTTGGGGAGGAGTTTGGCGGCCTAGGAGTCGTCACCTAGGATTCCACGGCGTCGGCACCGGGGAGGGATCAATGAAATCCGGGAATGCTTCTTCTCCAAATCGAACAATGACTTAATTCAGCCCCTCTACATCCTATTTATAATAAAAGAGAAGCTAGGGCATCCCCATCAACGGCTATGATTGGTCGGTGAGTTCGCCCATAAAAATACATCAAAATAAACTGAAAAAAAAAGTAATATAGTATTTTGACTCGCGACGACACTCCGGACGCAATCGCGGAGTCCGATCGTCAATCCGGGCACGCCATATATGGAAAGTTGTCAAATCAGCCCCGAACGGGCCCAACACGTGTCCTCGTCTCTGCTCCGCATCATGAAGGAGGAGTGGATGCTTTCCAACATCAAAAGACTTGGAAAATTGTCTCTCTTCTGCATGGGCGTCGTGTTGTCGGGTGCAAATGGATATATACTATTAAATTTCTTCAAAATGACACTCTTGATAGATATAAAGCAAAAATTAGTTGCTAAAGGCTTTACTCAAATTGATGGAATTGATTTCCAAAAGACGTTTGTTCCCGTTGTTAAACTAAATTCCGTTAGAATTTTTCTATCTGTTGCGGCCCATAAGTCTTGTCCTTTGTACCAGCTTGATGTGAAAATGTCTTTCTCCACAGTGAATTGAAGGAAGAAATATACATGACTCCTCCACTGGGCATGAATTTTCCTAAAGGACATGGGTGTCGTCTTAAGAAAGCCTTGTATGGACTAAAATAATCACCCTGATCCTTGTTTGCAAAGTTGTGTGACACTTCTGAGTTTATATTTTTCTTGTTGTACTTTTGATCACTCGTTCATTGTCTAAAGGAAAGAGGATCTTACCACTATTCTTATTATATACTTGATGATATCATTATTACAGAAACTAATGATTAACACATTATTCTTGTAAAAATAGAAATTGCATCTGTCTTTGAAATCCAAGATTTGGGTCTTCTTCAATATTTTCTTGGTATTGAGATTGCTCGATCTGTTTGGAAAATCATGATCTCCCAACGCAAATATGTCTTAGATATTCTCAGTGATATTGAATATTTTGTAGTAAAACCTGTGGATAGCCTTGTGGATCCTAATTATGATATTCACATGGATAATTCTTCTAATGCTAAGGGAGTTGGAATTTCAACACATCGTGGGAAAATTGATTTATCTGACTATTACCATATCTGATATCTCCTTTGATGTTGGTTTAGTTAGGCAATTCATGTATAATCCTAAAGTGTATTACTATCAAGTTTTTCGGATTCTTAAATACTTAAAAATGACCTCGGAAAAAGCATTATCTATCAAGATCATGGACATCTTAAGGTTCACGGGTATTGATATGCTCATTGGGTTGGTTCCTCTGACAAAAGATCTAAAAGTGGATATTCTATCTGTTAGAAAAGCCTACTTTAGGGCCCATTCTTCTCTCTTCTCTCTCTTTTTGTATTAGTCCCACATCTTGGTTTGGGATTTCTCTCTTTCTTCTTCTCCTATATAAATGTATTCATACTTGTAATTATCAATTCAAGAAGTATATACAAGGTTTGGAACTTTCTCTACATGGTATCAGAGGGACCGGTCCTCAGCCTGCGGTTTTACCTTTCTACCCGCCAGCTCGCCTAGCTTCTGCGGACTGCTCACCTCCTTCCCGTCTACCCACCTCATTCCGGTCTGCGGCTCTATCCGCTCCGGTTGCGGACTTCCTTCTCTTATCCGCATAGCTTCTGCAGACTGCCCTCTTTGTTTCCGCTTCTCTTCTTCTCCTCTGTGGTTCCACCCTCCTCAGGCTTCTTATAGCCATCTTCTCCTCTGACCCGTGGGGACCACCTCCTTATCCGCTGCGAACTCTCATCCTGTCCGATGCGAGCTCTTCTCCTTGCTGCCACGCACTCTTCTTCTCCGCTGCGAGCTCACTTCTTATCCGCGGCGAGCTCCTCTCTTCTTGACCGCTACGGTCTCCTTGCTGCTTGAGTTCTTCAACCTCGCGATCTCCTCTTCTCCGTTGCGAGCTCCTCTCCTTATTCGCTGCGGACTCTCCTTTTAACCGCGCCATCTCTTCTTATGTCCGCCTGCCTCCTCTTCTCGCGGCCTCATCTCGTCGCTTGCTCTACCCGCGTGGACACCCTTTTTGTCTACCCGCTGCGGTCTCTCTTCCTGTCCGCCGCGGGCCCTTCCTCTTACTGTTTTGGGTTGTTTAGCTCGCAGTATCTTGCTTCCCGCTGTGACCTTTCCTTACCGGTGCGAGTTCTCCTCTCTATCTCTATCTGCGGCTGTCCACCTGACCGTGCGGATTTCCCTTTCCGCATTTTGGTCGTGATCTGCCTAATCGCTGGTGTGCCCGCGCGGACTGATCCTCTTCTCGCTGCGGCCTCCCGCTCTGCCTCTTCTTGGTGCGACCTGCTTCTCGCTGTCGACTGCTCCTTCTCGCTGCGGTCTGGTCCTTCCCGCTGCGGCCTGGTTCTTGCTGTCGTCAGCTTCTTCTTGCTTCGGCCTGGTCTTTCTCTATCCGCCCGATCTGGTTCCTTATTCGCCAGGTGTTTGCTTCTATTGCGGTCTTCTCCTAACCGCGCAGCCTGCTTGTTTCTAGCCGCTGCGGACTCTGTTCTTACCGTGTTGGTCGTGGTCGTTTCTTGCCGCTGGTGCGTTGTTACCGTGACCGTTGCGGGCTATTCCTTGCAAAATGATCAGCTGTCCTCCGGGCTCCGTGGTGTCTGTTTCCGATGGTGGTACCTTCTGCCTTGCTCACAGCTCATCCTGGATTTTGGATTCCGGGGCCTCTCACCACATTACATCACGGAAACCACCACAATATTTGAACTATGTGCATCCCCAGTTCATTACTGTTGCTAGTGGGGACACACTTCCCGTCTCTAATGCGGCAGATATTAACCTCACTCCCTCCATTACTCTTCGCTCTGCTCTTCATGTTTCGGGCTCTCCGTTCAACCTTCTCTCTATTGGTCGACTCACTACTGACATCGATTGTGCTGTTATTTTTTCTTCTAACTCGTGTGTTGTGCAGGATCGCAAGACGCAAACCATCATTGGAAAAGGGCATCTGTCAAATGGTCTCTATATCCTTATTCCGTCTCCCCCAACGGTGCTGTCGTCTATTAGCTCAGTTGACTGGCATCGACGTCTGGGTCATGCTCCTCTAAACATCCTCAAAAAATCTCTCCCAGACGTGTCCTTCCACGAGTTCACGTATGAGTCCTGTATCTATGGGAAACATTATCGCTCTACGTTCTCACCACATCCTTCTCGGCGTCCTGCTCCCTTTGATCTTGTTCACTCCGATATTTGGGGCCCTTACAAAAGTACAAGTGTTTTTGGATACCATTACTTTGTCACATTTGTCGATGACTACTCTCGGGTGACCTGGATGTATCTCCTTCGTGACCGCTCTGAATTTCCCGGTGTATTCCATACCTTTTTCATTGAAACTCGCAACCAGTTCTCCACAACCATTAAAACCCTCCGCACCGATAATGCTCGTGAATACGCTAGTCATACCTTCTCTCACCTCTTTGCGGAGTTTGGGATCATCCATCAGACCTCCTGTGTCTATACCCCCCAATAAAATGGCGTTGCTGAATGCAAAAATCGACACCTGCTCGAGGTCACCCGCTCCCTTATGATTCAGATGAATGTTCCAAAACAATATTGGAATTTTGCGGTTTCAACCGCTTGCACTCTTATTAACCGCATGCCTTCATCTATCCTCAATTTTGCGGTTCCCTTCAATCTCTTTTTTCCCTCCCAACCTCCATTCTCCATCACCCCATGCGTGTTTGGTTGCGTATGTTTTGTTCATCATCTTTGCCCGTCCACCGACAAACTTGCCCCTCGTGCCACTAAATATATGTTTGTGGGCTATTCTCGAACTCATAAGGGCTACGTTTCTTTTTCTCCCACGGATCGCAAGGTGGTTACTTCTGCTGATGTCACCTTCCTCGAAGATCAGCCGTATTACTCTCAACCTATTGACCCTTCTCTTCCGCCACCTCTCCCGCGACCTGTTATTCCCGTAAATTCCACCATTCCACCTCTACTTCCCCCACCCATCCCACCTAAACCACCTACACCACCAGTCATTCGTGTGTACACTCGACGTCCTCCCTCGTCTACTACCCTACGAGAGCTGCCCCGCTCTAATGATGCTTTGCAACCTGCGGCTCCGACAACTGCTTCCACTGCCCACTCGATGGCCAACTTTGTCTTTCTTCACCGCCTCTCTCCGGAACTCCGTCATAGTGCTCTCTCTTTATCCTCTATCTCCACCCCTAATTCTGTACAAGAGGCTCTTCACCACCCCGGATGGCGGGCGGCCATGGAAAATGAATTCCGGGCTCTCTGGGCTAACCGAACTTGGGATCTCGTTCCTTTTCCTGCAGGTCAATCCTGTGTTAGTTGCAAGTGGATCTTTGTTATTAAACATGCGGCGGATGGCACCGTTGAGCGTCTAAAGGCCCGCCTCGTGGCCCGGGGTTTTACTCAGCAACATGGCCTTGATTATGAGGAAACCTTTTCTCCTGTGGCAAAATTGAACACGGTCCGTGTTCTTCTCTCCCTGGTTGTTCATCGTCATTGACCACTTTATCAGCTGGATATTAAGAACACGTTTCTCAACGGAGATCTGCAGGAGACTGTTTACATGCACCAACCTCCCGGGTTTGAGATCACGGGGGAGTCTCGGGTCTGTCATCTTCGGAAATCTATTTATGGTCTCAAATAATCCCCGCGCGCTTGGTTTGAAAAATTCAGCAAGTTTGTCTGTGATAGTGGCTTTATTCAGAGCTCGGCTGATTTTTCTCTCTTCACTCGACACCGGTCAACCTGAACTGTGATCCTACTTGTCTATGTTGACAATATCCTCATTACTGGCGACGATATTACAGGGATACAGCATATCAAGAAACAGTTAAACTCCACTTTTCAGACCAAAGATCTTGGCAACCTTCGGTATTTCCTTGGGCTTGAGGTTGCACGACGCCCTGATGGTGTTGTGTTAACCCAACGGAAGTATTGTATGGACCTCCTTCATGATGCCGGTTATTCTGGATGCAAACCTGCGGATACTCCTATGGATGCAAATCACAAACTCTCAGCCCACAGCTCTGACTTCGACAAGCTCCTTACAAATCCAGAATACTATAGACGCTTGGGTGGGAAGCTGATCTACCTTACGGTCACTCGACCAGATATCTCTTTTGTTGTGGGAGTCGTAAGTCGTTTTATGCATGCTCCTCGGACATCTCACCTTCAAGCTGTCGAGCGCATTCTTCGATATCTCAAGATCTCTCCAGGACAAGGGCTTGTGTACAAGCCATCCACATCTCTATCCCTTGTCGCGTACTCTGACGCTGACTATGTTGGGTCCATTGATGATAGGCGTTCCACAACAGGTTTTTGTACCTACTTCGGTGGACTTCTCATAACCTGGCGTAGAAAGAAATAGAATGTGGTTGCTCGCTCTTCTGCTGAAGCTGAGTACCGCGCTATGGCTGTTGTTGTTTCCGAGTTAACTTGGCTTGAGAGCCTTCTGAGAGACTTGGGTGTTCGTCTCTCATCACCAGCGACCCTATTTTGTGACAGTCAAGCGGCAATCCATATTGCCAAGAATCCAGTCTTTCATGAACGCACAAAGCATATTGAAGTTGATTGTCACTTTATCCGAGAAAAGGTACGGGCAAAGAAGATAGATTTGGAGTATGTTCCTGCTGCAAGCCAAGTTGCTGACATCCTGACTGAAGCTCTCTCCCGGCCACTATACTACCAGTTTTTGTCCAAGCTTGGTGCCTACGACTTGTACGCTCCAGCTTGCGGGGGAGTGTTAGAAAAGCTTACTTTAGGGCCCATCTAGGGGCCCATTCTTCTCTCTTCTCTCTCTATTTATATTAGTCCCACATCTTGGTTTGGGATTTCTCTCCTTCTTCTTCTCCTATATAAATGTATTCATACTTGTGATTATCAATTCAAGAAGTATATACAAGGTTTGGAGCTTTCTCTACACTATCTTTCTGGGTGGCAACCTTCTTTCTTCTGCTGAAGCAGAATATTGTGACATTGCCGTTACTACATGTAAATTGATTTGAGTTAAATCTATTTTCGGAGAAATGGGCTTCCCTGTCCTAGAGGCCATGCACCTATGCTGTGATAATCAAGTTTTTATCCACATTGTCAACAACCCAGCCTTCCATGAGAGGACAAAACACAATGAAATTGATTGCCATATTGTGCGGGAAAAAATTCAGGATCAAACTATTGCTACTGTGTTTTTGACATCTGGAGATGAACTTGCTGATATGTTCACCAAAGCTGTTTCAAGCAAATCTCTTCAAACATACTCTCTCAGGATTGGAATGTTGGATGCTTATGATGTTAGCTTGAGGGGGGTGTTAAAAGACAAGCTATCCTATGCTCACTTGGAGGTGATCTTATCTCAAGGAGTGGCTGAAGTGAAACAAATATGATTTCCCTTGTGTGGATTATCGTCCAGAAAGGATGGCCTAAAGACGCGTTCTCTGTGTTCTCTAGTAACAATATATGCATGTATTTACATTTTTATAAAAATGTCATGTTAAATAAAATGTTTCACATATTAATTGTCATAAAAAATGAGCTCATTATGATTATGAAAGAGTTAATTTTTTGAGAATAATAATGGATTTCCATTCTTTATTATAAATTAAATTAATTACATTTATAATACATTTTATGTTAGATAATTCATATTTTATCTTTTCATTTGATAAATTATTTTATTTTATCCTTATATTAAAATTAAATTTTTATTTAAAATATATTTTGTCTTATATCTACTTAAATTATTAATATTATCTCAAAATTTGTAATGCAATACTCTCATAGGATATATAAATATTTCTCTGAAAATATATTTGTATTTTCACGACTCAAAAGTTTCACTGCATATGAATTATTAGTTGTTGTAGTTAACCTAATAGCTGCAAGTACAAAATAACTGGTCACTGCAATTCAGGAACCAGAAATTTGCTCGTGTCTTTTCAAATACTAGAGTATCCGCTCTATGCTCCTACTGTAATAGCTTGTTATTCCTAAGCTTCGCCCTTTATGTTAATGATATCATTCTTGTGCAATCATGATACTTTTTTTTGATATAACTTTAATTACTGACAAACCTTGCTGTATAGAGGTTACCAGAAACCTGCAACGCCTGTCCCAGGAGACTGTGGTTATTATTTGCACGCTCATAGGATTGTTGTCTGTCCCAATGCTGACAAGGTATGCAACATTAACTACTTTGTTTTCTAAATCAGTGATTCTGAAACCATACTAATAGTATAAGAAGCACATGATAGGTGTTGTGGTTGTATATGAGGTTGATGCGTGTCGGGTACAGCAACTTGACTTGTGCTTTGTTTGGGACTGCTATGACATTTGAGTTGTGTCCGTGCGAAACAGTGGTAAAAATTGAGCAGTGATGTTTTACCTGCATTTGGAACTTTTTGCGTAGCCTCGTTTTGGGGTTCGGAACTGCTAATGACCAACCGCACTTGGATGAATGCGGTGATGTTTTGGTCCAAAACATCATTTTGAAAAAATTCAGGCTCTCTTTGGCTCCACATTTTTGGAGTGGACTGCTGTTTTTTGGATAGCCGTGTCAAACCCTTTTTTAAGAAGGGCGGTGGCAAAATAGATTTAGGTTTTTAAACCGATTTTTGCCTATTTTTCCACCGTGGATCACCAGCCATGATTAGATTTCAGAAATCAATTTTTTATTTAACCCCCTCCATGTCTTTTCGCCCCGTGATTCGTTCTTTGAACATTTCTCCGCCGTCAATGACAAAAATCAGCGATGATGATTATAGTGGCATTATATGACCATTTCTCCACAGTTCTTCGTCTTCCTCGAGCGAATAGTAACCTGCCGATAAGTTTTCTCCAATTGTTTTTGTTCTTCACCCCTTCTTCAAGAAATTCCTTGGCTAAAAACTTATCCGGCAACTTTGTTGTGATCAGAACACCAACCTGGGTTCATCGTCTTCCTATGATCCATTGCCGCAGCTTCGTCGTCCCCCTCACCTTGCTCGTCATTTAGGGATTTACTGCAGCAGCATCAACAAGAAATCCCTTTTCAGACACACGAGTTCAAAACCGTAGGTTTGGAATGATTTTATGCAGCAACAACAACACCATATTCACTTTTCTGGAATGATTTGAAGTTCTGGAATGATATTGCTTCCTGCTTATAAATTTTTTTGGTAGTTGATATTGATGAGAGAAATAGGGTAGTTGATATTAATTTGAGAAATGGAAATTGCTATACTATAGAACAATTTTGTTTCCCGCTATTGTTTTTTTCAAACAGTTGAAATAATTTTCAATTTCTGAAAAACACTGAGAAATCTGCTCTTCCAAACACCTCTGTGATTTTCCCACCATTCTGCAAAAGAGTAGTTTTTCTCACCATTGATTCTCTCATCGCTACAGCCGAGCCAAACAGAGACTCAGCCTTCATTGTTCCAAATTTTGTGCAATATTTTGAACTTATAGTCAAATCTCCTGTTCTTTTTAGCTTATTAGCTTATTTGCTATGAAAGCTTTCAAGAGAAAGTTGCTAGAGAATGAAAAAAGGCAGCTAATAATGCGCGAACCAACAATATTTTGCAGTTATTAGAAGCTTTAAATAATTGTATTATGTTCATTTTAAAACCTCAATTGTTTTGTTCTTGCCAATTGCTTGAGCCAGTTCGAGGTAGTATATTCTTAGTTTGAACAAGTGGATTTTAGTTACCCTTGCATTCATAGCTTCCTACTCCAAAACCGAGAGAACCTCCTCCATTAATTTTTTTCTTCAATGTAACCTTTTGAAACACATCATTCAATCATGCTTGAATCACAAGTCTATCTATTGTGCATCAACCAAGCAGTAAAATAGAAATGAATTGTAGGAAAGTAAATTTGAAGTATAGAGATTGAGACATAGGAAATTTTATAGTGGTTCCCCATAAATATGAGTAATCCACTTTTCCGCATAGTTGTGTACTAGGGCACGGGAAAGAGAGAGAAGGGAGAGGAAAAATTAGAGGAGAAAGAGGGGGAAACGAAAATCAGAATTTCAAATTACTTTAAGCATGCCAAAATACAATAGTTTTCCGGCTTATATACTTCCGGTCTCAACATACGAAACTGAAACATAAAAGATACTCAAAATATAACGGATACAATAACACCACTTGATACATGTTGGCTAGGCCGATATGTTTCGCTCGTCGTGCTTGCGACGTCGATACACCTGCCACACTGGCGGTCTCCCTACGCCCTCGTCCGCTCTGTCGGTGTCCGTAACAATTCTGCCCTCTGTGAAATTCACCTTGCCCTCAAGACATAAGTCCGGGAGCTGCGGGCGTATATCCTCTCGATCCACCCATGTCGCCTCTGAGAGTGGGCGATCCTGCCAAACCACTCAAACCTGTTCCACTTGCTGCTCCGCGGGGAGGATCGTGTGCATGTCCGTTATGCGTTGGGGAAGGAACACTGAAGGGATGGCATCGGATGTCGGCGAAGGAAGTGCCTCCTCGACTTGGTGATCACTAATCACCCGCTTGAGCTGCGAGACATGAAACGCTGGATGAATGCGGCTCTCCGGGGGTAGGCGAAGGAGGTACGCCTGAGTGCCCACCCGGGCTTGGATTTCAAAGGGGTCGTAGAACTTTGCCGCCAACTTGGAGTGGGTCCACAGGTCACCGTCACCTGACTGTGTGGTCGTAGCTTGAGAAACACTGAATCACCCGCAGTGAACTGGACGTCATGACGATGGACGTTGGCTGAAGCTTCCATCCTATCTTGGGCGCGCTGGAGGTGTTGTCGCAATTGTCGGGGCATGGCATCACAGCCGCGGAGGAGGCCGTCCACGATGGCAACAACGCATTTTCCCGGAACGGCCTGCGTCTACTATAAATTCCCTCGAGCAGTGTGGTGTCGGCACTGGAGTGGTTGGACGTGTTGAAGGAGAACTCGTCCCAGGAGAGTCACTCGGCCCAAGCATGCGGGTGATCACAAACAAAACAACGCAGATAAGTTTCTCGGCATCGATTCATGACCTCGAACTGCCCGTCCGTCCGTGGGTGATATAGTGTACTCATCCGAAGTTGCGTACCCTGCTTCTTGAACAGTGCATGTCAAACTGAACTCAGGAAAAGGGGGTCGCGGCCACTCATAATGGAGCAAGGGAACCCATGGAGGCGGACCTCCCCATCAACTTAATCAGTAGCCACGCTGGGAGCCGTGAACGGGTAATGTAGCGGAATGAAATGAGCATACTTCGATAGGTGGTCCACGACTACCAATATGTAGTCCCATGTCTTGGAGCGGGGAAGCCGAGAGATAAAGTTCATAGAAATGTCTTCCCAGATCGGAGTCAGAACGAGAAGTGGTTGGAGGAGGCCCCTGGGAAAGGTAGCCTCGTACTTGGCGCGCTAGCACGGTAGGTAGGCTGCGACGAAGATCTTGACTCGCTAGAACATTCCTGGCTAATACATCAAAGAGGCGAGGCGGGGATACGTCCTGAATGCGTCCGCGTGACCTCCTTCTAGAGTAGCATGGAACTCGATGAGTAGGTGGGGAATCAGCTGAGAGGAGGCGAAAAGTACTAGACGATCATGATAGTAGTGAAAGTTTCCCACAAGACGATAAGGAGGGCAGGCCGAGGCGTCCGCCCGCATAGCCCCCACAATCAAATTTAGCTCGTGGTCGGCCGCAACTTCGCGCTGAAGAATGGTGTCGCCCTCCCAAAATGGTCGGGAAATGGCAGTCAAACTTGCCGTCTGCGGATGGCGAAAGAATGTCAGCCGCCCAGTTGGACGAACCCTCCCGAAACTCAATTTTGAAGTTGTATCTCAATAGTTTGGCACCCAAACCTGTTGCGCAGGAATCACAATCTTCTGGTGGAGTAGGTATTGTAGGCTATGATAATCTGTCTGGACCATGAAGTGGCACTTATATGTGAAGCAGTGACACTTGGTGGTGGAAAATATATGGCTGAAATAAGCGATGGATTGTCCAGCTTGCATCAAAACCACACTGACGCCCGAGCCCGATGCGTCGCACTCAACCAGAAATGGTTGCGAAAAATCAGGCATAACTAACACAGGGGCGGTGCTTTATTCCTGCTGAAGGGTTCAGAATGTCGTGGCTGCCGCTGGCGTTCACTGAAAACTTCCAATCTCTAACTTTTTCAACATGCTGGAGAGAGGTTTGGCTTTCTTTCCATAGTCCCAAATGAACCGACGATAGTACCCCGTGAGGTCCAAGATTCCTCAGACGTCGCGGTATGATCAGGGTGCGGGACGCTGAAAGATGGCTCGAATCTTGTTCAGATCCATAGCTACGCCGTTTGTGGAGATGGTGTGTCCCAAGTAATTAATCTGTCTAATCAAAGATGCATTTTGTGGGTTCACAAAAAAAGAGTTCACAAGAGTGATGAGAGTTGTCCGAATGTGCTCAAGGTGGTCATGCCAAGATGAACTATAAACTAGAATATCATCAAAGAAAATCAATATATACATGCGTAGTACTGGACGGAACAGATCAATCATGGTGGCCTGAAAAGTGGCGGGGGCATTCGTCAGGCCAAATGGCATGACCAGGAACTCGTAATTTGCATCATGTGTGTGGAACGCTGTCTTGGAACATCCTCCTCGCAGACCTGTATCTGATAGTAGCCGACGCGTAGGTCCAACTTAGAGAAATAGACCGCCCCTTGTAACTCGTCCATGAGCTCCTGAATGATCGGAGTAGGATACTTATCTAGGTTGGTGAACTTATTGAGTTCCCGGTAGTCCATGCAAAAGCGCCAGCTGCCGTCTTTCTTTCGGACCAGGAAGACTGGGCTCAAGAAGGGATTAGCGCTAGGGCGAATGATGCCCGTCGCGAGCATCTTGCCCACCAGTGTCTTGATCACGCCCTTCTGAGCGTGGCCATAGCGGTACGGTCGAACTTTGATGGAGGAAAAACCTACTTGTAAGGGAATGCAGTGATCCTTCTGCAGATTTCTGGAGGGACCCCTGACTGACGAAGTAAGGTCGTGTCGCCCTCCAGCAAGCAGGGCGCCCCCCCCACGGAGGAAGCACATAGTTATGCAGTCCCATTTAACACTAACGTCGCCAAGGGTGAGGAGCTAAGCCACCCCAAGAATAACATCCACCACTCTTAGAGAGAAGGCATAGAAGTCATCTTGAAAAGGGTTATGGCCTATGGTGGGAGTGAGGGTCGCGCACTGGCCACCCATCACCCGTCGCCTACCATCTCCTAAGCAGACTGAGAAGCGATCGGCTGTCTGCACTGGCAACCCAAACGATCCACCTGGTGCTAAGAGATAAAGTTGTGGCTCGCTCCACTATCAATCATCACCACAACAGAGAGCATGTGAAGCATCTCCCGGAGCTTCATCGTATGTGGGCCCGAAAATCCATCAACAGTAAACAGTGGATGGTCCAAGTGATGGAAGGTGGCAGCTGGGGAGTCCTCCGTCGCAGTATCCAACTCAAGGGCCTCGAAGTCTGCGAGCGTCATCTCGGGTTCCTCCTCGCCAACGAGGATCTGGAGGTCTTTCAACGAGCACTTGTGTGTAAAGGAGTAGGGTTGTTTGCAATGGAACCACAAACTCTTTGTACGCAGATCATGGTACTCCTGATTGGATAGCCGGGGGTGGCCCATTGGCCTTGGAGGACGGGGCGCGGTGCGGCGCGGATGGGGGACGAAGGTACCTCAAGCTGTGGTGCACGGTAGGCCGCTGCTGGCCTGTTGATCGAGCGCACCAGCAACATCGAGGGCGGCCTTCCCGTGTCTAGAGGCCGAGTCTGGAATTCTGCTTCAACCAAGCGGGCAAGATCCATGGCTTCCGCAATCGATGGCAGGTGGTGGGTGCAGATAGAGGTACAGATGTGTGTGAGGAGCCAATGCATGAAGAAGATGAGGTAGTGGTCCGGCGAAAGACTCGGCACATGCATCGTGAGGGCGCTAAACTCATTGATGTCCTCATCAAGGAAGCCCTTTTGTAGGACGCCGCAGAGTCTCTCCACCGCGAAGCTCGTGTAGCGGATGTCATAACGGTGAATGAGCTCCTGCTGAAGAGCCAGCCATGACATGGTTGGTTATGATTGACGTAGCCAGCGCTCCCAGTGGAGGGAGGAGCCCTCCATGCTATCAATGTCATGCTGACCTTCTGTGCCTCCGAGATCTGTTGAATATCAAAGAACTGTTCGTCCCGTTCAATCCATCCCATAGGAACTGTGTTGTTGTATGAGGGAATATCAAATGAACGAGGTCCCTGTGAGAAAACCCCGGGCAGGACAGTTGGTGTCTAGTACGGATCCGAGGCAGCTCCAAGGACGAACGACGAATCCACGTTGTACGTCGCGGACGTGTAAGGCTACCGACCAAGAATGAGTCGATCTTGGCATCCATGTGGAGTATGAGTGTCCGCAGCGATGCGATGGTGTCGGCATGGTCGTACAAACGCCAAAGGATGGCTGGATCTATGGGTGGGGTCCGCGTGTTGCGTTGGTGATGACCATCGATCGCGCCATAGGGGGCATGCACTTGACCGGGTGGATGGAAGAGAACCTATAATTTACTGAAAGCGATCGAGGAGCGATGCACGAAGGAGGAGCGATACCGGCTGGTGCCATGTCTAGGGCAGGTGAAGCGATCGCGGACGTCGGGCGAGCAAGGCGATGCGATATGCGGATTTGCGACGCGAACGATACGCGGCGGGATTGCTTAGGCATGAGAAATTAGACGAGAAAGAGAGGGAAATGGAAATCAGAATTCCAATTTACTTTAAGCATGCCAAAATACAATAGTTATCCGGCTTATATACTTGTGGGGATCAACATACGAAACCAAAACATAAAAGATACCCAAAATATAACGGATACATTAACACCACTCGACACGGGTCGGCTTGGTTGGCATGTTCCGCTCGCCTCGCTCGTGACGTCGATACACCCGCCACACTGACGGTCGCCCTTTGCCCTCGTCTGCTCCGTCTGCTCCTTATGTGTCTGTAACATTGTGGTAATACACTGTCTAACCAAGGATGGAGTCTTTACATAGGAGGCTCTTAGAATCCTAGAGACCTTTCGACAGGGGCCTCACATGTGATGTAATGACCCGCAGATCGCCACAAGCTAACATTGTTCATTATATAGCTGATTGTTTTCTAGAGTGGTACATCACATAAGCACAATGGGTATGAAAATTTACAAACTAGTTACTTTTTATTTCATTAAAAAGGTAACTATACATGATCCCATGTCCAATATACAACTAATAAAAACAAATTGCAACGAGCACATATATAGGTATATAACTCCACAACATTGAAATACATCATATCTTATCTACTAACAAGCTAATATACTCCGTCCTCCAACAAGTGGGACACTTCGGATCCCAACACCATTTTTTGTGCTCCTTAATGACCTCAGTAATCTCTACTAGTAACTTGGCCATAGCTGATAGTGCTCCTCTCTTCTTATCCTTTTTTCTTTCTCAGACAAATTCGTATTCGTGTCCTATTTTCTGCTTGGTCCCTAAAAATTATAATATAATGTGTTTTTCATAAAAGAAGCATTCATTAAATGATAAAGTACTAAAACTAATTTGCAGTACAAAATAGAACTTTTCATTACGGAAGTTCAAAATTTTATATGGTACCTTTCCTTAATATAAATCTGAAAAATAGATATATCATGTCCAAGCTATAACACACTTGCACATACACACTTGCACACACGCACTTGCACACACACACTACTCGACGCTCGTCTACTTAAAATAAAAGTGAAATTTGGCATGCTTGCAGTCCGGGTCACTGCATTTCTCCCAATGAGTGTCGAGCGCTTCATAAACAAATGTAATAATTACTACCCAAAGGCGGATGATTCTACGCATTAGTTTGATCGTTTCTTAATTTATGTATTTGCCTTATTGAAATGGTATGCTACATTTCATGTGATTTAGTACTCATTTTATTAATTGAGTTCTTTGTTTTCGTACCTGTAAGCTTATCATTAGGTGTCTCTTTCTTCATAGGGCAATATTAAGGATAAATTTCATGTTTTCATTCATTCATTTCATTATGGGCCCATCATGCGCTCTTTTCTTTGACGTTCTCAATCTTTTTGATCCAGGGTTATCACTTAGCATGGAGTTTGATTAGGATGTCTGAATTCCTTCATAGTGGCAGGAAATTTACACCCCTCCTTTAGGATCAACCTTTAAGAGTGCTCTTATGTCATTCATCATTAAAATTGTCTTCTATGACTTTATTTCATATTTATGCTTTAATACGAGTTAGTTTTAATTAATAGCTCCATTCATATTCTTTCATCTCTTCTCTTTTTGTTCAGGTTTCCTACAGACGACTTGCGTTGTCTGGGTTAATGGATAATATAGATAAGGTCATGCATGGCCTTTACTTTTAGAGATTCCAATTTTCAATGACTTTAATCAGAATTAACATAAATGCATGAAGGAATAATAAACGAAGAATTTGAGCTGAATGTACAATAATATACTTTGATATCTAGTATGAAAATCACATTTGATTGCATTTAAAGAAAGCGATTACTTTCATTCGCCATAACTACAAATATTGCAAGAATTGAAATCATATATAGTAGAGCATAAGTTAAAGAAGTAAGAACTCACCGCAACTTTATCATTTCCTTTGTTCTCATATGGTCTATGCCCCGACCCCACCCCATCCACCCACCCACCACCACGTCGAGGCATCTCAAACACGATTTATTCTCGATCAGGACTCGAAGGGCTTGAAGATAACATTTCCCAATTTGAATTTCATTTATTCTAATTCATTTCTTATATCGCTTAAGTTGTCTTTGTGAGAGGAAGATTGCCCTAATGCCATTAGGAGGATGAGAATCATAATTATAAGATTGCTAAGGTTAGAAAATTTAGTGAAAAAAGAACAAACATTGATTATTAAATTTAAGATGTCAAAATGGATCCACAATAATCTCGTGAACAAAAGAATTATGACATTTCATGAACATATGGTCATGGAAATTCAAATCAGCCATTCCCTCTATTAGAATATAATAGTGGACTCAAATGAATCTCCCCCCCCCCTCGAAAAAACAATTCATAAAACTACTATTTATAGGCTTACTTAGGGATTAACATGTAGCAACCCATAATCATGAACATATAAAGAAAAGGAAGAAAGAATTAAGAGAACATTCACATTTAATAAATTAGGGCTTCGCCCATTCTTAAAATGCACATCCATTGAAACCACGAAAAAACATTCCTTGAAGTATGTAGCGGGATGATGCAAGACAAGTAAGAATAAAGTCATAATAAAGAAAATATAAGTGTATTTCCATTAATTAATCTTAATAAACTCCAATCATCGCCTTTGTCGTAAGTTTGTTTTTCTTCTGGGGGAAAATGTGCTTCAAGTCCTTGTGACAGTGAAATTTTCACATTTAACTGCATGCAAGTAATATCGTCATATATTTAACGCAAAAACATTCGTTGCTAGTTCCAGATCATTGCGTCGGGTAATTCCTTTCAGAATCCTTCAATTGTTTTGAAACATATGTTATTGCTTTCTTATTTTACATGGATACGCATCCAAGACCCTTATGGTACGCATCACTATAAATTTGAAAACCTTCAGTGCCGCACGACATAATCAATATTGGTATTGTTGTCAATCTTTCTTTCAATTCTTCAAGCGCATTTTGACATTTATCATCTCAAGAGAAGACACCATTCTTCTGGTCAACATAGGTAGTAGTAAAGCAAAGTTAGAAAAATCTTTTACAAATTTTCTATAATAACCAGCCAAACTGAGAAAATTCCTTACTCCTGTTACTGTAGCAGGCCCGAACCAATTCATAATTACTTCCATCTTTACTGGATCCACCAATAACTCATGTTTATTAACATGGCCTAAAAAAAACTTTATTCAACCAGAATTCGCACTTCAAAATTTTTGCATACAATGCATGGTCTTTCATTGTTTGCAATATGATACTCATGTGCTCTGTATATTCATCTGTATCTTTGAAATATATAAGAATATCATCGATAAATACACACACAATGAGTCTAATATACCCTCACATTGTTTCCTTATTTTAATTCACACTTCACTACATTGTTTCTTTTAATTATTACTAATATACCCTCACATAATTTCCTTATTTTCTTAATTATCTTCATCATTGATATAAGATCTTTAGATACTTCAATCAATCCTTTGAACACACAATGAGTCTAATATATTAGTTTTGGTGTAATTTGTTTCTTCTTACAGTCTATAATGGCCGCATACTTCGACAACCAATTTATTCTGAAAATGATATCGAAATCAGATAGACGCAAAACTACAAAATCTGCTTCTATTGATTTCCCATCGTTAACCATACCTTGCACCTAAGCCGAGTGTTCATCTATGTATTATTTTGCATAAAAATCTTCAGCTCATTTGTAGTTTGGTAGGGTTCAATCATTAAACATTTTATAGCATTCTCAGATATAAAGGAGTGACTAACTCCTGTATCAAATAGTTCCTTCTTGAGGTAATTATGATATCATACCAATAATTACTGTGTCATTTACTTTCGCTTCTTGCTAAATCATGTTGAAAACTCGAGGCTGAATTTGTCTTTCTTCCCATAACGGACATTCACTTCTACGGTGCCCGGGACGATAACACTGAAAACAGATTTCTGTTCCTACCAAATATTCTTCAGGATGAGCTTTCCTACATTTTTCACATATCTTCTCTACTAGCTTACTAATATTGTCGGCGCCACTTTTTGCTAGGGTTTGTGTTTATGGACTTCTTTGTCCACTTGGAACTTCCACTCTTTCGTAAGTATTTCATACTTTCACCTTCCAAGGACCTTTTCTTCTAAAATTATTTTCTTTTTGCAATCTTTCAATGTCAATTGTTATATGTTGTCTAGTCTCAACTAATTCGTTGCAATTTTGGTCCTCTTAGATATCAGATGTGCTATGATATTATCTTGCGAACCTTGTTGAAAGAACTCTTCCTCATCTGTGAACAAGGCACTAGCATGGTATGCTAACTGAGTAAATTATGTCTCGTATTGTATGGCCGATCGATTTCCCTTAATTAAATGAAGAAACTTCTCTTGAAGTGCACTTTCTCGGAAGGGGGAATGAATCAACAGTGAACTCTCCCAAAAAATCATCCTAAGCAATATCAGCATGGTCTTTTCCAACATAATTCTCTTGCATCAGTCGGTCACACCACCTTTTAGCGTCTCCTTCTAAAAGAAATATCACTAAGTCGTTCTTCCTTTCCTCTCGACACCTCATCGCTTCAAACATTGTCTCTATTTTCTTGATCCAATTCCGGTCTCAATAGGTGTTAAATTGCCACGAAAAGTCGATGGTTTTAAATCCAAAAGTGTTTCAAATATAAGTCAATCTTCCATTTTCTCCCATGGTACATTTTTGACCATATTTATGGCCTTTGCCAACACCCGAGCGATATCAGCTACTTGCAAATTCAACCTATCCTTATTTCGCTTTCCTCAACTATACTGACCTGTTCTACCTTAGGCTCTCCCCATTGTCTTCTACTAGTGTAAGTATAGGAAGGCTCCTGCAATAAGTAGTCTTAACTTCAGAGATCAAAAGGAATCTATTCAAAATGTCGTGATTTTGTTTTATTCGTCATATTGCATTTTCCCTTGAGTACTATGTCATCCAAAAGGTTTAACTTCACCTTGATACCAGTAAATTGTAATGGTCCTCTTTACGATAGTTGCCACAATTGTATGTTTACTTTTCATGCATAATCTGACCCGGAAGATACAAACATTTGACATGCATCATAAATACAAGCATTCATTAAATGACCGAGTACTAAAGCAAAAAAGCAGTACAAAATAGAACTTTTCATTTCATTACTTATGTTCAAAATGTAGCATGGTAACTGCCCTTATTACAAAAATCCAGTGAAAAAATGTGCACTACTTGACACCTACTTACTTAAAATAAAATGAATGTCGTCATGCTTGCAACCTAAGTCCTTGCATTTTTCCCGGTGAGCGTCTAGCACTTCAAAAACAGTTGCAATAACCTCCATCCATAGACGGTACTTTTTCTCCATCTGGATCCACTTCTCCTCTTATGCCCGCTTACTGTTGGCGTCGACCACCGCTTTGACCTTCACCTAAAATGTTGTAATTTTCTACGGGATTAGTCGATTAAGTCAATTCTTACCTTCTTTAAGTGCTTAGGAAGAAAACGAAGATTAGTAGCAGATATCATTATTTGAAATAATAAATAACAAAGTTACACTCTTGATATCATTTAAATTAAGTGCATTGAAATTAAACTACTTTATATTCATTTGTAGTGTGTATGCGAGCCTTGGCACACCGGCTGATGTGTTGTCGTATGACCTTGAAGTCACGGGTTCGAGTCCTAGAAGCAGTCTCTTGCAAAAATGCAGGGTAAGGTTTGCCTACATTTCACCCTTTTGGTGGGACCCTCCCAGACCCTCGTTGAGTGGGGATGATTTGTACATCGGGCTGCCCTTTTATATTCATTTGTATGGTATTATGCAGTATTCGTTTGGATATGTACTGTTAGGATGATTCTACTCGTTAGTTTGATCATTTCTTAACTAGGTACTTACCTTATTTAAATGGTTATACTACATTTCATGTGATTTAGTTCATTTTATTAATCAAGTTCTTTACTTTCTTACCTTTATACTTATCATTAGGTATATCTTTCTTCATTGGGCAATTTTAAAGATAAATTTCATTTTTTTCATTCACTTATTCATTTCCTTATGGGCCCATCACGTGCTTTTCTTGAACGCTCTCAATATTTTTGATCCAGGACTATCTCCTAACATAAAGTCTCATCAAAACACCTGAATCGATCCTTCATAATGGTAGGAAATTCACACCTCTGCCAGGGTTAACCCTTAACGATGCTCTTATGCATCCATCATTCATCATTAAATTTTTCTTTTATGACATTATTTCATATTTATGCTTTAATGAGAGTTAATTTTAATTAATAAATGAACTATCAGCTATAATCTTGAGTCTTGGCTTTATAATAAATCAACCTCTCATAATGTTGAGGCAGAGATCTACAAGCTATTCTGTATATATCATGATATTCAAGGAAATCTAAACAAAGCAAGATCTACAAACTTTGAGTATGTTGAAAAGATTTCCAAAAAGTTATACATTGTTTCTCTAAGTTTCTTACTGCGAGAAAATAGTTAGTTATTTCTGAACATAGTTCTAATGTTAATTGTCAAGGAATGGTTTTGGAGCATGACATTATATTGATGGTTATCATGCCTCTTTAAAATTATTTTCGTTTTTTTTTTATGCTAAAAATCATTTTAAAATTTCTGTAAAATTTGTTAATCTAAATAGGTGAAATTGTTGGGTAAAACCCTTGATTTAATTTAACAAATTATGTATAAGTGATTTCGGTTTCTAGTATAATTACTCATGATGTATAGTGATGGTAATTTTGTCATTAGAAGTCCTAGGAAGTCAATCCAGTCAAAGGCGTAAAAAGAAGCAGAAAATATGAAGAAAATCAGTCAAGGCATAGTTGCGTCGAGTAGATATCGACGCAACATCGACTAGAAGTCGACGTATCTTTGATTGGATGTCGACGCCTCTCCAAAGCAAAAGTCGACGCATGCGTTGATAAGTTATCGACGCAACGTCAAATAATTTGTCATGATGACAGAGGTTTATTCTAAGGTTGATCTCGATGCACTTCTACTAGCCCTCAACGTAGCATCGAATAACTTCTCCAGAATGGAATTTTCAAAAGATTTTTTTCATAATTATTTGAAGATTATACTTATGGAATCTATTCAAAATTGAAGAGTTGTTAGAAGAAGGCTTAAAAAAATTATCTATAGAATATCTGAAAGAAATATTTGGAAGATTGAAGAGGTTGACGGATTTTAGAAGACCACTTATAAAAAGATCTTCTCAAATATTACAGTACTTCTGAAGACTACTAATCAAGGGAAAATTTTTGAAATCATTCAGAGAATCATATACTCAGATTTCAAACAGAAGGAATAACAGATATACAATAGAACAAAATTCTGAGATTAATCATCATGTTGCTTCTTATCTTCTTCTCTGCTGCTACTGAAATCTTAATCAGTGAAACAGTGGATCAAAGCTTACAAATCCTTGCTTCTTCTTCTCATCAAGGACTCATCTATGAAAATATCCAATCCACTAGAGTGTCAAAGAATCCTCAAATAGTTTGTTGAAGGTGGATTCAATTCTGAAAACATCTCTTTTTTCTCTTGATTTTTTACTCTCTCATTTTTTATTCCTGAGAAAAGAGTTTTTTAGAATTTTTCTTCAAAGTATTCAGTCTGGTTCAAGATCCCTTATCAAAAGATCTAGTTGTCTTGTTCAAGATCTTCTTATGAAAAGATCTAGTGTCAAAGATCTAGTTGTATTGGTTCTAAGAGTTTTCTTATCACAAAACATAGTCACTGGTTCTGGGAGTCTCCTAATCAATAGACTCAGGTACTGTGATAGTGGATTCTTACCAAAGTCGTAAAAGAGTGGACGTATACAGATTTCGGGAAACCGCTATATTTCTTGTGTTCCTTGTGTTGTGCTTATTTTTGTGTTG
Source organism: Platanthera zijinensis (assembly GCA_039513925.1). Taxonomy (NCBI): domain Eukaryota; kingdom Viridiplantae; phylum Streptophyta; class Magnoliopsida; order Asparagales; family Orchidaceae; genus Platanthera; species Platanthera zijinensis. Next base: position 71,164,100 of record CM077082.1, read on the forward strand.
TCTTTTCTATTTTTATTTCTTGCTTTTAATTTTTGTTGTGCAAACTTAGTTGTGGCTGTGTTTGTGGATGCTAATCTTAAAATATTTGAAGTAGGTTTATATTTGAAGTAAATAATTTTAAATCTCTATTCACTCTCATAGAGAATTCTCAGAGGTATAACTATTCCCCTTTCATAACCAATTCTTCCTCTTTTTGCATTGCATCAAGAGCCAAAATCGAAACATAACCAAGCAAATCTGTATATATTGATCCCTTATAACCGGTATTAACTTGTATTGAACTTTGCCCAAAAGAATACTTAATTTTTGTATGTTGCAAAGTGAGTATTTGATCAAATGTTTTTGATATGGATGTTAAGTTACAAACATATATTTCCAAAAATCTGTTGAGATGACTATGCCCACTTTCTATTCGATTAGTGGTGGAATTACTAAAATGTAGTAATTTATCTATCCAAGCCAAAACAAAATAATTTTTATAAGGTTCTAACACATGTACTCATGACATGTAGGTGAGTTAACCAAGTTGTCATTCACACAAAACTTTCACATTCTTTCCCTTTTTTGAAATGCTTTTTGCAATCTGCTAATATATTTCGGTTAATGTGAACTTGGCATAATATAATTCTTGATTGAGGAAATACCATTTTTATAGCATTCGTCAATGTTGTCTCCCTGTCAACTATCAACACATTAGGCAAGGAAGTTGAATCCATCATACTTTTAAAACAATCCAAAACATATTTATAGCTACTTTCAGTTTTACTTGATAGGAATGCAAAGCAGAGAAAATGTCATATTTGTAGAGGTGAGACCAACTATGGAAAGCAAAGGTAATCGGTAACAATTTGTTTTATATGTGTAATTTATGATAAAAACATCTGAAAACATATTGCTTAGCTGAATAGAAGTCTGATGAGCAAAAAATAAGCTGTCCAAAACATACCTAGTCGGATCAACATGATTATCACTTGTGTACTCCGCATCTCCAATGTGTTTATATTGAAATTGAATTGAAGTGTAATCATTCAACTCTTTCTTATACAATTTCATTTTTTCATAGTAAATGATTCTCATGATGGAATTGTTAGGCTTCACACCGGATGTTTACATCTCTTCAATGATCTTTTGTTCATTTTCATCTAATCTGCCTACATAACTGTGTCCTTAAGATGAACAAAAACTTGGTTATGCATTCCGCAGTTAACTTCTAATTTTCATTCTTCAACACATGCATCTTCTTGACCCAAAGAGAGGATGGATATCCACGTCGTTTTGAGCTAGTTTTTCTTAAACTTTTCTTTACTCTTTTTGAATGAACACGAGGGCAGGGCAACCAGATCTATCGCAATCTAGAAAAACTCTTGGCTTAGGCCTACCATCGCTTATTAGCTCTTTGAACTACTACAGCAAAACTCAATTCTTTAGCGACATTGCGAACCCAGTCAATCAAATCCTCTTTACTTCGTAATATGGTATCAGTTATAAAATGCATTCCAACAATTACTTGACTGCCTTTAGATAAGTCACTCATTGACAACGTGTGTTCATGATTCATTTTAACATATACAAAATCAAAATAAAAACATCCACTGGTAATTCAAAGACGAGATTTATAATTATTGTAACCAACGCACAAGCATTTACAAAAACAAAATACCTTCAAGGCCTAAATTAGTGAACTTGAATTTAAAAGAAGAGAGGAACTTAATCTTCAAGGCCTAAATTAGTCTGAAATCCAAAAAAATTTGATAAAACATTATTTAGAGAAAAATTAGAGCAAAAATTACCAACATTAGGGCTTCAAAATAGCTACAAATATCTTAAAATTACTAAAAATGATGATTTTTTGTTTTTATACATCTTAACCAGATAACAAACTTGGTTCACTTACCTTCCCAATTGAGACACCTCGGGTTCCTTCAAAAGCAAATTCCGAATCAATTCTGAATCACTATCGTTACTGTCAAAAAAGAAGGAAAATTAAGATTTTGAAAGAACTTACTCATCATAGCCTGAATAGTCAGACAGACACAACTATTGAACATACTAATGATCAATGGATAGCAGTTTCTGGTGAATAGAGAAATCGGAACTAATGTACGTAACTTCTGCTAGTCAAACCTTGAAAAAACACGATTTAGAGGGTTGTGAAATCTCTGCTCCAAGCCTTGCCATATACCGGGAAAAAACACGATTCAATTTTACTTGTTATAAAATTGAATGCAAGGTGAAGTAAGGTCAAAGGATAACATACAAGAGTATCAACAATTTTCATGAGAAATTATAGAAATATTTTTATGTATATTCCAAAATAATGTATTTTTTCCGATTTAGAAATTGTTGTATAACATGATAATATCAGATCTTGAGTAACAGGATCATAAAACTTATATAAATAGATGGGTTGAGAAATAAAAGAGATCAGAATATTATAGGTTTAGAATCGAGTCGACGTAAGGCGTGTGATCACTGCCCTAAAGAAGTTGCATCAATCTCCGACAGAGCTTTCAACCAATGTTCACTCATCCAAGGTACAACACCCGGCTAGATCCTGAAAACACTGATATGCGCGGACACCAAAGAAGCACAGAGCACCTGAACTGGCACTTGATGAAGCAAATGTGGAGAAAATAAAATCACGTAAATATCGTCCTCAGAGTGAAAGCAAGAAGATCGGCTGAATGTTTTTCCAAAGTGTCTATGTAAACGAATCAAAAAATTATCCTAAATAGGAGTCTCGAAAACGGCAAGAAAATAAACACGTAATAAATCTCAACGGTTATAATTAGAAAATTTAATCGTGTAGGTGAACGTTTGAGTTCCAACGTAGAGGAGTAATTGCGAGGAAAACACGTAAAAGAGATTATCGTCCAAAGAAACTGGTGTCGAGTTCTATTCGACGCACATCGAGATCATGTCGGTGTAAGGAAAAGAAATACGGTAGTCGACGCATGCGTCGAGTTCTATTCGACGTATGTCGACGCAGGAGATGTGTGCATCGAGTTCAATTCGACGCATCACGGCGAAGTCGACGCATCACGGCGAAGTCGACGCATGCGTCAAGATCTATTCGACGCATGTCGATACGAAAGAAAAGTGCATCAAGTTTGATTCGACGCAGCACGGCAAAGTCGACGCATGCATCGAGATCAATTCGACGCATGTCGACGCACTCGGAATTTTTAGGATTCAAAAGGAGTCAAAACTATTTTGTACAAAAAATACAATTTAATTCAATTATTTTTCAAATACGAAATCCGGTCTGGTGCGGTGCGTGCGCGCGCGTGTGTTGTTCATAGATTCTCCTTATATTCTTTTGAACAAGTAAGAGGATATGAATCCATTTATATATTCACTACTAAGAGTGGTGATAAATAAGGTGAGACTAAAAGGTTTCATTCTTTTTTCATGAAAGGTTTCCCTTCAAATGAATTTTGGTTCCCTCTAATTTGGTTTTGAAGCTTTTCCTTCAAATGAGCCCAAACACCAAACATCATTTGACTCCAAAGAAATATTTAATTATAATGTTTATACATTAGATTTCTAACAATCCCCCACAAAAGCTAACTTCATAAATCATGATATTACTTATTATAAGTAAAATCGAATACAAATTTGTTTCATCAAGTTGTATCTATAAAGAGAGACCTCAAATCTTGTATATACTTCTTGAATGAATAGTTACAAGTATGAATACACTTATATAAGAGAAGAATGAGAAGAGAAATCCTAAATACAAGATGTGGGACTAATACATGGAGAGAGAAAAGAGAGAAAACATGGGCCCTTAATTGGGCTTTTCTAACACTCCCCCGCAAGCTGGAGCGTACAAGTCGTAGGCACCAAGCTTGGATAAAAACTGATAGTATAGAGGCCTGGAGAGAGCTTTTGTCAGGATATCCGCAACTTGGTCTTTAGCAGGAACATGCTCCAAATCTATCTTCTTTGACTGTACCTTTTCTCGGATAAAGTGACAATCAACTTCGATATGCTTTGTGCGTTCGTGAAACACCGGATTCTTGGCAATATGTATTGCTGCCTGACTATCACAAAATAAGGTAGCCGGTGATGAGAGGCGAACACCCAAGTCTCCCAGAAGGCCCTCAAGCCAGGTTAGCTCGGAAGCAACCGCAGCCATAGCTCGGTACTCGGCTTCAGCAGAAGAGCGTGCAACCACGGATTGTTTCTTGCTACGCCATGTTATGAGATGTCCACCAAAGTAAATGCAGAACCCCGTAGTGGAGCGCCTATCATCGATAGATCCTGCGTAGTCAGCGTCAGAGTAAGCGACGAGTGATAGAGATGTGGATGGCTTATACACAAGTCCTTGTCCGGGGGCGATCTTGAGATATCGAAGGATGCGCTCGACTGCTTGAAGATGAGATGCCCGAGGAGCGTGCATGAACCGACTTACAACTCCTACAGCAAACGAAATATCTGGTCGAGTCACCGTAAGGTAGATCAGCTTCCCAACCAAGCATCTATAATATTCCGGATTTGTCAGCAGCTTGTCAGAGTTAGAACTATGGGCCGAGAGCTTGTGATTTGCGTTCATAGGGGTCTCCGCGGGTTTGCACCCAGAATAACATGCATCATGAAGGAGGTCCATACAGTACTTTCTTTGAGATAACACAAGACCATCAGAGCATCGTGCGACCTCGAGCCCAAGAAAGTACCGAAGGTTGCCCAGATCTTTGTTCTGGAAGGCGGAATTTAACTGTTCCTTGATCTGTTGTATTCCTGCCGTGTCGTTGCCAGTAATCAGGATATCGTCAACGTAGACCAGAAGAATCACAGTCCCGGTTTACCGGTGGCGGGTGAAGAGAGAAAAATCAGTCGAGCTCCGAGTGAAGCCACTAGGACAGACTACCTTACTGAATTTTTCAAACCACGCACGCGGAGACTGTTTGAGACCATAAATGGATTTCCGAAGGTGACATACCAAAGACTCCCCCGTGGTCTCAAACCCGGGAGGTTGCTGCATATAAACTGTCTCCTGCAGATCGTCGTTGAGGAAGGCATTCTTAATGTCCAACTGATAAAGCGGCCAGTGACGATGAACGGCCAAGGAAAGAAGAACGCGGACCGTGTTCAATTTGGCCACTGGAGAGAAAGTTTCCTCATAATCAAGGCCATGTTGCTGAGTAAAGCCCCGTGCCACGAGGCGAGCCTTCAGAAGGTCAACAGTGCCATCCGCCGTATGCTTGATAACAAAGACCCATTTGCAGCTCACAGAGGTATGACTAGTAGGAAGAGGGACCAGATCCCAGGTCTGGTTAGCCCAAAGAGCCCGCATTTCATCTTCCATGGCTGCCCGCCACCCTGGATGTGTAAGCGCCTCCTGCACATAGTTAGGAATAGAAATAGAGGAAATAGAGGTGGCAAAGGCGTAGAGAGGTGGTGTCAGCCGATGGAGAGAGACGTAGTTCGCCAAGGGATGAGCAGTAGAGACGGGAGCCGGATCTGCCGTAGCCGAGGTATCGCTGGTAGTGGGGAGCTGGTTCACGGGAGTATCCCTGGATGGACGTCGAGAGTAGACCCGAATGAGTGGTGGAGGGACCCGAGGAAGAGCTGGTTGATTGGAGGAAGAAGAGGGTAGAGACGATGGCGTGATTGGTACGGCAGGCCGGGGAAGAAGTGGAGCAGAAGACGAGGTGGGGCAAGGTACGTGGAAGGGCTGGTGTTCGCAGAAGATGACATCTGCAGAAACAACCAGCCGACCATCAGAAGGAGAGTAGCAGACATATCCCTTTTGAGTCCGAGAGTAGCCAACAAACATATATTTTGCAGCCCGAGGAGCAAGCTTGTCGGAAGGAGGGCCAAGATGGTGGACATAGCACACACACCCGAAGACTCGTGGTGGGAGAGAGGTGGGGTTGGTGGAGGGATAGAGAAGTTGGAGCGGTGAGGCAAAATTTAGCACAGATGAGGGGAGGCGGTTAATAAGATGACACGCGGTGGAGACGGCAAAATTCCAATATTCGACCGGAACCTGCATTTGGAACATAATGAAGCGGGCAACATCGAGAAGATGGCGATTTTTCCATTCGGCGACCCCGTTTTGCTGAGGGGTATAGGTACAGGAAGTTTGATTGATGATACCGAACTCGGTGCAAATAGTAGAGAAGGAGCGCCCGGTATACTCGCGAGCATTATCAGTGCGGATGACTTGGAGGGGGTGGCAAATTGCGTACGCATCTCAGTCAAAAAGGCACGAAACACAGAAGGAAGTTCAGTACGATCATGCAATAAATAAAGCCATGTAGTACGCGAGTAGTCATCAATAAATGTGAGAAAATAACGATAACCAAAAATACTGGGGACACGATAAGGACCTCATACATCAGAGTGAACTAACGAGAGAGGAGTACTACTCCTGGTACAAGCAGGGGGAAAGGAAGAGCGATGTTGTTTGCCGTAGATACAGGATTCACCATAGAACTCCTGCAGAGGTACAGCAGGAAGAGCCCGCTTGAGAATCGGTAGGGGGCATGCCCAAGACAGCGATGCCAATCAACCGTGGAGATAGCAGATAGAGTAGTAGGTGGGATGTCCAAGAGATAAAGCCCGTTTAACAGCTGCCCCTTACCAATGGTACTCCGGGTGCGACGATCCTGCATAAGAAAAGAAGAAGGTGAAAAAGTTATGCAACAGTCAAGGTCGTGGGTGAGACGACTAACAGAAAGTAAATTGAAAGGGGATCCCGGAACATGAAGAACCGAGGAAAGAGAGAGAGTCGGAGTAAGCTGAAGAGCAGCGGTGCCAGAGACAGGAAGAGTATCACCGTTGGCCACAGTGATGCAAAGGGGATGAGGCGTCCGTTGGTACTTGGTCGGCTTCTGGGAGGTAATATGGTGAGTAGCCCCGGAATCAACGATCCAACAGGGACTATGAGAGAGACAAGTTATACCTTTCGCAGAAAAGGACGCGACGGAGCCGGAGGAGCGGCTGAGGGCACCTTGAAGCTGTTGTAGTTGGGTACGAAGCTCATCGATATCTTGGCGGGTAGTGGAAGCCAGATCGGGGGCAGAAGGCCCAGTGGGAGTAGGGACAGCAGAGGTAGTAGCAGTACGGTGAGGAGGCAAACCGTGCTTGCGGTAACAAGTAGCTTCGAGATGATTATCGCGGCCACAGTAAGTGCATTTCATAGAAGAACGACCACCACGTCCTCGTCCCCGAGACGGCGGCCGGCCCCCCCGAGTGGAAGATCCACGAGTAGGAGGGTTCGGAAGGAGAGGCTGCTGAAGAAGAGCGGGGGCAAAATCATGAGGAGCCTCGGAAGGAGACGTGACCTTGAGCAGCATGGAACAAACATCGGACAGGGACGGAGTTGTGGCGGATGATAGGATCTGTGCTCGAACACTATGCAAGTGGGGAGGAACACGAGACATCATCATGTCGATGGCGACAGCTTCTTTCTGGTTCCGTTGAATGGCGAGATCAGTAGTAGGAGGCTGATGTTGAATCCAAGCATCGGCCAAACTCTTTGCTTTAGCCACAAAGGAGAGCATATCGCCAGGAGCACCGGGGGCAAGATTCTAAAGATCAGAAATGATATCATAGAGGTGTTGTAGGCTGTCATGCCCGGAGTAAAAGGAGTGAAGCTCCTCCCACATGGTCTTGGCCGTGTCATGATACATGGTCATGCGGTAGGGCTCGGTGTCCATGGAGTTGAGAAACCAGGAGTGGACCCGACCATCGTCGCGAATCCAGTCATCGGAGGGAGCAGTCGGAGGGGCCCGGGTCAAGTGGTGAAGAAGACCCTTCGTCTGCAGAACACGGCGAACCGAGTGAACTCATTCAACAAAGTTCCTTTTGCCAGTGAGAGAGATAGTCGTAATCCGTAATTCGTCACGAAGTTTGGAAGTCGAGGCAGCCGCACGGGCTGGCGGAGCAGAAGTAGCGGCAGAAGTATCGGAATCCATGCGCGGCCAGCAGAAGAGGTCGGGCGGTTAGAAGGGTGAGAAGAGGTAGTCGCACGGTCTCGGCGGACACTCCAGCGACCAGGAGATCGCGACCAAAAAACGACTAGCAAAGGTAGATCCCAAGCGACAAGGCAGGCCGCAGGCGAGTAGCAAGAGTGGAGGACAGCAGCGGATAGGAGAGGCCGCAGCGAGCGAGAAGCAGGTCGCGACGAACTGAAGAGGTAAGCGGTTGCGGGCAACGGTTAGCGAGCAGGGAGAGACCGCGGCGGAGAGAGAGACCGCGCGGAAGTTGCCGCAAGCCGCAGCGGAGAAGGCGAGATAGCACCGAGCAGAAAAGAAGGGCAGGTCGCGACGAGCAGGAGAGAAGGTCGCGACGAGCAGGAGGCAGGTCGCTGCGAGCAGGTCGCGGCGAACAGGAGGCAGGTCGCGGCGAGTAGGAGAGCAGAGCGCGGGTAGAGAAGGAAAGGAGAAGGTGGACCCATGTGAGAGAGGATTATAAAAGGAGGGGGGAAGAGGAGGAGGTGGAAGCCACGAGAGAGGCAGAATTTTAGGCTGGTAGAAGAAGAGAGGCCGCAAGAGTCTGCGGCTAAGGGAAGCCGCGCGGACTGGGAAGGAAGAGAGGCGGCTAGAAATTGGCTAGGCTGAAAACCCAAGGAGGAGACCGGTTCCCTCTGATACCATGTAAAGAGAGGCCTCAAACCTCGTATATACTTCTTGAATGAATAGTTACAAGTATGAATACACTTATATAGGAGAAGAATGAGAAGAGAAATCCTAAATACAAGATGTGGGACTAATACATGGAGAGAGAAAAGAGAGAAAACATGGGCCTTTAATTGGGCTTTTCTAACAGTATCTAATGCAATAGGTATAGGTGGAATGGTTATTTTGAACTTATACTTAGTACTTATTTCCTTTAGCAAAGAGTATAATATGTCAGAGACTTTGAATTATAAACTTTTGACCTGTAAATTAGATAAGCACACAAAAGATTGGTTGTTCTTGGGTTATGACGGTGGGCGCGATAATGGTCAGGTGCATTCTTTGATTTTTCTTGAGGGTTATTAGGGTGCAGCTCGGATCCCAAAGTCGCGGCCTCACGTCTACCCCCACATAGTTAGTGTCTCAAGAGATATTTGTAACTATTATCTCACAAAGATATATGTCTTTGGCAACCATTAAAAACATAAATTAGTTCATTCTAACTTGTTACGTATAGCAAAAAATCATAGGAATGGGGAGAAGATTTTCTCAACCTTTAAATTTTGTGCTTCCAACTACGCTACATCAACGTCTTTGTTTCTACCACATTGAACCCAATTCATGGAATCTCCAATCACATGGGTTGGGTATCCACCGTTGGGAGCAAATTATGTGGGCTTAAGCTTCATTCCCCTTGATGACAACAAAATCTCCTTTCGGGATAATCCTTTGATAAGATTGTCAGCCAGATTCAATTTTGACTTTACATAGTTGAGTGATATCATTTTGTTTCTTCTTTGCTTCATTGATTTGTATCTGATTCTCATGACCTTATTCATTTTGGAATTAGTATAATTAGAAGCAGTTAAATCTATAACGGATTTGTTGTCACAATGCAAAGAAATGGCAGGCATAGGTTTTTCACATAAGGAATTTCAGCAAGTAAATTTTTTAGTCATTCCGCTTCGGCACATGTACTGTCCAAAACTATAAACTCAGATTCTATGGTGCTTCTTGAAATCACAGTTTGTTTTTTAGAATCCTTTGAAATGGCGTCTCCTCCAAAGAGGAATACATAACCTGTTGTAGACTTAACGTCTAAAGAATCAGTTACATAATTGGCATCTGAATATCCTTCTAGTACTTCGGGAAAACCCATATATGCTTAATTATAATATATAGTTCCTCGAAGGTATTTAAATATTCTAGTTAACGTTATCCAATGTTCATCGCTTGGATTACTAGTATATCTACTTAATTGGCCTACGACATAAGAAATACCGAGTCTTGTGTGGTTAGCAATGTATAATAGTGATCTTATCATTTGTGTATACCTATGTTGATCAACAATTTCATCAATATTTTTACAAAGTTTTATGCTAGCGTTATAAGGTGTAGATACGAGAGCGGAATCAAATAAATTAAATTTATTCAGCATTTTCTCAATCGAGTGTGAAAGAGATAATGATACACTAGAATCAGTTGTAAGTAGTTTCATTTCTAAAATAATGTTAGCTACTTCTAAATCTTTCATATCAAATTTGGAAGATAAATTATTTTTAGTTTCATTAATAATTTTGATAGAATTTTCAAAATATTAAGATATCATTTACATAGAGACATAGTAAGACAATTCCATTTTTGTCGTGTTTAGCATAGATGCATTTGTCGAATTCATTGGATTTAAATCCAAAAGATGAGACTTCAGAATCATATTTTTGATGTAATTGCTTAGGAGCGTGTTTTAATCTATAAAGTTATTTAATTAATTTACAAACATTGGTTTCTTGGCTTTCGACCACAAAACCTTCGGGTTGAGACATGTAGACTTCTTCATCTAAGTCTTCATGCAAGAAAGCGGTCTTGACATTCATTTGATGAATGATCATCTTGTGGATTGAATCTAAGGCGACTAGAACACGAAGAGAGGTGATTCTAGATACAGGAACATATGTATCTAAATAATTTATTCCTTATTTTTGCGCAAAGTCTTTTGCAATAAGGCGAGCCTTATACTTATCTATGGAGCCATCCGGATTTAGTTTCTTCCTAAAGATCCATTTACAACTTATGATTTTGGCACCGGGAGGTAGATCTGTTAGAATCCTTGTTTTATTTTCTAAAATGGAATTAATTTCTAAGTTTATTGCTTCTTTCCAAAATGTGTAATCAGATGAGATCATGGTTTCCTCGAATGTATTAGGTTCTCCTTCAATTAGATAGGTGAAGTAGTCTTCTTTAAAAGTCTTTTTGGTTCTAACTCTTTTGCTTTTTATAAGTTCATCATTTTCTAATGAGTCTAAAGAAGAAGAGGAAGATTTGTTTGAACTTGTTGAAGGTTGAGATGAGTTGTTTAATTTATATGGAAATTTATCTTCAAAATAAAGTGCATCTCTAGCTTCTATAATAGTATTATTAGATATTTCACTAATGAGAGAATTAGTTACAAGCAATCTATTAGCACTACTATCGGAATCATATCCTATAAAAATGAAGTCTATTGGTTTATATCTTATTTCCTTTCTTTTGGGTTCAGAATTGAAACCTTAGTCAAACACTCCCACACTCGAAAAATTTGGAGGTTAGGTTTCCTTAATTTAAATAATTCATAAGGAATTTTGTCGCTTTGCTTTGAAAGAATCCTATTAAGAATGAAGGAAGAGGTGAGCAACGCTTCTCCCCAAAGATTTTCTAGGAAACCAAACTCGGCTAACATGACATTGACCATGTTCATCAAAGTCTGATTTTTGCGTTCTGCTACGTCATTCGATTGGGGAGAATATGGACATTCACTTGATGAATTATCTTATATTCTTGGCAAAATTGTGTTATTTCATTCAAAGTGTATTCTCCATCTCGGTCGGATCTAAAAATTTTAGTATAAGACCCTAATTGATTTTCTATCTCGGCTTAAAAAATCTTAAAGTATGAAAATACCTCATCTTTGGTTTTTAATAAATATATGTAACAATATTTGATAATATCGTCTATGAAAGTTATAAAATATTTATTTTCACTTCTAGTGGGTTGGCGGTTTGAGTCACATACATCCGAGTGAATTAACAACGGTTTTGAAGTTCTTTCAACTGATTTAAATGGCTTTCTAGAAAATTTGGCTTGCACACAAATTTCACGTTTAGCACTTGGAACAATGTTTATTTTAGGAATTAGATTCAAGAACGTCATTCTTTTCGTACAATCAATATTTACGTGTTCTAATCTAACATTTCAAAAATCAGAAGAAGAACTAGGAATTAAATATGAGAAAATTTGATTTACTTCTAAATCAGCAACATTCAATTTAAATAAACCATCACAAACAAATCCTTTTTTTCAATAAAGACATCATTTAATGTTATTATAACTTTATTTGACTATAAAACAATCTTATTGCCTTTCTTCATTAACAAGGAACCGCTCACAAGATTCTTCTAAACTCTCGGCACATAAAGCACATCATGCAAGGCTAGTGTCTTCCCGGATGTCAACCTAAGATCCACTCGCTCGTGTCCAAGAATTCGTGCCGATGAAACATCTCCTAAGATCACGCTTCCTCCATTGATATCCTGAAAGATGGCAAAGCAAGAACGATCAAAACAAGTATGAACATTTGCTCCGAAATCAAACCACCAATATGATGAACAAGTGAGAAGAAAATTAGAAGTATAATCTAACCTGAAGATAGGTTGATCCGATGTTTGGATCATGTTGGCCTGAGGCTTGGAGCCATGGGATTTGCCAACCACGGGTTCAGTCTTCTTGTAGAAGCAATTGGTTGACAAGTGATTTGTGCGGCCGCAGATGAAACACCATTTTCTTTTACCTGGGTTTTGGTTTAAAGATCCAGGTTTGGAATGATTGGGGTTTTGATGGCGGGAACCTGGACGGAAAGATTTATTATGGCTTTTGCCCTTAGCTTTGAAGTGATGATGTGAGGATTGGTTGTCATGAGATTTAGCCAGGTTTACTTTAGAGCATGATCTTTAGGAGTTTTAGAATTTTTACTTTTATGTTCCTGCTCTGTGCAGATAGCATTTTGGATTTGAACATAAGTGAGGTTAGATTTGTCATATCTTAATCTAGTGCTAAAGTCGGACCAGGAATCAGGAAGAGAGTCGATGAGACATGCTACTAAATAGTTTTTTGAAAGGATTGAGCCATCAGCTCGGATTTTGGACAATATTTCATCAAGTTGATGAAGTTGAGGATTAATGGGATTAGATGCATCAATCTTGAATTTGTGAAGATTTGAAACATTATAGCATTTTATACCCACATTGTCTAGGTTATAGTGTGCTTCAAGAGCATACCATAATTCCTTAGTCGTACGATATTGAAGGAAAATATTGTAAAGGTTATCCGACAAGGCACTTAAGATTCGGTTACGACTATGATATTCTACATCTACCGGATCTCTATAAGGGTCACGTCTGACATACGTTCTAGTGGTGTTTGCACTAGAGGATGATGACAAAGGAAGGGATGAGGCGACTACAGTTACAGCACCGGGGTTTTCGGTTTCAGCAGCGGGGACATCAAAGATAGCAGATAAAAGACCTAAAGTATTGAGGCAGTATTCTACTTGAGTTTATCAACGATAAAAACCTTTTTCATTAAATTTCTCAAGTTTAATCTCGACTGAATCCTCAGATCTAGAAGTCATTACAGATTTCTGAAATTTAAAATACAAACAATAAATTGTTGTAGATATGAAAATAAAATCAGAGAAAATCATTTTGATTATTTGATTTTATTTATCTTGTGATTCTTGGACTTCCCAAAGAATACCCAATGACGGACTCTCACTGCTACTAGGCGGTTTGTGAGATGATAGCCCAATACGGCCATTTCGCAAGAGATTATGTGATATGGATATAATAACTTGTTTAGATTGTAGGAATATTTTTATGTATATTTCAAAATAATTTATTTTTTCTGATTTTAGAATTTCTTGTATAACATGATAATAGCAGATCTTGAGTAATAAGATTATAAAACTTATATAAATAGAAGAGTTGAAAAATAAAAGAGATCGGAGTAATATAGGTTTAGAATCGAGCCTGGCTAAGGCGTGTGATCACTGCCTTAAAGAATTTGCACTATCCTTCGGCAGGACTTTCAACCGATGCTCACTCCTCCAAGGTACAACACCCGGTTAGATCCCAAAAACTCTGATGTGCGCGGACATTGAAGAAACAGAGAGCACCCGAACTCCTACTTGATGAAGCAAATGCGAAGAAAATAAAATCACGTAAAGATCGTCATCAGAGTGAGAAAGCGAGAAGATCTAGGATTATTATTTTATTAAAAATAATAAAAATGATTAAATATTTTTATTTTTTGTTATGATCTTTCGGTTCTTTGTTTAAAATATTAAATATTTAATGAAAGTTAGTCTACTACTCTTATTTTAAACTTAGGTTAATTTTCATGAACTTATTTTAAATTTAGGCTGAAGTTTAATTGATTTCGGTATTTTTCCTTTTTTTTCAATAATCTCAGTTGTCTAATTTTTAACTGTTTTAAATGTATATAGGCATGTCAGACGAGGTGCCTTTTTAATTCAAAATGACATTTTAAAAAAAAAATAGAAATTTTTGTTGTTGTAAAATTTAGACCGGCATGCTTCACTTTTTTCGGATATATTGCTTGACATGATTTTTAAATATATTATTCATTATTTTATTTTATATTATGTATGTATTTGGTTCTTTTTATAATATATTGATCTTATAATTAATTTTTTTAATTATTTCTCAATATGTTTCTCATTTCCTATTAAAAAAAATATTAGAATTTTTATTGCGTTTATTATTAGTTGATTATTTTTATGTTGGTAACATAAGTTTGTTTTGCTTGAAAAGATTTTTAATCAATCAGAATATTTAGTTTTATTTTTTTATTGTTTGCAATAAAATTTAATGTTATTTTAATAAATAGAGTGTTCTTACTATTTTTTTTATACTTTCTTTTACAATTGAGTGTTTGTTATGCTTATTGTGATTTATAAAAAGTATAATTATATATAAAAACACTTTTTTTAGTTGGGAGATAGAAAATCAGATGTTTTGAAACATCTACAATAAATCTGACTATTGATATCCGACTTTGTTGGCGATATCTGATATGTGATGGTCCCATATCAATGAAATGCTTGAATTGGCTGCAGACTATTGATACGGCAAATGGAACGAAGCTTACTCTGGCGGTATTTACTTACTATTAACTCTAATTTTCAAACCTTCTTGCAGATGATTGAAATTATAGCTCCTCTTCCTTCGATTCTACAAACACGAGGGGAATCATTTGAAACAAGTTCTGCAGATGGGATGCTGGCAGATGCAAAAGCAGGCACAGAAAAAGTCTGTCCAGTCTAGAAATATTTTTTGGATCCGGGTAGCATTTTCAGAGAAAGGAGCGTGAGTTTTGATCTCGTCATTGGATCAATCCTACTCGCCGTCCGATCTAGCGTGTATCGTCTATTTTTTCTTTTTCTTTTCTCCATTTATTGTTGGTGGTCAGATCTAAAATCAAACGATCATCCCAACTCACGCTCTTTCCTCTAAGAATGCTATCTGGACCTAAATATTATTTCCTGTCTAGTGGGAGGGATTAGTGGAGAAGTCTGGATGTTTGAATGGGAATGCAACCGCTCACATGCTTTTATTTGTAATTATTTTATGCCCGGGAGCACAAATACTTTTGTCAGCTTTTTTAATAGGCGATTGTTATTAGCACTACAGTTTTGGTCAGTCGCACATTATTTTCTTCTAATTTCTCGCGTCTTTTGAAAATACGCCTTTTACATACATTTTTAGGAAAAGTGTTCAACACGAAAGTTGTAGATCTCGACAAAATCTACTACTTTCGTGTTGAACATTTTTCCTAAAAATGCATGTACAATGCGTACTTTGAAAATACACCCAGATCTCGTGTTTTTTGAAAATACGTCTTGTACATGCATCTACAACTTTCGTGTTGAACACTTTTCCTAAAAATGCATGTAGAAGGCGTATTTTCAAAAGGCACAAGAAATTAGGAGAAAATAATGTGCGACTAATCAAAACTGTAGTGCTAATAACAATCGCCTTTTAATATCAAGGAAATGTAACTTTAAAAAACTGGCATTTTGCTGTTGTGTGATAAAACAGAAGTTGCTGGGTTTTTTTTTAGAACAGTTTTAACACTGAAACACTTTGTAATATTGTGTCTTTTAATATAGATCAAAATTTCCTTTCACCAGTTGCCAGTTGATTTTAGGTTTGTTGCATGTGTTTGAACATGATATTGGAACAAATGATGTGAGGCATCCATCTGTTGAAATAGTGGGGTCTACAATATGAATCCTTTGTCGTCATTGTGGCATATCTTTAGTCATAATCTCACTATTGACTAAGTACATTATGTCGTATAGTTTCATTCGAAGTCTTTTTGGTCTACCATTTTCCAGTTTAACATGCCTAATGGCTAAATTCCAACCTCCTTTTGAAAACAGGTCCGACTAGTTGGACCACCAACCGGACCTGAAATCGGTCCGGTCCGGATAAGAAAACCGTGTTCGCCCTGGACCGCCCGAAAATCAGGAAAGTAGACGGGATGACCGGCGAACCGGGAACTGTACCCGGTTTCCTGTAATCGGGCGGGTCAAATAATTCCCTTTGGGCTTAAAAAAAATTATAAAATCAAAGGTGGTCTTGGGATTCAAACCATGAACCTTCAATATAAACGGCATAGAATCAATCAACTTGGTCATCTTGCTTTTGTAAATACATACAAAATATTATTTATATATAATTTGTATTAAATATTAATTAATATAATACCCTTATTTAATTTTATTAACTTTTATAAATTTAGTATTATATACTATATTTATTTGTATAAAATATTATGTTGTATTATATTATTTAATTATACTAAGTTATCTTAATAAAATTATATTTTAGGCATGTGATGATAGTGAATATATTATTTTTATTTATACCTAAATAGAATGATAATAAATAATAATTAAATATGCAAATAATTTTAATAATGTTAATTATTTTTTTTCTAATATTATTATTATTATATATATATATATATATATACAAGTGACAGGCACGGGCCTTCAGCCCTATGGGCATTCGGTGGGGGTGCGACAATCGGCGGACTGCGACATTCGGCGGGGTGCGACATTTGCCGGGTGCGACATTCGCCGGTGATGCGACATTTGTCGTGGGGACGACATTTGTCGTGGGCGACGACATTTGTCGTGGGCAGCGACATTTGTCGTGAGCGGCGACATTTGTCGTGAGCTGCGACATTTGTCGTGGACAGTACCCGCCGTTATGGCCTCGCGCGACAGTACCCGACCGACGACGGCGGGCTCCGCCTAACCGGCAACATATATATATGAGTACTCAAAATGACCGTAAAAAAATATAAATCAAAAATATAATTTTTATTTTGTAAAACAAATTATATTTTAACGTTAAAAAATTAATTTTTCTCTTGTCATTCCTACCTAGAGACAATAGGTTTAGGGTATCTAGTGTTTTTATTTTTTGTATTTTAATATTGTAAAGTTGTGTAATTACCTAAAAGGATATTGTCTGTATAATATACTAATATAAAGTTTGGTATAATTCTGTAATTATGAATACAACTATAAGGGCAATATAGGTACATCAGGCAATGTTTCACCAAAGAGTAGTTTTCGTATATTAGTAGAGATTAGTAGAGATGTGTATATATATATGTAACGGTTCGACCCTGATTCAACCTTGAACCTTTCTCTCCGCTGGTTTGATCTTTGGTTCGATTTTCAAAACGATGCTAAATTCTCACATCTAACATGTGCCTCTAATGGTCTCCTTTGTACATGTCTGAATCATCATAATCAAGCTTCTCGTATCTCTCTACAATTGGTGTTGTTAACCCAATATCCAGCGACCCAATATCCTGCGACAACACACACCATCCGTCGGCTCCGGTCGCAAAGAAGCCAAACGGGCATTCAAAAGCATTCGCGGGCGCTTTCCGAGAGCCCGCACATTCTCTCTAGCAAAGCTGCACACAACGATGCTCAGCAGAGGTCGTGCACTCTCCAAGTGGCTTCCTCGACTGTACCACAGAGATGTCTTGACGCGTACTTGCCAGAGCCCGCGCAGACTCTTCTCTTCAGCAACAGCAAGCGTGATTATCGCGTGGTGTCTTCTCTCCTCTCCCCCACCCGACTCTTTGTGTATTTTGGGTGGCTGTGCATTTAATGGTGCATTAAATGCCTCAAATCGTTCGGGAAGCCAACACTCAAGTATAAATATGGGGGCAGGGGTGCTCAGAAGAGAAAGAGGACTTGGGCCAGAATCTATCGTGTTGTAGGGGTACAACCCCAATTTAGCAGCCTCGATCCAGGCTAGCCCAACCTCGAAGGATGGACCGGACGGGTGAACCTAGGTCAAGTTAGGCGAGCCCACTCCTTGTTGAGGCACGGCGAGTCGGCCTCTCCGGCCAGGCATCAGCTCGCCAATGCAAGCTCTGAACAATAGGCCCTCGTGAAACAGGCAGCTCCAGTTAGTAAGGCGAGCCCATCTGCTGCTCGCCTCGGATTAGCCCTCGTGAAACGGGCAGCCTCGGTTAGTGAGCCGAGCCTATCTCTAGCTTGCCTCAGATGAAGGAACTTTCAGCATGACGTTTTGCCTATTTATCGATTAATCCGGTCTGCTCATAACCATCCCTAATAGCGGGATTCTGCTATCCGCAAACCAATCATGGGTGTCAATAGCAAAAACCAAAAGGCGGATGCCGCTATTTGCAGGCTGAAAAGAACGATTTTACCCCTGGTTTAGGATCTGCCTATAAATAGACCCCCAAAGCACCTTAAAGAGGAGACCCAGCCTCCTAGAGCTCCCAATTTTTGGCGAACTCTTGCTCTATGACATCCAAGGTGTCGAGCACAGCTTCTGGCTTTGGGAGGGGAAGACACGACGAGTGCTTCCGGGTGAGCGGTGGGACCGCCACACAGCAGCTTGTCGGGTCTATTCGTGGGCAAACACTTGAACCAGGTAGGTTTGAATCCCGGCTTGAACAGGCCATCCATGTGCTCCCGACGACAGGCCAAGTAACTAGAACTATTCCATCCCAGTCCAAACTCTGTTGAATCGGTATCCAGGTTTCAACATTTTTGGTGCAGTGAGCGTGGACTGACAATTCTTGAAGAAAGTGCCTGTTTGACATACCCATGGTAGGATAGGGAGAGCTGGGGCAACTAGAGTGACTCGCATCCTACAAGTGAGTTCGTCACGCAAGGCCAATTCACTAAGCATGCGAAGATGATGAGGCTGATCCAAGGTATGGTAAAAGATCCCCTCGCTCATCGAGGCAAGTCGACAAGCCTGATCATGGAAGTCGCCGTACAGGGAGAGGTTAGTAGGATTCAGCGCATGGGCAAGGAGCATAGCCAGGAAAACGATGAGCAGCGCTGCGACCGAAAGTCCTTTTTGAGAGTACCCTGACAACTTGCATCGCTAAAGACGACCCAGGGTGAACTCGCCCCGACCACCAGCTCACACTTGCGAGCCCATTCTATGAGCTGGTTGTAACGGCGTCGATCCTAGTCGGGTTCGTGGAACTACCCATGAATTCTTATGTCAGGAGTGAATACCCCCTGCAGCACTTATAATGGTTTGAGGACATGGCGTCGATTCGGCCGATGTCCGGCCCTTTCAAGTGCAGGTTGTTTGTCATTACTTTCAAGAGAAAAGCAAGCGATTGGTTCCATTAGTTGTCAGCGGGGTCAATCTATTACTTTGAGGACCTCAGTCGAGGGTTTCTACTTCGCTTTTTCACAATGAAAAAGAGGAAAAAAGAGGCAGAGGCGATCTTCGCCATCAAGCAGGGATCGCAAGAATCACTGGGGTGTTCATGTGTGGACCTCTTCCAAGAAGAGATTCTATAATGCCAAGAGATTCCCAGCCACACTATTATGATCGCTTTCAATTTAGGCATGCATGGAGGGCTGTTCAAGATGGAGTTGAAGCGGATCCGCCCAGTGTCTTTTGAAGGCATGATCGATTGGGAGGCACTCTATATCGAAGGAGAATTGTGGCTAAGCTGACAAGGTTGATAGGAGAAGAGGTTGAGGAAACGGCCAGAGGAAACAAGGGGGAGAAGAGAAAGGAAGCACCAACGAAGCGGGAAGAGAGGAGAGCGTGGGAAGGCGCAGAGCAAGAAGAAGATGTTGGGAGATTCTGATGGCCCCCGACCGGGCCGCCGCGGAGGGTGGACGGAGGGGGATATCATAGGCACTTGGTAAGAAGGTTCTCACTAGAGAGGCAGGGACAGAGATATTCACTAGAAAGGCAGCGGGGGATATGGGATCATAACCAAGCCCCCGGGCAGGAGGCTTACGCAGTTGGACAAGGACGAGAGCAGGTAGGAAGGCCCCAGCAGCAACGGAGAGGGGGAGAATAATGGTCCTCTTCTATGACTTTCACAAGTCTGAAGGTCACGCCACCGTGGCTTGCCCCGAGTTCTTGGAGTTGAGATGGTAAGCAGAAGAAGGATCCCATGAGAGGCGAAGAGATTCATTAGTGTCTGATGCAGGAAGAAATGAAGATACAGGAGGAAGGGCGCCGAGAGGATGGGAAGATCGGGTTGATCAAAGAGCTCGAGGAGGGATCGGAGCGATCCACGGAGGAGCAGGGATAGAAGCCACCAGGAAAGGAAGCTTGCACGCGGTCTTTCAGAGGAGTGTGGCGTCCACCTCGCAAGCCCCACCTGCGATTGGGGTGATCACATTCTCGGTGGAGGACATATTCAGGAATAAGAACCCCCTCCACGACACGTTGGTGATCCAAGTGGAGTTGGAAAATTTCACAATCTCCCTAATCCTGGTCAATAATGGGAGTTCCGTTAATATGATGTTCAAGAAGGCTTTTGAGGCGATGGAGGTTGAAGAAAAGAGTCTAACTTCAACTGACAGCTCACTCTTTGGTTTTACAGGAGAAAGGAAAGAGGTCGAAGGAGGAGCCTAACTCCTCGCCACTTTGGGAGGCCCAACGAAAGTGTGTCAATTCGTGATCGTGGACGCTCCTAGTTGCTACAACTCCATCTTCGGAAGTCCACTTATCAACACGTTACAGTGCGTACCCTCCTCGTTTCATCAATGCCTCAAGTACAATGATGGAGGGTTGCAGATCAGAATCCGGAGTCACCCCAAGGTGGCAAGGGAATGCTATCTCAGTATTATGAACACCATCAGTCGGGTGAAGGAGGTCGAGAGAGTGGAGAAGGATATAGAGGAAGTGGCAAGATTAGAGGCTGCGGAAGAGGTCGAGAAAAGAGAGATCGAGACTGAGGGAGGGAGGCCCGGAAAAGTGAAGGCCAGTGGCGTGCTGATGGAGGAGTACAAGGAGAAGATTCTTGCATGCAACTAGTAAAATGCTTACATCTTCGCTTGGAGCGCGGAGGATATTATTGTAATCGACGCAGACGTCGCGTTCTATCATCTCAACTTGGAGCAGAGGACCAGCCCCATCCGTCAAAAGAAGATGAAGACGACCACAACCCTGGCAGAGCCCATTCGGGCATAAGTACAAAAGCTGCTGGATGCGGGATTCGTCGAAGAGATTCAGTACCCAGGGTGGGTTCTAAATGCTGTAATGGTAAGGAAGGGGATGGAAAATGGAGAATAGGTATTGACTTCTCATTGCTTAATAAATATTGCCCTAAGGATTGCTACCCCCTGCCTAGAATTGACGCGCTCGTAGATTCGACTGTTAGGTTTCCAATTATGAGTTTTGTAGATGTATTTTCCGATTATCATCAAATCTGCATGCACCCACCCGACATAAATCACATCTCTTTTATCACAAACGATGGGCATTATTGTTATAAAATGATGTCGTTCGAGCTTGTTGGGGTCCAGCAATGCCCCCGGTGTTGGGAGGTACGAAGCGAGGCACTATGGCCCACACTAGTCGAACAGAAGGGTGTGTCCCCTTGGCCTAACTAGCCACCCCGTGTATCCTGCCTAGCGTAGCCAGCTCCATAAAGGAGTGGTAACGCCATCCTCAAACAGTCCGGGCTTTTGGGAGAATTGGTAGTGTCATGTCCTTACAAGTGGTATCAGAGGAGGTCACGGGTTTGAAACCCCGGGGTCATTTCTGGGGGGGGGTTGTTGGGGTCCAGCAATGCCCCCGGTGTTGGGAGGTATAGCTCGAGGCACTATGGCCCACACTAGTCGAACAGAAGGGCATGTCCCCTGGGACTAACTGGCCGCCTCGTGGATCCCGCCTATGGTAATCAGCTCCATAAAGGAGTGGTAGCGTCGCCCTCAAACATTTTGGGCTTTTGGGAGAGTTGGTAGCGCCATGTCCCTATAGGGCTTAAGAATGAGGGAGTAACCTACCAATACATGATGTATAGGGTGTTTAAGGAGCAGAAGGGGCGGAATCTTGAGGTATACATTGATGAACTCTTGGTGAAAAGCAAGAGTGTGGGAGATCACCTCAAAGACTTAATCGAAACTTTCACCGATCTCCAAAAATACAAAATGAAGCTCAATCCCGCCAAGTGGGTCTATGGGGCGAGGGAAGGAAAATTTCTGAGACATCTCCTGACTCCGGAAGTGGTGAAGCCAAACCCAAATAAAATCAAAGCAATCGTGGAAATGGAAGCCTCGAGGAACATGAAGGAATTCCATTTAATGGAAAGGCTCGTTGGGATGAGCAGGTTTCTTTAAATGGCCGGGGAGAAATGTTCTCACTTCTTCCGGGCTCTGCGGCGGCACATTAACAACAAGAGCTTTGAATGGACGACTGAGTTAGAAGAGGCGTCCCAAGAGTTAAAGCAGTAGTTGACATGGGCCCCCCTGCTACAAGGACCCAGGGAGGGGGAGGATTTATACCTCTACTTGAGGGTCGGAACCGAGGTAGTGAGTTCGGTTTTAGTCAAGGAAGAAGGCAATAAGCAGCTCCCCATTTACTATGTAAGTCGAGTCCTCAAAGATGTGGAGCTGCCCTACCCCATCTTAGAGAAGTTAGCCTTCACGCTCATCGTCTCAACTCGGAATCTAAGGCCCTATTTCCAGGCACACTTGATCAAGGTAGTGACAGATCACCCTCTTTGGAGCATATTAGATGGGGTCGAACATTCATGGAGACTGGTCAAATGGTCGGTAGAGCTTAGTGAATTTAATCTCTTATTTGTCCCCCGGTTGTATTGAAGGCCCAAGTGGTGGCATATTTTCTGGCTGACTATGCCACGGAACCGGAGAAGGCGGAGGCACGAGGATGGAAAGCATGGGAGATGTTCGTGGACGTAGCATCAGGCAAATACTCACTCGGGGCATGGGTGGTCCTTACCATCCCCCAAGGCGTCAAGATAGAGCAGGCAATAGACATCAAATTCCCGGTCACCAATAATCAAGCAGAGTACAAGGTTCTAATCACTGACCTCCGTCTTGCCCGTTAATTAGGGATCCAAGACCTTAAGGCCTGCTCCGACTCCTTGGTGATGGGCTTGTAGGTCCGGGGAGATTTTGAAGATCGGGAACCAGTACTACAGCGATATCTATTGAAAGTGAAGGAATTAGGGGGAGATTTTTGATCATTTACCATCCAATATGTCTCGAGGGAGGAAAACAAGGCCGCAGAACGTCTGGCTAAGTATGAACAACCGGTGGGAGGGGCGACGATCGAGTTGTTCTTCCCCTCCATCGAGGAAGGAAAGCTCATGGAGGTTGATCAACATCCATCATGGATAGACCCATTCGTAGAATTCTTAACAACAGGAGAGTTCCCCTCAGGGATACAGTACAAGAGGCGATTCAGATACAAATCTGCATACTATCTCCTCCACTATGGAAACCTTTACAGGAGAACACTGTCAGGACCATTGGCACAGTGCGTCTCCGAAGAAGAAATGCCTCGGGTGTTGGATGAGATTCACTCAGGAGAATGAGGGAGCCATTCTGGTGGGAGGACTCTGGAGAAGAGAGTGTTGAGATGGGGATATTTCTGGCCGACCATGAGGAAGGAAACAGAGCAGTTTGTAAAATGGTTTTCAAGGTGCCAGCATTACGCCCCCTCCAATTATAGCGAGTGCAACGACTCCGATAAATCACGTCCCCATGGCCCTTTGCAATCTGGGGAATGGACCTCATGGGGCCATTCCCCCAGGAAAGCAGACAATGAAGTTTCATACTCGTAATGATAGATTATTTCTCAAAGTGGTTCGAGGTGAAGGCACTGGCAAGATTACTTCACAAGTTGTGAGGAACTTCATATGGGAAGGAGATCATTTGCAGACATGGTCTTCCGCTCGCGATCGTCACCAAAAATGGGCCACAATTTGTAAGTGTGGAGATCATCAAATTTTGAAAAGAGTTAGGGATTGACCCTCTCTTCGCGTTCGTATATCATCTTCAAAGTAATGGGCAAGTCGAGGCAGCCAACAATATAGTCGTCAACTTGCTCAAAAATAAGGTGGATAATTTAAAAGGAAATTAGGTCGCGCAGCTCCCCTCAGTCCTCTGGTCCCTGCGAACCACCCCAAATCCCCACCACGGGAGAGACTCTGTTCAAGCTATCTCATTGCTCAGAAGCGATGATCTAGGTGGAGTTTGACGTTAAGAGCCCAAGGGTGGTGGTTGCTGTGGAAGGAAAGGAGAGTTGGAGAGAGGAGAACGATGAAGAAAAAAGACTCACTCGATTTGGTGGAGGAGTTCTGGGACCTCGCGTTGATTCGTCAAGAGGAATTCAAACGAAGGATGGAAAAATAATTCGACAAGCACATCAGGGTCAATCAATTCTCCAAGGGGGACTTGGTCCTTAAAAAAGTGGACGACATGGGCAAGGGAGCGGCGGTTGGAAATCTCCAGCCTAGTTGGAAGGGCCCTTTCATGCTGGCAAAAGCGTTGGCATACAAAGGATGTCGACTCCAAGACTGCGAGGAGGAACTCCTTAGTAACACCTGGAGCAGCGACGATTTGATGTGATTCTTTCCTTGAAACTCCCTCACCCTCTCTACGTCTACGAGTAGCCTTGTAATAAAATTATATTCATGTTTTCATAAATACATCAACAATCATGAACACACATGCTTTATTCTTTTTTCACAAGGGTCGTGTGTGTCGAACGTTCCCTAAAACAGTGAGTTCAAGCCTCAAGTTTTGGATTTTTCGTAGTCTGAGTCCCTATGTGAGCTCCTCTCCCGCACACCACCTACTTGCCCCCTCAAGTGAGTTTAAGCCTCGAGTTATGAAGTTGTCATAGTTCGATTCCTAGCGTGAGCTCCTCTCCCACATACTAGCTACTTTCCACCTTGAGTGAGTTCAAGCCTCGAGTTGTGGAGTTATCATAGTCATAGTCTCTGCACGAGCTCCTCTCTCACAAACTGGCTACTTGCCCCCTCGAGTGATTTAAAGCCTCGAGTTGTGGAGTTTTTGCAGTCTGAGTCCTTGCGCGAACTCCTCACCCACATACCGGCTGCTTGCCCCCTCGAGTGAGTACAAGCCTCGAGTTGTGGAGTTGTCATAGTCCGAGTCCCTGCGCGATCTCCTCTCACGTACACCGCCTTCTTTCCCCCTCGAGTGAGTACAAGCCTCGAGTTATGGAGTTGTCGTAGTCTGAGTCCCTGTGCGAGCTCCTCTCCCGCATACCGCCTTCTTGCCCCCTCGAGTGAGTACAAGCCTCGAGTTATGGAGTTGCCATAATCCGAGTCCCTGCGCGATCTCCTCTCTCGCATAACGACTACTTGCCCCCTTGAGTGAGTTCAAGCCTCGAGTTATGGAGTTGTCGTAGTCTGAGTCCTTGCACAAGCTCCTCTCCCACACACCAGCTACTTGCCCTCTCAAGTGAGTTCAATCCTCGAGTTATGGATTTATCGTAGTCTGAGTCCTATGCGAGCTCCTCTTTCGCACACCGGCTGCTTACCCCCTCGAGTGAGTACAAGCCTCGAGTTGTGGTTTTGTCGTAGTCTGATTCCCTATGCAAGCTCATCTTCTGCACACAGGCTTCTTGCCCCCTCGAGTGAGTATAAGTCTCTAGTTGTGGAGTTTTCGTAGTCTGAGTCCCTGTGCAAGCTCCTCTCCCGCATACCAGCTACTTGCCCCCTTGAGTGAGTTCTAGCCTTGAGTTGTGAATTTGTTATAGTCTGTGTCCATGTGCGAGCTCTTCTCCTACACACTGGCTGTAGCACCCCCCCCCCCCCAACCTTTGCCCGGGTCGGGCCGGAGGGGTACTACTGGCCCAAGACGCCCACCCAGTGCTTATAGGGGAAACGATCCACCCTGTCCAAGCACTAGATGGCCGCCTCGGTTGGCTCGAATCATAACATTCACAACCCATCAGAATATGGCGGAAGCATTAACAGGAAACCATTGCAGATTTATATATATGACATATCAGAATCACAGCGGTTCTAGGGCCGAAGCCTAAGTACTTATATAAGCCCGTAGGCTATACATGTGCTACATATAATCCTCATGTACTCTCTCTCTCTCTACGCTGCTCGGTGGAACTCACGTCTCTAAACTCTGGGGACGGCGGGGGTGCATCTGCTCGAGTAGACCTAGCTGCTGGCGTAATCTCCTGCGGCAGCGGGTCACTACGGTGCTCCACCTCCTATGAATGGTTAACCAAATAACCGTTAGTCACAGAGCTAAGCAGAAACAAATCTCCTCCCCGGGTCCACATCCTGGGGACGAGCACGCACCCACCCAGCAGAAGTAAATAGCCTAAGCAAAAGAGGGTTAGCACAATATTTCATATGGGAACAGCTAGGAGCAAATATAAAAGAGTGCAGTATAACCGGACAAAGCTGCAATAGTATAAAACGGTTATAACCATGCTCTACTAGCTCATCAGCACAACAGGTTTCCATATCCTGAATTCTATCGCAGGCATTCACAGCCGCGCACATACCGCAGGCATTCACAGCCGCGCACATACCGCAGGCATTCACAGCCGCGCGCACAAACCCTATGTCGACATAGTTTGGACCGCTTCTTTTCCAGCAGGGTAGCGAGCCCCGCGGGCCTCACCGATGTGGCCGTCGGTGACAGTGGCCAGTCCTGCCACTTCTGGGGATGATCGTACCGCACAACCCCAGGCCCTAACGTACAACCTTGTGTACTCTTGGATGTGAGCGACATCCAACGAATCATTTTGGCCGACCAGCGGAGGAAAACCCGACGGGGAATAAAACGGCCGGTCACCCGTGGTACCCATCTCCCTGTTGCCTTGAGTCGTCAACCTTCCCGCACCGGTACGAACGGTCTGCGGAAGGGACTGACCCGCCACTATTCCACCGCAAGCAATTTACAATCAATCAATCAACGGCAAACATAACACACACTGGGTTTACGTCGGCCTGCCCTACTAGGCTTAAACTTCGGGCGGCGGCGCTTAGCTCTACTTTCGTCAAGGAGCGTGGGAGCGCATTATTTGGGGCTAGACCTGGAGGAATACCTCAACTCCGGTTATCCCCAACTAAGGCTCAACCTTAATAACGACTGCTCATCAGAGCAGGACCCGGGGTTATAATAGTAAATTGCAATGAAGATAAATGCGGTGTTTATGCTGCTTATTTAAAGTACTATAATGAAATGTGACCAGTACAAAACTGGAGTAGTACAGAATGAAAGTACTTGACCAGTACGAGACTGGAGTATAACTGAATTGAAAATCCTTGACCAGTACGAGACTGGAGTATAACTGAATTGAAAATACTTGACCAGTACGAGACTGGAGTATAACTGAATTGAAAGTACTTGACCAGTACGAGACTGGAGTATAACTGAATTGAAAGTACTTGACTGAAAAGAATAAAAGAACAGGACCAGTACAAGACTGGAATAATCATAAAGAAAATGGTTAGTAGTCCAATCACTCCATCCAGGAGGCTTCAGTTCCATCTCCGTTCTCAGGAGAGATTTTCAGTTCCATCTCCGTTCTCAGGAGAGGTTTTCAGTTCCATCTCCGTTCTCAGGAGAGATTTTCAGTTCCATCCCCGTTCTCAGGAGGCACATTCAGTTCTATTTCAGTTTTTAATAAGGCTTCATTGGGTTGCACCCATTATTAAGATCCGATTAGAATCTGGTTGCGCCTTTATTAATCACGCCTTAATCGGATCGGGGCTTATCAGGGGTTACACCCTCATTACCCATTGAGAATAATTCTTAGCTCACCACTCGTGCTTTCATTTTTTTTGAGCGTGCCAGAGATTCACTCGAGAGCCGAGAGGCTCGACGGGTTAACGAAAACTCGAAACACCCGGAGCCTGGCCACCGGCCTCATCCACTCTCATCGATACGTTAAGTTTGATTTGATTATTTATAACAGGGATGATAGTCGCGCGCTCCAATTTTCATTTTCGAGCGTAATAATTACCGGGCGCGATCCTAGGCTTCCATAATTTGGGAAAAATATCAAAACTTATTCTCATGATCCCAAATTTTGATACAACCCCTAAGAGAGCCTATAATGAGCCTGGTAATTTTTTGGTAATTTTCCAAATTATTTTGGGCCTTTAATTTGGCCAAACAAATTTTATTTGGACTTTTAAAAATAACAAATCAACTCCAAAAATTCTCAAAATTTTTGTGGAGATTGCCCTCATTAAGGGAAACATTTTTCATGTTCAAAATATTTTCATGAGGGCTCTGTTTTAGCCTCTGAAAAATAAAATCCCCTTATTATTATATTATAATATTATAATAATATAATTATAAATATAAAACAAAGTTACTGTATATCATCTTCTCCCCGCTGTATTAAACCCGCCGCCCCTTACGGGCTTCTCCAGCCGCCGGCCGGCCACCGGCCGGCCGTGGCTCCACCACCGGCCGACTGCCCGGTGGTGGGCGCTCCCTCCGGCGGTGGTCCGCTGGCCTGCCGCCGCCGGCCGCCGCCGGAGCCATTTTTTAAAAAACGGGAGGGGAGGGGGGTGACGGCGGCGGCGCTCCGGCCGCCGGAGCTCGCATGCACTATGTCAGAAATGGGGAGGGGGAGGAAGAGAAGGTTCTACCTGGGTTTGGCGGGCTTGGGAGGGGCCGGCTTGGTCGGCCATGGCTCAAGGTGGTGGAGGAGGGGGAGGAGCTCCTTGGCTTGCCTTTTTCCGGCCACCAGAGCTCCGGCAGAGGCCTAACAGAGGGGAGGGGATTTGCTCAGAGAGCTGTGTGAAGGAATATTAGGAGGGGGCCTTTATATAAGCTTGGGGGAAGGGGATCTCCTCCCTTAGCCAATGTGGGATTAATCCCTTTAATCTCCACCCTCCAGCTGTCCATGGACAGCTGGAGGCTCAAACTCATTTCCCCATGTGGGAAATGAGGTTAGCCCCTCATGGGCTTGGGCCTTCAATAAGAGGGGAAGAAAGAGAGGAGAGGAGGGGTAGTGGGCTTCCTTGGTCCATGGCCCTCTTGGCTTCATGGTGTGGGCTGGTTTTAATAGCCCAAGAATACACATATGATTAGCTCCTAATCATGCCATGAGGGGGGAGGTGGGCTCTTATTTGGAGAAAAATCCAAAAATGGATTTTTAGGGGGGATTTGACCAAGTCAACCCTAGGGTGGGTCCCCCTTGCTGGTCAAAGTCAATGTGGGTCCAAGTCATCGGCGTCGAGTCAAGGTTCAGGTGTCGTGTCATAATTGGTGTGCGCACGCTTTTCGGTGCGCGACTATGCTTGATTTGACCATGGGTTGACCAATTATCGTCGAAATTGATCGGGATGACTTCCGTTGACTTTGTATTGACTATACGAGTCCAACGCCACTGACCGGGGTCGAATCGGAGTTCGTTTGGCGAAAGTCTGATATTTGCGCGTCGCAGCGTGCTAAAATGGTCAAAATACCCATAATCATCGTTAGGATTCGAATCGCGACGCAACAAGTTCCGATGCGTTCGTATCAACTATACGAAGTCATGAGAATTGACAGAACTCAAATCGGAGTTCTCTATGTCAATATCCAAAAATCTCATTTTCGCGACGTTCTGCGAGTAATGGCCAAATCCACTATATGACCTCTAGGTTCAATTGAACGAGTTCCGATGTGCTCGTATTGACTATACGAGGCCACATGAACTGACGGAACTCAATTCGGAGTCCTCTAGCTCTATTTCCTACCTTGGGTTACCCCTCACCGGGTCATGGGTAGGGTCCGGGCCACTTTTATTGGGCCCACTAGGGTTCTGGTGGCCCAATAAAAGTCGGGATGTTACAATCCAATAAAAATAAAAGGATTTTCGTCCCCGAAAATTTGCTTGAAGTAGGGGGGAAAAAGTAACATACCTGGGGAAAGAGCTCCGGGTGCTTTTCTCGGAGGAGTGCTTCAGGTTCCCACGTGAACTCTTCTCGTCCGCAGTTTGACCATAGCACCTTAACCATCGGAATGGTTTTATTACGTAGTGTCTTGACCTTATAATCCACTACTCTGACGGGTTCGAGCCGGACGGATCTATCTGCCTGTAGCTGTACCGGTGGAGTAGGAAGGTACTGCTCTGGTTGCCGGAGGACTCGTCTCAAGGAAGAGACATGAAACACGTCATGAAGATTCCCCAACTCTGGGGGCAAGGCCAAACGATAGGCGACGGGGCCAACACGCTCTATCACCGGATAGGGGCCCAAGAAGCGGGGGTCTAACTTTTTCTGCTTCCTCAACCGGGAGACACCATGCATGGGCTTTATTTTCAAGAACACCATTTCCCCCACGCTAAACTCCACCGGTCGGTGACGCGCATCATAGTACTTAGCCTGCCGGCTCTGCGCTTCCCGCATCCGCTCCTAGATCAGCCGTATCGCTGCCGTAGTATCGTCGATGTAAGCCACTCCCAAGGCTTCCGGGTCCTCTTCCTGAGCCCAAGTCAACGGGGTTCGGCAACGTCTTCCATACAATGCCTCGTATGGAGCCATCTTAATACTAGCCTGGTAGCTGTTATTGTAAGAAAATTCGACCAACGGCAACAGCTGCTCCCATGGCTCATTGTGCTCTACTATGCACAATCGAAGTAGATCCTCCATTGCCCGGTTCGTCCTCTCCGTCTGTCCGTCTGTCTGCGGGTGGAAGGCGGTGCTGAAGGCCAACTTGGTTCCCAAATACGCCTGCACCCGCCTCCACTCCTTAGATGTGAAACGCCCGTCACGATCTGACACGATGGACTTTGGTACTCTGTGGAATCGTACCACTTGCTCTAGGAACATCCTGGCCAGGATATCTACTCCGTCGCCCTGTCGGTTTGGAATGAACCGCGCTACCTTGGTGAGTCGATCTACGACCACCCATATTGAGTCATTCCCAGCGCGGGATCGAGGTAGGCCGTGGACGAAGTCCATGGAGATGTCTTCGAACTTCCACTCTGGTATCGGCAGGGGCTGTAATAGGCCTCCTGGACTGCGGCATTCGGCCTTAACCTTCTGACAGGTCTGACACCGGGCTACGAAGTCGGTGACATCTCTTTTCATTCCAGGCCAGTAAATGGTCCTGCGCAAGTCCACGTACATCTTAACTACGCCAGGGTGAATCGAGTACCTGGACTGATGGGCCTCTTGCAAAATTTCTTCACGAATCCCTCCGGTAGCGGGAACAAATATGCGATGCTTGAATTGCAGAATCCCATCATGCAGTTTATAGTCCTCCTGTGCCCCTCCTTGCAGAGATCGGACGATCAACATCACTTCTGGATCGATCTTCTGGGCTTCTCGTATCCGGTCCCGGATGTCGCATTGGATTTCCATCCAATACAACTGCGAGTAGTACTCTTCCGGATCTCTTCGGGCAACCAGGGTAATCTCCATATCTATTAGAGACTGGAAAAGTTCTTTAGGGATCTGCTCCATCCAACTCCCGGCTATTGCAGGCTGGCGGCTCAAGGCATCAACGACTCTGTTAGCCTTCCCGGGGTGATATTGGAGAGCGAAGTCGTAATCGCATAAGAATTCCAGCCATCGGCGCTGCCGGAGGTTCATCTCTTTCTACGTGAATATATACTTGAGGCTCTTGTGGTCGGAGAAGATCTCACATCTTACCCCGTACAAGTAATGCCTCCAAATTTTGAGGGCGAAGACGACGGCGCCCAACTCTAAATCGTGTGCTGCGTAATTCAATTCGTGCGGCTTTAGTTGCCGAGATGCATAGGCCACTATCTTACCATACTGCATTAGAACAGCTCCCAATCCCTTCAGGGAGGCATCAGTGTAGATCTGGAATCCCTCGGTCCCTGTGGGGATCGTAAGGATTGGCGCGGAAGTCAGCCGCTTCTTCAGCTCGACAAACGCAGCCTCGCACTCCGGCGTCCATCGGAATATGACGTCCTTTTTGGTGAGAGCAGTTAGGGGTATGGCAATCTTGGAAAAACCCTCGACAAACTTCCTGTAGTATCCAGAAAGACCGAGGAAACTCCGGATATCCGCAGCCGTCCTGAGTGGCGGCCAATTTTGTACTGCCTGGACCTTGGCTTGGTCTATTGCCACTCCTTCCTTGTTTATCGTGTGGCCTAAGAATCCAACTTCTTCTAGCCAAAATTCGCATTTACTAAATTTGGCGAAGAGAGAGTGCTCCCGGAGCTTTAATAGCACCATCTGAAGGTGCCGGGTATGGTCCGTCTTGGTCTTCGAGTAGATTAGGATGTCATCTATGAAGACGATGACAAAGTGATCCAAGAAAGGTTCGAAGACTCTATTCATCAGGGCCATGAAGGCGGAAGGCGCGTTGGTGATCCCGAAGGGCATTACTAGGAATTCATAAAGACCATAACGAGAGCTGAAGGCAGTCTTGGGAATGTCTTTCTCTCGGACTCGGAGCTGGTAATAGCCGGATCTTAGGTCCATCTTGGAAAATACGGTCGCACCTTGCAACTGATCGAACAGTTCGTCGATCCTAGGGAGGGGGTAGGTATTGCGTACAGTCAGCTTATTCAGCTCCCTGTAGTCGATGCACAGTCGCAAAGTCCCATCTTTATTTTTGATGAAAAGTACCGGGGCTCCCCAGGGCGAGGAACTAGGGTGGACAAATCCAGCATCTATTAGTTCCTGTAGCTGGATCTTTAGTTCAGTCAGCTCCCTTGGGGCCATCTGGTAGGGGGCTCGTGATACTGGCCGTGCTCTGGACACGAGCTCGATCTGAAAGTCGACCTCTCGCTGGGGTGGCAATCCCGGGAGGGACTCAGGGAAAATATCGGGAAAGTCGCGGACTACCGGGACCTTGGCGAGCACCTGGAATTTGTCTTCCATCTCGAAGTAGATAAGGTATACTTCATCCTTCTGTCGGACGGATTTCACCATCTGCGTAGAAGTCAGGATAATATGCGAGACAGAGGGCACACCTGTCAACGTGACGGTCTAGCCATTCGGGTTCCGTAGCCGGACTTCTCGCGCGGAACAGTTTATCTGAGCTTGGTGCTCGGCTAGCCAGTCCATTCCCAAAATTATGTCGAATCCAGTTATGACTAGGATGGTTGCGTAGATTTCGAACTCCACTTCTCCCAGCACAGCCTGGAACGAGCACTTTTCGGTAGAAGTCATATCCGACCCGTCCGGTAAACGGATTCGTATAGACAGTCCGGTCGAACGAACAACATTTCCTTTTGTTGCGATGAATTCGTGGGAGACGAAAGAATGAGTTGCTCCCATGTCGAAGAGGGTTTTGGCAGGAAGTCCTTCTACCAACAAGATTCCTGACGACAAGGGAAAATATATATATATATATATATATCAACTATCTAATACATAGGATATAAGTACACATAAGTAATATACAACATCAGTAGTCAGATCTGATATCTCTCTATCGCCTAAGATATATACCTATGACTACGTCAGGGGCTGGTCCGTGCTGCAGGTCTAGTGCATAGGCCTCCTGGGGCGCTGCTCGGCCCTGCTGGCCTCTCCTGCCAGCTCTGCCTCTGCGAACTCTCTGACCATGCCCTCGTGCCGGCTGTCCACCCTGAACAGCTCCCAATCCGGGTCTCCCCGTCGCCTGAGGGCAAAAGGCCCTCATATGTCCTGGCTGATGACATAAGAAGCAGTTCCCTGCGAAGGGAACATCTCGTCGGGCCACTAGTGGGGGCTGCGGTGCTGGAGATGGTCTGAAGTCTGGCTGTGCAGCTGGGGGTGCTGGGGGTGCTGGTGGGTGCCTATAAGGCTACCTGTGGCGTCGCTGCCTGCGCTCTCTATCCTGTCTATGGGGAGCGACTCCTCCATATCGCCTCTGGTCTCGAGGGAGCTCTTCCTGACCTCTGCGCCGCTGAGCCACTATCTGCTGGTCCAACTCTAAGGCTGCCGTATGGGTAGCTATAGTATGGAAGGTGGCCTGAGAGAGCATAATCAGGGCCTGCCTCAGGTCGTCTCGTAGTCCTCTATAGAACCGAGAAGCTCTATCCCTGTCGGAGGTGGCCAGGTTCCCGGCGAAGCGTGCCAGGTATATGAACTCTCTCTCATACTCTGCCACAGTGTGGTTGCCCTATCGGATGAGCAGGAACCTCTCTTGTAGCGCGGCTCGGTCTGTATCTGTGATAAAGAACTCTAGTAGAGCTATGGAGAACTCTCCCCAAAGGATCGTGCTCATCGGCCGACCTCGAAAGGTAGAGCGACTAGCCGCTCTCCACCAATCCCTCGCATATCCCTCCAAGAGGGTCACCACCAAAGAAACTGCTGCCACAGCTGGGCACATCATCCCTACTAACAGCTCCTCCACTCGCTCCACCCACTCCTCAACATGAATGGTCGTCTCTGTACCCCTGAACGGGCGAGGCCTGAGTCCTCGAAAAGTCGTCAGCAGATCGGTGGGTGCGGTCATCTCTCGCGGTGGTTGTGCTAAGGCATCCCGGAACGTCGCTAGTATAGCCGTCAGCGTCTGCCCCACATCCGTCTCGGCAAACGGTATAGCCGCGGGGGCGACCGGGTCTGGTGGTGGGGTAGCTGGAACATATCCCCTAGACGAGGATCCCCCGTTACTGTCCTCCGGTATCTGGAGAAGTAACAGGAAAGAGTATCAGTATTTTGCAAAAGTAGTGGCAATTTGCAAAAACGACAGACAAAGCGGAAACAACGGTGTATGGGCATACTATCGTACAGTTTAGAATCCCTAAGCCTCTACACTAGGGTCCACCAGGCTTCCGCTGCAAGGTTCGTCCCGAACCTAAAACGAAGCGAGGGACGAAGGGATCCTGAGATTGCTCCACAAGGAAGAATCGTGATCGCTCTGATCCATTTGTAGCACCCCCCCCCCCAACCTTTGCCCGGGTCGGGCCGGAGGGGTACTACTGGCCCAAGACGCCCACCCAGTGCTTATAAGGGAAACGATCCACCCTGTCCAAGCACTAGATGGCCGCCTCGGTTGGCTCGAATCATAACATTCACAACCCATCAGAATATAGCGGAAGCATTAACAGAAAACCATTGCAGATTTATATATATGACATATCAGAATCACAGCGGTTCTAGGGCCGAAGCCTAAGTACTTATATAAGCCCGTAGGCTATACATGTGCTACATATAATCCTCATGTACTCTCTCTCTACGCTGCTCGGCGGAACTCACGTCTCTAAACTCTGGGGATGGCGGGGGTGCATCTGCTCGAGTAGACCTAGCTGCTGGCGTAATCTCCTGCGGCAGCGGGTCACTACGGTGCTCCACCTCCTGTGAATGGTTAACCAAATAACCGTTAGTCACAGAGCTAAGCATAAACAAATCTCCTCCCCGGGTCCACATCCTGGGGACGAGCACGCACCCACCCACCCAGCAGAAGTAAATAGCCGAAGCAAAAGAGGGTTAGCACAATATTTCATATGGGAACAGCTAGGAGCAAATATAAAAGAGTGCAGTATAACCGGACAAAGCTGCAATAGTATAAAACGGTTATAACCATGCTCTACTAGCTCATCAGCACAACAGGTTTCCATATCCTGAATTCTATCGCAGGCATTCACAGCCGCGCACATACCGCAGGCATTTACAGCCGCGCACATACCGCAGGCATTCACAGTCGCGCACACAAACCCTATGTCGACATAGTTTGGAACGCTTCTGTTCCAGCAGGGTAGCGAGCCCCGCGGGCCTCACCGATGTGGCCGTCGGTGACAGTGGCCAGTCCTGCCACTTCTGGGGATGATCGTACCGCACAACGCCAGGCCCTAACGTACAACCTTGTGTACTCTTGGATGTGAGCGACATCCAACGAATCATTTTGGCCGACCAGCGGAGGAAAACCCGACGGGGAATAAAACGGCCGGTCACCCGTGGTACCCATCTCCCTGTCGCCTTGAGTCGTCAACCTTCCCGCACCGGTACGAACGGTCTGCGGAAGGGACTGACCCGCCACTATTCCACCGCAAGCAATTTACAATCAATCAATCAACGGCAAACATAACACACACTGGGTCTACGTCGGCCTGCCCTACTAGGCTTAAACTTCGGGCGGCGGCGCTTAGCTCTACTTTTGTCAAGGAGCGTGGGAGCGCATTATTTGGGGCTAGACCTGGAGGAATACCTCAACTCCGATTATCCCTAACTAAGGCTCAACCTTAATAACGACTGCTCGTCAGAGCAGGACCCGGGGTTATAATAGTAAATTGCAATGAAGACAAATGCGGTGTTTATGCTGCTTATTTAAAGTGCTGTAATGAAATGTGACCAGTACAAAACTGGAGTAGTACAGAATGAAAGTACTTGACCAGTACGAGACTGGAGTATAACTGAATTGAAAATCCTTGACCAGTACGAGACTGGAGTATAACTGAATTGAAAATACTTGACCAGTACGAGACTGGAGTGTAACACCCCAAAAATCTTAAAAGGTCGATTTGAGGTGCAGGCTGTTTGACACGGCCTGAGACACGGGCGTGTCCCAGGGCATGTCAGGGGTACACGGCCTGGGACACGGGCGTGTCCCAGGGCGTGTTCAGGATGGTCGACGATCGGTGGTCGACTATAGTCGAGCCTGGGACACGGCCTTGGACACGGGCGTGTCCCAGGGCATGTCACTCAAGAAATGGCCGAACTGAGTCAGAGAAGTACACGGCCCGGAACCAAGCCTTGAACACGGCCGTGTCAGTTTGACACGGGCGTGTCCGAGGGCGTGTGCCTACCCGTGTACTGCTCTGTTGATTTTAGAGCTCGTTGAGTACCGTGTAACAGGGGTGACACGGGCGTGTCACATGACTGACACGGGCGTGTCAGGTTCGACACGGGCGTGTCGATGCCCGTGTTCTGGTAGATTTTCAGTCGGTAAGTGTGGCGCGTGTGCCGCTTAAGGGTACACGGCCTGTGACACGGGCGTGTCACAGGCCGTGTCAGCCAAAAAAGTGGAATTTTGGGAAAATCGTGGCCGTTCCTTTTCTCTATTTGGATCCAAGGGCTCAGGTGATTCCTTGCTGGATTAAAACACCAGAGGCTTGATGAAGAGATCATTCTTCATTTGGCTAAGTGAAGAGAGAAAGAGAGAGGAGGAAGAAGAAGGAGGAGGAGATCAAACCACCGGCGGAACTCCCGTGGTCTGATTCGAGATCTGAGGCCAGCGCTGTGAAGGCAAAGCTGCTGCGATTCTTTCTCACCGGCTAGATTTCGATGGCTCCCAAGAGATCGTCAAGGGTAATGATCTCCCTTCTTGGACATGTGAAGTCCTTCTTTTCTATATTGCATAGGGAAAACCCTTCCCCGCGAGTGTGCGGTGGGTTGTGGCATCCCTTGGGGTAGATATGTGAAGTCCCCCTTGTTAGAGTCCGGAATTGAAGTACGGATCTAGGCATGCTGTGTGAAGCCCATCTGGACATGTTGGTCTGGATTGGTGATGCTTGTTTGCATATCGGAGAAGACTCCATAGTTATGGCTTGTTTACCTTGTGCCTACCTGTTGCTTAGTGCAGCAGGAAGTACTGGATGAAGTCCAGGAAATGAAGAGGGTTGGATGCAACTCTTGTGGCCGTGCGTTGCCACTTTGTGTGCGGTTGAGCCGTTGGGCTGCAACTCGGTGAAAAGGCAGATTGCCGAACAGGAAAGGTGAAACTGACCCGCGCCTATAAATTGCCATGGATACTTCCGTATTCGAGGTGGCACGGCGACTTGAGCAACGGGGGGTGGCTGATCCGTACCTGCGTTATGTCCGTCCGACTTGGAAGCCTGGTTATGGGTTTTGTTGGAGCGCATAATGAGAGTCTTAGGCCCGTGCGCCAAAAAGACTAGAATGCTCAATACCGTGTAAACGGTGGTGTTGACCCTGGTTTTCCGGTGCACCAAGAATGTGCCCTGAGTGCACGGATTGTCAGGCCGTGTGGCCGACGGTTGTGATGGCTTGAATGTGCCTGCGAGCACATAGTTGCTATTGTTGATACCATGCTATACAGGGAAGGAATGCTATTGCCCCGAGAAAGGGGTAGATTGTTA
This sequence comes from Platanthera zijinensis, assembly GCA_039513925.1. Taxonomy (NCBI): domain Eukaryota; kingdom Viridiplantae; phylum Streptophyta; class Magnoliopsida; order Asparagales; family Orchidaceae; genus Platanthera; species Platanthera zijinensis. The sequence continues at coordinate 71,202,087 of CM077082.1, forward strand.
TAATTGGGTCAGCTGAATGCTTATCGTTGCCGTATTTGCCACCGTTTGGGTGGATTGTCCCTATGCAGGTGCTGGAGAGCCAAGTGGTAAATGAAGGGCGGGAGCCATACTGCTGTTGCTGCTGCTGCTGCGGCTAGCCCTTGAAGGCTGCGCGAATGGTTTTGTTTGTTTTACTTTTCCTCATGTATGGCCGGCCTGCGCGCCGATGTTTGTAATCCATGATGTGTGGCAAGAGGAACTGTAAGGCCTTAAGGCCAACCCTTCTCCTTGGTTGTACATTCCGTGGCTGTATATATAACTGTGGTTTATATATTGGACATTCCTGGTTAAAGTTCAAATTATCTTTTGTTAAAAATAGAGAAGAACGACTAGAAAAACAGGCCGGAAGCTTGAATAACTGAAATTTTTATTATCCAAAAAGATATCATTTACAAAGGTATGGCCTCCCTTTTATAGAATGGAGGAGATAGAGGAGAGTACAAACTAACAATGTGGGACTAAATAAATGTACAAAGACTGGGCGGTTTGACATGTACAGACCGCACAGTCCGCGCGGTTAGATAACAGGCTAACCGCCCGGACAGACCAGGAGAAGATGCCGTAGGAGACCGCAAGACTGCCAGACCGCCAGATATACAAGCCGCTGGCGACAACCCGCAAGACCGCCGAACCATAGCCGCCACCAACTGGATCTTCAGCCTGTCAGCCCCAGACCGCTAGACCGTGCGGTCTCCAGACCGCCATATTCAGGCCGCCAGACCGCCAACTTTAACACTCCCCCTCAAGCTGGAGCATAGATATCGATCATGCCCAGCTTGTCACAAATGTGGAAGAATGAAGTAGACATAGGCTTGGTAAAGATATCTGCCAACTCTTTGTCGGAGGTGACGAACGGAGTGCAAATCTGTTTCTTCAAGATTTCTTCCCGATGAAATGGCAGTCGACTTCAATATGTTTGGTTCTCTCATGGAAGACCGGATTTTTGGATATATATATAGCGGCCTTGTTGTCACAGAACATAGGAAGAGGATAGTCGTAGACCTCTCCTAGATCAAGCATGAGAGCCCGCAACCATTTTAGTTCGCAAGTGGTGGACGCCATGCTCCGATATTCAGCTTCAGCACTAGACCTTGAAACTACAGACTGCTTCTTGCTCTTCCAGCTCACAAGGTTACCTCCAACAAATGTGCAGAAACCGATGTAGATTTGCGGTCATCTTTATCATCAGCATAGCTAGAATCAGAGTAGGCTTCAACTCTCAAATGACCATTCTTCTGAAAGAGTAGTCCTTTGCCCGGTGCGGCTTTAACATACTCTAATATCTTCAAGGCAGACTGAAGATGACATTCCCTGGGAGCTTGCATGAACTGACTTACCTTGCCAACAGCATAGGCAATGTCAGGTCTGGTCACCGTGAGATAAATGAGTTTACCCACCAGACGTCTATACTTTGTGGCATCAGATATAAGAGGAGAGTCATCTGTCCACGTTTTGTCTTCTCCAGTAGCCATGGGATACCGTGCCGGTTTGGCACCGGTCAATCCTGCATCCCGTAGAAGATCAAGTGCATACTTCCGTTGGGAGAGAACCAGAGAGTCGGGCTTCCGACAAATCTCTATCCCCAAAAAGTATTTCGGGGAGCCCATATCCTTTGTGACAAGATGTTGACGGAGGTGCTTCTTTGTCAAGTCCACCCCAGCTTGATCATCACCGGTAAGAAGAATGTCGTCAACATAAACCGCCAAAACTACAAGGCCCGATGCGGTTTTGCGAATAAACAGGGAATGATCAGCCGTACTTCTTGTAAAGCCAACAGCAGCCACGATGCCGCTGAACTTGTCGAACCATGCCCGAGGGCTCTGCTTGAGGCCATAGATAGCCTTCTTTAGCTTGCATACACGGGTCTCCCCCTGAGCAACATACCCCGGAGGTTGCTCCATGTAAACGTCCTCATGAAGATCCCCATAAAGAAAGGCATTCTTGACATCAAGCTGGGAGATAGGCCAATTGCGGTTGACAGCCACCGAGAGAATAACCCGGATGGTGCTGAGACGAGCAACCGGGGAGAAAGTATCAAAGTAGTCAACCCCATAAGTCTGAGTGAAGCCTTTGGCCACCAGTCGGGCTTTATAGCGGTCCACAGTCCCGTCTGGGCGAAACTTCACAACAAACACCCATCGACAGCCAACCACATCAGTACCCACTGGAGGAGAAATAAGGGTCCAGGTGCCCCGTTCAGTAAGAGTAGCGATTTCCTCATCCATGGCAGACTTCCAATGAGGAATCACAAGTGCCTCCTGGTAGGTACGGGGAGTAGTAGTAGCTGAAATAGCGAAAGCAAAATGCCGGCGAGAAGAAGTAAGCCGATCATAGGACACAACTGCCGCAAGCGGGTGTTGAGTGCATGCCCGCACCCCTTTGCGAAGAGCAATGGGGAGATCCAGGTCGTCGGGGCTTCAGGGACCGGAGCGTCCGTAGCGGAGAAAGCTGGCCCGGGACTAGAGAGAGACGGCTCCGGAGACGGAGGGGAGAGAGAGGGGAGAGGAATAGACGGAGGAGGGGATGAGGAGGAGGGAGGAGAAATGTGGATAGGCTGAGAGGGAATAGACAGGGAGGGTGAGGAGTCAGGAATAGGAGGAAGAAGAGGTGGAGAGGAGAAGTAGGCTGCATTTTCGAAGAAGGTGACATCTGCAGAAACAAACTGTTTTCGCAGAACGGGGTCAAAGCAACAGTAGCCTTTCTGAGTGACCGAGTAGCCCAAAAAGACACATTTGGTGGCACGGGGAGAGAGTTTGTCACGGGTAGCAGACGGGGCATGCACAAAGGCTGTACAACCAAAGATTCGAAGAGGGAGGGGAAAAGGTTCCTTGCCGGGGTAGAGAATGGAGAAGGGAGTTTTACCCTGAAGAATAGTAGAAGGAATACGATTGATGAGATAACAGGCGAGGAGAACAGCATAGCCCCAATAAGGGCGAGGCACATGCATCTGCGTTAGGAGAGTGCGAGCGACATCGAGGAGATGACGGTTTTTACGTTCCGCCACCCCATTCTGCTGGGAGGTGTAAACGCAGGTGGTCTGATGAATAAGACCATGTTGCATACAAAAAGATGAAAAATCACGACTAAGATATTCTTTAGCATTATCAGAGCGAAGACATTTAATAGAGACATGAAACTGAGTTTTAATCATATTATAAAAGCATTCCCACACAGAGAAGAGTTCAGAGCGATCTCGTAACAGATACACCCAGGTACAACGAGAAAAGTCATCAATAAAAGTTACAAAATACAAACTACCCCGACCAATGGTTGGAGTAGGAGCCGGACCCCATACATCAGAATGGATGAGATCAAACGGGCTAGAGGAACTGCGAGCATGCTTGGGCGGGAAGGAGGAGCGGTGATGTTTGCCAAGTTGGCAGGCATCACAGTTGAGCGGAGGACTGGTTGGCGGTAAGTGGGGCAGAAGCTGTTGTAGAATGCGAGCAGGAGGATGTCCAAGGCGAAGATGCCATTGAAGCAGATCAGTAGAGGAGGAAGTGAAAGCGGAGAGAGCGGAAACGTTGTCGAGGAAGTAGAGGCCGCCGCTCTCAGTCCCAGTAGCAATCGTCCGTTGGGTTCTCGGGTCCTGAAAGCAACAAGAAGTAGGAGTGAATACAACAGAGCACTGAAGTTGCTTGCATAAGGTAGTAACAGATAGAAGGTTGCAGGGAAACTTCGGGACATAGAGAGTGTCCACCAAGCGCAGCGAGGGGGTGACTTGAACCATGCCTGTCCCACGAACCGGGGAAGGAGAACCATCCGCAACAAGGACAGGAGGCAACCGATCATGCGTTTCGAGAAGCGAAAAACATTGAGGATTGCCGGTCATATGATTTGTAGCACCAGAATCAATCAACCATTTACCTTGGATAGCGACATGAGCACTACCTGAGGTCGTTGCCACCGAAGCAGACGACCGAGAGGAGGGGTTCGGGGAGGTCGAAGTATCACCAGATGGGCGCAGGTGAGGATGTTTCTGCCAACAGCGGTCAATGGTATGACCGGTACGACCACAGTGAGAACAGAGGAACCTGGACGGACCTCGAGCCCCAGAGTGGCTGCGGCCACTGTTGCTGCCGCGCTGAGTGTACTGAGCATAAGAGTCCTGCGGAGGAGGGGAGGATAACAGAGGGCGCTGGAGCAGAGAAGTAACGGCGGCTACGCGAGCGGCGGTGGCATCCAAGGTGGGAGACTCAGCTTCACCCAAGATCTGCTGGTGGATGAGATCAAAAGATTCGGGAAGTCGCAGAAGATAACAAACAACCAGGAGTTCCTGGAAGTGTTTGTGTTGCTGAGCCAAGTCCGCAAAGAAGGGGCGATTCTGGAGGATCTCAGCGCCAAGAGCCTGAACTTGCTGATAGGCTGCAGCGGGAGTCATGGACGAACGGGCGAAGAGATCCGCATAAAGAGTATAAATCCGGGAGGTCTGCGTCCCCTTGGAGTAAAGGGCAGCCAGATGAAGCCACGCGGCCTTGACCGTCTCATCATGACGGATGACGGGAAGGCACTCATCAGAGAGGCTATTAGCTAGCCATGTGCGGACAAGCGCATCACTCGCATCCCATTCGTCAAAGAGAGGAGAATTAGGAGGAGGCGGATCATCGGTAAGATGATGACGTTTGCGCTGAGAACGAAGAAGGAAAGTGAAAGAGACGCTCCAATCCGGATAGTTGGAGCCAACGAGCTTGGAAACAGTGCCCAGATTCCCGGAAGAAGTAGGGACAGAAGGCGGAGCCGGAGTGGCTGCAGGAGTGGTGGCAGTGGAATTGTCAGAGATATCCATAGAAGAAGACGAAACCGCGCGGTTAGGAATCAAGCCGGGCGGTTAAGAGAGAAGGAAAAAACTGCAGCGGTCACGATGTCAGACACCAGCGGCTAGAGAAGCCACGACCAAGCCGCAGAGTCAAAACAGAGGGAAAGAGGTCGGGCGGTTGAAAGACAGACCGCACGAACGGGAGAGAAAGAGGAAACCGGCAAACAGACCGGGGCGGTAAGAAGAAGGAAGGCTGCGACAAGAACAGATCGCAAGCAGACAAAGAGAAGCAGGCCGCGCAGACAGGGCGCAGGCAAACAAGAAAGGCCGCGGGATGGAGCAGGCCGCACGGCTAGGAAGGAGCACAGAATCAGGAGGCAGGGATCGAGTCCTCTGATACCATGTTAAAAATAGAGAAGAACGACTAGAAAAACAGGCCGGAAGCTTGAATAACTGAAATTTTTATTATCCAAAAAGATATCATTTACAAAGGTATGGCCTCCCTTTTATAGAATGGAGGAGATAGAGGAGAGTACAAACTAACAATGTGGGACTAAATAAATGTACAAAGACTGGGCGGTTTGACATGTACAGACCGCACAGTCCGCGCGGTTAGATAACAGGCTAACCGCCCGGACAGACCAGGAGAAGATGCCGTAGGAGACCGCAAGACTGCCAGACCGCCAGATTGCCAGACCGCCAGATATACAAGCCGCTGGCGACAACCCGCAAGACCGCCGAACCATAGCCGCCACCAACTGGATCTTCAGCCTGTCAGCCCCAGACCGCTAGACCGCGCGGTCTCCAGACCGCCATATTCAGGCCGCCAGACCGCCAACTTTAACATCTTTTAAAGCTTCCGCTAGAATGCTCTGTGTTAGGATTCGTTTATGGTTTGGTATTATTCTGTGACCTCACCATCTGTTTATGGCATATCGTGTGGGGCCCCAGCCGGACCTTCTACGATACGTCACGTAACGGATGGGGTCGTTACATTTTGGTATCAGAGGGAGGTTTCGATCCGCCGACCTGTGGGTTATGGGCCCACCACGCTTCCGCTGCGCGTGTTTGTTCGGTCGGTCTTCCTCTTTCGAATTCGTGGTCGAATTCTTTTGTGGGGTGGCGAGCGCGTGTTTGTGCGCCCTGCTGTAACGCTAACGAACTCTGGAATGTCCACTAAGGAATGTACAAAATCTTGTTTGAGGAATCCGCGCGTTCCTTTTCTGTTGTTTTGCTTGCATACGATCGCTAATGTGTGTCTTGTCCACCTATAGGTGACGCGTAGTGGTGCTGGGCAGTCTGAGCCCCAGCGCTCTGATGAGAGTGCGGCACCAGCTGAGGTGCCAACACCTTCTCCGTCTGCGGAAACTGTTCGCTTAGTTGCTGAGGCTCTATTTGCCATGATTCAGCCGACCGGGCAAGCGCAGCCGGCAGTAGTGCCAGTTCGTGTTGATGTAAGACCCGAGCCGGTTGAGGCTGTCGATCCACGATTAGCTGACCAAAAGTTGAAGAAATTCATGAGCTTCAGTCTGCCTACGTTTACGGGACTGGGATCCCCAACGCAGGCAGAGGATTGGTTATCACGTGTCAAGCGGATAATGACAGCGATCAGGGCGGAGGAAACTTTAAAGGTCACCTTGGCCACCTTCATGCTCGAAGGAGAGGCGCGGTTGTGGTGGGACGAGGTTGAGGTACACCATTTGGCGGGCAGGCAATTAATACAAGTATCGATTGAGGAGTTCTCTCGAATATTTCTGGCGAAACATGTCCCAGCGGCGCAACGCATTGCCATGGAAAATGAGTTCCAACGGTTAAGGCAAGGAGAAGATAGCCTGGATACCTACCTGCATGAGTTTACCAGGTTGGGACGGTATGCGGGAACAATCTTCGCGGATGACCAAAGGAAAACGAATAGGTTCTATGAAGGATTGCGGGATGAGTTGAGGTTCCTGCTTTCGAGTTCAGTGAACCAAGGGTTTCAGGCGTTGGTTGATACTGCATGTGCATTGGAGAAGGACATGAGATGGGTGCAAGGGAACAAGGGCTTGGTTGTGTCAAAGCCAGAGGTTCAAGCACCTCGCCCTAGCAAATCATTCTACCAGAAGAAAGGGGGAAAGAGGTCCAAGCCGTCTGGGCAAGTGTCTACGACCGTTGTGTCGGGGGCGACGTCAAGGCCGGAGTCTCGTACATGCTATACTTGTGGCCGGGTGGGGCATATAGCCCGTGATTGTCGGGTTGTTCAGCCTAAAGGGGAAAAGAAGACGGGTGCGTCTTATGCTGAGAAGGGTAAAGCGGTGGTTGATTCCTCTACGTCCCAGGCACAGCCCCGAATTTATCACCTTGGCCAGCAGGAGGCGATTAAGCAAAGTGACGTCGTCACAGGTACGAGTGAATATAGATTATTTGCTTAAGTGCTATTGCATTTGGTTATGTATAGCTTGTGCATGATGTGTGTATGCTGCAGGCTTTGTCCTGATTCGGAATAATCTGGCGAGAGCCCTGTTTGATACGGGTGTTTCGCATTCTTTTCTGTCTGAGGACTTCGTATCTCGAATTGGGGTGCCGAGTCATGTGCCGATTGATAGTATAAGGGTGCTATTGCCGAATGGCTGTGTGATGCTTGCGGTTAGGGCTTGCGATGTGGATGTGCAAATAGGAAGTCGGGATTTCGGTTTGAGTGCAGCTGTGCTACCGTTATCGGAGTTTGATGTGATCTTTGGCATGGACTGGCTCTCGGAGCAGCGTGCCTTTATTGATTGCAACTCCAAGGAGATCACACTGGGCCAGAATACCGGACTTGTGACGAAGTTCGCTGGTATGCGAGGAGTTGGCGGGACTTTGTTGTCTGCGCTCCAAGTCTTCAATGCTGTTCGAAAGGGCGCGGAGTTATTCTTCACGCTAATTCAGGCTGTTGAGCCAAAGGCCAGTGTCGGTGAAGTTCTGGTTGTGTCAGAGTTTGCCGATGTGTTTCCTAAAGATCTTCCTGGGTTACCACCCCAGCGGGAGATTGACTTCTCTATTGAGTTGGTGCCAGGTGCCAAACCTGTGGCCCGCTCACCATATCGCGTCGCGCCAAAAGAGATGGCTGAATTGAAAGTCCAATTGCAAGAGTTGTTGGAGCAGGGATACATACGCCCAAGCATGTCACCTTGGAGTGCGCCTGTTCTATTTGTGAAAAAGAAAGACGGTAGTTTACAGTTATGTATTGACTACCGCGAATTGAATAAGCTGACGGAGAAAAACAAATATCTGATTCCACGGATTGATGACCTATTTGATCAGCTGGCAGGATCAACGGTCTATTCCAAGTTGGATTTGAAATCGGGATATTATCAGTTGAGGATTCGGGAAGGTGACATTCCCAAGACGGCGTTTGGAACACGCTACGGTCATTATGAGTTCACGGTAATGCCGTTTGGCTTATGTAACGCGCCATCGGTATTTATGGATCTAATGCATCGAACGTTCCGAGAGTACTTGGATTTGTTCGTAATTGTGTTTATCGATGACATCTTAGTATACTCTCAGTCGGAAGAGGATCATGCAAACCATTTGCGATTGGTCTTGCATACCCTGCGGAGGAATAAGCTTTATGCCAAGTTCTCAAAGTGTGAGTTCTGGCTCTCTTCAGTAGCCTTTTTAGGCCATGTGGTAAGTGGTGAAGGTATCGCGGTGGATCCGTTGAAGATAAGTGCCATTCGAGATTGGCCAGTGATGTCTTCGGTGGCCGAGGTCAGGAGCTTCCTTGGGCTTGCGGGCTACTATAGACGGTTTGTGGAAAACTTCTCACGGATTGCTTTACCTCTGACCACGCTAACGAGAAAAGATCAAAGGTTCATTTGGACGCCGGAGTGCGCGCGAGCTTTTGAAGACCTGAAGAGTCGTTTGACCACGGCGCCTGTGTTGACATCGCCATGTGGTACAGATGGCTATGAGATCTATAGTGATGCTTCCGGGAGCGGCTTAGGCTGCGTTCTTCTGCAGTTTGGTAAAGTGATTGCTTATGGCTCGCGCCAGTTGAAAGTGCATGAGCAGAATTACCCCGTCCATGATCTGGAGTTGGCGGCGGTAATCTTTGCACTAAAGTTGTGGCGGCACTATCTTTATGGCATGAAAGTGGACATTTATACGGATCACAAAAGCCTAAAGTACTTATTGGATCAGAAGGATCTGAATATGCGACAACGAAGATGGATGGAGTTCCTTGGGGACTACACCTTCGAGATTCACTATACACCCGGGAAGGGAAATGTGGTCGCTGATGCTTTGAGTCGGAAGACTCCGGTACGGGCAAGCTAGTTGCAGTGGCATGATCAGCGTTTAATCCAGGAATTGGAAGCATTGAAGATATCTTGTGTTGACAAGGGTTCTTCGACCGATGCATGCTTGAACTGGACGGAGGTTCAATATGACCTTACGGACAGAGTTCGGCAAGCAACGGAGCTTGATGAAAGTCTCCAGCGCTATGCTAAAGATGGGCCAGATGACCAGTTCTCTTGGGATAACGGTTTGTTACGAAGAAATGGTCGAGTGTGCGTTCCGAGTGTGGGTAAATTGAGGGAAGAGTTGATGTACGAAACTCACTTTGCAAAGTACTCAGTTCACCTAAGAAGCACAAAGATGTACAGAGATCTGAAAAATCTGTTCTGGTGGCCCGGACTAAAGAAAGATGTAGCATGTTATGTGGCGGGATGCCATACTTGTGCATTGGTGAAAGCAGAATGCCAGAAGCCTGGCGGTTTTCTGAAGTCGTTACCCATTCCGGAGTGGAAGTTCGATGACATTTCGATGGATTTTGTGCACGGGTTGCCAAGATCTCAACGCGGTCATGATTCAATCTGGGTGATTGTGGACCGGTTGACAAAAGTGGCGCACTTCCTTCCAAACAAAAGAGACGATTCAGTGGAAACCTTGGCCAAGCTCTATGTGGAGCAGATTGTTCGACTGCACGGCGTTCCTCGGAGCATCGTCAGTGACCGTGATGGGCGATTCACATCGAATGATTGGCGGCTAGTTCATCAAATGTTGGGTACAAAATTGGCGTTTAGTACGGCCTTTCATCCCCAAACGGATGGCCAGACTGAACGAACCAACAGGACGATGGAGGACATGCTCCGCATGTGCGCCCTAAACTTTGGTAAGAGATGGGAAGATTATATTTTTCTTGTAGAATTTGCCTATAATAATAGCTACCAAGCGAGCATCGGTATGGCACCATTTGAGGCTTTGTACGATCGTAAATGCCGGACACCGTTAGCTTGGGCAGAAGCAGGCGAATCTAAGCTGAGTGGGAAAAAGAAAGTCGAAGAAGCTACCTCGCTCATACGCTCTATTCGGGAGAGGCTATTGATAGCCCAAGATCGTCAAGCAAAGTACTACAATGCCAAACACCGGAACGTGGAGTTTGCGGTGGGTGATTGGGTATATTTGAAGATCAAACCCTTCAAAGGCGTGTCCAGGATTTGGCGATTGAAAAAGCTAAGTCCAAGGTACCTTGGTCCATTTGAAGTGGTGGAGCGCGTTGGGGAAGCTGCATATCGACTAGCGCTGTCAGCAGAGTTGAGTGGCTTACATGATGTATTTCACATCTCAGTACTCCGTAAAGCTGTCAAAGATCCAACTCAGGTAGTGGAGTATGATCGGGTACCGGTCGAGTATGGGCTAACGACGAGGGTTCGACCCATTCGGATCGAAGATCGAGCCGATAAACAGTTGCAGAACAAGGTGATCGGGATGGTCAAGGTCCGATGGGACAATTGTGGCCGTGAAGAGCTAACATGGGAGCGAGAGCAGACCATGCGAGCTGAATTTCCCGAGCTGTTTGTGTAAACTGTAGACCGTGTACTTTTGTTATTTCAGAGTTATCAAGTTATAGTATTGTGCTTCTTGTTTCCTAACCGTGTCAAATTTCGGGACGAAATTTTATTAAGGGGGGAGGATTGTAACACCCCAAAAATCTTAAAAGGTCGATTTGAGGTGCAGGCTGTTTGACACGGCCTGGGACACGGGCGTGTCCCAGGGCGTGTCGGGGGTACACGGCCTGGGACACGGGCGTGTCCCAGGGCGTGTTCAGGATGGTCGACGATCGGTGGTCGACTATAGTCGAGCCTGGGACACGGCCTTGGACACGTACGTGTCCCAGGGCGTGTCACTCAAGAAATGGCCGAACTGAGTCAGAGAAGTACACGGCTCGGAACCAAGCCTTGAACACGGCCGTGTCAGTTTGACACGGGCGTGTCCGAGGGCGTGTGCCTACCCGTGTACTGCTCTGTTGATTTTAGAGCTCGTTGAGTACCGTGTAACAGGGGTGACACGGGCGTGTCACATGGCTGACACGGGTGTGTCAGGTTCGACACGGGCGTGTCGATGCCCGTGTTCTGGTAGATTTTCAGTCGGTAAGTGTGGCACGTGTGCCGCTTAAGGGAACACGGCCTGTGACACGGGCGTGTCACAGGCCGTGTCAGCCAAAAAAGTGGAATTTTGGGAAAATCGTGGCCGTTCCTTTTCTCTATTTGGATCTAAGGGCTCAGGTGATTCCTTGCTGGATTAAAACACCAGAGGCTTGATGAAGAGATCATTCTTCATTTGGCTAAGTGAAGAGAGAAAGAGAGAGGAGGAAGAAGAAGGAGGAGGAGATCAAACCACCGGCGGAACTCCCGTGGTCCGATTCGAGATCCGAGGCCAGTGCTGTGAAGACAAAGCTGCTGCAGTTCTTTCTCACCGGCTAGATTTCGATGGCTCCCAAGAGATCGTCAAGGGTAACGATCTCCCTTCTTGGACATGTGAAGTCCTTCTTTTCAGCATTGCATAGGGAAAACCCTTCCCCGCGAGTGTGCGGTGGGTTGTGGCATCCCTTGGGGTAGGTATGTGAAGTCCCCCTTGTTAGAGTCCGGAATTGGAGTACGGATCTAGGCATGCTGTGTGAAGCCCATCTGGACATGTTGGTCTGGATTGGTGATGCTTGTTTGCATATAGGAGAAGACTCCGTGGTTATGGCTTGTTTACCTTGTGCCTACCTGTTGCTTGGTGCAGCAGGAAGTACTGGATGAAGTCCAGGAAATGAAGAGGGTTGGATGCAACTCTTGTGGCCGTGCGTTGCCACTTTGTGTGTGGTTGAGCCGTTGGGCTGCAACTCGGTGAAAAGGCAGATTGCCGAACAGGAAAGGTGAAACCGACCCGCGCCTATAAATTGCCATGGATACTTCCGTATTCGAGGTGGCACGGCGACTTGAGCAACGGGGGGTGGCTGATCCGTACCTGCGTTATGTCCGTCCGACTTGGAAGCCTGGTTGTGGGTTTTGTTGGAGCGCATAATGAGAGTCTTAGGCCCGCGCGCCAAAAAGACTAGAATGCTCAATACCGTGTAAACGGTGGTGTTGACCCTGGTTTTTCGGTGCACCAAGAATGTGCCCTGAGTGCACGGACTGTCGGGCCGTGTGGCCGACGGTTGTGATGGCTTGAATGTGCCTGCGAGCACATAGTTGCTATTGTTGATACCATGCTGTGCAGGGAAGGAATGTTATTGCCCCAAGAAAGGGGTAGATTGTTATAATTGGGTCAGCTGAATGCTGATCGTTGCCGTTTTTGCCACCGTTTGGGTGGATTGTCCCTATGCAGGTGCTGGAGAGCCAAGTGGTAAAAGAAGGGCTGGAGCCCTACTGTTGTTGTTGCTGCTAGCCCTTGAAGGCTGCGCGAATGGTTTTGTTTGCTTTACTTTTCCTCATGTATGGCCGGCCTGCGCGCCGATGTTTGTAATCCATGATGTGTGGCAAGAGGAACTGTAAGGCCTTAAGGCCAACCCTTCTCCTTAGTTGTACATTCCGTGGCTGTATATATAACTGTGTTTTATATATTGGACATTCCTGGTTAGAGTTCAAATTATCTTTTAAAGCTTCCGCTAGAATGCTCTGTATTAGGATTCGTTTATGGTTTGGTATTATTCTGTGACCTCACCGTCTGTTTGTGGCATATCGTGTGGGGCCCCGGCCGGACCTTCTACGATACGTCACGTAACGGATGGGGTCGTTACATGGAGTATAACTGAATTGAAAGTACTTGACCAGTACGAGACTGGAGTATAACTGAATTTAAAGTACTTTGTTGGAACACCCTATTACTATTTGGACCAGGATGACTATATTTCTATAGGGATTGTGTGTTGTGACCTCCATGTTGTTATAAAGGTCACATAGGCTAGTTAGAGTAGTCTTCAGCTCGACGCATAGTCGACTTCAGCTCAACGCAGAGTCGATCTCAGCTCGACGCAGAGTCGACCTCTGCTCGACGCAGTGTCGACCTCAGCTCGACGCTGAGTCGACCTCAGCTCGACGTGGAGTCGACCTCAGCTCGACGTTCCGTCGAACCCAGTTCTGCTTACAGAAAACACTCTCTGGCCGACGTGTGTCGTGCTCAGATCGACGTTTTTCTGTGAGCTCGACGCCTTCCAGACTTCCGACGATTTTGGATAGGAATTCAAATTCCTTCTGACAGACAATTAATGCTGAAGATTTATTGGCCGTTACAGCATATCTGGTGCATGGCTCAAGGAATTTTCTAAGGAATGTCTGCCTGTCATTTCCTTTGAGGCATGGACAGTTAAGGAAAGCAATTAATGCTGTCTTCCAACGGCTATCAAAGTAAAAGGAAGAAGAAGACTCAGATATTTTATTCATTCAAAAAAACAAGAACAACATATACAGAATACAGAATAACAATACAGGACTTCAGTTGCTCTCTGTGACATTGTGTTGAAAAGCTAACTCACAGAAAATCTGATTGCTTCAGACACCTCCATCCAACTCTCTTGGATCATCCTTTGCTGGAGCAAATCAGACCTTTGAAGACCTGTCACCCTTGTGCAGAGCTCTCCTTCCTGAACCTCATCTTGATCTCAGGGGGAGCTTTGACAACAACTTCAGATCCACTTCTGCTTCTCTTTGCTTATTGAATAGAGAAGACAACCTCATCTCTTTTTCTTTTTCTTTCTGTACAGGGTTTTAACTCCCTTCAAAAGTTACTTTTGGTTTTGCTGAAACCTGGTCAAAATCAGCACTGTTGGTTTGTGAGAACCTGATCAAAAACTCTCTGGTGCTCAAGACACCTGATCAACTCATCTTGAAGTGGATTCCTATCAAGGGTGATAGAAGAGTGGATGTACCCAGATTTGGGGAACCACTATAGCTCCTTGTGTCGTCTGGATTGCTTGTCTCTTTGTGTTTTGCTTTGTGCTGTGAATACCTTTTTACTCTGATTATTTACTCTAGCACCTTACACTAAGTAAATTCAAACCTTCTCTGCACACAAGTTTTTATTTGGAAAATTATTTTAAATAACTCTATTCACCCCCCTCTAGAGTTAGGAGTGATCTTATCCTGCACTTTCAATTGGTATCAGAGGCAGGTTGATCATTTATACAGGCTAACCCCTGGATCAAAAGATCCCTGATAAGATCATTTCTCTCAAAGGATTATTTTCCTTAGTTTTACTTCTCTTTAAAACTCATGGCACAAAACAAGGACTTTGCTAGCACCAGACCTCCTATGTGCAATCTATCTAAGTTTGCACTATGGAAGGCAAGGATTAGGCTTTACATGAACTCTTTTGATGAAGACATTTTTAACTCTGTGTTGACAGATTGTCCAAGACCTCCCACAGGAACAAGCACATCAGCTGTTCCTCCTCCTTCAGGAACTGATGCTGACATAAAGAAGTGGAAGGCAGCAGATGCTAAAGCCATGAACATCTTGGCTCAAACCATGTCAGATGACATTTTCCAGAAAGTAGCTGATTGTAATACTGCTAAAGAGATCTGGGAAAAACTTTCAGAAATTGTATCAGGTTCTGCAGATGAAAGAAAGGATAGGAGATCCTACCTCATCACCCAGTATGAGAACTTCAAAAAGGCAGAGTCTGAGTCAGTTGCTGACATGTACAACAGACTGAGTCTAATCATCAGTGAGCTTAGATCACTAGAGAAGGACATATCTCTCACTGAGATAAATGACAAGATACTGACCTGTTTCCCTAGCTCTTGGGACTCAAGAATCTGGTCAATTAAAGATGGAAGAAATGTCTGTGAGTTATCCACAGAAGCTCTTCTAGGAAAGCTCAAGAGCTATGAGCAATTTATTAAGAAGAGAGAAGAAGAGCAGAAGACATCCACACCAACAGAGAAGGCTGAGAAAACTATTGCCTTCAAAGCTCAGGAAGAAGAACCTAAAGAAAAGGTGTTGGGAAATGAAGAGCTTATGAGCCTACTGGTCAAAAGGTTCAATAAGCTAAATAAAAGGAACTTCAGAAGATGGTCATCCAAAGACAAAGACAAGCCAAGGTATGACAGATCTAATAATAAAGATGTTATCTGTTTTGGCTGCAGGAAACCAGGACACATTGTCCCCAACTGTCCAGAAAATCAAGATAAGGACAGAAGGGACAAGAAGGAAAGAAAAGACAAAAGGAAGGATAAGGAGTCAAGGAAATACCATGACAAGCCCTCCTCCAGCAACAGCAAGCACACCAGAAAAGGATTTGTGGCTGAATCCTGGAGTGACTCAGATGAGTCTGATTCATCATCCAGCTCTAGTGATGATGAGGATGATGCAGAAGAAAAAGGATTCTGCATGATGGCCATCAGTGCATCTCAAAAGAACACTGATTCAGAGCCTGATGCTGACTACCCATCTGATCAGGAACTTACTGAGGATCAGGTAATAGATTCATTTGACTTTACTTCTGATGAATTTAAATCTGAGTTTAAATCCATGTGCATTGACTTGATTGAATCTCAAAAGTTGATTAAAACTCTCAGAGAACAATTAATTGAATGCAAATCCATTAACTCAGATAATCTTAGACTCTTAGAAGAGTTGAAGCAGTGTGGGGAGGAGATAGCTGCACTGAAAGGTGAGCTATCTAAGGCCAAACAATTTGAAGAAACCCTTAATGGGAGAAGTATCAAATTAATGGACATCACAAGTACAGTGAACTCAAGATTGAATGGTACACTGGGCTTGGGTGCTTCATCCAGCCAACCCATACTGCTGACAACTCCAATCAAATTTACCAGTGACAAAGGTAAAGGAGTCTTGATAGTGGCTAGGAAGAATGCTGACTTAACCCAGGAAACTGGACAAGAAGCGTCGAACGAAGCTCGACGGACGTCGACCAGAGCTCGACGTAGTCGCAAGAAAACGTCGAACTCAGGTCGACGCACTCTACCCTCTGAACAAAGCAAGACCTTGCCGTCGAACGGAGCTCGATGCACTCACTTGAGTCCGTCGACCGAAGCTCGACGTACGTCGAGCCGAGTTCAGAGCAAAACCCAGTTCTCAAGGGTTAATTCAAATTTCAATTCTAGCTCCACATCTCATTACTTTAACCCTTATGCTGAATGGATCATACCTCCTAGGAGATATCATCTTGTAGGCTATAAGAGTCAACCTGAGATGTCCTTCATTTCAGAATTTAAGGGATATCAACCTAGGCCCAAGGTTAACTGGGTCAAAAACAAATAAGCTGTTTTTGTGCAGGTGAAGACCTATCCAGCATCAAACCATCAATGGTATCTGGATAGTGGGTGCTCAAAGCACATGACAGGGGACAAGGACAACCTCACTTCCTTCAAAGCCAAGCTTGGACCCAAAGTAATTTTTGGAGACTCAAGCTTTGGAACTACAAAAGGATATGGGGCAGTCCAAATTGGCTCAGTCACTTTCAAAAAGGTGGCATATGTTGAAGGACTCAAACACAACCTGATAAGTATCAGTCAAATGTGTGATGAAGGATATCAAGTAACCTTTAACAAAGCCATATGCAAAGTCCAGTCAGTGGACAACACAACTGTGTTGACAGGTAACAGAAGAGGTAACATTTACTTAGTGGATTTTCATTCACCTGTAGTAGATATTTGCCTGTTTAACTCCATTTCAAAACCAAACATCTTGTGGCATAAAAGATTAGGACATGTGAACCTTAGAACCATTGCTAAGCTATCCCAAGACAACCTTGTTAGAGGACTACCTTCTGGTCCCTACAAGAAGGAGGGACTTTGCAAGGCATGTCAATTAGGCAAGCAAACTAAAAACAGTTTCAAGTCACTTAATAAGAGTGACTCACCTAGAATTTTGTACTTACTGCACATGGACCTTTTTGGACCAATTAATGTACAAAGCCTAGGAGGGAAATCTTATGCTTTAGTAATTGTAGATGACTTCTCAAGATTCACTTGGGTGTTCTTTCTGAGGAAGAAGTCTGATAACTTCAAGATTTTGACAGATTTTCTCAAAGGCATACAGATTGAGTTCAATACTCACATTGCCCTGATCAGAAGTGATCATGGGACAGAGTTTGATTCTCTTCTTATGCTAGAGTTCTGCCAGAATGAAGGTATCAGGCATACTTTCTCAGCTCCCAGAACTCCTCAACAAAATGGGGTAGTTGAAAGGAAAAACAGAACCCTTATTGAATCTGCCACAACATTGTTGACAGATGCTCACCTTCCTCTAACCTTTTGGGCAGAGGCTGTGAACACCTCCAACTATGTTCTGAATAGAAGCCTAATACATAAGCTAAAGGGTAAGACTTCCTATGAGTTACTCAAAGGGAAGAAACCTAAAGTAAACTACTTCAAAATTTTTGGTTGCATTTGTTTCATTCACAATAATGACAAGAAATACCTAGCTAAATTTGATGCCAAAGCTGATGAAGGAGTGTTTCTGGGGTACTCCTTGACTAGCAAGGCTTATAGGGTTTTTAACAAGTGCACAAATAAAATTGAAGAATCCATGCATGTTACATTTGATGAAACTAACATGTTTTATAAGGAGAAGGAGACTTCTACCATAAGCAATTTGTAGGAACACTCAATCTCAGAGAATCTGAGGCAGCTTACCATCACAGACAAAGGGTCATCACCTTCACCAATTCAACAAGTCACTGAACTTAGTGACAATGAAGAGGAATTTCAAGTTCTGGAAAGTTCAAAGGGCCAACAGAGTGAAGAACCAGTTGTTGTTCCACAAGAGGAAACAACAACACAGGTTGGTGCATCATCAACACCCCTTGTTGATCTAGCAACAACAAGAGATCACCCAATCTCACAAGTAATTGGAGATATCTCAGTGGGTGTGCAAACAAGGAATCAAGTCAATCAAAATATTATGCACACCTGCTTTCTTTCTCAAATTGAGCCTCAAACCATACAAGATGCAGAGCAAGATCCAAACTGGATCATTGCAATGCAAGAAGAGTTGAATCAATTTGAAAGGAATAAAGTTTGGGAATTAGTACCAAGACCAAGGAACCAGCAAATTGTTGGAACAAAATAGGTATTCAGGAACAAATTGGATGATCAAGGAATAATTGTGAGAAACAAGGCAAGACTTGTTGCACAAGGATATTGCCAAGAAGAAGGAATTGATTATGACCAAACCTTTGCACCAGTTGCAAGGTTGGAGGCCATAAGAATCTTCCTTGCATATGCAGCTCACAAGAGATTCAAGGTATATCAGATGGATGTCAAGAGTGCATTCCTCAATGGAGACATCAAGGAAGAAGTCTATGTAAAGCAACCTCCAGATTTTATCTCTCCAACTTTTCCTGATCATGTATTCAAACTGCATAAAGCTTTATATGGTCTCAAACAAGCTCCTAGAGCATGGTATGAGACCTTAGCTTGTTTTTTGTTGGAAAATGATTTTAAAAGGGGTAGTGTAGACCAAACTCTTTTTGTTAGAACCCATAGGTCCCATACCCTACTAGTACAAGTTTATGTAGACGACATCATATTTGGGTCTACTGATTCAAACTTATGCAAAAAGTTCTCACAACTTATGCACTCAAAGTTTGAAATGAGTAGCATGGGTGAGCTTGCTTTCTTTCTTGGATTGCAAGTTAAACAACATGTGGATGGCATTTTCATTTCTCAAACCAAGTATGCAAGAGAACTGGTTAAGAAATTTGGAATGTCTGAAGCATCCTCCATGAAAACACCTATGCCTACAAATGCTGTTTTAGATGCTGATGAATCTGGAAAACCAGTTGATCAGACAAACTATAGAGCAATCATTGGCTCATTACTTTATCTAACAGCTACTAGACCAGACATAATGTTTACTACATGCATTTGTGCTAGATTCCAAGTAATCCCTAGAGAGTCCCACCTCACATTAGTTAAGAGGATTCTTAGGTATGTAAAAAGTTGTCCTAATCTAGGTCTCTGGTATTCACATGACTCAGGATTTGATCTAACTGGATTTTCAGATTCTGATTATGCTGGATGTAGAGTAGACAGGAAAAGCACCAGTGGAACTTGTCAATTCCTTGGTGATAGACTTGTCTCCTGGTTCTGTAAGAAACAAACCTCTGTGTCCACATCAACTGCTGAAGCTGAGTATATGGCTGCAGGCAGTTGTTGCTCACAGATTTTGTGGATTCAAAACCAGCTCCTAGACTATGGCTACAACTTAGAGATGTCTAAAATCTTTTGTGATAATACCAGTGCAATATCAATTGCACAAAATCCAGTTCTCCATAGTAGGACTAAGCACATAGAAATCAGACATCACTTCTTAAGGGATAATGTAGAAAAGAAGAAAATTGCACTATAATACATTTCCACTGAACTACAGAGAGGAGATATTTTCACCAAGCCCTTGGATGAAAAGAAGCACCTCTTTTTCCTCAATCAGTTGGGAATGCTAGATGGAGACAGCATCAATTAAAACTCCAAGATTTTGAAACCCATAATTAACAGGAATAGGAAAAATTTCATTTTAAAATTCCTCTGTCTGAGTGGTTTCTCTGAGCTCTGAACTAAGCTCGACGCAGCGTCGAACGGAGATCGACGGTCCGTCGCCCTCAAAAGCGTCGAACGTCGAACTCAGCTTCTAGCGTCGAACTGAGTTCACAGCTCCCTAGTTTCTTGAGTTTCTCTCTCCCCGGTCGACGTCTTCGTTCAACGTCGACCTGAGCTCGACGTATAGCTTCAGCCCAAGCGTCGAACGTCGACCTAAGCTGGACGTTGTTGAGTCGTTTCAGTTCTCCTAGAGCCCTTGAGCGTCGAACTGAGCTCGACGTTCTTTCCTTTTCTGCGTCGAACCCTAAGTATAAAATCATTTTTTCTCCGTCGTTCACAGTTGCGCATTCATATTTCTCTGCTCAAGCTTTCTCCCTCCAAATACTATACTTTTGATCTTGGAAGGTATTCTTTCTTTTGCAGGACAATGGCAATCACAGCAGGAGCTCTGGCGGCCATGAAGTTCGACTCTGGTTTCGACATTGACTTCGATTCTTTTGATGGATCTCCACAACACTTTCTGGATATACTGAATCTTTTCAAGGAGCAGCAACTAGTCCACTTTATGTCTACCAGGACACCCCTTCCAGAATCAGAAATTAAAGAATGGTGTCTTACAGCAATCGTTTCAGATAACAACTCTTTGACTGGGAAGATTTCAGGAAATGAGGTAGCCATCTCACCTCAAGTCATTACAGAAGCTTTCAACTTTGCTGCTGGAGATGATGACATAGAACTATCAGTGGAAGAGTATACCTTGATGCTGGACAGGATGGGGCATGCTGCTGGTAACCCCTCTAAACTCCTTAAAATTAACCTAGCAATTGAGTATAGGTTATTAGCAGATATAACTGGAAAAGTGATCTGTGCAAAGAGGACTGCACATGATGCAATAACAAGGCATCAGTTTTGCCTTATGGCTGCACTAATGGATAAGAAACATCCCAACTGGGGATTAATTGTGTTTGAAATGCTTAAGAAAAAGTTGGATAAAAACTCTGTCCATTTTGGAAGAGTTCTTGGGTTGATTCTCAACCACTGCTGCCCCCAACTGCTTGTGTCCTCAAAGAAGCACATCAATGCTTCCAAGAGGCTCGCATGTGCTCTAATTGGCAAATGGGACAGGAAAATTGTGAATCCCAGGGCTGCTGCAGCAATGAAATCCTCTGCAGACACCAGGACTGTAGAGGTCTCTCACCCTCAGTCCACTGGTCCAGAAGTAGGGACCATGCCAGCCCCCTCTCTCACCCTTCCATCCACCTTCATCCCCTCAACCACAATTATCTCATCCACTCAAACTCTCCCCTCCTCCATATCTATCATTGCCTCCTCTCTTCCACCTCACACTACTTTCCTCCCCATAAACTTGGATTCCACCCCTCATGAAGATCTCTTCTCTTTTGACATGCATGAAGACTCCTTCATGGATGCCTCTACCTCCTCTCCTCATGACTTCCTCCATCCCTCTACTTTTTCAGACTTACTTTTCTCCTCCATTCAGGAACCAGTTACACCTCCACTGTCTACACCACCCTCCACCTCCTCTACATTCTCAGTTTCTGCTACTCCCTCTACCTCTACTCAAGTTCCACTTGAGCAAGTAGCTCTCTTGCCCTTGGCCAATCAGATCTTTGATCTCCTGGCCCCCAGGCTCTCCTCCCTTTTGGATGCCAAGCTGGCTCCTCTCCTTCTTTCCTTGAGAACTCTTTCTGCCTCTGTCTCCTCCCTTTCCTCTCAGTTGGCATGCCCTTCTTCTGGGGGCCTAGAGTCAGCTACCACTGATTCTAGGCAGGGGGAGATGTCAGCAGAAGAAGAGCTGCCCCCTTCTTCAGTTCAGCTTGCTCAGACTTATTCAGAGACAGTATCAGTTGCTTGTTCAGAGACAGTGTCTGTTGCAGAAGATCAAATAGTATCTGAGGCTCCTCCTCAAACAGAAGAACAGCTTCAAGAAGATCTGTCCAGGGCTATTGTCCCTTTTCAGAAGGCTTTGACTTCTGATATAGCAGTGGTAGCAGTGGCTCCTGCTAGTGTTGAAATTGATTTGTTAGCTCCTGTTGAGACTTCAGGTGAAGTGATTGAGACACCTGATGCTGCAGAGGCCCATATCTCCCAAGCCCTTCAGGAACCAGCCTCTTCAGCCTCTATGGCTCCTGAGGCTGTGCCCTCTCCTGCAGTGGTTGCTTCCTCCTCCCCACTGACAGCGGAGCTTCCTTCAGTCTCCTCCTCAGCAGCTCCAGCCTCCATCAGCTTTCCCATCTCCAAAAGAAAGTATATAGATCCATATGAAGAATCAC
This sequence comes from Platanthera zijinensis, assembly GCA_039513925.1. Taxonomy (NCBI): domain Eukaryota; kingdom Viridiplantae; phylum Streptophyta; class Magnoliopsida; order Asparagales; family Orchidaceae; genus Platanthera; species Platanthera zijinensis. The sequence continues at coordinate 71,223,970 of CM077082.1, forward strand.
AAAGTTCTGAAGATGAGTTTGCTACAGATTCTGATGACTCCTCTGCAACTATTGCAAGGAAGAGGAAAGCCAGATCAAAAGCCATGAAAAGAGTACCTCCTGCCAGAGCTAGAGATCATGACATTCCCTATTACATCAAATATAATTGTGAAATCACAGAGCCATGGATGCAGTACTCTCAGAATCAGAGAAAAGCTATGAAACAGAAGAGAAAATTAAATGAGGGACCAACTAAACCAGTCCATCAGCCTCCACCTCCACCTCCTCCAGATGCAGGTGCAGGTACTGGTCTATCTTCCTCTTCAGCACCTTCAGCTCTACATGGAAAGACTTATCAAGCCAGAAGACATCAAGGAGATAGCCAGCAAAGGGGAGGTCAACAAAGAGGAAATTATAGAGGCAGGCAGTCCAGAGGAAGATCAGGCTTTCAACCTTATCAAAGGGGAAGACCCATTGATCCAACCTCTGGGCCCTATCCTTACAGGCCTAGAGTTGACCTCACCCCAAGAACTTCTCAAGAAACATCCTCTAACAAATTTGAACCTACAGTACCCTTTGAAGATCCCACCAAAACTCCTGCTTACTGGAAAGCTAGGATGACAGAGATGGTTGCTCTAAATGAAATTAACAAAGCCAGAGAAAGAGGACTGGACACATCTCATATCAGTACTATGTCAGAACAAAGAAGAGAGGAATTGGAAAAGTATAGCTCAAAGAAATTTTTTGATTCAGACAGATACATGGAACTCCACCCTGCAGCTGTACCACCCAGTGCTAGAGATCAAAAGTCTTTAGGTGCAGCTGATGACTACAGATCCAAAAAGGAAGCTTCCAATCCAAACAGAGAAATCATCTTCAAAAAGAGTGATCAAGACAAAGCATCAAAGGACAAGTAAAGTAAGGTATTCTAACACTTTCTATATACTGGACTCAGGACATTTGAACAATTCTGCTGCTATATAGTGTTTTATATATGCTGCTTATTATTCTGTCATGTCTGGCTGTATTATATTGTGTTGTATCTGCTTTATTTTTTTCTTTGAATCCCTAAAATTCATGTAAATAGTAATCCTAATCCAAATAGGGGGAGATTGTTGGAACACCCTATTACTATTTGGACCAGGATGACTATATTTCTATAGGGATTGTGTGCTGTGACCTCCATGTTGTTATAAAGGTCACATAGGCTAGTTAGAGTAGTCTTCAGCTCGACGCATAGTCGACTTCAGCTCGACGCAGAGTCGATCTCAGCTCGACTCAGAGTCGACCTCTGCTCGACGCAGTGTCGACCTCAGCTCGACGCTGAGTCGACCTCAGCTCGACGTGGAGTCGACCTCAGCTCGATGTTCCGTCGAACCCAGTTCTGCTTACAGAAAACACTCTCTGGCCGACGTGTGTCGTGCTCAGATCGACGTTTTTCTGTGAGCTCGACGCCTTCCAGACTTCCGACGATTTTGGATAGGAATTCAAATTCCTTCTGACAGACAATTAATGCTGAAGATTTATTGGCCGTTACAGCATATCTGGTGCATGGCTCAAGGAATTTTCTAAGGAATGTCTGCCTGTCATTTCCTTTGAGGCATGGACAGTTAAGGAAAGCAATTAATGCTGTCTTCCAACGGCTATCAAAGTAAAAGGAAGAAGAAGACTCAGATATTTTATTCATTCAAAAAAACAAGAACAACATATACAGAATACAGAATAACAATACAGGACTTCAGTTGCTCTCTGTGACATTGTGTTGAAAAGCTAACTCACAGAAAATCTGATTGCTTCAGACACCTCCATCCAACTCTCTTGGATCATCCTTTGCTGGAGCAAATCAGACCTTTGAAGACCTGTCACCCTTGTGCAGAGCTCTCCTTCCTGAACCTCATCTTGATCTCAGGGGGAGCTTTGACAACAACTTCAGATCCACTTCTGCTTCTCTTTGCTTATTGAATAGAGAAGACAACCTCATCTCTTTTTCTTTTTCTTTCTGTACAGGGTTTTAACTCCCTTCAAAAGTTACTTTTGGTTTTGCTGAAACCTGGTCAAAATCAGCACTGTTGGTTTGTGAGAACCTGATCAAAAACTCTCTGGTGCTCAAGACACCTGATCAACTCATCTTGAAGTGGATTCCTATCAAGGGTGATAGAAGAGTGGATGTACCCAGATTTGGGGAACCACTATAGCTCCTTGTGTCGTCTGGATTGCTTGTCTCTTTGTGTTTTGCTTTGTGCTGTGAATACCTTTTTACTCTGATTATTTACTCTAGCACCTTACACTAAGTAAATTCAAACCTTCTCTGCACACAAGTTTTTATTTGGAAAATTATTTTAAATAACTCTATTCACCCCCCTCTAGAGTTAGGAGTGATCTTATCCTGCACTTTCATACTTGACTGAAAAGAATAAAAGAACAGGACCAGTGCAAGACTGGAATAATCATAAAGAAAATGGTTAGTAGTCCAATCACTCCATCCAGGAGGCTTCAGTTCCATCTCCGTTCTCAGGAGAGATTTTCAGTTCCATCTCCGTTCTCAGGAGAGGTTTTCAGTTCCATCTCCGTTCTCAGGAGAGATTTTCAGTTCCATCCCCGTTCTCAGGAGGCACATTCAGTTCTATTTCAGTTTTTAATAAGGCTTCATTGGGTTGCACCCATTATTAAGATTTTATTAGAATCTGGTTGCGCCTTTATTAATCACGCCTTAATCGGATCGGGGCTTATCAGGGGTTACACCCTCATTACCCATTGAGAATAATTCTTAGCTCACCACTCGTGCTTTCATTTTTTTTTGAGCGTGCCAGAGATTTACTCGAGAGCCGAGACGCTCGACGGGTTAACGAAAACTCGAAACACCCGGAGCCTGGCCACCGGCCTCATCCACTCTCATCGATACGTTAAGTTTGATTTGATTATTTATAACAGGGATGATAGTCGCGCGCTCCAATTTTCATTTTCGAGCGTAATAATTACCGGGCGCGATCCTAGGCTTCCATAATTTGGGAAAAATATCAAAACTTATTCTCATGATCCCAAATTTTGATACATCCCCTAAGAGAGCCTATAATGAGCCTGGTAATTTTTTGGTAATTTTCCAAATTATTTTGGGCCTTTAATTTGGCCAAACAAATTTTATTTGGGCTTTTAAAAATACCAAATCAACTCCAAAAATTCTCAAAATTTTTGTGGAGTTTGCCCTCATTAAGGGGAACATTTTTCATGTTCAAAATATTTTCATGAGGGCTCTGTTTTAGCCTCTGAAAAAGAAAATCCCCTTATTATTATATTATAATATTATAATAATATAATTATAAATATAAAACAAAGTTACTGTATATCATCTTCTCCCCCGATGTATTAAACCCGCCGCCCCTTACGGGCTTCTCCAATAGCCGGCCGGCCACCGGCCGGCCGTGGCTCCACCACCGACCGACTGCCCGGTGGTGGGCGCTCCCTCAGGCGGTGGTCCGGCGGCCTGCCGCCGCCGGCCGCCGCCGGAGCCATTTTTTTTAAAAATGGGAGGGGAGGGGGGTGACGGCGGCGGCGCTCCGGCCGCCGGAGCTCGCATGCACTACGTCAGAAATGGGGAGGGGAGGAAGAGAAGGTTCTACCTGGGTTTGGCGGGCTTGGGAGGGGCCGGCTTGGTCGGCCATGGCTCAAGGTGGTGGAGGAGGGGGAGGAGCTCCTTGGCTTGCCTTTTTCCGGCCACCAGAGCTTCGGCAGAGGCCTAACAGAGGGGAGGGGATTTGCTCAGAGAGCTGTGTGAAGGAATATTAGGAGGGGACCTTTATATAAGCTTGGGGGGAGGGGATCTCCTCCCTTAGCCAATGTGGGATTAATCCCTCCTTAGGGAGGGATTAATCTCCACCCTCCAGCTGTCCATGGATAGCTGGAGGCTCAAACTCATTTCCCCATGTGGGAAATGAGGTTAGCCCCTCATGGGCTTGGGCCTTCAATAAGAGGGGGAAGAAAGAGAGGAGAGGAGGGGTAGTGGGCTTCCTTGGTCCATGGCCCTCTTGGCTTCATGGTGTGGGCTGGTTTTAATAGCCCAAGAATACACATATGATTAGCTCCTAATCATGCCATGAGGGGGGAGGTGGGCTCTTTGTTGGTACCCTAATTTGATTTGAGTTTATTCTTGTCTTTTTAGTCCCTTGACCCAAGAAATATCTATGGTCAATGGTTAGTGGTCTAGCTGTAGAGTCCCCGCTTTTCCAGATGAAGAATTTGGTTAAGTAGTTTTTCGTTCGACTATAGTCGAACGTCGCTCGACTATCGTCTATCGGCTGATCGACGATCGTCTATCAGTTGGTCGACGTTCTGTCTGCGTTGATAGCTCGACTATCTGTTGATAGGTCGACTATCTGTTTGTCTTGATAGTTCGACTATCTATTGATAGGTCGACTATCTGCTTATCTTTGATAGTTCGACTATCTGTCCTGATAGTTCAACTATCTGATAGCTCGACTATCTGTTGATAGATCGACTATCTGTGTCGCTTTGATAGCTCGACTATCTGTTGATAGGTCGACTATCTGTGTTGCTTCGATAGTTCGACTATCTGATTGGATAGCTCAACTATCTGATAGTTCGATTATCTGTTGATAGGTCGACTATCTGTTTTGTTTTGATAGTTCGACTATCTGTTGATAGGTCGACTATCTGTTTTCTGAGATAGGTCGACTATCTGCTTGATAGGTCGACTATCTGCTTTTCCTGGGTAGTTCGACTATCTGTTGATAGTTCGACTATCTGTTCTGCGTTGATAGTTCGACTATCTGTTGATAGGTCGACTATTGGTTTTGCTTTGATAGTTCGACTATCTGTTGATAGGTCGACTATCTGATAGTTCGACTATCTGTTGATAGGTCGACTATCTGCCTAGGTAGTTCGACTATCTCCTTTGATAGTTCGACTATCTGGATCGTTCGACTATCTGCCCGATAGGTCGACAATCTCCGTGCGTCGGTCGACGATCTCCGAGGGTCGTTCGACGTTTTCTGTCTGCCTTTTTATTTTGTATTTATTTATTCTATTTAATAAATCAATATATTATCTGGCATTTTATTTCAGTTGTTTTATGATAATATTTCCAGGCAATATCTGCTCCATCCCTTTTGCCTGAGTAAAATCTTTTCAGATAAAGTTATTTGTCTTATTAGTTGACATTGTATTTTACTTTATCTGCTGTCAGTCCTTTATAGCCGTTAGACTGAAAAGTCTTCCTTTTTCTATGAAGAGTTTGTCTCTGATGTGACTTTATTTAGTACCTTTATTATCAGATTGCTTCCTGCAGCTTCCTTGAAAAAGGTTTATCCCTTTTATAGAATATTTTGCTGCAGAGTTTGTTTGTCTTTGTGATATTTGCAGCCCAGGTTTCAAGTTTCAGAAGAAGACAAACAGTTCAAATTGAAAAGAGCCGTTGCTTGTTGCTGCTATAAAAGGAATCCTTTGGAGAAGGATTTCAGCTAGCTAACCAGTTATTCTAAGAGTTATTCAATTAGCATTCAAGCTTTCATCAAGTCCAAGTTAACTGCTCTCACCAATCCTCATTCAACTGAGAAGTGTTAAGCTCTTCTGCTCTTCTTCAACCTGAGTTCTCCTGCTTCCAGGAAGTTCAGACTCAGAGTTCTTTTGAAGAAGAAGAAGAAGAAGATAGCTGTTAGAAGATTTCTATTTTATTATTTTATATCTTCTTGTAATTCTTCCTTCAGTTTTTACTGAAGTGTTTTCTGCACTAAAGCAAGACTTCACCTGGACATTCTTTGAGCCAGGGGGAGCCTTGATTCCTTTGAGCTTTCTAGCTCAGTGCAAGTCTTTGTACTTCTCTAATCTATTGTAAAATAGAGAAGACATCTTAACTTTCTTTCCCCCTCCTGTACAGGGTTATTACTCCCTTCAAAAGTATCCCTTGGTGGCAGGGCACCTGATCAAAAACCTGTGTTCGGTTTTTAGACACCTGATCAAAAGTCTAAAGGGTTTCTAGATCTACCTGAAGCAGATCTTGTGGTGGCAGGGCACCTGATCAAAAACCTGTAGTGGATTCCTACCTTGTTGGTAGAAGAGTGGACGTACCCAAGTTATTTGGGGAACCACTATAAATTCCTTGTGTCGTCTGGCTTGCTTAATTTAAATTCTTGCATTGTGGCTGTGATTAGATATAACTAGGCTTGCTAGTTGCTGATTAGGATTTCTAAGCCTTAACTGTAATTATAGTTAGCTTGAGTTTATGCACAACACTTGTATTAGGCTTTAGGGTTATCTCCTTATCTATAATCTTTTCATTCCGCATTTCACTCCAAGGGAGTTTGGTAGACTATTAAGTTTTGTCTAGTGCAAAATTTGATAACTCTATTCACCCCCCCCTCTAGAGTAGTATCTATCCCTTCACTTTCAATTGGTATCAGAGGGAGGTTGACTGACTGAATAGGCTAACACCTAAGTCACAAGATCCTGATAGATACCAAGGATTATTGTTTCTCACTTCATGGCCCAGTCCAAGGATTATTCTAGCACCAGACCTCCAGCATGCAACTTAGCTAAGTTTGGCATCTGGAAGGCAAGGATCAAATTATATATGAATTCTATTGATGAAAGTATCTTTGCTTCTATTTTGTCAGGACCCCCAAGAGCACCTGCTGCTGCTACTACCTCATCATCTGATATGAGTGCAGTGCCTCCTCCAGACTACAATGATGAGTACAAGAAGGCAAAGATAGCAGATGCCATGGCGATGAACATTCTGGCTCAGACAATGTCTGATGAGGTATTCTAGAAGGTTGCTGACTACTCCTCAGCAAAAGCAATGTGGGACACACTGAACCAGATTGTAGCTGGTTCAGCTGATGAAAGGAAGGACAGGAGGTCCAACCTTATCTCACAATATGAAAACTTCAAGAAAATTGATGCTGAATCAGTTGAAGCCATGTATACAAGGCTCAGCTCAATCATCAATGAGCTGAGGACCCTTGACAAGGACATTTCATTAACAGAGGTCAATGATAAGATTCTTATGTGCTTCCCTAGCATATGGGATCTGAGGATCTGGCCCATCAAGGAGGCCAGAAGCACAAATGAGATTTCAACTGAAGCCCTTCTCGGCAAGCTCAAGTCTTTTGAGCAGGTGCTGAAGACAAGGGAAGCAGAAGCTGAAGCAAAGACCCCTACTCCAACAAGAAAAGATCAATCTCTAGCTCTTAAGGCTGCTGATGCTTCTGAAGGCAGCCAATCCAATGAGGAACTAATGGCATTATTTGCCAAGAGGTTTCTCAAGATGGGGAGAAAGGAATTCAGAAAGAAGTCTTCACGCTATGAAGATAAACCAAGGTATGACCGTTCACCTGCTAAAGAAATTATCTGTTATGGTTGCAGGAAGCCTGGACATATCTTACCAGATTGTCCAGAGGAGAAGAACAAAGATAAGAGGAAAGAAAAGGAACAGCACAGGAAGCACTCCAAGCCATCCTCCTACAAGAACAAGAAGAAGGAGAGAGGTTTCATTGCTGAAACCTGGAGTGATTCTGATGAAGAATTTTCCTCCTCTAGCTCCAGTGAGGATGAGGAAGAGAAGAAGGCAAAGGAAGTTTGCCTGATGGCAATAGATGCCTGCAGCAATCACTCAGCTGCAGAGAGTTCAGATTCAGAAGAAGAAATGCCAACAGAAGATGAGGTACTATCTTCTTATGACTTCACTTCTGAAGAATTTAAATTAGATTTTAAATCCTTATGCTTAGACTTAATTAGTTCAGAAAAAGAGATTAAAGAACTTAGAAATAATTTAGCTGACTCAGAATTAATTGCTACAGAAAATATTAAGTTAAAGGAAGATCTCACTACTTGTAGTGAAGAAATTAAATTTCTTAAAATAGAGTTAGCCAAGTCTAAAAGGTTAGAGGAATCTCTAAATGGTAGAAGCCTTAAGCTGTTAGAGATAACCAGCATGACTAACACTAGGTCAGGCAATAACAAACTAGGCTTAGGAGCTTCTCCCAGTGAACCCCCAGTTATTCTTAAAAATAATCTTTCAACTCCAGTGAACTTTATCTCAGCTGATGGGATAAAGAATACTGAGCAAGTAAACCAAGTTAATAAAACGTTAAATAAAGCTAAGAGAGAAAAGAGGAAGAAATTTTTTAAAGAAATGCAAAGAGCGTCGAACGCCGCTCGACGATCGGAAGCTCAATGGTCGAACGAAGCTCGACGATCTGAGCGCCCATCGTCGAACGTCGATCGACGTTTTCAATATGATTTTCAAAATCATCATCAAACCCGTAGAAACCTAAATGAAAATAGAAACCCTAGGTTTGTTGACCCATCATCTGCATGGAGAATCCCACCTAGGAGATCTCACCCATTAGGTTATCACCCTCAGCCTGCTTTTTCATTTATTTCTAGCTTTTCTTATGTGAAAAACAAGGGACCCAAGGTTACCTGGGTCCACAATGTCTAAATGAATTTCATGCAGGTGAAGACCTATCCTATCACTCAAAATAAGTGGTATTTGGATAGTGGATGCTCCAAGCATATGACAGGAAATAAAAATCATCTGTCAAAATTCAAAGCTAAGCTCGGCCCAAAGATTATCTTTGGAGATTCAAGCTGTGGTCAGACAGAAGGCTATGGCAGGATCACAATTGGAGATATTACTTTCAAGAGAGTTGCATATGTGACAGGACTGAAGCACAATTTGGTTTCAGTCAGCCAGCTATGTGATGCTGGCTACCAGGTTTCATTTTCTAACTCTTCTTGTAATATTACTTTAAATAATAATGTTGTTTTAGTAGGCATTAGATTAGGTAATATTTATTTAGTAGATTTTAATTCAACTCATTCTGAAATCTGTTTATTTAATGAAGTAACAATTAATAATAATTCTTTGTGCCATAAGAGGCTTAGTCATGTTAACCTTAAAAATATATCTAGGTTATCTAAACACAACCTTGTTAGAGGTTTACCTTCTTACCCCTACAAGAAGGAGAGCCTATGCAAGGCTTGTCAGCTAGGCAAGCAAACCAAAAACTCTTTTAAATCTGTAAATAAAAGTGATTCTCCTAGAATCCTGTATCTATTACACTTGGACCTTTTTGGCCCAATAAATGTACAGAGTTTAGGAGGGAAGTATTACACCTTAGTCATTGTAGATGACTTCTCTAGGTTCAGTTGGGTTTTCTTTTTGAGAACTAAGGCTGATAACTTCAAAGCCCTTACAGACTTTCTATTATGTGTGCAGACTGAGTACTCTACTCATGTGGCCTTGATCAGAAGTGATCACGGTACTGAGTTTGACTCTCTTCTCATGCAAGAATTCTGTGAGAGAGAAGGTATCAAACATAGCTTCTCAGCTCCTAGAACTCCCCAACAAAATGAGGTAGTTGAAAGGAAAAATCGAACACTCATTGAAGCTGCTAGCACATTGTTGGCAGATGCTAATATGCCTCGTTCCTATTGGGCAGAAGCTGTTAGTACAACCAATTATGTCTTGAATAGAAGTCTGATACACAAGCTTAAGTGTAAAACTCCTTATGAGTTGCTTAAAGGAAAGAAACCTAAAACAAACTATTTTAGAGTTTTTGGCTATGTAGTTTACATTCATAATAACAATAAAGAATACCTTAGAAAGTTTGAAGCAAAGGCTTCAATGAGAATTATGCTTGGATATTCCCAAGTAAGCAAAGCTTATAGGGTTTATAACAAATCATCCTGTAAAATTGAAGAATCTGTGCATGTATCTTTTGATGAGTCTCAGATGTTTTACAAGGAGAAGGATAATTCTCCTTCCTCCAGTTCATTGCAGGTACCTGATGCCACTCAAGAGATTCTTCAACTATCAACTCTTCAGATCACTGAATCAGACAGTGATGAAGACATTGCTGAAGCTGTTATTGTTCCACCAACAGTAGATCAAATTCCTCCTGAGGAATTAATCCTAACTGTTGCTGAAGATCACATCCCACCTGCTGATATTGTCACACTTAGAGATCACCCTACATCTCAAGTGATTGGAGACATATCAGCTGGTGTGCAAACAAGACACCAATTAAGACAGGATGTGATGCACGCTTGTTTCCTCTCACAGGTTGAGCCCCTCACCTTTAAAGATGCAGAGCTAGATTCCCACTGGATCATTGCTATGCAAGAGGAACTCAATCAGTTTGAGAGATGTAAAGTTTGGACTTTGGTTCCAAGACCTAAAGGCCAACTGATCATAGGCACCAAATGGGTGTATAGAAACAAGTTGGATGCAAATGGAATTATTGTAAGGAATAAAGCTAGGCTTGTAGCTCAGGGCTACAGACAGGAGGAAGGTATAGATTATGACCAAACCTTTGCTCCTGTTGCAAGGCTAGAAGCAATAAGGATCTTCTTGGCCTATGCAGCCTACATGAAGTTTAAGGTCTTTCAGATGGATGTCAAAAGTGCATTCCTAAATGGTGAGCTTAAGGAAGAGGTGTTTGTTGAACAACCACCAGGGTTTGTTTCTTCAACTCAGCCCTCACATGTTTTCAAGTTGCAGAAAGCTCTATATGGACTAAAGCAAGCACCCAGAGCCTGGTATGAGACTCTAGCTAGTTTCCTTTTAGAGCACAACTTTACTAGGGGAGTAGTTGATAGAACCCTTTTCGTCAAGCACCACAAGGACACAATCCTGTTAGTTCAAGTGTATGTGGATGATATTATATTTGGTTCCACTGATCCCAAACTTTGCAAAAGGTTTTCTGACCTGATGCACTCTAAGTTTGAGATGAGTAGTATGGGTGTGCTGTCTTACTTTCTTGGTCTCCAAGTTAAGCAAGATGCTGATGGTATCTTCATCTCCCAATCCAAATATGCCAAGGAATTGGTAAAGAAATTTGGGATGGCTGATGCTTCAGCAATGCCTACACCTATGGCTACTAATGTAGTTATTGATTCTGATGATCACGGCAAGCCAGTTGATCAAAAGAATTATAGGGCCATTATTGGTTCCCTATTATTTTTAACTGCAAGTAGGCCTGATATAATGTTTGCTACATGCCTTTGTGCTAGATTCCAGGTCAACCCCAAGGAATCTCATCTGATTCTTTTAAAGAGAATCTTGAGATACCTGAAGGGATGTCCAAATCTAGGACTTTGGTACCCAGCTGAGTCAGAATTTGAATTGATTGGATATTCTGATTCTGATTATGCTGGTTGCAGAGTTGACAGGAAGAGCACCTCAGGAACTTGTCAGTTTCTGGGAGAGAGATTGGTCTCTTGGTTCTGTCAGAAGCAGGCTTCTGTCTCAACTTCAACTGCAGAGGCTGAATATATAGCAGCTGCCAGTTGTTGTTCACAAATCCTGTGGATTCAAAACCAGCTTGTGGATTATGGTTACTCACACAAGAACACCAAAATCATGTGTGATAGTACCAGTGCTATCTCAATTGCACAAAATCCAGTGCACCACTCTAGAACGAAGCACATTGAGATTCGGCACCATTTCCTGAGAGATTGTGTGGAAAAGAACAAGATTAGTCTTGAGTTCATATCCACTGAGTTTCAGAGAGGTGATATATTCACCAAGCCCTTAGATGAACAGAAGCATCTGTTCTTTTTGGTTCAACTAGGCATGATCAATGGAAGAGACTAAGTGTGACTATATATGCCAATGTTGAAACTTGTTTGAAGATAGTCGAACGACATTCGAAGATAGTCGATCGGGTCAAGCCCATCGTCGACCTATGGTTGATGAAAGCTTGTCTGGTTGAAGATCGTCGACCGGCGTTCGACCATCGTCGAACAAGTCGAGCTCATCGTCGATCTCTGGATGACGACAGCTTGTTGTTTGAGAAGCCAGAAATAGTCGAACGATTGCTCGACTACTCTGCTTCTGGACCGATCGTCGAACGACCGTTCGACCATCGTGTCCAGTATCTTTTAAATAGATCGACTATCTCCGGTTTAATATAAAGCCGATAGTCGACCTAGGTTAAAAGATCTTTGCTTTTATCGTCGACGGAGAGCGTCTTTTCGTATTCCATCGTCGTGCTTTCTTTGTCTTTTTCTCTCTGCCGATTCGTCTTCTCCGTCTCTCTCGCGCCCCCTCCAGCTCCTTCAATGGCGATTTCTCCAGCATTGCTCGCAGTTGTGAAGTTCGACGCAGGATTCAGTGTCGATTTCGATGCCTTCAGCTGTTGTGAATCAGGGATTGTGGAAATCCTCCAGTTATGCAGAGATAAAGGGTTAGAAAGACTAATGTCTACAAGGATTAAGTTAAATATTCCCGAGATTAAGGAATGGGCATTTACTTCGTCCTTCACTGACGAATCGATGACCGGCTCTATTGGCAGAGAAGAGGTAATCTTGACTCCCGCCTCTTTGACTGATGTTTTTGGATTGATTAATGGCGAAGAAGAATTTGAGCAAGATGCTCCAGAATTTGGAAGGATGTTGTTAGAGCTGGGACATGCCGAAGGCATTCCCTCGAAGCTGCTCAAGGTAAACTTTCCCTTCAAGATCAAATTTCTTGCTGAGATAGTTGGAAAAGTGCTTCTAGGAAAGCACTCAGCCCATGATAATATCACCAGACAACAGTTTGCACTAATGTGTGTAATTGTTAATAAGAAGCAAATAAACTGGGCTGGTGTTATGTTCGATTTGATAAGGAAGAAGAACAGTAAGAAAGAGGTTACCCTAGGCAGGGTTATTGGGTTTTTTCTGAAGGAAAAGTATCCCCACCTGCTAGTTTCAGCTGCTACAACCATTAATGCCAGTAAGAAGATGGATCCCAATTTGTTCTCCAAGTGGAAGAGGACATTTGTGAAACCCGCTCTCACAGGGGTTGCTCCAGCGACATCCGAGAGCACAAGGACTGATTCAGTCACTCCTCACCCTCTAGAAGCTGGCTCAGCTCATCCCTCTCTTCCATCATCTTCTTCTGCTCTGCAGTCTACTTCAGTTGAAGTTCCATCAACTTCAGATGAAGTACGACTTTCTGCTTCTCCTGTTCGAGATACAACCACGGTTGTTATTCCTTCTCCTCCTGCATCTCTTATACCATCTCATCTGGCTGGGACATCTCAACCCAGTTTTGATTTATTGGTTTCTGAAATATCCTCTCCAGTTCATTCTCCTCCTCCATCTCCACATCATTCTCCAATTAACTCTCCAGTTAACTCTCCAGTTCGATCTCCAGTCCTCACCACAATTCATCCTACCACATCAACCATTTCTGCTGCTCCTCCATCCTCTGCAGTTCCATCTTTTGAAATTACTCCAGAATTTATTTCTAGCATTGTGGAGTTAATCACCCCTTCAATCAAAACCATGATTGATGTGGCTATTGCTCCCCTTGCCTCTTCTATATCTTCTTTGACTGCTGCTGTTCAGGCACTTTCAAAGTCTGCTGAGCCCTCTTCTGCTAGGGGCCTGGTTTCAGTTTCTACTGAAATCAGGCAGGGGGAGATGCTCGATGAAGAGATCTCAGAGCAGCCTTTGGCCTCCCCTCCAGCAGCTCAACTTGCAGTATCAGAAAAAGTAGCAGAAGTTTCAGCTCCTCCTCCATCTGACAAAGAAAAAGAAATATCTGATGCGATAATGTTGTCTGAATTTGTTGTAAAAGTGTACTTGGAAGAAGCCTCAACTCCCTTAGTTGCCCTGTACCTTGAAGGATTAATCACATCCTCTCTAGATGATTTATGGGAGTTAGGTCATCCTGAAGAAAATCCAGAAGGTATGTCTCTTTCCCAATTTGTAGATTACTTAATTGATAAGCTAGTATGGGAATATTTGGAAGGGATGACTAGATATCATTTAGCAAGATTTTACTCCTAATCCTACAGATTTAATGGAAGAAGTAGATGTTGATAAAGAGCCTGAATCTGTATCAGCTCCTGATATCCAAGTGGCTGTAGAGCAAGCAGTGTTATCTGAGGCTGTAGAGCCTGTTCTAGTTTCTGAAGTGGCTGAACCTGCTCAGCAAGCAGTGCTATCTGAACTGGTCCCCTCGACAGTTCCTGAGCTTCATCAAAAGGATCCTGAAACTGAAACTGAAAAGTCTACTTTATGGGATGATTCCCCAGGTTTGGATCTAGATACTCTTTTGGCACAGGATGTCTTGGAAGAAGAGAAAGAGAAAGCTGCTCTGAAAGCAAAGGAAAAGGCTGTATCAGAAGCCTATGACCCTTATGATCATCCTCCCTCATCTCATTCTGAGGATGAAAGTGATTCAGATCTGTCTGAGGAATCCAAGAAAAAGAAAGCTGCAAAGAGAAAAAGAAAAGCTGTAGCTCCTCCTGCTCCCAATCCAGATCATGATATTCCCTATTACATTCTAAAAGGAATTGATCCAAAGTCGAAAGAGTTCCAGCATTGGATGTGGTTTTCCAAGAACCAGCAAAAGGAGAGAAAGAAATCTAAGAGATATGATAGTCCTGCTCCCAGATGGACACCCAGAGGTCCTCCTCCTCCAGCTCCCAGTGCAGGAGCCTCTGGCAATTTATCTGCTAATCCATCTGCTCCATCTGCAAAATCTGCTCCTTCTCAGCCTCATTCAAGGAAAAGTTCTCAAAGCCACCAAGACAAATCATATACTGGCACTCAAAGGCATGATACTGAGGTTAAAGAGCAAGTAAAGGAGGTTGTATATCAAAAGCCAACATTTTCACCTCCTCCTTCTCCTAAGAAAAAGGTTTCTCCTGCTATACCAGTTCATATTGCTAAGGATATTTCAAAAGGTAAAAGAACTGTTTTCTCTGAAAAATCCAGTAAGAAGTTTGTTGAGTTTGCTCCTCCATCATCTTTAGTTATTCAAGAAGTTAATGATACAGCTGAAAGTTTATTAGATTTATCTGTTAAGTTTAAAGCTGTGAAGCCTATTGATACATCATCTGAAAATGTGTATGAAAGCCAAGAGTTAGATCCTGATTTCAGGATGGCTCGATTTCTAGAACTTGTTGGATCAGCCCAAATAAAGAAAGCTAAGGCTGAAGGAAAGGACTCTGCAGGACTTTCTACAATGTCAAAGTTCAGAATGAAGGAACTCGATAAAATCCAGGTTAGTCCTGAAGTATTTGATCCTTCTAAATATATGGAAAAGCACCCAGAAGCAGTTGTTCCAAGGGCTGCAGAACTGAAGATTATTGGCGTGCAAGATTTGAAGATGTCTAAGAAAGAAACCTTTGATCCCTTGCGGAAAGTTTCTTTTGTTACTAGCTCTTCTGATCCCCAGACTGATTCTGTAGATTCTTAATTTTGATTGACTGCTATTATATATATCTGACTGGTTGTTAATTGCTAGTTAGTTGCTTAACTATTTCCTGTATTGTTTTTATTGTTCTATAGCTAGTTCTGTGTTTTAGTTTTTGAGAGACTTAACTCAAATAGGGGGAGATTGTTGGTACCCTAGTTTGATTTGAGTTTAGTCTTGTCTTTTTAGTCCCTTGACCCAAGAAATATCTATGGTCAATGGTTAGTGGTCTAGCTGTAGAGTCCCCGCTTTTCTAGATGAAGAATTTGGTTAAGTAGTTTTTCGTTCGACTATAGTCGAACGTCGCTCGACTATCGTCTATCGGCTGATCGACGATCGTCTATCAGTTGGTCGACGTTCTGTCTGCGTTGATAGCTCGACTATCTGTTGATAGGTCGACTATCTGTTTGTCTTGATAGTTCGACTATCTGTTGATAGGTCGACTATCTGCTTGTCTTTGATAGTTCGACTATCTGTCCTGATAGTTCAACTATCTGATAGCTCGACTATCTGTTGATAGATCGACTATCTGTGTCGCTTTGATAGCTCGACTATCTGTTGATAGGTCGACTATCTGTGTTGCTTCGATAGTTCGACTATCTGCTTGGATAGCTCAACTATCTGATAGTTCGACTATCTGTTGATAGGTCGACTATCTGTTTTGTTTTGATAGTTCGACTATCTGTTGATAGGTCGACTATCTGTTTTCTGAGATAGGTCGACTATCTGCTTGATAGGTCGACTATCTGCTTTTCCTGGGTAGTTCGACTATCTGTTGATAGTTCGACTATCTGTTCTGCGTTGATAGTTCGACTATCTGTTGATAGGTCGACTATCGGTTTTGCTTTGATAGTTCGACTATCTGTTGATAGGTCGACTATCTGATAGTTCGACTATCTGTTGATAGGTCGACTATCTGCCTAGGTAGTTCGACTATCTCCTTTGATAGTTCGACTATCTGGATCGTTCGACTATCTGCCCGATAGGTCGACAATCTCCGTGCGTCGGTCGACGATCTCCGAGGGTCGTTCGACGTTTTCTGTCTGCCTTTTTATTTTGTATTTATTTATTCTATTTAATAAATCAATATATTATCTGGCATTTTATTTCAGTTGTTTTATGATAATATTTCCAGGCAATATCTGCTCCATACCTTTTGCCTGAGTAAAATCTTTTCAGATAAAGTTGTTTGTCTTATTAGTTGACATTGTATTTTACTTTATTTGCTGTCAGTCCTTTATAGCCGTTAGACTGAAAAGTCTTCCTTTTGCTATAAAGAGTTTGTCTCTGATGTGACTTTATTTAGTACCTTTATTATCAGATTGCTTCCTGCAGTTTCCTTGAAAAAGGTTTATCCCTTTTATAGAATATTTTGCTGCAGAGTTTTGTCTTTGTGATATTTGCAGCCCAGGTTTCAAGTTTCAGAAGAAGACAAACAGTTCAAATTGAAAAGAGTCGTTGCTTGTTGCTGCTATAAAAGGAATCCTTTGGAGAAGGATTTCAGCTAGCTAACCAGTTATTCTAAGAGTTATTCAATTAGCATTCAAGCTTTCATCAAGTCCAAGTTAACTGCTCTCAGCAATCCTCATTCAACTGAGAAGTGTTAAGCTCTTCTGCTCTTCTTCAACCTGAGTTCTCCTGCTTCCAGGAAGTTCAGACTCAGAGTTCTTTTGAAGAAGAAGAAGAAGATAGCTGCTAGAAGATTTCAATTTTATTATTTTATATCTTCTTGTAATTCTTCCTTTAGTTTTTACTGAAGTGTTTTCTGCACTGAAGCAAGACTTCACCTGGACATTCTTTGAGCCAGGGGAGCCTTGATTCCTTTGAGCTTTCTAGCTCAGTGCAAGTCTTTGTGCTTCTCTAATCTATTGTAAAATAGAGAAGACATCTTAACCTTCTTTCCCCCTCCTGTACAGGGTTATTACTCCCTTCAAAAGTATCCCTTGGTGGCAGGGCACCTGATCAAAAACCTGTGTTCGGTTTTTAGACACCTGATCAAAAGTCTAAAGGGTTTCTAGATCTACCTGAAGCAGATCTTGTGGTGGCAGGGCACCTGATCAAAAACCTGTAGTGGATTCCTATCTTGTTGGTAGAAGAGTGGACGTACCCAAGTTGTTTGGGGAACCACTATAAATTCCTTGTGTCGTCTGGCTTGCTTAATTTAAATTCTTGCATTGTGGCTGTGATTAGATATAACTAGGCTTGCTAGTTGCTGATTAGGATTTCCAAGCCTTAACTGTAATTACAGTTAGCTTGAGTTTGTGCACAACACTTGTATTAGGCTTTAGGGTTATCTCCTTATCTATAATCTTTTCATTCTGCATTTCACTCCAAGGGAGTTGGGTAGACTGTTAAGTTTTGTCTAGTGCAAAATTTGATAACTCTATTCACCCCCCCCCCTCTAGAGTAGTATCTATCCCTTCACTTTCACTCTTATTTGGAGAAAAATCCAAAAATGGATTTTTAGGGGGGATTTGACCAAGTCAACCCTAGGGTGGGTCCCCCTTGCTGGTCAAAGTCAATGTGGGTCCAAGTCATCGGGGTCGAGTCAAGGTTCAGGTATCGTGTCATAATTGGTGTGCACACGCTTTTCGGTGCGCGACTATGCTTGATTTGACCATGGGTTGACCAATTATCATCAAAATTGATCGAGATGACTTCCGTTGACTTTGTATTGACTATACGAGTCCAACGCCACTGACCGGGGTCGAATTGGAGTTCGTTTGGCGAAAGTCCGATATTTGCGCATCGCAGCGTGCTAAAACGGTCAAAATACTCATAATCATCGTTAGGCTTCGAATCGCGACGCAACGAGTTCTGATGCATTCGTATCAACTATACGGAGTCATGAGAATTGACAGAACTCAAATCGGAGTTCTCTATGTCAATATCCAAAAATCTCATTTTCACGACATTCTGCGAGTAATGGCCAAATCCACTATATGACCTCTAGGTTCAATTGAACGAGTTCCGATGTGCTCGTATTGACTATACGAGGCCACATGAACTGACGGAACTCAATTCGGAGTCCTCTAGCTCTATTTCCTACCTTGGGTTACCCCTCACCGGGTCATGGGTAGGGTCCGGGCCACTTTTATTGGGCCCACTAGGGTTCTGGTGGCCCAATAAAAGTCGGGATGTTACACTGGCTACTTGCCCCCTTGAGTGAGTTCAAGCCTTGAGTTATGGAGTTATCGTAGTCTAAATCCCTGTGCGAGCTCCTCTCCCGCACACCGACTAATTTCCCCCTCAAGTTATTTCAAGCCTCGAGTTGTGGACTTGTCATAGTCCCAGTCCTTGCATGAGCTCCTCTCCCGTACAACGGCTACTTGCCCCCTTGAGTGAGTTAAAACATCGAGTTGTGGATGAAAGTATTTAGTTGTCTACCTAAATCACCTAGAAGGGTGAATAGGTGAGTTTTGCATCTTTTAGCGGATTAAAAATAATAATGAGCAAGCACATAGAAACATAGCACAGACACAATGATTTATAGTGGTTCACAAGGATGGGTACGTCCACTTTCCCGCCTCGACTTTCTAGCACTCCGAGCTACACTCGACTACTTCACCAAAACTCAGATTATGACAATCTTACACCTCCAAGCCTCAACTTCTGCAAACTCGGAGACAATGCTCCTACAACTCGGAGAACAATCTCTCATACACTCGATCAAAAAAAATGGATCTAAACACTCGGAAGTAGAAACTTCCTACAATAATAAAAATGATTTATACAAGTTTATAGATTGAAAACAATATTCTTCTTCAGATCTGAGTAGATTAAATCTTCTTCCTTCTTAGGATCTTGAAATGAAGGTTGAAGGACAAGACTTGATGTTGACTTGCAAGCATTGATCTAAACTTTAAGATCTGACAAGATCAAGAAGAACCTCTATAGAGTCTGAAATTAGTGATCTGTCGAATCTCTTCTTATGAGGAATCGCCAATCGTGAACTTCTAGGTCACCGGGTTGTGTCTTTCCGAGAACAGTAAATTCAGAAATAAAATGTTGCGGCTTTTCACGATTTGGAAATTAGGTTAAGAGTGATTCTTGCGATTCTTATTAACTGAAATATAAACATTGATATTTATAGGATTCCTCTATAACGGCTAGAAATATTCTTCAAAACGAGCTTCCACGTGTACTGTATATGATCGACTTCTTAAAACAGAACCCGTCAGAAAATTGAACCAGAAAATTCGCTAAGTCCATTTGTCGAGATCACTCGTGTCATAACCAAAACACTGGATGAATTACTTAGCAACACGACGAATTTCACGAGAGCATTCGATGAATTACAGGAAAGCACTCGACGAATTACACGAAAGCACTCGACGAATTATACATAGTCGAAAATGGGACCAGAAGAAGATTTTCTGTTAAGAGTAATTGGACTTCTCGATAATACTCGACGAATTCCACGAGTGTTCACATGACATCTCGATAAATGACACGAGACTTCTCGTGAATACTCGATGAATTTAACTTAGCCATTCCTGAAAAAGATTTAAGAAAACTATCAGAAATTTCCCGAGTGAACTCGACGAATTCCACGAGTGTTCACGTGATGTTTCGACGAATGTCATAAGACTTCACGTGAATACTTGACGAATTTGACTTAGAAAAAATCTGATACCTACTGAACTAAGAAACAGCCTTTTTCCTTGAATCTCTCATTGCACTTGAAAATGAAGTACGCCCCAATAGAGAGATTACACATGAGTCAACATCATATCCTACACAATGAGGAATTATATTGCATAATCCTGTGTTTTATGACCCATTATAATCTGACATTGGTTTGTACTTGGTAATTCAATTTTGCAAGCAATAACTTGAAAGCATTGTCAAATACAACTCAATTCATCGTAGTTCAAGGGGAACTTCTTCAAATCAGAGTTATTGTGAAAATAATGCCCAACAATCTCCCCCTATTTAAAAAAGTCAGAACCATATATATTAAGGTGATTGCACATAAAATAATTTTAAATATAAACATAGAAAGAGATGTAATGAAATTATCAGAAATCTCTAAATAAACAAAACAATAATGTTATATAAAACGTTCTAAGTGGTATTTAAGAGTTCACACACATTCACAGATAGAGAATATAAATACTAGACAGTTTTCCCTTTAATCTTCTCATATTGCCTGTTAAAGTATGTCTTTGGCTTTGGATAATACTTTGGAGAAGGAGAAGTGTCATCTGGATCATCTCTCTTATACTTCCTGAAGTGTATCCTCCTCTTCACATTATCCACTTCATGCTTTTCCCATTCTTCTCTGTTATAGTGCATCCTCCTATCTTCATTTATCAAATCTACCTAAATGATTGTGTCCAGGATAATCCCTTTAGAGATTAGTCTCCATACTTCAGCAAGTTTCCTGTTTGGGTCAGACGTGTGAGTAAAGGAGCCTTCTCCATACCTTATTTCGTGTAAGCTGATTGGGATAGCTCATCAACAAACTCTATACCAGCTTCAGCAGTAGTTTCAGCAACATATATAGCTGTCTCTGTCCAATACTGAGAATAGTCCTGAGTACCTGTCCAATACTGAGAGTAGTCATGTGGAGGTTGAACAACATCAAATGCTGATTCTAGCATTCTGGCTTTAGTACCTAGATTTTCTTCACCTGGAGGTGTTCCAAATAGCTATCTGTGTAACCACTTGAAATTCTCAAAACAATAAGTGTTGACACCATAAATCTGTTGTTTTATAGAAGCTTCCAGTGCATTCACCTTGCTTTTAAGTTCATCTTTCCCCTTTCTGACTTCTGCAGTGAGGGCATTAACAATTGCATTTCTAGAGAAGGCCATTTGGCCATCAAAATAATGCATGCCGCAGTTTTGTGCATCAATTATAGTCTTAGCTATAACATGGACATTCCTTGTCTCATCAAGATTACAACTAATTCCTTTCATAATATGGAGAATTGCTTTACCGCCTTGGTTCAGCCAATTATCCAAATGGGATTGAAGCATCTCAAAATTGACCTTGACTTTAGCAAGTCCATTATTCATATCTTTCTCTACCTCTTCTACCTTATCAAGCACTTTCTTCAAAGAATGATCAAAGTGTGTTCTCTTCTTGGCAAGCATTACTTCAATTAACTACAGCAGGGGATTATCAGAACTATAGATAGGAATATCCTCTGCCCGAGGTATTGGAGGTGAAAGTTGTTTTGTATGAGTCTCATAGTCACTAGAGAGATGTGTCACTAAAGAGGCATGATCTTTGAGCAGAAGAAGAGGATCTATAACCTCTAGGATAGGAGGAAGTACATATGCCACTCCTTCCTCATAAGAAAGCTCAACAAAGTTCTCCCCCTCAACTGGAGCACCAGACCTTTCTATAACCTCTTGGACTTGAGGGCCACCTAGGATGTTAACAATCCTTTTCTAGAGTTCATATATATCCTTATCAATCTGGCCTTGGAGAAGATCATATGGCTAGATCAACACCCCCTCAGCCAAAGCTGGAAGATCTTTTTGGACACTAACTTCTATATCAGTAACAGCAGCATCAACTTCATCATCATCATCATTGACCTTATTATCAGCATCATCATCAGCATCATCATCAGTATCAATAACAACATCAGCATCGCCAGCAAGAACAATTATTTCTGTAACCAATGCCTCTGTAGTCTCTGTAATTATCTGAACTTGCATAGGAGAGATAGGTATAATTTCAACATTCACAGAAGGATGTGTCTCCTCCTCAGTAACTGCACCAGAGCTCTCAGGTGCTTTATTGGAGATAGGAGATGAAATTCTCTCCTTATCAAGGAAATCTTCTTCTTCTACTGCATCTCTCATCCCACCTTCTCTGGGAATTCTCCTCTCCCATCTGCTGAAGATGGAGGAATCAATTTTCTTTAAATGGTGAATGGGCATACCTGATGACATATCAAATTGATTTCTATCCACTTGATTAAGATATAGTGTAAGAATCCTTCCAAAGTTAGGAGCATTCAGACATTCCTTAATCTTCTCAAAAAGAACCATTCCCCAGTTAATTATTTTTTCAGCAAATCACAGCTACAAAAAGTTTGAACATCTCACCAGATACATAATCATGGGACCAAACTTTGCAAAGTAGAACCTTTCCAATGATGTATGTCAACAACTTTCCTTCCTCATTCATACCTTTCCATCTAATTGAGGTAGCTCTCCTTCATAAACTACAGAAGAGATGAGCTCTATGAAAGTTAGTTTCCTCAAGTAAGTCTTCTTCATCAACAGATGACAGTCGTAAGTGTCATTTCAGAAGACTTATCTTCACTTTAACAGAAGAATTCCTGACTCTTCTTTTGATCGCAGTGCCTTCACGCCTAAGCTTCACATTTTGAAATAAGTCTTGTACATCTCTGTTCAGAACTCTGCATGGATGCTCCAGAAGAAAAGTCTATCTGGCTGGCTCGAGTATTAGAATCATGTTCCTAAACTCGTTAGATGTTATCACAAACCCTGTACGAACAAGCTCACCACCGACTTGGAGATTTCTACTTCCACTTGGTGCTATAGCTGAGAACAAACGAGAACTGACGGAGACAAATTAATGAAGATGCTATTCTATGCTCTAACTGTAGTTGAATCGGCGGAAATACTCGAGAATTCTTTACAAATGGTGTGAAAATTCTGAATGCCCCTTAGCCCTATTTATATATTATTAAAGTTTTGAAGAGAGGCGCGCGTACCTTTAACGGGACGACTCTTCAGATCTAATAAGTAAGACAAAAAATCAGACCTTAAGCGATTCGTCGAAATGACTCGAGAAAGCTTGATAAATTCGTCGAAATGACTTGTGAATACTAGAGTAATTCGTCAAAATGACTCGTAAAGAAGTTCTAATTTCATGAGAAGTCTCGAAGCATTTGTTGAAATCACATGAGTATACTCGACGAATTTTCCTTTGATTTCTTTAGATGTTGAATTCTTGTACTTTGACTGATTTCCGGACTATCATGATTATTTGTTGAGCATACCAAGTTCCATTTTGAAGAAAAAATAACTTTGCCTCATCCAGCGACTTCGTGAATATATCTGCAACTTGCTTATCCGTCAGGACATAACTGAGATTGATGTCCGTATTCTCCACATGCTCCCAGATGAAATGACACCTTATCTCGATGTGCTTTGTTTGGTTGTGAGAGACTGGATTGTGAGTAATTGTTATGGCATCTCCTTCAACTTCATGCTGTAATCTTCAAGTTGATTCCTTAACTATAGAAGTCGTACACAACAGCTGCCTGCAGAGATATATTCTGACTCAATAGTTGAGATTGCAACCCAATTTTGCTTCTTAAAGCTCCAAAAGATACGCCTTCTTCCTAGGAACTGAGACATCCCAGAAGTGCTTTTCCTATCATTCTTGCTCCCTACAAAGTCAGCATCTGAGAAACCAATTAGTTCGCAGTAATTACTTTTTGTCTACCATTAGCCAAGATTTGGTGTACCTTTAAGGTATCTCAAAATTCTCTTTGCAGCGACATAATGAGATTCCTTAGAGTTCACCTGGAATCTAGCGCATACACATGTTAAAAACATTATGTTTGCTCTACTAAGAGTAAGGTAGAGAAAGGATTCAATTATGCTTTTGTACTTGATTTCATAAAAAGATTTCCCTTTCTCATCCTTGTTCAGAGTCATAGTTGAACCGATTAGAGTACTCATTGAGGTTGCGTTCTTCATTCAGAGTTTCTTAATTAACTCATTGGTGAACTTTGTATGAGAGATGAAAATTCCATCTTCAGATTGCTTCACCTTAAGTTCTAAGAAATACTTCAGCTCTTCCATACTACTCATTTCAAATTTTGCGCGCTTGCATCGAGTTATAAAACTTTTTGCAAAGGTTATCATCCGTAGATCAAAAAATAATATCGTCGACATAGATTTGCACTGGAAAAATCTTGCATTTAACTTCCCTAAGAAATAATGTTTCATTATCTTTCCCTTTGTGAACTTGTTCTCAAGAAGAAAGGTAGATAGCATCTCATATCAAGCTCGAGGAGCTTGTTTAAGACCATATAAAGCTTTACAAAGGAAATAAGCATAATCAGGGAATGATGAATCAACAAAATCTGGGGGTTATTCCACGTATACTTCTTCCTTTAAATTACCATTAAGTAAGGCTGACTTCATGTCCATTTGATAAACCATGAACCCTTTGCGAGCAATGTATGTGAGGAACAACTTGATCGTTTTGAGTCTTGCCACTGGAGCAAATGTTTGATCAAAGCCGATCCCTTCTTCTTGTCTATACTATTGAGCTACAAGTCTGGCTTTATTCTTTATAATTACACCATCTTTGTCGAGCTTGTTTCTGAAGACCCATTTCATCATGATCACACTGTATCCTTTGGGTCTTGGTACTACCTCCCAAACTTTGCACCTTTTGAATTGATTGAGCTCTTCTTACATTACAATGATCCATGAAGCGTCTCTATTTATTTCTTTAAATTTTTTTGGCTCAATCTGTAGGAGAAAGCTTAAGTGCAAATTTTCATTAGTTGTACCTCTTCTTGTTCTTACTCCATCACAAGGGTCTCCAATGATCTGATCAGCTAGATGATCTCTTGAATGTCTGATCACTAGATTCCTCGCATCCTCTATGCCACCAAGGGATTCTGCTACTTCTGGTGCATCTTCTTTAATTTGATGAAGCTCTTAATCTTGAGTTCTTCTTCCACCAGGCTTGGAGTGTTGACTTTTATTGTGTTTGGAGCATCTTCCTTTCCATTTTCTTCCAAGCTTAGCTCTTTTAACTTTGTACATGCATCTTCAATAAATACACTAGAGGAACTGCTATGAAGCATGCTCGTCTCATCAAATATAACATTACAAGTTTCTTTTACCACCAGTGTTTTCTTATTGAAAATTCTATAAGCTTTGTTATGGCTATTATAGCCTCCGAAAATACCTTTAAAGCATTTTTCACTAAACTTAGTTTTGTAATATTTCTCATTATTAAGTACAAAGAATTTGCTACCAAAAATTCTAAAATAAGACACAGTTGGTTACTTGTCCTTTAATAGTTCATAAGGTGTCTTATAGTGGTTCTTGTTTATGAGTGATCTGTTTTGCACGTGGCAAGCAGTGTTGACGGCTTCCGCCCAGAAATAATCTAGTAAAGAAGAATCATTCAACATGGTTCTGCATGCCTCTATGAGAGTTCTATTCTATCTCTTAATGACTCCATTTTTTGTGGAGTGCGAGGAGAGGAAAACTCATGAAAGATACCTAGACTTTCACATAATTTTTGCAAGGCCCCAGATTCAAATTTTATTGCATGGTAACTTTTATTTTGACCACAGAGCAGTTCAATTCGTTCTGAATTTTTCTAACAAAATTAGTGAATGAGTCATATGTGTCTGACTTGTGTTTCAAAAAGAACTCAGATGCAAACCGTGAGTAATCATCAACGATAACCAGCGTGTAAGCTTTACCTCCTAAACTATGAATTTACAAGGGACCAAATAAATCCATATGGAGTAGATATAAGAATTTGGTAGAATCTTTGCCAATAAAACTTTTAAAGGTATCCCTTGTCTGCTTGCCCATTTGGCATGAGTGACAAGGTATCTTTTTAATGCACTTAATAGTGGGGGCATCACGTACTAAGTTGTGAGAAAATAACATATTAAAAGTTTTGAAATTAATATATGTTAATCTCTTGTGTATTTGGTCACAGAGAGACACACTATCTTTTGCTAAAAAGTACACTAGTGTTGAAGAGTAAATAAAGAAAATTCAAACAGAAGATATTTCTACTCTGAGTGTCTATTAAAATAGTTTATGAGCTATCAAATGACTTTATCAGGAACTTATCCTTGTAGAACTCTACCATATGGCCTTTGTCACATATTTGACTTATGCTAATGAGATTATGTTGTAATCCCTTAACATACGCCACGTTTGTAAAATAGACTATACCATTAGTAATCATACCGTAGCCTTTTGTGATTCCCCTGTCTAAACCGCCAAAAATAACTTTTGGACCGTCCTCAATTGGGGTATAGTTCCGAAGTAGGCTTCTTGTCTCAGTCATGTACTGAGAGCATCCACTGTCCAAATACCAAATAGACATTTTGTTGGCCATTGGACTTACCTGCATTTACAAACTAATTTCCCTTAGGAACCTAAACAGATTTGAGTCCTTGGTTCCAGGTTAGCTTGATACCACTAGGAGTGTTAACATTGTGAGTTGTCATCCTTATAGTGTTAATTGGTGTAGTCTTATAACTCATTAGATTAAACCAACAATCGATGGCCAACCTTGACATAACACCAACAGTAAAACCTGTTGTATCTTCTCTTATTCTCCTACTTTACCTTTTAAACGGGTGGTCTTGCAGGATCAACTGACTTGCAGGTAGAAGCCTCATGATTATAACACACACAAAACTTCTTCGTCTCAAGTGGCTTGACAATAACAGACTTTACCTTTGGTGTCTTCTTAGCACTCGGTCCGTGAATGAATGGACCATAATCCTTAAGGATAATCTCTTCGTGAGGTTCTTTTAGAGCACTCATTCCGAAATCTCTGGGGAAGCTCCATCCTTGGTTATTTTTGTTAGAGTCAACAAATGTTGGTCTAGCAAGGTGACTGTAGGATGTCTCAAAGTCATACTTGTTTTTCGGAAAGATGACTTTCTTGAAAGTAGTGTAACTTTGAGCAGCCTTCCCTTTCCCCTTAGCAGATTTGTTTCCAACACCATACCCTTCTTTGGAGCAAAAAATCCATCTATGAGATGAATGACACTGTTTGGCTTTGAAAATCTTGCTACAAGATTCTGTTGGAACCCTTGTTTGGATTTGTGCTAGGTTCACTCTTAGGATGTATTGACCCCCTTGTATAGCCAGGGTCTCTGTTTAAGTCTTAGTTAGGTCCCCTCTAGGTCAGGTTTTGTGCAGACCAGCATTGCAGTGGACTTAGACTTAGATTCAGATAAATGTTGTGGACTATCTATATCAGTTCGACTATAGTCGAACTCAGCTCGACGATCGTCGATCTCCCATCGACGATCTCAAAGTCTTCTACTCTGAACTAAGCTCGACGATCTACGAGCTCAGGTCGACGATTTCGGTTTTCTCAACAGTAATCTCAGTTCTATGATAGCCGTTCTCTGGTCGACGATCTCTTAACTCAGTTCGACGATCTCTGAACGGAGCTCTACGATTCTATACTTCTTTCAGTTATCAGTTCTTTAGAACGGTCAGAGTTATTTATTTTGATTATGATAAAGTTTTTCAAGGCAGATATATTCTGATAATTAATGCCGATTCTCTAAAGGCTGATAAGCGTATTCTTGAAGCATTAATTATGGTATTCACGGAATATTTTATCAAGACAATAATGGTAATTCATTTATGATTGCCAGCAATATCTAGCCAATAGGGCTCCTCAATTCTTGCAGAGAATTATGCTTTGTCTTGGGAATTCAAATTGATGTCGTTTTCTTCATTCTGACAAAATATATATCTTAAAAAGACCAAAAAGAGAAAGACAGTAGTAATCAATCAGTTGTTAGAGAAGAATATTGCTCTCAAAGGATCTTGCATGTTTTGCTGAAAAGAAGAAGAACTTTTTCAAACACAACTCTCTCCAGTCTTCTTCCTTCTTCAGTCTTCAAAGATTTACAGAGAGCCAAAAATCTATAACAGTTAAAAGATTCAAAAGGCTCTGCAACATATTTTGAAGACCTACACCCAGAGCCAAGTTTCCTCTTCCTGAATATATACACCATCTCAGGGGGAGCTTTGACACTCAACTTTAATCCATACAGTCTTCTCATTTACCTGAGAAAGAGAAGATTTCCAATCATTCTTGTTTCTTTTACCTCCATCTATACAGGGTTATCTCTCCCTTCAAAAGTGAACACTTGTGGTGATAGGGCACCTGATCAAAAACCTATTGTATTTTGAGCTCCTGATCAAAAGCTCAAAGGGTCTCTAGATCTACCTGCAGCAGATATTGTGGTGATAGGACACCTGATCAAAAACCTAAGTGGATTCCTACCTGGGTAGAAGAGTGGATGTACCCAAATTTGGGGAACCACTATAAATTTTCTTGTGTCGTCTGGTTGCTGCGTGATTTCTTTATGTGTTGTGTTATGTTGTGGTAGTCTAGCCTCTTTTATTTCACTAGTTATAGTTATCAATATTTTAATTTCGTAATAAATCTAAACATTTTTTAAATACTCTATTCACCCCCCCCCTCTAGAGTAAAACCTATATATCTCTCTCTTTCAGCTTCCTCTCGACTAACAACTATTCTTCCAGTTCATCGATGACTTTCCCTTTCAGCCTTGCTAGTTCAGTAAAGGTCATAGGTTCCTCTTTCAAGGATTGGACTTCATCTCTGAGACGAGTCAATTTTATAATTTCTTCTCACATATTAGATTCCATTTCCTTGAGAGAGTTAATCTCCTTGGCCTAACTTTTGACTACCTTACGACATTTGTTAAATCCTGCTAGCAGTACCTTATACTGAACCAATAGATCTGAATCCTTCTCAGAAGAGTAGTCTTTATGGCTATCTAAGGCAGTATCCGACTCAGAGAGCGGTGTATGAGAATTTACCTTCCCATTATACTAGGAGTTGCCTTCATCCTCATCGGACTGAGCCATTAGCCCAAAATAGGCTTCTTCATCTAAGCTTGACTCATTTGTGTTGTTGTTGCTCAGACTCTTTGGTTTCTTTGTTATCAAGCTATTTTCTTTTTTCTTCTTTCCACGAAAGGATTTTTTTTCTTCTCTTCTTGTTCCTTCCTTCATTTTATGTGGGCAATCAGCAATCATGTGCTCTAGCTTATTACAATAGTAGCACACAACATGAGATGAAATAGGTTTGTTTTGTTTAGGCTTATACCTTTTTTTGCGGTTGTAGTTTTTCTTATAATGATCACCATCAAGACATGATCTTCTGTAATCAAATGAGGAGGGATGATTTCTCATGTGCCTCCTCTTGCTAAGCATCCTCTTAAATTTCTTGGAGAGAAGAGAGAATTCTCCATCGAACATTTTTGAGCTTGAGGTGCATGGCTCTGACTCTTCATAATCACATAAGGTTTAAGTTCTGGCAGGAGACATAGCTCTAGCTTTCCTTGACCCTTCAGCCTTAAAGGCCACTGACTTTTCTCTAGTTGAGGATCTACTTCCTTCTTCTTTAGCTCTTCTCGTGTTGATCTAAAGCTCATAGGCTTCCAAAATAGAGTCTGTGGATCTGTATCGGTGAGTTTAGCAAACTCCATTATCTCGCAAACCTTATTATCCCATTCTTTCATCAGGGATCTCAAGAATTTATCGTTAGGTTCACTATTTGTGAACAGGCAATCATAGTTCCTCAGGCTGTTACTGATTTTGAAGAATCTCTCGCAGTAGTCAGCTATCGAGTCTCTTTTATCTTGCTTGAACGCATCATATTCCTGGTTGAGGAGGGATTTTTAGTCATCCCTAACCTCCTTCGTTCCATTCATGAGGACAATCAGAAAAGTCCACATTTCTTTGGAAGATTTGCAATAGAATAAATTTTGCAACATGGAGTCGTCCACTGCACTTGTAATAATGTTCTTTGTTTTTTTGTCCAAAGAGATAAGAGCAATCTCATCTTTGTTCAGGTCCAGCTATTGGGTTTTGTTATACATCACAACAGTTGTGCGCAGTGGAAATTAGGAACAAGAAAATCCAAATAAGTTCGGATCTAGCGATGAACATTAATCAAGAAGTAAAGTGCTGTAAAATAAAATTACCTTTGCGGGATTGAGTCGATACTCAACCTAGATGTTATAGGAGATCTGCCAATAACTTAGCGGCTAGAGTCCTTAGTGTAGAATAGTGTCCTCACCTCTATAGTAGATCCACATGAACGGTAGAACCCGTAGAACCTTGTCAAATAAGATCTAGGTCGGGAGAGGACACTCTGCGTCTTCACGGACTACTAGGTCCATTACAGAAGAGGCGGAGACAACACTTGCCGGAATCGAGACTTAGCGACGGCGATGGGATTGGCGAAGGCGGAACAGCTTTCGTAAACCTTTTAGGTCTCGAGTATTTCGCATAGTGCGGCTTATATGCTTAGACAGAATGATCCGTCAAATATTATAAGAGAAACCCTAAAATCTTCTATTTATACCCAAAGGAATAAACAGAATAGCCCGTCGCTATTCGCAGACCCAGGACATGGAATACAATGTTTCGATCAGACAACCCTTGTCTCGACGAATCGTCGAGTATACATAACATACTCGACGAATCGTCGAGTATCCATAAGATACACGACGAAGGCATTGAGTGAACTCAACGCACTCAGCGCCTAGCCCTCCGAATCAACATTTGACTCAATGAAGGCATTGAGTGAACTCAGCGCACACAACGCCTAAGTGCCATATTCGTCGAATCAACACTTTGACTCAACGAATCGTTGATTGAACTCAACGCACTTAACGCTTAAGTGCAATACTCGACGAATCAACACCTTGACCCGATGAATTGTTGAGTAAACTCAACACACTCAACGCCATCATTCGACGAGTCAGCACTTGACTCGACGAAAGCGTTGAGTAGTCTCAACGCACTCGACTCTTTCAAATCCTAGCTGAGCTAAGTCATTTCCACTCAATATATGAGTATAGCCAAACTAATCCAATCTCCGAATTTCTCCAAACATTCTTATGTATGACCATGATAGGCTCAAATTGAGTTGGCAGTGAGGCTGCATACTTGATCACTTCCAGATCACAATAGTAAAATCAACACCAATATCTTCTTAGGAACCATCAGATTTGGATTGATGGTTGAAGCAATCATAGGTACATGAGGACCTTCTTCAACAATATGGAATTTTTTTGGATCGGCAGCTTCCATGAAGAACCTAACTTTTTCCTTTCATATGGGAAAGTTTTACTTAGAACACACGGGAAACTTCATGGGGGACATGTCCTTGATTCTATCCATATCAGAAAATCTTGTGTTTTGACTTTTTTACAACTAGATTGAGATCTTTTTCAAGGTGTTAACCTTTTAACAAACAACCTCCTCTGATATCAATTGAAAGTGTCTAGTTGTCTACCTAAATCACCTAAGAGGTTGAATAAGTGAGTTCTCTGTCTTTTAGCAAATTAAAAATGATAACAAACAAGCACACAGAAACACAACACAGACACAAGGATTTATAGTGCTTCCCCGGGATTGAAACAAGCCTCGAGTTGGGGAGTTTCCATAATTTGAGTCCCTACGCGATCTCCTCTCTCGCATAATGACTACTTGCCCCCTCAAGCGAGTTCAAACCTTGAGTTATGGAGTTTTTGTAGTCTGAGTCCCTGCACAAGCTCCTCTCCCGCACACTAGTTACTTGCCCCCTCGATTGAGTTCAATCCTCGAGTTGTGGATTTTTTGTAGTCTGAGTCGCTGCACGAGCTCCTCTTCCGCACATCGTCTACTTGCCCCCTCAAGTGAGTACAAGCCTCGAGTTGTGGAGTTGTCATATTCCGAGTCCCTGTGCGTTCTCCTCTCCCGCACACCGGCTGCTTGCCCCCTCGAGTGAGTACAAGCCTTGAGTTGTGGAGTTGTCGTAGTCTAAGTCCCTGCGCGAGCTCCTCCCCCGCATACCAGTTATTTGCCCCCTCGAGTCAGTTCAATCCTCGAGTTGTGAATTTGTTGTAGTCCAAGTCTATGCGCGAGATCCTCTCCCACACACCGGATACTTGCCCCCTCGGGTGAGCTCAAGCCTCTATTTGTGGAGTTATCGTATTCTGAGTCCCTACGCGAGATCCTCTCTCGCACACAGGCTACTTGCCCCCTTGAGTTAGTTCAAGCCTTGAGTTATCGAGTTGTCGTAGTCCGAGTCCTTGCGTAAGCTCCTCTCCCGCACACCGGCTACTTCCCCCCTTGAGTGAGTTCAAGCCTCAAGTTGTGGAAGAAAGTATCTAGTTGTCTACCTAAATCACCTAGAGGGGGTGAATATGTAAGTTTTGCATCTTTTAGCAGATTAAAAATAATAATAAACAAGCACACAAAAATACAGTACATACACAAGGATTTATAGTGGTTCACAAGGATTGGTACATCCACTGTCCCGCCTCGCCTATCTAGCACTCTGGGCTAGACTCGACTACTTCACCAAAACTCAGATTATGACAATCTTACATCTTGGAGCCTCAACTCCTACAAACTTGGAGACAATGCTTCTACAACTCGGAGAACAATCTGTCATACACTCAATCCAATAAACACGGATCTACAAACTCGGAAGTATAAACTTCCTACAATAATAAAATTGATTTATACAAGTTTATAGATTGAAAATAATCTTATTCTTTAGATCTGAGTAGATTCAGTTTTCTTCCTTCTTAGAGAGTAGATCTTTAAATGAAAGATAAAGGAGAAGACTTGATGTTGACTTGCAAGCTTTGATCTTAACTTTAGGATCAGACAAGATCAAGAAGAACCTCTATAGAGTCTATAAGTAATGATCTTTCGAATCTCTTCTTGTGAGGAATCACGGATCGTGAACTTCTAGGTCGTCGGGTTGTGCATTTTCGAGAACAGTAAATTTGGAAAGAAAATGTTGCGGCCATTCACAATTTGAAAATTAGGTAAGAGTGATTCTTGTTGACTGAAATATAAACATTGATATTTATAGGATTCCTCTACAACAGCTAAAAATATTCTTCAAAATGAGCTTTCATGTGTACTGTACATGACCTACTTCTTAAAACAGAACCCATCAAAAAATTAAACCAAAAAATTCTCTAAGTCCATTTGTCGAGATCACTCGTATCATAACCAGAACACTCGACGAATCACTTAGCCACTCGACGAATTTCACGAGAGCATTCGATGAATTACACGAAAGCATTCGACGAATTATACTTAGTCGAAAATGGAACCAAAAGAAGATTTTCTGTTAAGTCACTAGATCTCTCGAGAATACTCGACGAATCCCATGAGTGTCCATGTGACATCTCGACGAGTGATACGAGACTTCACGTGAATACTCGATGAATTTAACTTAGCCATTCCTAAAAAAAAATTAAAGAAACTATCAAAAATTTCCCGAGTAAACTCGACGAATTCCACGATTGTTCACGTGATGTCTTGACAAATGTCACGAGACTTCATGTGAATATTTGACGAATTTGACTTAGAAAATTTTTGATATATTCTGAATTCAGCAACCACCCTTTTCCTTGAATCTTCTATTGCACTTGAAAATAAAGTACACCCAATGTAGAGATTACACATGATTCAACATCATGTCCTACACAATGAGGAATTATATTGCATAGTCTCATTTTTTATGACTCATTGTAATCTTACATTGGTTTGTACTTGCAATTAAATCCTGTAAGCACATAACTTAAAAGCATTGTCAAATATAACTCAATTCATCTTAGTTCAAGGGGGACTTCTTCAAATCAAGGTTATTGTGGAAATAATACCCAATAGTGGAGTTGCCATAGTGTGAGTCCTTGCGTGAGCTCCTCTCCACACACCGGCTACTAGCTCCCTCGAGTGAGTTCAAGCCTTGTGTTATGGAGTTGTCGTAGTCCAGGTCCCTACAAGAGCTCCTCTTTCGTATACCGGCTACCGTCCCCCTCGAGCAGGACATGTTAGTTAACAAAGGAGTTGAAAAGGGAGCCCACGGGGAGTGAAGTCACGACGAGCTCCCCTTTATAAGGAGAGCCAAAAGGACCCCTCTCGGGCGAATTGCGGTAACATGAAGATATGAATAGAGCCCATATCGAAAGATTTAGCAGCGCTGGGAATTGCGCTTGGATTGGAATTGCCCTAACTAACATCGCGCAACAGTAAGAACGAAGATTCCATTCCCAAAAGAGAGATCGATGGAGCAAAATAAATTGAAAGAAAGATTGGCAAAGGGATCGAGTCGGCTCGCGCGAGCTCAAAATTTTGCGTTAAAAATAACTAATGAATATGTTATTACAGCAATTCTGATAATAAGAAGGTTCGTCCCATGGAAGGAGCATCAGGCCGTAGAAGAATTTGTCTTTCTCCTCTCCGATGTGCGAACTCGCACGTGGTTGACTAGTCGGATGGTGGAAGAGCTCTAGGAGGGCTTTGCCCACATCGTTCTGACCGCCCCGCATTCAGAAGCGCTTTACAGGGAGGCGGGTAGCGGCTATGGTAAGGGCCCGTCGGATTCCTGCGTCAGCGACATAACTAGGTGTAACAGCACTGGCAGACCTCTCCTTAGCTTGGCGTTGACACTCCAACAGCCTCAACTCTGCTTCGCCGAGGCAGTTTGCTAGGTAGTCATTATTGGAGTGAGATTCTCTCAACTCCTCCAGTTTAGACACCTTATCGGCCCATACGAGCTCAGTGGCCTACAATGCAATTACTTAGGCCAGGATTCAGAAATGAATAGTCGGGTAGAGATCAAAGCATTTACCTCACTGGGAATCTGAGGGATGGCCCTCTTTATAGTCCCAGGTTCGGCTCGGGTCCTCGCAAGATTCTTCTGAGTGGTTTCAAGCATGGAAATCATCTCTCCTAGCTTACGGCCAGCGCTGATAGCTCTTTGTGTTGTCTGATGGAATAATTCTGCGGTGTGCAGAACTGACTGGCTTGCACAGTTATCAAGCTCGCGGATTAACGGTCTCGACAAAACCGCTGCATCCTCTTTTTCGTAAAGGCCGAACGGGATGTTGAATGCATCGTTATCCGCATTCTCATCCTCTATCCAGGAGGGTAGGCGCGAGCTCAGGATGATCTGGTGCTCGTCTTCATAACATTGGAGGAGCGAGTCACCCTCCAGGTTTGTGGCACGCATGTCCAACCCGAAGATAGCATGAG
This sequence comes from Platanthera zijinensis, assembly GCA_039513925.1. Classification (NCBI taxonomy): domain Eukaryota; kingdom Viridiplantae; phylum Streptophyta; class Magnoliopsida; order Asparagales; family Orchidaceae; genus Platanthera; species Platanthera zijinensis. The sequence continues at coordinate 71,258,980 of CM077082.1, forward strand.
CGCAAGGAGCCTCCTTCAAAGCCTTTCTCTTAAAGGACTTGACACTCGCCTCACATTGGGGGTGGGAGGCATCGCCGGTAGGTTTCTATCCAGTTGGGGGAGCAGTCTCGCCAACCTTGGGTTTCTTGGGCGCGGGTTTTATAGGAGGCGTGCTGACAAGTGGATCTTTCCCCTTATCCATCGAGCGAAACAAAGAGGTAAGGGCCGCCTTCAAGGCCCCGCCAAGGTTTTGTGATGTGGTCTGAGGGGGAACTAGCGGTCGGGGTGGAGCAGGCGGAGCGTTTAAAAGAAGGGAGCGTGAGCCTAAGAAAGGAAGGGTCAAAAAATGTGCGAATCAAGGTGACCAGAGAGATATGAGCTAGGACTAACCGTTGTCGGGCATGATATAGGTGAGCTAATCCTTATGCTGCCACTGGAACACGACATCGAAGTCCTGACCCTTCAGCATCTCGTAGAGCAAAAGCGCGTCGCCTGCCACTTTGGGTGGTTTAAACGTGTCTTTGCTTCGTTGGACCGGTGACATAGGCAATGAACCAAATGCGCCACACACAAAAATGAACTTGTCGGTTCAGTTGTGAACCTTGTTCAGCAATTTCGCAAGCTTAACGCAAGTGCTAGAGAAGAACACGACCCCGTCGTTGGTCTCCTTCAGGTTCAGGATCTTTCAGAAGGCGATGAGGTCGAACTCGATCCCATCCTCGTGCATATAACATGCATAGATAACTAGCGTGCAGATTTTGTTAAAGTTCATCTAAGCTGGAATGATACCGAAGTACTTGAGCACCTGCACCACCTCGAGCTAAAGGGTAAGTCGCAACCCCGCCTCGAAATGAGCCAGCAGTAGGGCGTGTTCATTCTCAAAGGTGTTGATTCCTTCGTCCAGTTGGGGTCACCTCGGCGTGAAGCCGTCTGGGAGATACCACGACCTGAACTCTGCTAGCTCTTGAAGTGTTGCCTTGGCCTGCCATGTTCGAGGTGTCGAGGCGCGACGTTAGCCCAATAGTGGGTAGTGGCGATGGAGACCTTAGGCGAGTAATGTTAATATGGTGTGAGGCGGCGCGCTCGCCCAGTGAATCCCTATGGGAAGTCACCATGGATGAATGAGTCTCGTCAATCAGGGGGCAACGTTGAGGGTCAGAAATGTCCCCAACCCTTATGGTCAGGAGGGGGTGCTTCATCCTTTTGGAAATCATAATCTTCTCCGATTTTCGTCCATCTCCCAACTTCGAGGTCGCCAGAGCCACCACGACCGCATCATCATTGTAAACTTATTGTTTTAAAGGGACAACGCAATCAGAGGCATGTCATCAAGGCAAATAAAAGAACAAGTAGCGTACCAAAATGGAAGAAAGACGACCGTCGGGAGGATGTTTGCCTGCCTCGCTCGCAGGGGCCCCTATTCTTGGCAGTGGCGTGCGTCGCAGAGGCAGAGGGGCAGAGGCCAATTTCGAGGAGCTCACTGGATTTGTGCCAGCCTGAGCACCACGTGGTCGATCTAGTTCTCCGATCCAGAGAATGTACGGTGTTTTCGGAGGAGTACCTCCAATCAGGTCGAGCAGGGTGGCAACCTCATCGACATCTCGGTCGGGCGAATTCATGGAGGACACGAGAACAACATTACAACCAAGAGTAGGAGATGATGAAGGGTCATACCCATCCCCCCTATATTTATAGAGCGGGGGGAGGGGGTAGTGTGGTGTTACCTAAGAAAGCATCAGACGGGCTCGCCAAATCAAGGTTGGATGATTTCTTTCCGACCTCTAGCGAGCTCGCAGATAAGCGAAGATTGTGTACAACCCCAATTTAGCGACCCCGGTCCAGGCTAGCCCAACCTCGAAGGATGGACCATGCGGGTCAACCCAGGTCAAACTAGGCAAGCCCAAGCCTTACAGAGGTACGACGAGATGGCCTCACCGGCCAGGAATCAACTCGCCAAAGCAAGCTCCGGACAACAGGCCCTTGCGAAACAGTCAGCCCCGGTTAGCGAGGCGATCCCATCTCCTGCTCGCCTCGGATTAGCCCTCGCAAAATGGGCAACCCCGATTAGCGAGGCAAGCCCATATCAAGTTCGCCTCAAGTGAAGGAACTTTCAGCTTGATAGTTTGCATATTCGCCGATTAATACGATCTTCCCATAACCGTCCTTAACAGCGGGATTTCTCTATCCACAGACCAATCAGGGGAGCCAATCGCAAAAACCAAAAGGCGAAGGCTGTTATTTGCATGCTGAAAAGGATGATTCTACCCCAGGTTTAGGATCTGCCTATAAATAGACCCCCAAAGCACCTTGGAGATGCATACCCAGCCTCTTAGAGCTCCCGATTTTCGGCAAAATCTTGCTCCGTGCCATCCAAGGTGATGAGCACAACTTCTTGCTTTGGGAGGGGAAGATGCGACGAGCGCTTCCGGGTGAGCGGTGGGACCTCCACGTTGCATCTTGCCAGGTCTATTTGTGGGCAAACATTTGAACTAGTTAGGGTCGAATCTTGGCCTTAACAGGCCATCCATGTGCTCCCGACGACGAGCCAAGTAAATAAAATTGTTCCCTCTCAGTCCGAACTCAGTTGAACCGGTATTCGGGTTTCAACAGTAGGTATGGTTACTAAGTCTGTCTCTCAGTTGCCTTTTCTTTCCTAGGTCACACTTGTACTCGCTTGTAATAATTTTTTGGAGCAATAACATTGTCCACCGCAAATTTCTATACCCCGTGACGAGTAAGCCTGGTGTCCGTCACTGCTTTCCCTTTTTTTGGTGTTCTGTTTTATGTTTGTCGAGCCCTAGCGGGTCAGTAATCGATCGATTGCAGTCTCTGATCTCTCCGTCGAACTCCCCTAGGCAATCGTTGAGTGTGGAAAGTTAGGTGACAGATTTTTCCCCAACTTGTGCCACTCTTGTCATATCCCTATGATATATCCAGTCTCATGTGTCCACACACCCACCTATGCATTCTCATGTCCACAACTCTCATTTTTTTGCATATGTACACAACTTAATGCCCAACACTTAGAGCTGTGGAGCATCGCTGATCTTAGGGGTGAGCATAAGAAACGGCAAACCGTGGAAAACGCTCGCACCACACAAACAACACTGATATTTAAACTGCACCACAGTTTAGGTGCAGTGTGGTTTTGAAATTTTATAAACTGTGTGCGATGCGATTTTTGAATCTTAAAAACAACAAATACCGCACTGCACCCACTTTTTGCATACTTTGAAATTTGTATAAATATGTGACATCACATTTTATATTATTAAGTAATATACCAATTAGGCAATTACACTCTACAATTACAACCCAAATAGACAAATTCATGACTTTATAACTCAGCTCTTAGCGCCTAAGCTAACCGTCCATTCTCCCATATATGTACTATTAGTTATTTAATGATAATATAACTAGTTATTTCATGATAATATTATAGCTCGTTTTTTCTTTTATATGTGGCTCATAAAACTATGAACTAATGTAGTTACAAAATATCATTGACAATCTCTGAATTTCAAGAGTGAGAACTACAAAACTTATGGATGATAATATGTTGCTGATAACATCAAACAAGTTTTTTAAAAAAAATAACAAAGAATGTTAAATTGACTAACGTACTTGTTGGGGATGAACCACATTTTATATATGATGGGTGTGCATATTGGCACCTCCCCCATAATCCCCACTAAAATTAATGGGATCATGGGTTTGGTCGTGCACGCGATCACCATGCCCGATCCTCTCGCAAGCCGATCCCATTACACGCACAAAGGGAACTGCCTCTGGCCGCCGCCTTGCACCCAAGGGATGGCTGTCGGCCTCCGCCCCGTCCCAACCACCGCTTTGCATCCAAGGGGCGACCACCGGCCGCCCCCCTCCTCAGCCGCCGCCTTGCGGCCAAGGGGTGCCCACCGGCCGCCCCCCTCCTCGCCCGACCGCCTTGCGGCCAAGGGACGTCCACCGGCTGTCCCCTGATAACTTCTCAAAAAAAAGTTATCTTGTGTTTTAAATACTTCTATTTTGATGAAAGGATTTAATAAATTTGTATAAAAAAGTATTGTATTTAAATATGTTGAGATCTTTTAAAATTGAAGATATTAATGTCATTTCAATATATTTTTATCATAGGAAACCCAAAATATTCACCTTGATGCGGTACGGGTCAAGTTTACGGGAAATCCAGGAAGTTATTACAGCATTGTTGCAATAGTTTTGGGGCTGTTTGGTGCAGTTTTAATTTTTTGGACAACAAGAAATTTGTTATAACAAATTTCTGTAGTTAAGAAAATTTGTTATAACAAATTTCAGAAATTCAAATTTTGAATTCCGAATTTATTCATACTTTTGGCAGTTACAAGTACATAGATGACAATCTTTCAGCAATAAAAAATATTCCTTTTGGAGTGGAGGAGTATAAAGAGGGGGTGTAAGAGAGAAACATAATTTTATTCATCATATTCAAATTTCAAGAAGGTAGATCTAGGTTTTGGGAGAGAAGGAGGAGGAACCGCACCAGATCTGCATCAAAGTGCAAGACCCCCCCCCCTTTTTTTTCTCGACACCGGGGTCTTAGCCCAAAACTGCCGCTTTGTGATGGCACCGACTCACGGGAAGGCCGCCACTACAAAACGCCAATTCTGCCGGCCCTTTTCGATCACAAGAGAGAGAAGTATTTATACATAAATGTAAACAAGTCCACAGAAGCATGTATAAAAGTGAAATCACATCCAGTCCATCTGTAGATAATAACAGGAAATAGATAAACGGGCTCGAGCCTGGTACATCAGAGTCCTCACTACAAATCACTCATCGCAGAACTATAAAGGTACTAATCACTCACGGAGCTGGTCGCAGGTGCACCGGTGCTAGACTGACCCACCTCCATGCGCACCGTACTCCGCTGGTGCTGGTCCCTGGACTGCTGGTCCCTGTCTCCCATCCAGAGCTCCTGTAATGTTGTGGTTCGAAAACCATTAGTCATAAAGACTAAGCCCTATCATCCCCTACCCCTCCACCCACGGCTCCTGAGCACCGAGCGGAGAGGAGGAAAGGGAAGCTACAAAGGTGGAGAATAATCAAGCAGGTGATAGGGGAATTATTCTAACAACTATCTAGAACAAAGTATAACTAGCAATTCTATGGTAGTAAGTGGTAAAGAAGAGAAGTAGTAAGTAGTAATTGTATAAAAAGGCAGCTAGAGAACAGTAAGTAAACAAGCAAGTAAATAAGTAGGTAACCTTAACTTATATGAATGCCCATACAAACTTATAAGTTAAGGTGTCTTCTGCAAGGCTCCCATCGTATAAAATGTCTCATACCGATTTATACGTTGGGGTGTCGGTTGTATGCAAATATGAGTGTAGTGATATGCTATGTCATGATTCATGCAAGTGCAACACACGCACACGACTCTATGCACACAGACCTTTAGTTCCCCCTGTTCGGGCAGCTAGTTTCACTCCTAGGAACCTCCGTAGTGGCAAATGGAGACAGTGGGTCGGGCCCCCCACTCCTAGGCGGGTATCCACACTACCGGGCCTAGCCCTTCCGTACGCCCCTAGAAGAACACAACCTAGAGTATCCGCGTACTACTGCTGGCTATACCCACCAGACTTTCTTTGGCTAAGTATCCCACACCGCCAAGTCAACGTACCGATGCCGATGTGAACGACAATCAGATATCGAAGACCCACCACATTTATTCAGTACTCCAACCCTCGAGCCCTCGGCTCCCCGGACTGTCCCGTCCGTGCGTGTGTTGCATCTACCTTCAGAGCTACCGTCTGAATGGCAACCAAACCAATTATTCTATCTTCCTAGCTATCGGGGTGTATGTGTGTGTAACCCTAATTATACTAGTTGCTCTTTAGATTATTAATTCTACAGTTTACATTAGCCCAGGACTGCCTCCGGTATTCCCCGTGAAGGGCTCTCAAAAGGCACTAGGAACTATGATGGTAGCTGAAGCCCACCGTTCCCTTTCGCAAGGCACTTATTGTTATTGGTTGATACCCATTACCCGATCCCCTTTTTAAGTTACTTTAGATCTGGCTCTAGCGTATTAAGACTCTTCCACTACAACTCGGGGTGGACGATCTTTCGTCGTTCCCGTACGCCACTTAACCTTAACCAGACTCACACTCTACCTATCCTGACCTCCAATAATGAACTTAACTTATCTTGCCCTAACCAACCAACAACTATCAAAAATTCCATCTCTTAAAGTTCATTATCCGCTCTAGTTCAGTTTCCGTGGTTTTACTATATGCAGACCATCCTAAGATACGTGAGGAGTATGAGGGGAGGTACTCCAATTTGTCTTCCGAATCTCCTATAGTATTTACTGGAGGTCTATCTTGACATATTATAGCTAAGACCAAGATTTCCAAATTTTCCTATTTATCGGGCATTTAATTTATTTATTCTAAGATTCCAAATGCCCTAGTATGAACATGAAGTGCACTAATGAGCAAATAATAAATCATCATAAAATCATTAAAAATCCTATGAGACATTTAAACAGTAATTCCAAGTTTTGATAAATTCCAGAGGTGTTTAGGCCTATATTTCCTAATTTACCATTTTAGGCTATTTCTACTATATTATGAAGGAAGTACTGTAAATATGTATCCAAAAACCCCAAGAAAATCATAGAAGCTTTATGGTGACCTAAAACCATCAGAATCCAAGTACCATAATTTTTATCAAACATTTGGGCTCTGAATCTATTTTAATGTAAAATGTTAATTTTCCCAGCTTAGTGAAGGAGATACTATTTATAATCATCTAAAATTCCAGATAAAATTACAGGGTGACTAACATGGTTTTAAACACCCACTGACCAAATTTCATAATTTTCCAATTAGTAACTGGACATTAATTGTATTTTTTGACTACATATCACAATTAGTACGTTAAAGAAGCAAGTACCAAAAATAATCATATAAAACTTCCAAGAAAAATACTGAAGGTATAACATGCTATAAGATGCCCAATCCAAGATTTCATAACATTTCAGTGCATAAAAATTCCAAAATCATCAAGATAAATATCTAGGGCACAATTAGAGTTGTAAATGAAGTACTGTATAAATTAACCCAAAAATCTCAACAAAATTATATCATGGCCATTTGGACAAGAAAATCACTTTGCCCAAACTTTACTTGATTTAAAGTTCATTTGACAGCTTAATAATTCAAATTAAGGTTGGTGACCTAAACTAGGGTTAGGATTTTAGGTGGCCTAGCTATCTCCAAATACCCTAAACTTTTTTTCCAGAGAACTATACTGGCCCTATGGTTCTCTCCACCAAATTTTAAGTCAGTACAAGGTCATTTGACCCCATGACCTTCACAACCCCAAAAACCACCATTAAGGGATTTTCCCTAGGGTTCTAGGGCTACCCTATACCAAACCACCCCAAACTCCCTTGGAGGGTGTGTCATGCCAGAAAAAGCCTTTGTAAAAAATATCAGCCTCTGTTGAGGTGATATGACCACCCAAATACCAAGGGGGGTGTTTGATCCTAGATTATCCTATAAGGATCAACCTAGGGTTGGACACAAACCTAATCAAAACATCTCCAAATGAGATGAAATTTTTAGCAAAACTTTATGATAAACCCAGGGACCACTCACCAAAATTTGGGAGGGTTTGTAAGTCATTTAGCCATCTAATTAAATTATGCTAGGATTATTGAATTTTTCTAAAAACTATAGAAAAATATTTTCCAAAAATCCTAATTTTTAAATAGCACCTAGATATAGGTAATATTAGGCCACACCCCAAATTTCAAGTCATTTTGATGACTGGATTGGAGTGGGGAATTTTTCTAAGGTCAAGACAGCCCTATGGATAGACCTCACCAAAAAGTGTGTTGTGGTCTAACCAGGACTCCAAATCGAGTGAAATTAATTTTGAATTAAACTAGACTTCAAGGGCTACATTTTATATGTTAAAGACTTTTTATGTTTCAGCCCCTATGGGCAGTAATGTTCAGTTTAAACCTAGTGCACAGTAAAGGGAATTAATTCCTAATTATACAATATATAATATAATAAAATGCTACTGTTCATCTTCTTCTTTAGCCCGAACCAGCAATCAAAAAAAACTTGAAACCTATAGCTTTTCTAAATCCATTTCCTGGCCACCCAGCCATCTCCCTGGCCGGCCACCACCACCACCTCCTCTATTGAGGTGAGCGTTACCGTCGGGCGGCAGCACGGCCGCCGGAGAGGCGGTTTCCGGCGAACCCGCCACCATGAAATTTTGGAAAACCATGGAAACGCTCACCCGATCCGGCTCTTTTGAGCCCGATATCTCTCCTAATGATTTCTAAGATCTATCCGCAAAAGAAGAGGGAGGGGAGGACCTTGTTCGGGGGCTGGAGGCGTGGAGACTGTCGGGAAGCCATTTGCGCGGTGGCGGCGTCGCGGGAAATTCTTCAACAGCAAGGGGAGGAATCTGAATCCGTTTGATCGAGCGTGTAACCTTCTCCTCTTGCTCTAAGGAGGCTGTTATAGATCTCCAAGTGGGGAGAGGAAAGAATGAAACATTCATGGCCATGAATGTTTCTCTTAATAACGTTTCGGTTATGATGTAGGGAAGAGGAAAAGGTGGAAGATGAAATGGCTGATCCACGTGGCGATTTTCTATTGGACCTCACTTTCTCTTTCTATTAAATAATTAGAGACAAAAATGGCCCATAAATATTCCTGCTGTACATTCCCATAATCAGAATTGATTATGACGTCGGTTACCGAAATTTCTAGTCTGGCTGACGTTTCGGCCTTGGTCACGGGCGTGACACATAGGTCACGGGCATGACAGGCCCGGGTGGCCAATTCTAAGTTCGACGATCGTCGAACTGAGATCGACGATCGTCGAAGGGTGGTCACGCCCTAGGTCACGGGCGTGACACACGGGTCACGGGCGTGATAGGGTCATGAGGCAAATTCCGCGCTCGGCGATCGTCTCGTTGAGATCGACGATCGCCGAAGGGGGTCACGCCCTTAGTCACGGGCGTGACACCTGGGTCACGGGCGTGACAGGGCCATGACGCAAATTCTGCGCTTCGACGATCATCCCGCTGAGATCGACGATCGTCGAAGGGGTCACGCCCTAGGTCACGGGCGTGACATATAGGTCACGGGCGTGACAGGCCCGGGTTGAAAATTCTGCGCCCGACGATCGTCTCCCTGAGATCGACGATTGTCGAAGGAGTCACGCCCTAGGTCACGGGCATGACGGGTCGGTCACGGGCGTGACCAACCCGTGACCCGAAATCTCGGTCGATGTATTTCAATTTTTGGGCTTCCCAGGGTTCTGTCACGACCAACCGACTCCTTGGGGTCTAGCCGGAAATGGGATGTTACACAAAGAGTGATCTTGCATGCGTTTGAGTGGAGTTTTCTACAGCTTTTGTGAACTATAAGCATCATGTTTTGTAAGATCTATCCAATCTTGTATTCCTCTTCTCAAATCATGAACTAAATCTCCTAGGTTTTGTATTTTGAAAGTACTTTGTTCTATGTGATGAGATCTTTGTGTTTACTTTAATTTATGAGAAGATTAATGTGATCTCTTTATTTAGTTGATGATCTGGTGGTAGAACCTTTGGATTATTGTTTCATTTGATGCTTCATTTCGAGATTCGAGAGAGGAGAATTGTGAGTGTTTGAATGAAACATATTTTACTACGTGGCGAGATTCGAGAGAGGAGTCACGTAAATTTTTAACCAAAGTTTTCGGCTCATTTTACTGCGCTTCGAGATTCGAGAGAGGAGAGACGTAAGTGTATCATCAACTCGATATAACGGAAAGGGAGAAAGAGATTTCACCTTTCTGTTAGCAACTTTGATTTTTATTTTTAATCGTATTCTTTGTTCGCCTGAGTTAGAGATGATAAGGGAACAAGGGGTATAGTGATTTCTGATATCGAGAGATGCGGATATCTACCGTAAAATCGTTGCAGGAATGCACATCTAGATTTCTCATAAATATCTTATTTTGATCCATCATTATAGGCTTAGGAAATCAAAATACAAGACCATTTCCCCAAACTACATAAACAGTAATTTTAGAAAGTCTTAGCAATTTCACTTTAGAATTTTATTTGTTTTTAAACTCACTTAAACCAACTCACTTGGATTTAAAGAAAAGGACTAGCCAGTACTTGTGAGCCTTAGATTAATCACCTCTCTGTAGGAACGATCTTTATTCATCATTGTATAACTTGATCTGGCACGTGCACTTGCGTAGTTTACGTATACCTATTTCGAGCATATCATACCCCTTCCTCGGCCGCCCCCTTGTGGCCAAGGGATGGACGTCGGCCGCCCCCCACTCAGTCGCTGCCTCACGACCGAGGGACGGCCGCCGGCCGCCCCCCTCTTGGCCGCCGCCTTGCGGCCAAGGGGCGGTCGCAGGCCTCCCCCCTCTTGGTCACCGCCTTGTGGCCAAGGGGCAGCCCCCGGCCGCCCCTTCCTCAGCCGCCCCCTTGCGGCTGAGGGATGGCCGCCGCCTTGCAGCCAAGGGACGGCCGCCGGCCGCCCCATCTTGGCCGCCGCCTTGCAGCCAAGGAGCGCCCCCCTCTCTTGGTCATCGCCTCACTGTCAAGGGGCTGCCGAGCCGACCACCCCTCCGTGTTCACTGGCGGCAAACCTCCCCTTGCCAAACAACTTGGCGGCAAGTTCGCCAGCCGCCTGTGGAGGTTGCCCTCCACCGTCCGATCAGCGGGTGGAATCTTCAGTCGTCCGATCTGTGCGTAACCACCCACTAACCACCAAGTTAGTAGGGGTAAGATTTAATTAATAGTTTATTATTTATATAATGGTCTCCCAATAGCCGAATACGTGCATTGAGACTATACAAAAAAACATTCATGCAAGTGGTTGCGGTGTGCGGATAGCCGCGTAACCACAGTAACCACCTCCTGGAGCCTATAAAAGGAGCACTAGGGCCCCTCATTTCCTAACTTTTTCCTCCGAGTCTTCTTCTTCCTCAGGTCGAAGCTCTGCCAGTTTCCTCCTACATGCCACCTTCGAGCCACCTCCGAGCCACACCCGAACCACGAGCGGGTCAAGTCACAATAACCCGGCAAAGCCAAATCTCCCAAGATCCGAGCGGCCCCAGCAACTGCAAGACCAAGTGCGCCGCCTCTCACCCAGAATCAGCAAGTCGTTATCTGAAAACCGCCAGCGTAAGGCGCAATCTGTAACAACTCCCGACGCGACGGCCTGTCGTCTGCCACGTGCAAAGTGCTCTCTCACCCCATAATTATAACAAGAGGTGGCTTGTCACCCTCAACTTCCCAAAACAGTTGTAACCACCCGAAAATAGTGGATTTTGACCGGCACAGATTCGGTCACGTGATTTTTTACCCAATTGAGGGGGTTTTCCACGTTAAAGCTGCATGTGTACAATCAACCTACTCTTTTGGCTGTGTGCGCACTCGACCGTCCCGTGAGCTAAGGCGGTCCAAGAATTCCGTCCCGACCGGGACGTCGAGTTAGTCTGCAACATTACTATAATGGAAAAGTTATACGAGGGCTTGATTAGCACTTCGTACATGTCGATTAAAGATCAAGTAACTAATGTAGTGTATTTTTTAATTGTTTTACTCATTTAATAATCACATATCATGAGACTAATAAAATTTCTTTCCATGTGTTTCTTTTCCTAAATACATAATATTTTTTCCTTTTTAAGTGCTTCTTTTTTTTACTTCTAATGTAGTTTATGTAAAATGCATACTATAAACAACATCAAAATCGCAATCGCACCGCAATAAACTGCACTAAACCAAAATCACACCGCGTAATTTTGGTGTGGTGCAGTTTTACTCGGGCGAAAAATGTGCCCTTGTTGTGCGGTTGTGATTTGGGTCAAACCCGCACCAAACCACACCATGCACACCCCTAGCTGGTCTAATTACATCACGGTAAAACTTGTCTTTAAGTTTTAATGGTACTTTATGATCACATAAGATTTCAAACTCCCTCTCCACTTTAAGTGGCCTTGTTGGATTTTATCTATCACATCTTTGTCTACACATCTATATTTTTGAATTATCGATCTCAAATATTTAAAGCACTCATTGCGAGAAATATCTTGGTCTACTAACTTAATGGCGATGTCATTTTCCCTTCTTGTCTTACTCAATTTAAGCTTTATATACTTTGGCTCTGTTTGGGGGGACTTATTTTCACCGGTCAAGCGGTTATGACCGCATGAATCGGACCATAATTAAGGTCTGATTCATGCGGTCATAACCGCTTGACCGGTTAAAATAAGTCCTCCCAAACAGAGCCTTTGTCATTGTCCTGCTCAACCTAATTTTTTTTAAGTGTCTCGCCAAAATATAAGTTGTGTTTGCACCCCTCCCCCCCACACACATTTCTCTTTAACCAAAAAAATATCATCTACAAACAATAAACACCAAGGTCTTACCTATTGTATATGTCCGGTGAGCCCATCTAAGACAAAGGATAAAGAGATACTAGCTTAAAGCTAACATTTAATGTAAGCAAGCGGTGATAGAAAATTCTTGTGTTAATCCTCCAGATGTCCTCAGTCTCATCATTGCATTAGTATACTATAAGATCTCTATAGGAATCCTATCACAATCTTTCTGAAGATCAATAAATAGCATATACAAAACCTATTTTCCCCTGATAGTTGTCAATGTGTCTCCTCAAGTGGTGTATAGCTTTCATGGTCGACTTCCTTGGCATGAATCCAAATTATTTCTCTGAGATTCTAATCTCTCGTCTAACTCTTCTGTCTATTACTCATTCTCATAGTTTCATGGTATGATTTATTAATTTAATTTATCTGTAATTTGCACAATTTTATGTATCTCATTTGTTCTTATACAAAAGTACTAAGAAACTCTCTTTATTATTTTGTCATCATTTTTTGTCTTCAATATCTCATTGAAGAAACATGTGAACCATAAAATCTCTTCCTTTCTGGTCTGGACATTTTCATACTTTGATGGTATATTATCTTGTCCAACTGCTTTTCTATTTTTCATTTTCTTTAGAACATCATTTATCTTTGATGCTTAAATTTTACTATAAAAAGTTATATTTTCATACTCTTTTGATTTATTTAACTCATTCAAGTTTAGGTCATTATCTTTTTCTTAATTCTATATTTGATAAAAATATCTTTTTCATTGTACTTTAATAGTCAGATCATTTATCAAAATTATATTTGTTGCATCCATTATGCATTTAACTTGACTTAAATTTCTTGTCTTCCTTTTTCTAGCTCGAACAATTTTGTATATATCACGCTCTTTATCTTTGAAATCTAGTCGCTTACAAAATTCTTCATAAGCTTGATTTCTTATTTTACTTATTGCGTTTTACTTTCTTTCTTCGCGACTTTATATTTTGCAAAAAATTTATTATTCCTATAAGTGTAGAGTGCTTTATAGTTATGCCTTTTTCCCTCACTTTGTCATGCACTTTCCTTTTCCACCACCAAGATTTTTTTGTGGGGTCGCATGACCTTTTTACTCTCCATGTACATTCTTTCCACTTATCTTGAATGTGAAGATATAACTTCTTATATAATACTGAGATCAACACAAGGATCATCAACTAGTTCCATAACAGTTGTCTTGAAAGCAACATGTTTTTGCCTTCAAGTTCAACCATTGAATTTTTGGTAGCACATTTGTCCTTCTCTTGAATTTACTATATTAAATTTACACATCCAACACCACTAGCTTGTGTTGTCAAATTTTTTATGGTATGACTTTACAATCCTTAAAATAATTATACACATTTTGTGAGTCATAAAATAATTAATTTGTGACTTACTTTGTCTGCTCTTAAACATAAAAAGTGTAATATGAAAGGAGTAAGCATGAAGATAGAGACGTAATGTAAAGATATCAATACTATAAAATGAGTACGTGTTTTAAAAAAAGTTATCATATAAAGTGATTTAAAAATTAAGCCCTAGATACTAAGAAGATCATAAAGGATTAGAATTTTAATTCTTAAATCAAAAAATTTGCATTATAAGTCAAGACAAAATAATAAGAATTTTTCTTATAAACCAAGAGATTTTGTTCCTTCATAAAAGATAATAATTTTAGTTTAAAAAATTTGTCAAACATGAAAGATAAAACTATAAATAGATTAAAGCAATACGATATGAAATGATTTGCAATTCAAGTTTTAGCAATTATTATAGCATGCATGCTTAGCAATCTTGTACATTTACTCATTTATGTAGAGAGTTATGCATTTGTACTTTATGTGTCAAATTCTCATGAGTAGATTATTTATGTAAAACAATGATATGTACAAATAGCATTTTGATAAAGTATACAAGAGCAATAATAAAGACACATAAGATGTGCAATGGAATAAATACAACATCATAAAAATGCAAAGTAAAATTACTTCCACTTAGTTCAATACACAACAAGAGAGAGTACAACTACCATGGTGTTTCACGCACACAACCTCATTAAGACTTATCAGGGATCAAAGTAGTGCTTGGATGATCACATAACATTGTTTTAAATTTCATTTTTGTGATTTGGTGTACTAAAGAGAAGTAAGATTATGTGGCATTTCAGAAAATTATTTGCACAAAACACTTTACAATTCTTTCCAAGGTGCTCATCCTCACAATATTTATCATGATTATCAAAAGTAGTGATTGATTGAGTTTTTCATGTCATTTATTATTTTATTTTATTTTTGTGATCAAGGACTCTGAATTCACCTATATGCAAATAATCATTTTATTGTTCAACGACACTTCCTTAATGAGAGTGCATAAATATCCAAGGTTCTCATGAGGTAATCCAATGGTGTGTAGGTAATTTTATTTGTGCATATTAAGTAGTTATGACATTATGTAACGTCTCGATTCGTGCTAGGCCCCTTATGCATGTTTTTGGTGTCAGGAGAGCTGGTGTAGGCTCAAGGGGGTGCAGGTGATCAGGTGCGCACTTGCGGGAAATAAGGAAATAGGCTAGAAACTGGAGTTGAGCATGACACGGGTAGGGACACGGGCGTGTCCCTACCCGTGTTCAATGGTGCTGAGTGGCTATGGAGCTGGGTAATTTTGAGACAGCGTTGAGTGGTGTGTCCCGAGGAGGACATGGGTAGGGACACGGGCGCGTCCCTACCCGTGTTCAGTGGCGTTGAGTGAACAACATGGCTTTGAGTGAAATGTCTTTGAGTGTGTTGTCTCGAGCAGGACACAGGTAGAGATACGGGCGTGTCCCTACCCGTATTCCATGGTGTTAAGTGCAATGGCTTTGAGTCTGGCCCGAGAGGGACACGGGTAGGGACACATGCGTGTTCCTACCCGTGTGCCCCAAGACAAACAAGGCGAGAAGTGCCCCGAGCAGGACACGGGTGTCGACACGGCCAGTACCACGGCCGTTTCACCTAGACACGGGTACCGACACGGGCGTTTCAGTACCCGTGTAGGAGCACTAAACGGCAGTCGAGCAATTTCGCCAGAGCAGGACACGGGTAAGGACACGGTCGTGTCCCTACCCGTGTCACTTCTGTATAAAAGAAAAAAAAGGTGAAACCCTAACCTTTTCATCCTCTTTCCAAGTTCCATTTTCTGGAGGGAGAAGTTCTGAAGGGGAGTTCATGCTGGAGCTAGGTTTGGAGGAGGAGAAGCATCACCTCCGTCAAGGAAAAAGTGATGCCGCGGAGGAGGATGACACGATCCATGGTCGAGGATGGTGTTACCGCTGGAAATGAGGTGAGCTTCCTACCCCCTCCCTTGGTGCTAGATCTGTAGATATCTAGGTGAGATGTAGACTCAAGAGAGTTTAGACATGGAAGACAAAGATTTCTCTAGGAAGGGCCTTGCTAGAACATGTGTTCTAAAGACTAGACATCTTCAACCCCCCCCCCCTTCCTCAAATGATGATGGGGGTGGATCCGTGAAGAGGAATGGCCTTGAGAGGGAGAATAAGGGTGGAGGAGCTTTTGGTGGCGATTTGGGGAAAAATTGCTTGAGGAGGAAGATGAACGGATGTCGTTCATTCCACTTCAAGATGCGTGCAGAATCTGTGTTCTGCACGCAACGACCTTCTTGGTCGTTTTCGGGCAAGAAATTGTCGAATCTGGGTTTTCGACTAAACACGAAAGTCGTAGCCACTAAAATTAACTTTCCAATGGGTGGTTACACGCCTTTAGGTGAAGCTTGTAGCCACGGGAATGTCCGAATGAAGTAAGGGCTGTAAACTAAGTGCACAGAATTTGTATTCTGTACGCTGCAGTCTTTGGAGCTGATTTTGTGTAGGTTAGAGCCTGATCTGGATTGCAGGATGAACACGAAAGTTGTAGCCAATGGAAAGACATTTCCATAGAGGGGTTACTCGCACTCACTGGATTCCTGTAGCCACGGGGATCCTCGGTTAAAGTTGTTGTCCAGATTTAATTCTGCACTTAAATTCCTGGGTGATTATAACATGAACTTGAATTCGGTGGAATTAATGTTGCAATCTAATGCGAGTATTGGGTGAACTCTTTTATGATAACCACCGTAGTGTTATGAATGTTGAAGCTTGTTAATTTGAATTCGTAATATGGGTGATGATGCAAGTTTAAATCGAACGAAATGTCTTGATATAAATTGCTAGATCATTTATGCGCATTGTATATATTCTATGTGGAAATCATTTGGGGTGACATGTAGATGAATAAGTTATGGCCATATGTATGTTGAGTTGATAAAATGATGTTTAGTAGTCTAATGCTTAGAGTTTCGTCTCCCTATGGGTAGCATTGTGGAAGGTTGTAAGTGCGGCGTTGGCCGTCACTAGTCGGAATGGGTTGAGATGAATAAACTGGGCGGTTGGGCTAGTCCCTCGGTGTTTATGCCCCGAGGCGCCATCCATGCCAAGTGGATGGTTGGGCTTGACCCGCATGCTTTCTCCGAGGTTCCTTCCATGCCACGGTGTTGTGGAATTGCATGCGGTGTGTGTCGACACGCGGTGTCGTAATCCTTGGTTAAGGATAGTATGGCAGGTCTACGGGCTCGCCTATCATTCCACCGATGGGAGTTGACGGATAGACTTAGGGCGGTTGGGCTTGCCCCTCGTGCTTTCTCCGAGGTCCCTTCCGTGCTAAGTGATTGGTTGGACTTGATCCTCGTGCTTTCCCGAGGATCCATCCGTCACACCTGGCCAGTTCGGGGCTAGGATCTTGGTGTACATCTACCCAAGTGAACCCGCTGGGCCGTAGTACACATGGGCTCCGCTGTTGTGTTCTTAGCATTGATGCATATGGAGGCCTAAGTGAAGTAGTGTGGATACCCACTTAGTAGTAGAAATGTCCATTCTACTGTCACCGTCTGGCCACGACGGTTGGCGCCTGAGAGGTTAGCTACCTGCTCGAAAAGTGAGAACTACCAGTCTGTGTCGACATAGCAATTGCATGTGCGTGATCATTGGTGTGTCATTGTATTGCATATATAACATTGCAACTCATTACATACACAAGACCCTCATCGTATAAGTTTATATGGGCACTCCTATACGATGAGTTATTTATTGCTGAACGATCCTCAACTTATATGCTTGTATGAGCATCCATATAAGTTGAGTTACTCTTGTTGTAACTCTATAATCATATGTTGTGATAGATGGTAGAACTTATAGAATTTCTTATTACTCGTGTTACCACTTGCTTGTTTGTACTCCTGTTTACTATATATATATTGTACCCTGTCTATTTCTCCGCCCGGTGCCGAGGAGTCGTCGGGGGAGCGGATGTGAAGTCACTTACTCTTTATGACTAACGGTTGCTACGTCTTCCTTTTTAGGAGGAAACCCAGCACGTGGAGCAGCAGGTGATGGAGCCGGTCAGCCAGGCCAGGACGACAGTGCCTGAAGGGACGGTGTCATCGTTACCGTCTGTCACTGATGTGAGTGACGAGAGTTTTTGTTGAAGCCCTTCGGGGCAATTGTATTGTTATACTCTGATATCATAGAAGCATGTTTTAGCTTTTATTTTGTTATATTTTGGACTTATAGCTTTTGTGGATTGACTTCTTATATATTCTTTTGGTTGGGTTGACATGTTGTTTTGATATTGGTTGTAGCCGGCAGAATAGGCGACTTGGGGTACAGACTAACCCGTGTGTTGGTGCTACCCAAAGGTGACTGTTCTGGGCATAAGACCCCTCTCGTGCCGTGTCTTGTGTTCCGGGAGGGGGGTCTTACACATTCCACTACACATACATGCATAAACAAGATTATAAGAAAATGTAGAAATCAAAACATGAGAGTGCAAAAATTATTATCTAACATAACTCATCACGCATACTTTGAAACATACTAAGTAGTAATACGTAATTAACCTATATAAGATTTTCATTATACATTTAAAAAAATGTACAAATCATGAATAACCAAAACAATGTTTAAGAATATTTGAAAATAAAATCATACATTATAGTGAATCTTTAAATGTTATATTTATTCATGCTCGATTTTAGCAATTTAATTTAAGAAAAAAATATCAAAAGTGGTGCTAAAAGTATGAACAAGTTTGAATATATTTTTATTAATAGCACAAAATAAAAAATCATTGTTTTACCATTTAAAATACATTTTTCTTAATCATTTGTTGGCTAATGAATTTTGATTTTGTTTTTTAAAGTGGATGATGTGATATATTTATTAATGGTCATATTCAACACATCAAAATCAATAAAAATAAGAATATTTTTCATTAGATTTTTTCCTTTAGCGTACTGACTTTCAGTGAATAAAGGAGGAAATAAAATAGACGTGTCATCACTATTCATCGGATCTCTAAGGGTCATCATCTAATACTATAAGTTGTTTAGCCTAAGATGAGTAACTTATATCGAATACCACTTGTTGGATCTTTGGACGCTGTTAGTGGGGGTTTGAGTAAGGATTTTGCAAAACTTGTTATATACTTGAGAGTCATTACAAAATATTCAATAAAAATATTTTGAAAACTCGAAATCAAATCTTCATAAAAAATAAAACAAAATACATGATTGTATTTCAATAAGAAACTAATTACAAAACTGTAATTTCTGCATGCGAACCTTGTCGCCACTACACTAGCGAATTTCTCTATCGTCAAAAAAAAGGTCACCAAAAGAAAAGAGATTACAAGAGATAAGGGATAAAATTTTTGTAGTGAAAATGTACCTCTATGAAATCTGTAAGCGAGCGGAGAAGGAACAAGAGAGATCGGAGTTGTTGTCACATTCATGCTTCGTGAAGAATAAGCATTGATGAACTCCTCCTTCAAGTTCTCCTTTTGATCCTCAAGAGCGTTGTAGGGATCACTCTAGACATCTTAGATGGGGATCCTCAAAATTATCATTAGAGTTGCGCGCGGGAGAAAGAGTAAGTGGGTCTTTAAATAGAGTCTGGCCACTGCCACCAGCGGTTGCACAAACCGCCTCGCTGTATCCTTTAGGAAGGCTATTTCTCGCTCTTGCCTGCCTCAAAAGGAAGCTCATTTTCATAGTTTAGTCAATAATATACCACGCCATGATAGGATAATCGTGTCACAATAGGCGTAATATCGATCCCACCAGAATCTGATTCTCTGCTTCATTTGGCTCCTCAATCAGCATGTCGATTGTTGGGGTATCCCTTCAGTTACCGTCGTGCAGTAGAGTTACTTTGGTGCGCTAGCACTTTACAAAGATTGTCGCTTGTACGATTATTCTCGTATTGTATGATATTTCTACTTTTATCGCTTGTACACTGTAAACAAAAAATAAGTACGATCAAATGCATAATCAGGTTTATTATTCTCAAACCAAGTAATGTGAAACACTTGTTCCAAAACCTACTTCATTGCTTGTTTTATTTTTTTTCTTATGTACCACAATTTAAAACTTAAATTGTCTAGAAGTTTTGTTTTTCGGCCACCCACTCATTTAGTTTCTTAAAGAAATAAAATATTTATCATCTCATAATCATCGTGTCTACTACTTTCATCGTTTTTTTCATTAGCGTACTAATATTCCAAATTGCAAACCTAAGTCATTCACAAATCCTCTGATCTATTTTCCTAAGATGCCTAATATATATGATGTCCAAAAATCCCAGCAGGCCCGGGCCGAGACCAATCCCGAGCTTTTGCCTTCGGGCCCGGGCTTGGTATTAGTCGGGCACGGACCCCCTCTAATAGAGGCCCTCAAGGCCTGGCCAGGCTGGGTTGTGCCCTGGTCGGGCCCAATTTTTTAATTTCAAATAGAAATTATTTAATATATTTAAAAAATAATAGGGTGATGAAAATTGAAAAAAATTATTAATATTTATAAAATACAAATTACAAGTTTACACCAATATGACATATATTGAAAAAAAAATTCTTATCATTAAATTTTAATGATTTTTTTAACAGAATTCACTAACCTGAGAAAATACAAAATAGTCGGTCCGGCCTACCATGCGTTTAATCGTGTCCTAAGTTTTATTGTGTCTAGGTCTTCTTTTACGTCTAAGGAGCTATCTTCAATCGATGAAATTTGTTGCTTCCTTTTCATATATGTAGTCATTATAGCATATGCAAATTTCTAGCAATTCTTCGGCGAAGCGACTCCTCCGCTCATTAAAAACCCTGTCACTAAATAAAAAACATACTTTAAAGCTACCGTACTTGTTTGAATTGTTAGTTAATCATTGGTCATATATGTCACAATATTATATGTATTAACCTTACATCTTAGCTATTTAAAAAGTCAAAATTTCTCATTTTGTCCTTACTCATAAAATCTCAGAATTATGTTTTAGTATATAATTCTAATTCATTTAAATTACTAGATGTACATGTTTTTTCCTAGATACTAATTTTATAATTTTATTTTTAAAACTATCTTTTATTATAGGTTGAGATTTTTTTTCTCAGGACCGCTAGATGTATACGTGATCATAATAATTATAAAATTCAAAAAAAATGAAATGAAATTTTGAAATACTAATGTTATCAAAATACATGAATGTTATATTTAAGCATAAATTATTATTTATTTCTTCTATAAGATTTTTTACACAGTCTATGCCGAATAAATGATTCAAAGTGACGGCGCATGAAAACTAGATTGATATTTCTCTTTAATATTTTAAATTTTTTGTTTCCATAATTTCAATTAAATGACATCATTATTCGTGTTGCTTATAATAGTTATATTTTTGTGTGATAATTATAAATTTTCAATTACTGAAGGACAAGTTGGATAATAAACACTAGATAAAAAGTTGTCGATCGGTAAAAAAATTCTAATAAATTTATATAATTTTCTAGTACGTCCCAATTCGAATCTCGCAAATCATGAATTTCTAGCATTGTATAATATTTGTAAGGAGTGTTTTTGTCACAACGCTCTTTTTTGTATTTTATATGTTAAATTTCATCTTATATATGCATATCAAATTGAGGTTTCAATTTTTTTCTTGCACGATTATAATTTTTTTATTTTGTCTTCAATGCCTAGAACTATAAATATGTTGAAACATAACTCATTTTTTATTAATATAAGATTCCAAATAAGATAAATTATTCTGTATGACTAAATTTAAAATATGACAGATGTGGGATGCATCGAGTATGAAAAAAATGCTCCATTTACCATTGGCTTCAAATCGTGTTTTAACCACTCAATTGCAATGGTATTATTACTATCGTTATCGAACGAAATACTCATAATTTTTTCTTTAATTTTCGTTTCTTCCATGCATTTTATAATTATTTAATAGATGGCTTAACCTATGTGAGAGACTTCAAAGCTTTCAAACATATTATATGTTTGTTTAGATCTCATGAAACAGGATCGATTTAATGACAAAATATAAAAATATATGATAATCCTTATTTTATGCTACCAATCCAAACGTTACTTGTCAAAAATACACGACCTTTGAAATTTTCAAATTTATTTATAAAAGATTGTTTTGATTTTACATAAGATTTTTATTTGTCACGTCTAAGATAAGATCTATTAACTTGCTTACATTTTGATTGAAGCATGTTGTGTATGTATGCGGTCTTATCTTCGTTATCGTAGTGACTAAAATTAGTGCAATCCATATCTGAAGATGTTCTCTGTATGCAGTTCCAATTGGAGCAGTTGATTGTACGTCCAAATTTGGTCGGCTTTAGGTATTTTTTTCCTGATTGTATTCGGGAGCTTGTTTCAAAATGCAAGACTTGGTGTGTCTTGCTAGTGTCAAGTTGTCGCTGAGTGCACTGACGGATCCAGAAAATTGATAATGAGGGCACAAAATTTTTTTATAATGAAATAACAAGTCAATATTAAAATCATTGATATTGCAAAGTCATACACAATTACATAACACTGAAAATACAAAACACATGAGTAAAATATTACAATTGTCCATGACAAATGCTCATTTTTTTGAAAACGCCAAAACGGTCATTTATATCATCAGTTTTTTAAAAAGGTCGTTAATAAGAACAATTGTGCAGCTCGAAGCTTTTATCTCAAAATCATGTTTGTAATTTTACAAATAGGAAATTATAATGATGCATTTAATTAAATGAGAAAGAAGGAGAGATTTACCTATAGCTAATTGGAGGACGAAACCTAAAAAGAATTAGGAAGAGATTGAGGAGAAGAAGATCAGGGATAATAAAGATTGGGGAAGAAGATCAGGGATAATAAAGATTGGGGAAGAAGATCAGAGTCAAGAGATGAAAGATCATCGTCTGTCGAATCGAGCTAACTGGAACAAATCAACCAGAGAAACCGTGGGGGCCTAGGTTGGAGGAGAAAACACAGAGGCTAGCCACTGAAGCCTGGACAGGTGGATGAGAATCCCGAAGGCAAAGTTCTGAACCATAAAGGAAAACCTGGAGACCGCTAGACGAGAAAACTTACTAAAGGCCCGCGACTGGAGGAAAAAACTTGTAGACAGCCTGCGGCTGGAGGAAAAAACTTACTGACGGCCCGCGGCTGGAGGAGAAATCCTTAGAAAATGAGTGATGCCATGAAGAGAAAACGAGGAGTGGCTCTAGTCTGTGGTCTGCTGGTCCAAGTCAGGCACGAGATATGGATATCTTTTTGTAAAATAGTTTGTGATTAACCTACTTTAGGTGTGCGGATATCAAAAAAAGTACCCTTTTAGAAAATTTCAAAAAAAGTGGGGTCAGTGTCTCATGGGCCCCCTCTCGGTCCACCCATGGCTAAGGGTCAGCAACTTCGAACATAATTTTCATTTTGTCTTATGTTTGGCACAGACTCCTACTTTATCGAAATGCTCTCACACTGGAGTAGTACGTTTGTGCTCCATCACTTCATGTGCAACAAATGTAAATGACGATGTCATATTTGACGATGGCTCTCATGCTTGGGGGAGAGTGTGTGGGAGAGAGAGTGGTAGAGATTGTGTGTGAGAGAGATAGAGAATAAGAATATGAGGGAGAGAGGGAAGAGAGAGGGGCTGATTGGGGGTATTTATAATTTTTTTTTAAATAATTAATTAATTTTTGACTGAGGGCCTAGGCTCGCATCTTAGGGTCTAGGCTACCATCGGCAGCCTGCTGCATGGCAGTGCTCTTAGAGCTATTAGAACAATGACTCCGACTCTAAGAGTCGTTGATCCAATTGCTCTAAGAGCTGTAGGCAATAAGGGGCAGGCTTTGCCCGACCCAACTCGGACACCGGGACGTGCAATTTCCCTATATAGGGCCCTTGTTCAGTGCAGAGCTCAGGACTGGCCAGCCTTAGACCGACCTAATTGGGTTTTGCCAGGCCAGGCCTGGGTAGGCACCCTGGGTCAGGTTTTTTTGAACACGCCTACTAATATGTGAGGGCACTTGCATATTTAACACTACTCTCAAGTCCTTTAAGAGCCATCGGAAGAAAAACACTTTTTGTCCTTGTAACAACTGCTCTTATAGACTTTGGAACAATGACTCTATCAGTTATTGATCAGACGGCTCTAAGAGCTATTAGGACATAATGGATGGCGGGCTTTACGAGGGCCCAGGCTGTAAAATTGGGTTTTGCCAGGCCCAACCCGACTTAGGTACTGGCTCGGACAATTGCCTTATATGGGTCTCCTATTGGGTCCCCAGAGCCCATCCCAGGATAGGGACCGGGCTAGACCAGGGCCATGCTTTTGGTGAGCCAGGATCAGGTTGGGCCCCCGGGCCTAGTTTTTATGATCACACTATTATGTGAGGGATATTTCATATTTAACACTACACCAAAATCTTTTTAGAGGTGCAGTGGTCCTTGCCAAGATGCGACATTTGAATGATACAATGAGTATATTATAAGGGAATTCATGATCCAACCCATCACCGCTTTATTTTGGGTATTCTTGTCCCCCCGTAGCGTTGGCGTTACTTTTTTTAAAAAATTGATTTTAGGCCGCCGCTGTCGAAGGAGTCGGAGGCGTCCTACGCGAACCCCACCAATGGGGTTGTCGGACGCTAGTGATGCGGCGGGGGTAATCTGGAGGCGTTCTGATATGACCACTACCGGTGGTGGCCTTGACCGTTACCGTTTGGCATTGGTCTAAAAAAGATTGAAGTCACCTTTGTCGGCATAGCCGACGGCGGATTGAGCAAACCACACCGACGGGGTCGTTGAATGTCGGCGACCCCAGGGGGGAGGATGGAGGCAGTTCGGTAGGGACACCGTTGGTGGTGGCCCTGGTCATGACTGCCTGTCGCTGGTCTTTTAAAAAAATGATTGACGTCACCGCCTCCAGCGGCGGCTTGAGCGAACCACACCCACGAGATGGTTAGACGCAAGCGACCCCTGTAGGGTAGGCTAGAGGCAGTCCAACAGGGCCAGCGCCTCCGTCCTACCCCCACCGGGGACCCCGACATCCGATTACCGCATCAGTGGGGTCTGTTCAGGCCCCGGTTGGTTCTGCCTGTGGCAGTGGGCTCCACCATCGAGTGGATTAAAACTGAAATAAAAAATAAATAAAAAAATAAAATAAAATAAACAAATAAACAAATAAATAAGGCACATTAAGATAAAATTCTCCAAGATACGAGCAACTTTGCACAGGCTACGCCCATGCTCGATACTCTTGGGCGGCCTACGGGCGCCTCCGCTTAGCCACATTATTTTGTGTACCCCTATTATTTTAATACGCTCATGCTCAATGCACTCAAGCATCCTTTGACCGCCTCCGCACGGGCTTTGGTCATAATTGATGCACCAGACTTTGGCCACATAGAAGCGGGCTTTGCCCGCTTCCACGCAAGCCACCGGGCCGAGTGTCATCGCACCCGCCACCCGCGGCCCCTTGGAGCACTATGGTTGTTGTTTGATTTTGTATGCGCGCTCCTGGGGGGCACGAGTGGCGGGTGTGGTGCCACTCGCGCCAGTGGATTGTGTGGAAACGAGCGAAGTTCGCTTCTATGCGGTCGAAGGCTGCCCGAAGCATCAAACACATGCAAAGCTCGTGCGGAGGCGGGCAAAGCACGTGTGGAGACGGTCGAAGGCCACCGGAGAGCATCGAGCTGTAACACCTCTACCCGTGAAGAAGAATATAATAGAGGGTCCGGATGGGGCCCCACACCATATTCCACAAACAGGCGGAGACGCTACGAAATAATATCAAAACACCAACGCATCCTAACACAGAGCATTCTAACGGAAGCTTCACGGTTGAAAACTTGAACTCAAGTACAACAAGAACTGTCCACTAAAAACATAGGAATGTATACAACCAAAGTGTCTGGCCTTAAGGCCTTACAAATTTCTCTTAACAAGGTGTGGTTTACAGACATCGGCACGCAGGCCGGCCACAAATGAACAAGAAGAAACAAAACAAAGCCTTCGAGGGCAGCAACGCAGCTTGGGCTTCAGCCCGCTAAGTCCCGCTCGGACCAGCACCTCCAACACCTGTAAGAAGCAATCCACCAAGCGGTCGCAAACAGGGCAACGGTCAGCATTCAGCTGACAAATTATAACGACCCTGCCCCTGGCACGGGGCAGCGGAATTCCAGCCCTGCATAGCATTTTCCAATATGATATATATATAGCAAACCACGCAAGACGTGCACGACCGCACAGTCAATACATATCACAAACGTCGGCACGATGGCCCGACGCTCCGTGCACTCAGGGCACATTCGGGTGTACCGAAAACACCGGATCCCACCAATGAGCATTCTAGTCATGATCGGCACGCAAGCCGTCGACTCTCGCTATGTGATCCTAACAGGGCCTTAAGCACCCAAGGTTAGACAACCATAACGCGGGTACAGATCCGCCTATCCCGTTGCTCACATCGTCAGACGCAAGGCTGGCCTGACGCGGGTAGAGCTTCACCTTTCCCGTCCACCACAAGAGTTGAACTCAACTCGCACAATTTCCTAGACTTCCTCCAGTACTTCCTGCTGCACCAAGCAACAGGTATGCACCACAGATTGCACACAAACAATCAAATTCTCGGAGATTCCTCCGAATGCAAACAAGCATCACCAATCCAGACCAGCACGTCCAGATGGGCTTCACACAGCATGCCTAGATCCGTACTCCAATTCCGGACTCTAACAAAGGGGACTTCACATATCTACCCCAAGGGACATCACAACCCACCGCACACTCGCGGGGACGGATTTTCCCTATGCAAATGCAGGAAAGAAGGACTTCATATGTCCAAGACGGAAATCGTTACCCTTGGAATTCGCCTCGGAGCCATGGAGAAAATTGAGACGGATGAAAGCCTTCGTAGCAGCCTTGCCTTCATAAATCCGAACTCGGCTCGCGATTTGGACCACCGCAGCACCACCGGCGGCCGGATTCCTCTTCTTCTTCCTTGCCTTGCTCTCCCCTCTCTCTTAACTTTAGAAAGAGAAAGATGAAACTCAAATGAGCTTTCTCCTCTTCAATCCCGACCTTATAAACCCAGGGAAGAGCCCATACCATTGGATCTTGGTCAAAGAAAATGAACGGCTCTGATCAGCCCTGAATTTGATTTCCTGGGCCGAACACGGGTAGTGACACGCCCGTGTCACAGGCCGTGTTCCTGAAGCGGTGCACAACCGACTTAAGCCAAACTAGAACACGGGTGTCGACACGCCCGGGACACGCCCGTGTCGACACCTGACACGCCCGTGTCGAGGGGCGTGTTCCCCCATCGATACGGAAATCAGCATTTTCCCCCGAGACCACACGGGCACTGGACACGCCCGTGTGACAATTTGACACGCCCGTGTCACGATCGACACGGCTGGGCCTCCACGCCGTGTCCTTCTCGGGACAAACTGGCTAATTTTTGGGCATGACACGCCCTGGGACACGCCCGTGTCCCAGGCCGTGTCGATGTGTCGATACTCAACGATCGTCGACTCAACGATCGTCGACAATGAAGAACACGCCCTGGGACACGCCCGTGTCCCAGGCCGTGTACCCCAGACACGCCCTGGGACACGCCCGTGTCCCAGGCCGTGTCAGCCAGCCTGAACCTCAATTTGACCTGTTGAGATTTCTGGGGTGTTACACGAGCAAAGACGTAACCATATATATATATATATATGATAATTTGTATATGAAGACTATAATTTTAATTTGGTTGAAATAATGACAACATAGAAAAAATAAATGATTATCCCAAAGGCCCGGTGAAAATTTTTGATGCGTCTAACGCACAGAAAATCGATGCGTGCATAAATAGATTGGGTCCCACCTTCTCTCATTCTTTTTCTTTCTTTTTTCCCCCTTTCCACCGGGATACTGTCGCGCCAACTGAAAAAAATGCAAAACAAGTGCCCGGGAAGACCGCCATTCCCCAACTTCCACAATTTTTCAACGCTATTGTCCAGCTATAGGTGTTCTCCCTCCCTCATAGCCAAGCTGCAGGTGTTTCGTAGTTGTTCGCCCCCGCCATTGCCAAGCTAAGAAGCTCCACACCCTAGCATGTTTGTCTATCAACCGAACACGTCGAGGGACGGAAACAACAAGGAATCTGACTGTAAATGCTTCCACCTCTCCGACCTCTTAATCCACAACTCCTTAAAGCTTAGGTTAAAGAGAACGTAACTCTATTATTATTTTTATTTCTAAGTTCATCATGGTTCTGAATTGTTTTTGAAATGACAAATAGTGGAGAAGATTTCAACATGGCTACCTCAAACCTACAAGCTACTGACAAAACAGTAAGAAGTATTATAAATTATATGAATTCAGTAACTACATATGATTTTATAGCGCATTTTTCTAACTGTAAGATTTGCCAAAATTTATGACTGGATTTAATAGCAGAAATTTTTATAACTGTAAGAATTACATAAATTTATGATTGGATTGTATAGCATATTTTTCTAACTATATTAATTAATTAAATTTACGATTAAATCTTATGATACATTTTTCTACCAGTATGAATAAACTAAATTTATGACTGATTTTATAGCACATTTTTCTAACTGTATGAATGAATAAAATTTACGACTGTATTATTAACCATAAAATTTCAACTGTATACAATTAGAAAATTTCAGAATGTATTATTGCTCCTTACTCTAAACTGATTTTTTTTGTTCTCACAGGTCAAGATAGAACTTGTTGTATTTCTCATTGTCCATTCAGATGAAGAGTGTTGGGTATTGTATCCAGAATAATCCTGATTTGAAGAAGGTTCCCCTTAAGCTAAGATGAATTGAGATTGTATTTGATGCTCTGTTTTAGTTATGTGCTTGTAAAACTGTATTGATAAGTACAACCCAATGTCAGGTTATAATGGGTCATGAACACAGGACTATACAATGTAATCCTCTACTGGGGTGTACTTTTATCTCAAGTGCATTAGAAGAATCAAGGAAGGGCAAGGACTTGGAATCAGAAGAACAGAATTTTACCCAAGTAAAATTCCTCGAGTACGTATTGTAAGGGATATTAGTTGAATTCGTCAAGTATACACATAGATACTCGTCGAATTCGTCGTGTATACCTACTGGCACTCGTCGAATTCGTCGTATTTACGTCGGGTAAAATCTCTGAGACTTGGAAAATCAGTCAAGTAAAAATCGTCGAGTATCATCAAGTATACTCGTTGAATTCGTCGAGTGTATCTCTCAATACCAGTCGAATTCGTCGAATATACATGTCGATACACGCCAAATTCGTCGAATATACATGTCGATACACGCCAAATTCGTCGAGATTCATTGGGTATACCTTTGAGTTTCTGAATTTACTTCTCTAGAATTTTCTAAGTCAGATTCGTCGAATATAGCTTAGCTCATGTGTCAAATGCATCGAGTGTATCAGCCAATACTTATTGAATTCGTCGAGTATGTCAGCTGATACTCGTCGAATTCGTCGAGTTTGTCTTTGCTAAGGTTTGAGTTATAGTTTTGACTAAAATGAATTTCTCCAAGTGTTTTTCGTCGAAATTCATTATTGTTCGACAAGTATACTCGGCTATACTCGACGATACTCGACGAATTATACTTAGGGTTATTTTCTTCCTAATTTCAAATTTCCTGTTCGTTCTTCCTTATCGCCATGTATAGTAACTCGCGACCTTCCCGGTATGGAATAACTTTTCTAGCCGTTGCAAAGGAGGATTCCTATATATTTAGGATAGATATTTCATCAACCCTAATCGTGCTCAGATCAAGAAATCTTTCGATCAAAAAGTTCTCGTAGGCTCCCGTACGTCATTCGCGAATCCCGTTCGGCCGACGACTGTGCTACACGATTTGATCATCTTCAACCTAATTGACTAGATCATTGTTCTCTAAAGATTCTGATTCTCTCAGATCTAGTCAATTCGTGATCAAAGTCTTCAAAGCATTCAAATTCTTTGTGTTCTCCAAGACATTCAAGATCAACATTTTCGAAGAATGACGGATTGAAGACTTAGATCTAAATAGGATTATTTGTAATATTTTTCTTGTGTAAATCCTTTTACTCTTGTAGGAGGTTTTTCCCTTCAGGTAGTAGATTCGTGTTTGGATCGAGTTGTAGATCCGTGTTTGGATCGAGTCGTAGGAGAGATTGTTCTCTGAGTGCTAGGAGTGTTGTCTCCGAGTTGTAGGAGTTGAGGCTCCGAGGTGTAAGATTTGTTTAAATCCAAGATAAAGGGGAAGTAGTGGAATCTAGCCCTTCATGGTAGATAGGAGAGGCGGGACAGTGGGCATACCCAACTCGGGGAACCACTATAAATCTCTATGATCTATGTGCTTATTTTTTCAGTTTTTTTTATTCCGCGAAAAGACACAGACCTCACCTATTCACTCTCCCTCTAGGTGATTTAGGTCGACACTAAATACTTTCAATTGGTATCAGAAGAGGTTGTTCGACATAAGTTTAACACCTTGAACAAGATCTCCTATTTAGTGTCAAGAGATTCCGCTCAGTTGCAATGGACAAAACAAGGATATGTCTTCTATGAAGTTACCTGTGTACACAAAAGAGACCTTTCCTATGTGTAAAGAAAGAGTCAAATTCTTCATGGAAGCAGCAAATCCCAGGATATTTCAAATTATTGAAGAATGGACTCATATTCCTACTCAGCTGTCTGCCCTGAATCCGATTGTCATGATCCTTAAGAAGATGATGGATCTGACTAAGGATAAAATTACCTTGGTCTTTTTGGATAAGAAGGAGAAGAATATTATAGCCAGTATAGTGGGAGATTCAATTATTCAAAACATATTCCACTGCAAATCTACCAAGGAGATGTGAGACTGTCCAGTTGTGCTTATGGAAGGAACCGAAGAAGTTAAAGACGATCATAGATCTTTGCTGAATCAAGAATACAAAGCTTTCAAGTAGGGTGCAAATGACACTATTGCTGACAGCTTTGAGAAATTCTTCAAGATTGTTAACGGGCTCAGAAACTACGACCACACCTTCACTAATGGTTAAGTAAATGACAAATTCCTCAAATCTTTGATAAAGGACTGAGACACAAAAGTTGTAGCCATTTGGGAATTCGGGAAGTAGATTGATCCCCAGAATCTCTTCAGAAAGCTGCTCTCCTATGAACTTCAAATGAACACTAGAAAGAAAGAGGATCAAAGCAATAAAATTTCAAGCAGAGAGAAATCAGTTGCCCTGAAAGCTGAGGGTTTGAGAAAATCTAAAGCCATGTCACCAGTAAGGACACGAGCTCTAGATACTCCAGAAGACTCTGAGCCAAGCACTTCTAGCTCTAAGTTATCTGATGGAGAGTTCTCACTCATCTCCAAGTAGTTCAAAATATTGCTCAGTAAGAGGAGGCAAATGAAAAATTAGTCATCCTCCTCTGATTTCAGAAGATCACACTGTGATGGTGATCGCTCCAAGAAAAGCTGCAACCAAGAGGATAGGTATAAATCTAAACCAAATAAACATTCTTCCTCTAACGTTGTATGTTATTGTTGCAATAAGTCGGGACACATGATTGCGGAGTGCCCTTACCATAAGAAGTAAGGTTCCAAGAATGAAGAGAAGAGATCCTTCAAAAATAAGATAAGAGTTTAGTCGCAAAGAAGTCCAAGACTCTCAGCGACAGTGACTCAAGTGAGTCAAGCTTAAAAAATGAAGAAGCTTACTTTGGATTCATGGCCCAATCAGAATATGAGGTGGGTGACTCCCAATTCTATGGGAAGGTAAAATCTCACGCAATCCTCTCTAAGTCAGAAACTTCCACTAATGGTCATGAAGACTACTCTTCTAATGAAGATGAATCTGACTTGATGGCTCAGCATCAAGAACTCTTGAAAGCTTTTGACAAATGCCGCAAGGCAGTCAAAAAGCAATTAAAGGAAATTGCTTCTCTCAAGGCAGTGGAATCAAGCTTGAGGGAGGACATTGCTGAATTAACACCTCTCAGAAATGAAGTTCACTCTTTGAGAGAGGAATTGAAATGCTCGGCTGAATCATTAAGTCAGAAAGAGAAATACTTAGATGAGCTAAAGAAAAGCTCTTGGTAGAAAGGAAGCTGGTTGAAATCTACTCAAAACCAAAGACCATTCTTCCCCTCATTAAAGAGTTTTCTGCTCCTAAGAAGGGTAGTGGTCTTGGCCACGTTGCTGGAAAAGGTATGGCTGCTAAGAAAGCCAGTACCAAAGACAAAGGGAAGGCACCACAAGGTCAACTCTCGTTTAAGAAGGTAATCTTCCCGATGAATAAATTTGACCTTGAGTCATCCTTTGGTCACTTTATTAGGCCTACTTATATGGAGCCTAAAATGCATTTTCAAGGATGGACCCATCCTAGAGACTTTGGTGCTAGTGTTTTCAAAGCACCTTATGAAGTGATTACTCTTAAAAACAATGGTCCTTATGTTCATAGACCAAATGATAAGAAGGCTCCAAAAGCCAATAATATTGTTCCCAAGGCTATGTAAATGGTGAAGCCTTATGTGTGCTGCAACTACAAGGCTTCCACATCCAAGTTTGTGGCCCCTACTAGACCTCTGATACAAAAGGTAAAATATGAGTACAAGAGAAGGTACAACAGGTTGGAACATTGGTGTTGCAGGAAGATTGGTCACTTCATCGTAGACTGCTGGTTTCATCCAGTAAAGATTGAAACTCCACGAGTTAACAGTGCGAGGCCGACCACTCGCAACATTAATGTTCCAAGTGGTGTTAAACTAACAAGGAACCAAGGACCCAAGTCTGTTTAGGTTCTTAAGGTAAAATGATCTATGTTTGCGGGTATGTCCAAAGGCCAACAAAACTCCAATATGCTATTTGGACAGTGGATTCTCTCAGCATATGACCGGGATTAGAAGCCTACTATGAGAATTTACCCCAGTTGAAGACGAACCAAAATTTATCTTTGGAGGGTCTGATTGGGGAATTACAAAAGTCTATGGTATGATTTCCAACGGCATAATATTTTTCACAGACGTGGCTTATGTTGAAGGACTATACCATAATCTGATAAGCATAAGTAAATTATGTGACAAAAGCTATATCGTTGAGTTCTACAAGGACAAGTGCCTGATAAAATCATCTGTTAATTTGGAGACAATCTTAACAGACACTCGGAGTAGAAATTACTTCTATTTAAATTTTCTATGTTCAGACAATTCTACACCAGTGTGTTTTTTAGCAAAAGATAGTGTGTCTCTTTATAACCAATGACACAAGAGATTGGTACATATTAATTTCAAAACTATAAATATGTTATTTTCTCACAACTTAGTGCGTGATGCCCCCAACATTAAGTGCCTTAAAGAGAGTCCATGTCACACATGCCAGATGGGTAAGAAGACAAGGGCTACCTTTAAGGGTATTTCTGAAAATATTCCTTTAGAAGTTTACAACTACTTCATATGGACTTATTCGGTCCTATGCCAATTCATAGTTTAGGAGGTAAAGTTTATACGTTGGTTATTGTTGATGACTACTCCCATTTTACTTGGGTGTTCTTTATAAAACACAAGTCTAACAACTACAAAGCTTTCATGAATTTTGTTAGGCAAATTTAGAACGAATTAAATTGCTTTGTGGTCTAAATCAGAAGTAATCACGGAACAAAATTTGAGACTGGTGCCATGATAAAATTCTATGGGAGTCAAGGTATCTTTCATAAGTTTTCCTCTCCGCATACTCCGCAACAAAATGGAGTTGCTGAGAGATGGAATATAACCCTCATTGAAGCATATACAACTATGTTGAATGACATTTCACTACTAGAGTACTTCTTGGCTAAAGCAATCAACACAGCTTGTTACGTGCAAAACCGAGCTTTAATCAACAAGAGCCATCATAAAACTCCCGATGAACTGTTGAAGGCTAGAAAACTGACTGTGTTCGACTTAAGGATCTTTTGCAGTAATTGCTTCGTACTTAACAATGGGAAGTATTACCGTACGAAGTTTAGTGACAAATGTTTTGAAGTTATTTTTGTAGGGTATAGTAGCCATAGTAAGGCATATAAAATTTTAAATAAGAAAAATCTTGTGGTATAAGAGTCTATAAATGTTATATGTGATGAGATAATCATGCTCCATAGCAGCTCGTCTAGTGTTGTTGGTGTAAATGCAAGTTTTAGGTTAAGGGATCTAAGCTTGGAAGAAGCGATCAAGGGAGATGCTCCAAGCTCAGTCTTGGTTGTCGATCAAAGTATGGTGGATGAAGAACGACTAGATGAAGAACTAACTCAATCTGCAGGAGATGCAATGGACATGGCAGAACCTGCTGGTGGGAGAGGAAGAAATCTAGCATTCAGACACCTAAGAGATCACCCAGCCGACCTAATCATTGGAGAGTCAGGCGACGATGTTCGAACCAGAAGAGGTACGACTAACAAGATACTACATCTTAGTTTTTTGTTTCAGGTTGAGCCAAAAAAGTTTGAAGAAGCAAACAAGGACGCATCTTGGAAAATGAAAATATAAGAGGAGATCAACCAGTTTGAAAGATGCAAAGTCTGGGAGTTGGTGGCCAGGCCCAACAGGCAGAACATGATCGATACAAAATGGGTATTTAGAAACAAGCAGGACGAGAATTGAGTGATTATAAAGAACAAAGCCATGCTTGTAGCTCAAGGATTCAGACAAGAAGAAGGGATCAACTTCAATTAGACCTTTGCTCTAGTGGCCAGAATCATAGAGATCAGGTTATTTCTGGCGTATGCTGCTCACAAAGGCTTCAAAGTCTATCAAATGGACGTAAAGTCAGCATTTCTCAACGGAGATCTGAAAGAGGAAGTATACGTAGCACAACCCCCAGGTTTTGTCAACTCCACTTTCCATGATTATGTTTACTTTCTGAACAAAGCTCTTTATGGCTTAAAGCAAGCTCCCCGAGCTTGGTACAAGACGCTATCTAGCTTTCTTCTTGAAAATAAGTTCACAAGAGAAAAGATAGATAAGACATTATTTCTTAGGGAAGTAAAAGATGAGATTTTGCTAGTGCGAATCTATGTCGACGATATTATCTTTGACTCTACGGAAGACAACCTTTGCAATAAGTTTTATAAACTTATGCAAGGGAAGTTTGAAATGAGCAGTATGGGAGAGCTGAAGTATTTCTTAGGACTTCAGGTGAAACAATCTGAAGATGGAATTTTCTTCTCTCAGACATAGTTCACCAAAGGGTTACTTAAGAAATTCGGAATGGAGAACGCAACCTTAATGAGGACTCCAATGGGTTCAACTACATCTCAGGACAAGGATGAGAAATGGAAACCTTTTGATGAAACCAAATACAGAAGCATAATTTGATCTTTTCTCTATCTTACTACCAGTAGACCCGAGATAATGTTCTCAACATTTGTGTGCGTCAGATTTCAAGTGAACTCAAAGGAATCTCATTACGTCGCTGCAAAGAGAATTTTAAAATACCTTAAGGGTACACAAAATCTTGGCTTATGTTACCCAAGAAGTAATGATGCAAAGCTAATTGGTTTTTCAGATGCAGAATTTGCAGGTAGCAGGGATGACAGGAAAAGCACTTTCGGGACGTGCCAATTCCACAGAAGAAGGCTTATCTCATGGAGCAGCAAGAAGCAAAATTGTGTGGCAACCTCCACTACCGAGTCAGAGTACATCTATGTTGGTAGCTATTGCGCACAGCTTCTTTGGATCAGGAATCAACTCGACGATTATAACCTGAAATTCAAGAAGATTCTGATGTTTTGTGACTCCTCCAGTGCAATAGCGATTGCAAACAATCTAGTCTCTCACAGCTGGACAAAACACATCGAAGTAAGATATCACTTCATCCGGGAGTATGTAGAGAAGAAGGACATAGCTCTCAGCTATGTATCGACGGATAAGCAAGTCGCAGATATATTCACGAAGCCACTAGACGAGGCTAAGTTCTCGTTTTTCAAAATAGAACTGGACATGCTAAACAAGGACTCGTGAAGATGGCTAAGAAGACAGGAATTCACCCAGGAAGTACTTCAATAAGCAGAGAAATTTGTCCAAGGAAAATTCTTCGGATATCATTCATCGGACCACGACGATTCATCGAAATGCTGCTAGTATTCACGAAACTCGCTGAATTGGACTTAGGTTAACTTTATTTTTCTCTTTTTATTGGATCCGAAGAGACGTGATTTTCAGGTACGCGTGTTTTCCTCTTAAAACTTTAAAAGTATATATATATAAAAGATTGTTGGGGCAAACAGTATCTATTTTGTCAAAAGAAGCATCCCGTCTCCGCCGACTCTTTCCCGATCATTTGTTTGTCGCGAACAGCTCTTCATCTCTCACCGTTGATTTGTCTTTGCACGAGCCATTCTAACAAGTTTGACAATTACAGCAGAGATTCCAGTCATCCAAAGATCTTCTCTTACTGTTCAATTTTAGTTTCGGTTTCAACAGTTCATCTAGAGCCGATTTCACTTCTCTGTTCTCCATGACTCCTCGAAGCACAAGTGGCTTGCTAGGTGGTGGATATCTTGTTCGTACAGGGTTTGCTTCAGCTTTAGATGAATTCAGAAATGTCATACAAATGTTGGAAATAGTCAGCCTCTCCTTTGTTCTCGAAAACCGTTGCAAAGTGCTGGACAAAGATGTTCTTGAATCCTTTCAAAATGCAAAGCTTCGTCGTGAAGATACAGTGATCAAGAGAAGAGTTTGTCAGATCAAAGTTAAAGTGAAGGCTTCTCTCCTCACTCGGCTATTGTGGCTTCCAGCTTGTGAAGAGGCCGATAACCTCAAAGAGGATGAATTTACAAGAGCTATGTTGTTCTATGGACTACGCAGATGTACCAAGGCTGTTAAGAGAAATGGCATGAATGTGGAAGGCAAGATGCTATCAAACATCATTGTAAAAGTACTATTATGCAAGAATGGATCCCATGACTACCTCCCATCAAAAATGTTCAAGATTCTTGTGGAAATCATCTGCCAGAAGAAAATGGATTGGGGTGCTGTGTTGTTTGCTAAGATCAAAGATAGTCTTTGCGCTCCCAACTTTGGATGAATTCTAAGTTTGTATTTGAATCAGATGGACAGAGACACATTTGACAAGTCTAAAGGTATCCCTATCCACCACCTAAATAAAAATTACTCATCCATCTTCTCGAGGTGGGATATGATAATTCAATGTCTAGGGGGATACAGAGACCCGCCTGAGGTAGAGAAAGAGGAAGTACCTAAGGAAAGGATTCCTACTTCCACCCCTAATGAGTTTCATGATAGACTGAGTGCAGGAATTGAGGGGGAGCCTACTGAGACACAAGTGGCCATTGAGATAGTGCCTTGAGTGTTCCTACAGCTGTAGAGACAGATGCACTAGTTAGTTCTGAACCAGAGACACCAGCTCCAGCTACAGAGGTTTCAATTTCAGTTCCAGATACTGCAGTCATAGTTACAAAGACAGTTGATCTTATTATAGAGGTTGCATAGATTACTCGTACTGTTGTTGCTGAGGTAGTGCCTGATGAGGCTGAGAATGAGATAGTAGCTGACGATGTTATGCTTGCTACTAATCTAGAGGATGTTCCTACTGCTGCTGATGTTTTTGATATTGTTGCTGATGTTGCTGATACTGAGCTCGATGTTGTTGACTACGTTATTGCTGGTGAGGATGAGCTTGCTACTGCTGATAGTATAAATGATTCTACTGCACTTGCTATCCCATAGAATCTGCTTGCAACTCTCCTCGATGTTGTACCTGTAAGGACTGAGGGGGAGCAGACTCACCCCTTGGTCTCGATGTAGACTCAACTTGATAGGTTTGTTAGAAAGCTACAGATAAGAATGGCTAACCTTCCTGATGAAACTCTAGTGGAGGAGGTAGAGATTATTGATCTGTCATATGAGGAAGGAGATGCAGAGGTGCATCCTCCTATCCTAGAGGCTCCTGCTCTTGAGTTGCTTTTTAAAGCTCGTGTCACTCCTACGAAAGAGTCTTCTAGTGACTCTGAGGGAATTGAAGACCCCCTCCCATCCCAACATTCCAGCTGCAGACATACCTTCTATCAGTACAAATGTATCTATTTTGAAATCCATCGAAGCCATGATGGCCCGACAACAAGCAAGGGTTGATCGCTCTTTGAATA
Source organism: Platanthera zijinensis (assembly GCA_039513925.1). Taxonomy (NCBI): domain Eukaryota; kingdom Viridiplantae; phylum Streptophyta; class Magnoliopsida; order Asparagales; family Orchidaceae; genus Platanthera; species Platanthera zijinensis. Next base: position 71,296,918 of record CM077082.1, read on the forward strand.
AAGTATTAAAGAAAGTCAAGGAAATAGAGAAAGACATGAATAACGGCCTTGCAGCAATCAAGGTGCGTTTTGATAAATTGGATGATAGGCTAGACTCATGGTTCGTGCAAGGCGGCCAAGCAATTGTTCATACTATAGCAGGGCTAAAGAGTAACTTGGATGTTCTTAAGAATGTGGATGAAAATGCCAAAACAATCATTACTGCCCAAAATGAAGGAATGAACTACTTTGATGACCAAATGGTCCACTATTATAACGACATAACAAACACGATAATTGAAGAAGTCTGAAAGGGGGAGGATGGGTTGAAAGCTAAGGTAATATCCCTTGAAGCCACCATGGAAGAAAACTTCAAGGGAGTCAACATCTACAGTTATTATAATTTAAGATGGCTTCATAATGAGTTTTTTTGTGGGCAAGGTCAAACTCAAGCTAGAATTCCTGAACCTATAGTGCCTGCTCCAGTAGATGTTCATGTTAATCCTGCTCAGGATTATTCTCAGTACTGGACTGACACTCATGATTTTTCTCAGTTTGAAACAGAACATGTTGTTGTTGCTGCTGCTGCCCATCCAGAAGTTCAGATAGTTGAAGACATACCTCAACCAGCTCAGAAAAGGAGAAAATATGGTGAAGGTATGTCTGCTGTCAGGTCTTATCCTAAAAGAGAAATGGATGAGGTATGGAGTCTGATTTCCAAGAGTATCATTCTGGACACCTTCAAAATAGTGGATATGGAGAATGCGAACAGATGGAATTATTATAGCACAGATGAATGGCATAAGTATGAGGTAACATGCGCTAAACAAAGACTGCATTTCATGAAATACAACTTTGATGATTTGAATGTGCCTCCAGCTCCGCCAAGATATTATCTAAAGCCAAAAGCATATTTTGTCAGACAAAGCCAGAAAAATAAGGGGAAACCGACTTAATAGTTTCTTTTATGATTGATATTTGTAGACATTGATTGCCCCATCTATGAACCATCATTTATATATATATGATTTAAATATTTTGACTGGGAATGCGTTTAATTCTTAATTCTATATATCTTGTTCTTTTTATGCTTTATTATTATTATGTGTACAATTCACCTTTTCTTGTAGGGTTTTGACTTCTTCAAATAGGGGGAGATTGTTGGTTATTATATCTATAATAACCCTGATTTGAAGAAGGGTCTTCTTAAGCTAAGATGAATTGAGATTATATTTGATGTTCTGTTTTAGTTATGTGCTTGTAGGAGTGTATTGCTAAGTACAACCAAATGTCAGGTTACAATGAATCATGAAACATAGGACTATACAATGTAATCCTTCATTGTGTAGGTCAACGTGTTGACTCACGTATAATCTCTCTATTGGGGTGTACTTTTATCTTAAGTGCATTAGAAGAATAAAGGAAGGACAAGGACTTGGAATCAAAAGAACAGAATTTTACCAAAGTAAAATTCGTCGAGTATCGTAGGGGATATTCGTCGAATTCGTCAAGTATACACATATATACTCGTCGAATTCATCGTGTATACCTACTAGCACTTGTCGAATTCATCGTATTTACGTAGGGAAAAATCTCTGAGACTTGGAAAATTTGTCAAGTAAAAATTGTCGAGTATCATCAAGTATACTCGTCGAATTCGTCGAGTGTATCTTCTGATACCCGTCAAATTTGTCGAATATACATGTCGATACACGCCGAATTCATCGAGATTCATTGGGTATACCTTTGATTTTCCGAATTTACTACTCTAGAATTTTCTAAGTCAGATTCGTCGAATATAGCTTAGCTCATGTGTCGAATGCGTCAAGTGTATCAGCTAATACTCGTCGAATTCGTCTAGTATCTCAGCCGATACTCATCGAATTCGTCTAGTATCTCAGCCGATACTCGTCGAATTCATCGGGTATGTCATTGCTAAGCTTTGAGTTACAGCTTCGACTAGATTGAATTTCTCCAAGTGTTTTTCGTCAAGATTCATTGTTGTTCGACGAGTATACTCGGCTATACTCGACGATACTCGACGAATTATACTTAGGGTTATTTTCTTCCTGATTTCAAATTTCCGATTCGTTCTTCCCGATCGTCATGTATAGTAACCTGCGACCTTCCCGGTATGGAATAACTTTTCTAGCTGTTACAAAGGAGGATTACTATATATTTAGGGTGGATTTTTCATCAACCATAATCGTGCTCATCAAGAAATCTTTCGATCAAAAAGTTCCTGTCGGCTCCCGTACATCATTCGCAAATTTCGCTCGGCCGACGACTGTGTTGCATGATTCGATCATCTTCAACCTAATTTACTGGATCATTGTTCTCTAAAGATTCTGATTCTCTCAAATCTAGTCGATTCATGATCAAAATCTTTAAAACATTCAGATTTTTCATGTTCTCCAAGACATTCAAGATCAACATTTTCGAAGAACGACGGATTGAAGACTTACATCTAAATAAGATTATTTGTAATATTTATCTTGTGTAAATCCTTTTACTCTTGTAGGAGGTTTTTACCTCCAAGTAGTAGATTCGTGTTTGGATCGAGTTATAGATCTGTGTTTGGATCGAGTCGTAGGAGAGATTGTTCTCCGAGTGGTAGGAGCGTTGTCTCCGAGTTGTAGGAGTTGAGGCTCAGAGGTGTAAGATTTGTTTAAACCAAGAATAAAGGTGAAGTAGCGGAATCTAATCCTTCGTGGTAGATAGGCGAGGCGGAACAGTGGACGTACCCAACTCGAGGAACCACTATAAATCTCTTTGTTCTGTGCGCTTATTTTTTTAGTTGTTTTTATTCTGCGAAAAGACACAGACCTCACCTATTCACCCCCCCCCAAGGAGATTTAGGTAAACACTAGATACTTTCAAAGAGGTGTACATAATGTGCTGTAATTATGCCCATAAGATAGGATTCAACGTTCGTAAACAACACTTAATGTACTAGATGCATATATGACTAGTTAAACAATGAATGTTTTGATGCTCAAAAGCTAGGCTTAAGAATACAAAAAAATCACCTTTGAAGTGCGACAAATCAGATACACGCATTGAGTGTCTTAATTGCATTACAATTCAAGATAATAACAAAAACAAAAAATGAATAGTGACAAAATTTGTTGAAGAGCATAATCACCTGTTGGAAACTTAGTAAGAGTTGCATTTATTTAGGTCTCGCCGTAATATTCCTGAAATGCAAGATACCCTGATAAAAAATATGATTGTGGAGGGAATTAGAGCAGTGGATTCCTATAACTTCCTATCTATGGAAACTAGTGGGGTTGAAAACATAGGGTTTTCCAAAATGGATTCCTTCAATTACGTTCAGTGGGAAAAAGGCTTTAATAGAAAGTAGTGATGCTTCCAGCTTGCTTACTCTACTACAAAAAGTAGTTGGCGGATAATATGTTCTGAAGTTTGAATGGATGAATTTAATAGACTAATAAGTTTCTTCTTCTAGATGGATAGGCACGGCAAGATAGACTATGACTGTTTCAGTGATGTTCTTATTTTTGACACTACCTATAGACTTAATAAGTATAATCTAGCTTGCTAGCCATTCATTGTTGTGAACCATAACTGACAAAATGTTTTTGTAGGCGTGGATTTTATCATTGAGAAGACTATTGAATCGTTCTTCAATGTTCTGAACTTCAACCACAACAAAAGTGTTGGAATATGTTTCTAAAATTGTATGAACAAGTGTGATAGCGAGAATGAGATAAATAGGTATTGACACAAAATGATAACGAGTGAAATATACATGAGAACAAATGACTGGGAGATATTTATAATATAAGGAGTTGATGGTCCACTCGTTTAATAAACATGTATTGGACCTAGGTATTTTGTCCACCCAAAGAAGCGAGTCAGTCAATAATTGCCTGCATTGATGTTGAAAGACTACTAGTTTACTTGTTGAGTGTTTTTCTGGAATGAAGAAACTTGTCTTATCATGGCAGTGTTATGAACATGATGAAGATTTCAAGTACAAGCATGGTGCTATTAGCTTACGATACAAAATATGTATCTTACTAAAGCACATTTCAAAGCATTACATCTGAAAAATGTTTGTAATATTTGAAAAAATTTCATAGAGGGAGTTATGGGAGTTAACCCGGTGGATGAAAATAGAAAAGGCCAAAATGTGTCTCGAATGTACGTATGAAGGACCATTGAGAGCAGTAGTGTACATAAAGCCTGATCGGGCCGAGCTGGGCCCAACCCGATCGGGCCCGGGCTTCTGACAAACTAGGCTTGGCCCGGGCTCGGCCCGGGCTCGGTCTTAAGTCGGGCCGGGCCAGGCTAGGGCACCCTCTCTAAGAGGGGGCTTTATAAGGCCCTTCAGGCCGGGCCAGGCCCGGGCCGTCCTGATTTAACATTAGGCGGGATTAATCCTGCCTAAATCTCTATTTAGTCAGGATTAATCCCGCTAAATCGGGATTAATACCGCTAAATCGGGATTAATCCCGATTTAACATGGGGGATTAATCCCGCCGCGGCCGGCAACTGCCGGCCGCACCACCGGCCGCCTCCGCCGCCCCCCGCCACCGGCCGCCTCCCGTCGTCGGCCGCCATCGTCAACCGCCGCCGCCGCTTGTAGGTTGGCCACCATTCGATCATTACCAAGCATTTGTTGCCGTTCGATCTACAAGCAACCACCCACTAAGCCACCAAGTTAGTGAGGGCCGCCATTCCACCTCCCATAGACTATAAAAAGAGCCCCAGACCTCCTTATTTCTCACCTTTTTTTGCTCCAGAGTCTTCTTCTTCCTCAAGCCAGAGCTCTGCCAAACTCCTCTCTCGGGTCATCTTCAAGCCGCCCACGAGCCAAGTTCCTAAGTGCGTGGGGAAGGGAAGAAGACGACCACCGCACGCGCTCAAGCACGCCAGCAACCAAGTTTACATTTAGCACTCCTTCGGTGCAGCCTGTTGCCCGTTGCGAGTCAGAAAATTCTCTCTCATATCTAAGTTGTAACGAGAAGCGGTATGTCTCCCTCGATTCCCCAAACGCTCTCTAACTGCAAGAAAATAGTGGACTTTGACCGACATAGATCCGGTCACGTGATTTTTTACCAAGTTGAGGAGTTTTTCCACGTAAAAAACATCTTGTTTCAATTCTCTCTTTTCACTGACTGTGTGCGCGCTCAACCGTCCCAAGGGCTAAGGCGGTCCAGTTTATTCCGGTCCGACTGGGACACCGAGTTTGCCCACAATAGTTTGGCGCCGTCTGTGGGAAGTAAGATTCCCAACATCCTTCATAAGTCAAGAACTCCACTTTTGCAACGTCCAAGTTTTACTTCAATGGCAAAAAAAAACACTCACACAACTATAGGATCTATCCCAGAGGGACACGCTGAACCAACATGCTCCTACTCTCTAGTGGACATGTCATTGGCCCCTTTTGCGCCTATCACCGCCCTTGAGGGGCGAGTTTGACAAATGGAGGAGCAGCAAACTGAAATGCTTGTACTGCTCAGAAATCGGGGAGCACCTCTTGTTCCTCCTCTAGCACCAGTTAATCCTCCACAGCTAAATAATGGTAGGACGCAGGAAGCTCCAAGACAAGAGGTGCCTGAAGAATACTCTAACGCTTGCTCCACTCACCCGACTCATGGAGGAACTAAAACTTGGCGACACCGCCACAACTCGGGAGATGAGGCCCAACTTCCCCCTCTCGAAAGGTTCACCTGGGAAGAGATTCGGGAGGCGATCGCAGAAGAATACTGGCAGGCCGGCCGACGGGATATCCATACTCGCCGACCAATCTGCCAGGGCTCCCCCCTCGCTCCGCAAATCTTAGCTCATCCAATTTCTCATGGTTTCAAGCTGCTGAATATCGAGACTTTCGACGGGACAGACGATCAGTTTGAACATATCAATCACTTCACTACTATCATGAGGATCTACAACGCACCTGATCAGTTACTCTGCCAAGTGTTCCTAGCCACTCTCAAGGGGCAGACCCGTGCATGGTTTCACTCTTTGAGGGTGGGCACCATTCCCAACTTCGTAGAACTAACGAGACAGTTCACAGATCAGTTCATAGTAAATCGGAGGATCGTCCGCGACCCTTCCCACTTGTCAGGTATACGCCAGAACGAAGGAGATTCTTTGAAGGACTTCTTCCGTAGGTTCTCTGCAGAAGCTCGCCAAATATCAGGTGTCGACCCAGAACTGTTACGAGGAGTGTTCCTTGGGGGTCTCCGTCCTAGCGATTTCTACTCAGCATTAATGAGGGAAACCATCCCTAGCTACCCCGACCTCATCCACCGCATAGAGGCGCAGATCGCATTCGACGAGGCTATTGAAGCTCATCGTCAACAGTTCGACGAGAGCCAAAAGCGCAAGAGGGAGGAGTTGGCCCCTCAGCGCCAAGAGGGAAGATTCAAAGAAGAACGTCAGGACGGGCAACGCCGACGTGACCGTCAGAGAGATCAGCCTCCCCTGGATTATACTCCCCTCAACACCACGTGCACTAACATGCTCTACGCCATCTAGAATGAGCCGGACCTGAATCGACATAAGCAGTCAGCTCATAACCCCAGAAATGACCAGTCCAAGTACTGTGAGTTTCATCGAAGCACATGACACACTACTGAGGAATGCGCCCGCTTGAAGGAGGAGATCGAGCGCCTTGTTCCCCTAGGTCTGCTCGGAAGATTTTTGCAAGGATGCCTACAAGATCAGCAGGATCGACCTAGGCTGCCCAGAGATCAGCAGAACGCCCCGCAATGAAGACCTAGTGGTAGATAGATGGTCGGAAACATATAGACCATAGCCGGATCACCCATCCTTTTCGCTTAGATTCTCTCTGTATGCAGGTAGGGGGGCATCCATGAAGATAAGAAGTGTAGGAAAGACACCACCATAATTTTCGGAGATGAAGACCTCAAGGGGCTCCGAACACCTCATCATGACCCTCTGGTAATCAGTGCCGGGATTGGAAATCCCTGCTATAATGTCAAGCGAATTCTCGTCTACAATGGAAGCTTAATCGACGTACTGTTCTCCTCTACCCTGCAGAACATGAAGCTCTCCAAGCAGCATCTCACGCCAATCGCGGGACCAGTGTACGGGTTCGACAACCATCCAGTCCAGATATTGGGAATGATTACCCTACCAGTTTTTATGGGGGAGTTCCCAAGGCAAGCGACGAATGAAGTCCAATTTATTGTGATGGATTCAAGCTCAACATACAATGCAATCTTCGAAAGACCGTCCACTTCATTTTCAAAGCCATCCCCTCGATCCCACATCTCGCAATGAAGTTTCCCACCTCAGGAAGGATCGGAGTCATGCGCGGGAATCAAGAGGCTGCTAGGAATTGCTACTCGAAGCAGGTGGAACCCGTCAAGGTCATGGCTCTAAATATTGATGACTTTGATCTACGAGACAAGGCGATCCTGCAGAGGGGAATGCCTATTGAAGGATTAGTCAAAGTCCCTCTGTCACCAACTGCTCCAGCCCGCACCGTCCAGCCTAGCTCCCTCCTACCACAATAAGAAAAGGAGGAACTGACAGCTTATCTCCGCCAGAATAGGGATATCTTTGCATGGGCTCCTGAGGATATGCCTGGCATAGATCCTCAAGTCATCCAACATTCCCTCAACATAAACCCGACTTGCAAACCTGTCATCCAAAAGAAGCAAAACTTTGCTCCGGAATGACTCCAAGCAATTGAAGAAGAGGTACAGAAGCTCCTCGACGCCCAGTTCATCTGGGAGGTTAAGTAACCTGTCGGGTTGACCAACATCATCATGGTAAAGAAGTCTTACGGAAAGTGGAGGATGTGTGTGGACTACACCAACCTCAGCCAAACTTGCCCAAAAGATAGCTTCCCCTTCACAGGATCGATCAGTTAGTCGATTCAACCGCCGGACACCGACTCCTCAGCTTCATGGATGCCTACTCCGACTACAACCAGATCTAAATGAATCATGCGGACGAAGAGCACACGACATTCCGAACTGACAAATGAATCTACTGTTACAAAGTAATGCCCTTTGGGATCAAAAATGCGGGAGCAACCTATCAGCGACTCATGAATAAGGTTTTCAAGGAGCTCATTGGCAAGTCTATGGAAGTATATGTGGATGATATGCTAGTTAATAGCATTCGTCGAGTAGATCACCTGGAGGACCTCGAAAAGTGTTTCAAAATCCTCCGCCAATATGGTATGAGGCTCAACCCCGGTAAGTGCGCGTTCGGGGTTACATCTGGAAAGTTCTTCGGATTCATGGTAATGCAATGGGGAATAGAAGCTAACCCAGAGAAGATCAAAGTTCTCGAAGAAATGTCACCACCTCGCTCCCTTAAAGAAGTACAGCGATTAAATGGAAGAATTACCACGCTCTCCCGGCTCTTGGCACGGACCAGAGATAGGTATCTACCATTCTTTAAGATTCTCAAAGGAGTCAGGACTGCGGAGTTCAAGTGGACAGACGAGTGTCAGTCCGCCTTCGAGGCTTTGAAGATATACCTGGCCTCCCCTCTGCTTCTATCAAAGCCTACTCCCAGAGAAACACTTTTCTTGTACCTCGACATCGCGCCTGCGGCGCTAAGTTCGGTGTTAGTAAAAGATGAAGGAGGAATCCAACACCCCATCTATTATCTCAGCAAGATCCTCTCGGATGCAGAGACTCGGTACCCAGCAGTAGACAAGACAGCCCTAGCACTCGTCTTCTCATCCTGGAAGCTTCGTCCCTACTTCCAAGCCCATACAATCAAAGTATTGACCGAGCTACATCTCCGCGCCATCCTTCAGAAGTGGGTCGAGTTAGGCAAATTCGACATCCACTTCTTGCCGCGCCCAGTCATCAAGTCACAAGTCTTAGCAGATTTTGTTGTGGAGAATACCCTATCGACAGAGACAAAGAGAACACAAGTCAAACCCGATCAACGAAGGACTCTGTACGTCGACGGAGCGTTTGGGCTCGAAGGCGCAGAAGCAGGATTGCTCCTCACAGGCCTAGAGCTTATCACTTTTGAGTGGGCTCCGATTGAAGTTCCCTGCCACCTACAATGTCGTCGAGTATGAAGCTTTGATTGTAGGACTAAGGCTCGCCATCCACTGCCATATCAAAGGATTGATAGTCTACTCAGATTCTCAGCTCATTGTCTCCCAAACAGAGGGGGCTATGAAGTGAAGAATGAACAGCTAGCCCAGTACGTCACACTTGTAAAGTCCCTCCTACTCAGGATACCGCAAGTCCAGATCATTCACATCCCCAGGGAACAGAATTCCCGGGCAGACGCTCTGTCAAAGTTGGCCAAGTCGCCTTTTCAGTATCAGTCAAGGAGGCGCCGAGTAGAAGAAATTATCTTTCCCAGTGTCCAAGGACCTTGGGAGATTACAGAGATCGACGAGCCGGAAGAGTATTGGGTTAGTTCACTGATTACCTACCTAAAATACCAGTAGGTGCCAAAAGACCCAACAGAAGCACGATGCCTAAGGATGCGGGTGGCTACATTTGTGTTGATCAATGTAGAATTGTACAAGCAGTCTTTCTCGGGACCATACCTAAAATGTTTAACAGAAAGAGACGTCGAGTATACTCTGCGCGAAGTCCATGAAGGGATATGCGGTGAACACTTAGGTGGAAAGGCTCTAGCACGCAAAATCTTACGTCAAGGCTTTTATTGGCCACTATGAAGAAGGAAGTGACCGACTTCGTCCAACGGTGTAATAGTTGCCAGTTGCACGCCAACGTCCCGCAAAAACTCTCGTCGCCCTCTCCACGCTGCAAGGAGCATGACCATTTGCATAGTGGGGGAATAGACCTTCTTGTCCCTCTACCTCAAGCTTCGGGGCAGAGAAAAATTCTTCATAATAGCCATCGACTATTTCACTAAATGGGTGGAAGCGGAGCCGCTGGACAAGATTACCGAGGAGAATGCAAAACAGTTTGTGTGGAAGAACATCGTTTGCCATTTTGGAATTCTTGCAATCATCATCACCGATAACGGTACTCAGTTCACGGGAAAGTCCTTCACAAAGCTATGTGAAGATCTAAAGATCGAGTTGCGACATACGGCTGTGTCCCATCCGCAAACCAATGGGAAGATCGAGGTGACCAACCGTACCATCTTAAAAGGGTTAAAGATGAGACTTCAAGATGCTGGGGGCAGTGGGTCGATGCACTCCCCAGTGTGCTATGGGCATACCAAACAACCGAGAGAACTTCCACTGGAGAAACGCTGTACAATCTTTGTTACGATACCGAAGCAATCATCCCGGTCGACATCGGCATTCCAAGCCCCTAGGTTTTAAACTTCAACCTCGAGAAGAATGATGAAGCACTCAGAGACAACTTGGATTTGGTCCCTAAAGTCCGCGAGGAGGCAGCCCTCCGCGCTGCGGCCTACCAACAACGGACTGCTCGATACTACAATCGCAAGATGATACCCCGACCAATCAACATCGGGGACTTGGTCCTCCGCACCTTAGAGGCCGCTGGCAAAGGGGCGCAAGGAGACAAGCTCTCTCCTACATGGGAAGGTCCCTTCATCGTCACAATAATGATGAAACCAGGAACATACAAGTTACGGACCGCCGAAGGAAAGACCCTCCCCCCGCACGACAAAGCCACGAGCAACCCTCGTGCAAACTAAGCCGCGAGCAACCCTCACGCAAACTCCCCGTAGGGGGCCTGCCCCCCTCACGGCAAAGCCACTAGCAACCCTCTTCCAAACTAAGTCGCGAGCAACCCTCGCACAAACTCCCAGTGAGGGCCTGCCCCCCTCACGGAAAAGCCACGATCAACCCTCGTGCAAACTAAGACGCGAGCAACCCTCGCACAAACTCCCCGTGGGGGCATACCCCCCTTACGGCAAAGCCACGAGCAACGCTCGTGCAAACTAAGCCACGAGCAACCCTCGCGATAACTCCCCATGGGGGCCTACCCCCCTTACGGCAAAGACACGAGAAACCCTCGTGCAAACTAAGCCACGAGCAACCCTCGCGCAAAATCCACATGGGGGCCTGCCCCCCTCACGGAAAAGCTACGAGCAATCCTCCTGCAAACTAAGCCACGAGAAATTCTCGCGCAAACTCCCTGTGGGAGCCTGCCCCCTCACGGTAAAGTCACGAGCAACCCTCATGCAAACTAAGCCGCGAGCAATCCTCGCGCAAACTCCCCGTGGGGGCCTGCCCCCCTCACGACAAAGCCACGAGCAACCATCGTGTAAACTAAGCTACGAGCAACCGTCACACAAACTCCCCTTGGGGGCCTGCCCCCCTCACAGCCAAGCCTCGAGAGACCCTCGTGCAAACTAAACCGCGAGCAACCCTCCCGCAAACTAAGTCACAAGCAACCCTTGTTCTAACTAAGATGCAGGATGAAACTGTGCAGACGGAGTTGCGAATCTACTTCGTATAAAATTCTTCGCCCACGCTCTCCCGCAAGCCAAACTTCCAAAGACAATACCCAAAGAAGATAAAGGGAAAACAAAAACAGCTAAATGACATAAAAAAACAACGATGTCAAAAAGGTCGGCGTACAAGAGCGCCCACTACAACTGTAAAGCAAAAAACAACATACAACACAGATAACTAGAGGAAAAATACAAGAGGCCGCTACTCATCAGCAGCATCAACATTAGATCGCTCAACCTTAGAAACATCATCAAAGCTAAAGCCAGAGGTGTCGCATCCTATGCGCCGGCCGACAAAACAAAAGGCCATCATCGCACCACACCTAAGGCCTAACTAACGGGCTTCTTCCACTTGAGGCTCCACCTCCTTAGACCAGATCTGGTCACGCACTTCCTCCGCAATCAGGCTACGGTCTCGCATATAGTCCAACGACTCCAAGTACTCCACAATTCCAGCAGCCTTCAGCTCTGACACACGCCTCTCAGAAGATAGCATCTCCACTTGGACCCTCGCCGCCCGAAGCCGAGTTTCTAAACCGATTCCTTCCTTTTGGGAATGCTTCAACATCTGGGTGGTCCTCTCCACCAGTGCCTTCTCAACCTCCAATGCCGCACGTGCATCCTCCAACTCGGACTTCAACCTGGACCCCATCCGATAGAATCGTGAAACAACACAGACATGCTCCTCCCTCGAGGAGGTGAGCAAGCTCGTCGTCGATCTAAGCTTCTCCTCAAGGGCCAAATACCCATCCTTCAAACTCACATAGTGGTCGTTCCAAGAAATGGTAGCCCGGCCCTGAGTCTTAACCTGCATATAAGAAAATTTTAACATTAGCGTCACAAGATGAAAAGTAAAAATTTTACGCGAACGAGAATACTTACCATGCCGCCACCGGCTGCCGTCTATGAAGAAAGAACCCGGAGGGCTTGGCGCTCAAGTACCTGAACCTCAAGGGTGGTGTCATCCCAGGCAACCAAAGGAGCTGCCCCATCCGTCATCTCAGCACCACTAGAAGAAGCAGCACTAGTTTTTCTCTTACGAATGCCACCGGAGGGTGCCTCGATACTCTGCGAAGAATCCGAAGAAATGCCGCACTGCAACAGGCGCATCTCCTCCACAAACGAAAAAATGCTGAACAAGCGGTTGGCCAATTCATGGGATTCCAAAAACCCCGACATGGGGGAAAATTCCCGCTCTTTCCCCTTCTGGCGGCGACAACGGTCGGGAAGCGTGTTCCACACCTCCGGTAGGCCCCAAGGGTTTCTGATATAGCCAAAAAGAGTATTCCCTGACGACGGTCAATCCGAGCCTCGAATTCAAGCCAGTTCTTGTTACTATGAATCTCCACGTGCTCCCCGCTGTCGGAACGGACATCACACAACTCTCGGAAGCACTCCAAAGTAAGTCTCCTGCCATGCTCACGGAAGAAAACAACCATGCTCATAAGGCGCACTACTCCCAAGGAGGTGAACTGGGAGATCGGCACCCTGTAAAACTTCAAAATCTCGGTCACCTCCTCATAAGACGAAAATCGGAAGCCAGACCTTAAAGTGCTCTCGCAGACTGTCAGCCAGCCTCGAGGGGGGGGGGGGGGATTCTGCACTCTCTCCTCGACATGCGGAATTCTCACTTCCAAATTGGGAGGTAGCCAGAACTTTTTCCTTCATGTAACAATTTGATCCTCAGTAAGAGAAAAGTGCAGACGCAGTGGTCTCGCAGAACGCTTCAAGCCCTGTGCAAAAAAGAAGGAAAATTTGGACGCAGTGTGAGAAGCATAGCCCGCAACAAAGAGACCCTCGAAACCGACCGAGGGGCGCCCCCGTGCACGCGCACGCATAAAAAATAGTTTCTGCAGGCCCCGCACAAGCGCGCGAACCGTATAGGTGCGCGCGCATTGTTACGCATGCGCACTATTGCGCACACACAGCTGCGCGCACAACAACTGCGCGCGCTGCTGTGCGTGTACACAGTGCAGGCGCGCGCATATGTGTGCGGGCACAGTGCGCGCGCTGTAGCTCGATATAGTTGTGCGCAACTGTAGCACGCTATAGTTGCGCGCTCTGTAGCACGCTACAGTGACGCACAGAACTGTAGCGCACTATAGTGCGTGCGCATCAACACTGCAGCGCACGCACTACAGCGCGCGCGACAGGATGCGCGCCCCGCGCAACTCGGTCCGCGCGCCCCCTCACGTGCCCGCGCGTTTTCACGCCATCGCGCCATCCACCCTCTCCCACTCAGATATTTTAACATATTACTTGGGCTCGTCGGGCGCCACTCGCGGATGTTTCTGGCCTGTCGCTTGACGCCATCATAGTCAAAGGGAAAGAGAAAATCCTTATTCCCTCGCTCGTACCAACCTCCGACAACAAAGGATTTGGGGGGCAATTGATGGGGATGAAACCCCATTTATAGGCTTGGGTGTGCACTTAACCATCTCCAGCATGATCCCTCCTATTGTGGTGATCATGGGTTTGACTGGTCAACCCACTCCCCCATGATCTCCACCATAATAAGAGAGATCATGGTGGCCTCCCACTCAACAACTACCGCAAGCAGCCACCGCCGCCGCCCGCCGTCGGCCTCCTGCCGCCGCCGCCGCCCGCCCGCCTCCCGCCACCGGCCGTCACCGCCGCCGGCCGCCGCCGTCTCTTACAGGTTGGCCACCGTTCGATCATTACCAAGCATCCGTCGTCGTCCGATCTACAGGTAACCACCCACTAAGCCACCAAGATAGTGTGGGGGGCCCGCCATAATTACCTCCCGGAGGCTATAAAAGGAGCCCCAGGCCTCTTTCATTTCTCACCTTTTTTGCTACGGAGTCTTCTTCTTCCTCAAGCTAGAGATCTGCCGAACTCCTCCCTCGGGTCATCTTCAAGCCGCCTACGAGCCAAGTTCCTAAGTGCGCGGGGATGGGAAGAAGACGACCACCTACAGCGCTCAAGCACATCAGCCACCAAGTTTATATTTAGCATTCCTTCGGCACAGCCTGTTGTCTGTTGCGAGTCAGGAAATTCTCTCTCATCTCTAAGTTGTAATGAGGAATGGCCTGTTGCCCTCGATTCCCCAAATGCCCTGTAACCGCGAGCAGATAGTGTACTTTTACCGGCACAGATCCGGTCACGTGGTTTTTTACCCAGTTGAGGCGTTTTTCCACGTAAAAAACATCTTGTGTCAATTCGCTATTTTCATTGACTGTGTGCGCGCTCGACCGTCCCAAGGGCTAAGGCGGTCCAGTTTATTCCGATCCGACCGGGACGCCGAGTTTTCCCGCAACACTTGTAAACAGATGGTTTACATCACATGAAAACAGGTTCGCATCACATAAGTTATAGAGAAGCTCAAAAACAAAACTGTATAGCAACAAGCACAAAAAGTTAAATCAACAGTGTGTTCCAAAAAAAGGGTAAGCACTGATCCACTAGTTAGTACAAAATTGGGAAGGTAAACTACTATAAGGAGAGCTATTAAACATCAAAATGGTGTGAAAATCATACCCTAGCAGTCAAGGAGGTGGTCGCTTTCTGGAGGAGCCTTCGACAGCGAAAGGCAATGGGGCAGAGCCTTTGGCAGCGTAGGTGGAAGCCTTCGAGAGGTGGCCAACGGTGCGGGACTGAAAATTTTGGGTGGATTTAGGGTTAGAACAGGGCAAACGGGTGAACAGAGGCGTCAGCGAAGAGGAAGCTGTGGAACCGGGCGGTGTCCAGAACGAAAGGGCGAAAATTTTCGAATTCACAAATGAACTAGTGGGCCCCAGTCTATTTATGCACACACCGCTTTTACGTGTGTTAGACACACCTGTAGGAAATCCGGAGCGCCGAGAAGAAGAAATCCGAATACGAATAACAAAACACAAAGCACAAAACAGAACAATCTCAAACACAGCGATATACAGAGGTTCACCCAAAACCGGGTTACGTCATCTCTCCCCTTCTTCTCCCTTCTTGTATTCACCAGAAAGTTACAGATTACACCAAAGGTTACAAGGATCTAAATCCGATCCTACCTTCCTCCTCTTCTGGACAAGAAAAACGTAGAAGAATATCTTCTGGATCGACGCCGACGGAAAACCTCGTACATGCCTCCAAAAGAATACGCCGCCGCAAGCCGTCGTTTCGTCCGTATCCCTAAAAAGAATCGGAATACGCCTTAAATAGGCATCAGCATGACAGGATCGTCGAGCTGTGTTCGACGACTAGAGAAAACATCTCCCCAAAAATTTTGGGCCGGGGGCGTTGCCCCCGCACCTCCACCGGGGACGCTGTCCCCTGGACCCATGCCCGTTGTCCAGTCAGCGAGACCTCCGCCGGGGTCGGCTGCCGCCGGACCCCCGCTGTCGTCGGCGCCAGATATGTCGGAGGGGGATCACACTTCGATTCCTCTAAGCTCACGTGGGCTAACCCAGTGTGAGAAATAAGAGGACCGGAAGTGTTCCACAACCCCAACAACACCCAAATTTTTTGCCTCTCAAGGAGTTGTTTAAAATACTCTCACTGAAAGACTCGTGTATGCATGCACTTATTATATGAGCTCCTTCACCTGCTGCCAATTAGTTTTAGGTTGAATGTTTAATTTTAAGGCTTTGAGGCTCACTTCATTTTCCCCATACTCCCATGTCATTCAATTAGAAAAAAAGGGTATTAAAGGCTAAAGACGGTGGATGAGAGGATGTGTTGAGAATATGTACTTGGAAAACTGGTGAAGTTTTGTGCACTTAGGCTCCATTTGGCGCGGTGATGGCGGTCATGAATGCAATGGTTAAGAACCAGTGTTTGTTACCGTCCAACCTCACCTAAGGAAATTCACCAATTAGCATCTATGTTCGAAACTAGTTTTTTTTTGTGGCCGTCATAATAATTGTCATGTTAAACATGCATTCTGTAATAGTGGTTTTTCTGTCCAAATTTACCGGAGCAAAAACGATGCGCCAAAGCTTTAGGGTCCGTTCGTTTCACAGACATTGATATTGAAGTATTGATTATGAGAATATGAATGTCACTTCTCTTGTTCGTAT
This sequence comes from Platanthera zijinensis, assembly GCA_039513925.1. Lineage (NCBI taxonomy): Eukaryota > Viridiplantae > Streptophyta > Magnoliopsida > Asparagales > Orchidaceae > Platanthera > Platanthera zijinensis. The sequence continues at coordinate 71,313,297 of CM077082.1, forward strand.
CAACAATTTTAAAATGGAATTGGCTTTCTGATGAAAAGTCGTCGATATTCACCGTAATCTAAAAACTCATATATTCAATATCTATCTCTAGTGACGGATATTGAGATCACCAACTCTGGTTTTCCAAAATGAGACCATTTTTTTAGCCTGAACATGATTTTGTTCGGCCGAACGCAATTTTTCATCAAGACGCAATTTTTTTACGCGGACGTGTTTTATTTGTCTGTGTACGATTTTTTCGCCCAGACGTAATTTTGTCTTGACCTATTTTTTTTGCCTGAGCAGGTTTTTTTCTCCCGAATGCGATATTTCTGCACGAACGCGGTTTTTTTTCTCTATGACGCAATATTTCGCTAGGGCGCAGTTTTTTCGCCCGAACGCGTTTTTTTTCGACCGGACGCGATTTTTTTGCCCGGGCGCGATTTTTTCACCCGGGCGAGATTTTTTCGCCCGAAAGTGATTTTTTCGCCCGAACGCGGTTTTTTCGCACAGATGCGAGATTTTTGCCCAGACGCGATATTTTTCGCGCGGACGCGATTTTTTCGGCCGGACGCGAATTTTTTGCCCGGCCGCGAATTTTTCACCCGGACGCGAATTTTTCGCCCGAACGCGAATTTTTCGCCGGGACGCGATTTTTTCGGCCGGACGCGATTTTTTCGGCCGGACGCGAATTTTCGGCCGGACGTGAATTTTTTCGCCCGGACGCGAACTTTTCGCCCGGAAGCGAATTTTTCGCCCGGACGCGAATTTCTCGCCCGGACGTGAATTTTTCGCCCGGACACGAATTTCTTGCCCGGACGCGAATTTCTGGCCCGGACGCGTTGTTTCTCGCCCGGACGCGTTGTTTTTGCCCGGAAGCGATATTTTCGCCCGGACGCGATATTTTCGCCCGGACGCGAATTTTTCGCCCGGACGCGATTTTTTTGCCCGGACGCGATTTTCCGCCCGGACGCGATTTTTTCGCCCGGACGCGAATATTTCGCCCGGATGCAAATTTTTCGCCCCGACGCAATTATTTCGCCCCGACGCAATTTTTTCGCCCCGATGCAATTTTTTCGCTCCGAGGCGTAAAAATCGCGTCCGGGCAAAAAAACGCGTACGGGCGATGCGCTTGGGCAAAAACTTTGCACACGGTCGGAAAATTCCCGCCCAGACGAAAAATTCGCGCCCGGGCAAAAAATTCGCCCCCGGGCGAAAAATTCGCGTCTGGGCAAAAATATCGCGTCCGGGCGTTAATATCGCGTCCGAATGAAAAAAATACGACCGGGCAAAAATATCGCGTCCGGACGAAAAAAATGCGTCCGGGAAAAAAATCGTGTTCGGGCGAAAAAATCGCGTTCGGGCGAAAAATCGCGTCGGGGGAAAAATTCGCCTCCAGGCAAAAAATCGCGACCGGGCGAAAATATTACGTCCGGGCGAAAATATCGCGTCCGGACCAAAATATCGTGTCCGGGCGAAAATATCGCGTCCGGGCGAAAATATCGCGTCCGGGCGAAAATATCGCGTACGGATGAAAAAATCACGTCTGGGCGAAAAAATCGCGTCCGGACGATAAAATTTGCGTGCGGACGAAAAAATCGCGTTCGGGCGAAAAATTCACGTTCATATGAAAATTTCGCATTCAGACAGAAAAAATCAAATCAGAGTGAAAAAAATCGCGCCATGGCGGAAAAAACACGTCCGGGCGAAAAGAACACTTTTGGGCGAAAATTTCACGTCCGGTCAAAAAATTCGCGTTGGGGTCGAAAAACTCGAGTTTGGGCGAAAAAATCACGCCATAAGAAAAAATCACGATCGGGCTAAAAAATCGCATTTGTGATTTTTAATTGTGATCATTAATAGCATTGATCAATGTCAATTCTTATGACAGAAAGTCTTTCTACAAACGAACAATAAAAAAATATCTATGTCAATTCCTATGAAAGAAATTCATCATGCCGCCGAACAAAAAAATTGCTTTTAAATTCAATGTCATTTCTCATGTATAATATTGGATTAAAAGTCAATACTTCAATATCAATGTCTGTGAAACGAACGGACCCTAATATATAAAGTCATGCTCCAAAACCCTTCTCTTAAAGTAATGTTAGAATAACTAACAACTTTCTTTTGTCATCAATAAATTGAGAGAATGTAATAAATAACTTCCTAGAGATCTTTTCAACATTCCTAAAATGGGTTGACATAGCCTTATCTGGTTCTTTTGAATTTCATGATATATCGAGAATACCTTCTAAATTTCTGCCTCAGTATTATGAGATGATGCATTTACGGTGAAACTAAGGCTTTGGCTCTGTTTGGGACAGCTTTTGACGATGAATAATCTCTATTCAAAATAGAAAAGCTGTTTTTCAGGTATTTGTTTGTGCAGCTTATAGAAAATCACTTATTTTAAAATTGATGATGATCCGATTTCTCATAAGCTATCCAGGTCCAGCTTATGGATTCTCATAAGCGCTTATCTATTAAGAAAACTCAAAGTTGATTTTTTTGCCCGGACGTGATTTTTTCGCCCGAGCGTGATTTTTCCGCCCGGGCGCAATTTTTCCGTCCTGGACGCGAATTTTCCGCCCGGGCGCGAATTTTCCGTCCCGGGCGCGAAGTTTCCGCCCGGGCGCGAAGTTTCCGCCCGGGCGCGAATTTTCCGCCCGGGCGCGAATTTTCCGCCCGGGCGCGAATTTTCCGCCCGGGCGCGAATTTTCCGCCCGGGCGCGAATTTTCCGTCCCGGGCGCGAATTTTCCGCCCGGGCGCGAATTTTCCGCCCGGGCGCGAATTTTCCGCCCGGGCGCGAATTTTCCGCCCGGGCGCGAATTTTCCGCCCGGGCGCGATTTTTCCGCCCGGGCGCGATTTGTCCGTCCGGGCGCGATTTGTCCGTCCCGGGCGCGATTTGTCCGTCCCGGGCGCAAGCGCGATTTGTCCGTCCCGGGCGCGATTTGTCCGTCCCGGGCGCGATTTATCCGTCCGGGCGCGATGTTTCCGTCCCGGGCGCGACGTTTCCGCCCGGGCGCGACGTTTCCGTCCCGGGCGCGACGTTTCCGTCCCGGGCGCGACGTTTCCGTCCCGGGCGCGACGTTTCCGTCCCGGGCGCGACGTTTCCGTCCCGGGCGCGACGTTTCCGTCCCGGGCGCGACGTTTCCGTCCCGGGCGCGACGTTTCCGTCCCGGGCGCGATTTTTCCGCCCGGAAGCGATTTTTCCGCCCGGAAGCGATTTTTCCGCCCGGAAGCGCTTTTTCCGCCCGGAAGCGCTTTTTCCGCCCGGAAGCGCTTTTTCCGCCCGGAAGCGCTTTTTCCGCCCGGAAGCGATTTTTCCGCCAGGGCGTGTTTTTTTTCGCTCGGGCATGATTATTTCATCCGGGAGTTTTTTTCTTTTTTGTCCAGGCGAAAATATTGTGTTGGGGAAAAAATCGCACCTGTGAGAAAAAATTGCGCCCGGGACAAAAACACGGTCGGTTTAAAAAATCGCTCCCGAGCGAAAAAAAACGCGCCCTGGCAAAAAAAACCGCGACCGAGCGAAAAAACCGCGATCGGGCGGGAAAAAACGCTCGAGCGAAAAAAAAATGCGATGGAGCGAAAAAACACGCCCGGGCGAAAAAATCGCGGTTGTGCGAAAAAATCGCGCCAGCGTGAAAAAAATGTGCTCGGTTGAATAAAATCGGGCGAGCGAAAAAACGTGATCGAGCAAAAAAATGCGACCTGGCGAAAAAATCACGCCCGAGCGAACAAATCACGCCCGGGCGAAAAAAATCACGTCTTGGTGAAAAAAATCGAGCTTGGGCGAAAACAATCTTGACCGGACGAAAAAATCTTGACGGGCGAAAAAACACGCCCGAGCGAAAAACCGCTCAGAGGCAAAAAAATCGTGCACTTACGAAAAAAACACGTCCAAACAAACAGACTCTTATGAATAAATGAGAAATTTAGATAAGCACTTATGACCAAACTATCCAAACAGTCGACTGCTTATTCATCATTGATTTTATAAAATCTCTATGCAAACATCAATTTTCAATTAGCGGCTTATTCATCATCATAAGTTGTCTCAAACAGATTTAATGACCTGTTATTGAGTATTTTTCTTTATATAACTTTTATGGTCAAAAATTGTATCCAAGCATACATGCATGCACACACACTAAAAAAAACACACTAAGAACACATGAACGCAAGAAGACATAATTACAAAAAAAACACATAATACACAGGAACACACGCTGAAAGACTTTATTTCAAGAGCCTAACCACCTAGAGGGGGGGGGGGGAGGTGAATAGGTTCTAATTTTTTTGTGTTTTTTTAATTTTTAGGCAAACAGTTATAAGACTTCTTTCAGCACAGATTGATCAATCTACAAAAAACAAACACATCATAGTAAACACCAGACTTATAGTGGTTCCCCAAGATACGGGTACATCCACTTTCCCCCTTCGCCTATCCAGCAGATAATTGGATTCAGCCTAACTTCCTTCCATTGGCTCAGATCCTTAGATCTTATAATCTCAGAACCAAAGATGGTTCCTACACCTCAGATAACTGGATTCAGCCTAACTTCCTTCCATTGGCTCAGATCCTCAGATCTTACAATCTCAGAACCAAAGATGGTTCCTACACCTCAGACTTAACACAAGTCCTACCTCAGATTCTTCTCCATAATCCTACCTCAGGCCTCAGCCCTACCTCAGCCTTTATAATTAGGCTTACAACTCAGACTTTCCACAAGTCCTACCTCAGGCACACAGCCCTACCTCAGCCTTTATAATTTTAGGCTTACAATCTCAGATCTAATAGTATATCCTACAAGAATTTGTGAGTAAAGAGTAACTGAAAACTTCACCAGCTAGATTTCTTTGTTGATGTCGTCTTCTTGATCAGTTCTTGTATTGACTAATCCTTCCGATCCAACCTAACTTAGCTTTTCAAAGCTTCTTGATTAGAACAAAATAAGGTGGATCTTCTTTGTTGATGAAGATGATCTTCAATCAGCTTCTTCCTTCAATTTAGATAGAACTCTAAATCTTTCTTGCAGACAGCTCTTGATCTGACAGAATTCTTCTTATTGATGCCTCACGTTGTTTTTTTTTGTTTCTGATCTGTCTCTTATATAGAGCTTGCTTCATGGTTACCAGCCGATCCGGTTCATAACAAACTTCTAACAGTTCTGTCAGTGGTGTCAGACCGGCTAGTTATGACAACTGTCAAGTCACCAGTCGCATCACCAGGTTCTTCAATATCTTTTCAACTTAGCACACAACACTCAGCAGACTGCCTCACATGCGTCGACACATATAGACTAAGTGTCGACACAAGTCTTCATGGTGTCGACACAATTACTCCAAGTGTCGACACAGTCATACTTCTTCTTCTCGACACTGCTTATGTTGTATGTGTCGACACAAGTCCTGTGTGTCGACACAACAGCTTCTTGTCTCGACATTTTTGTTGCAGACAGTTGGTGTTGAGTGTTTGTCAAATGGCATTTAGTGTGTGTCGACACAAGTCCTGTGTGTTGACACAATTACTTATGAACTCACACAGCCTTTTGAGAGTTGGTGTGTCGACACAAGTCCTGTGTGTCGACACAATTGCTTTAGGTGTCGACATATCTCCTGAATGTCGACATAGCTTCAGTTTTAAGTGTCGGCACAAGTCCTGCTTCAGATGTCAACACATTTCTTGATGTCGACACAACTGCTTCTTTAGGTGTCAACAAAACTTTGAGTGTCGACACAACTTCTTTATAAGTGTCGACACAAATTCTGGGTGTCGACACAACTTCCCTGAGTGTCGACACAATTTTCCTGTGTGTCGACACAGCTTGCCTGATTGTTGACACAAGTTTCCTGAGTGTCGACACAGTTTCTTCACAAGTGTCGACACTTGTACTTAGAAAATTTTCCTACAAATACTTAAACCTGCACAATGAAACTCAAACTCCTATCAAATACAAATTAATGCATGTCATTGACTAAGTTGTGGCTTCTCAAAATCTAGTACACATTTTCCAATATACCCAACACACACGTGGGCGCGCGCACACACACTTTCAAACAAACACACACACACACAACATGCAAATACATAAATAGACTCACATCAGACAGATACATGTACACACACACACTCACTCACATTAATTTACACACGCACACATTAATTTACATGCGTGTGTGCACACACACACTCACACACATTAATACACACACATTAATTCACGTACGTGCGCGTGCGCACATACACATTAATTTACACACACACATTAATTTACTAAAACACACACACATTAATTTACACACACACACAATCACTCACTCACACACTCAAATTAATTTACACACACATATAGACACACATTAATTTAAATATTCACATACTCACACACAATAATTTACACACACATACACAAACACACACCTTAATTTACACACACACATTAACACACACACACACTGTAACACCTTAAAAATGTCCTGCCTAGAGTCTAGGAGTGATGGGTTGAGTATAGTAGGTTCCTTTTTCCTTAGCCAAATGACTGAGCCAAAAACGGTGTGTGAAATCCAAAGGCATCGTGTTCACTCAATATCAGCATTGTGTTCACTCGACGCTGGCGGCGTGTTCACTCTACACTGGGGTTTACTAGCTGGGAGTCGTGTTCACTCTACACTGGGGGTTAACTAGCTGGGAGTCGTGTTTGGCAGCTGGCGTCGTGTTCTTTGGCTGGGCGTTGTGTTCACTCAACTCCCCAAGGCATAGCATGGTTTTTCTAAGTGTCTTGAATTGGTTTCATAATTAGGCATTTTCCGGGCATCCGGTTTTCTTGGGACTTAATCTAATGGCCCAAATTTTGTGCATGTGAACCTTAAATAGGGTAGATGAGTTCTTCCCTTAGGTTTTTCCCCATGTTTTGTCTTCGGACGACCGTGAATGAGAGCGTGAGCGGAAGAAGAAGACGACCTAGATCCGCCATTGTTGGAGCTTCGGGGCTCTGGCTGCTAATATGAGACCGGATATATGGAGAGGGCTTGAAGGAGAACATGTTTATTCGTGCTATTCCAAGCTTCCATGGTAAGGAAGAGGTTTCACAAGGCAACGAAGTCTCTCCTCCCAGTCTTAGGATGCGTTCATAGCATCTTTTTTTCTGCCTTTGTTTCCTTGCAAAGTTTTGGCACCAGATCTCTTGAGGGAGAGGGGTTAAGGTTGCCTTGGTTCAAGAAGAACCATCGGGTTGATTGAGTCCGTCCCCGACATTTTTTGCATTAGAAATCCGCTATGTTAGTGGATTGGGCATTGTGGGTGAAGCTGAAATTGTGACTGGTGGTTTGATTCAGTGATGTTGTTTGATGTGCATTTTAGGGAATTTATTAGAAATTTGATTGTGGCGAAGACACCGTTGCTACACCCTTATTGTCTCATGAGAACGAACAGTGGCTTAGGGGGGGGGGGGGAATGTGTGTGTCAAATGTTATGTGAAGACGTGACTTTGTCTTTGTGGTCAGCTAGCTTATCCCGTGATATTGTGAGTCGCATGTGGAGGGTGCCCCGACAAGACAAATCCCCTTTTGTGAAAACTGACGAGAACACACGTGCTTTTGGGACAAGCCCGGGTGATGCGACCCATGAGTTAGCAGAGTCAAAATAAAGTTTCTTAGCATCGGTTGAGATATTTTGTTTGAACTGACAAGAGCCTCAATGCTTATGGGTTAGCCCGGGTATTGAGATCCATGAGCGGGTGCTAAGAAAGAGTTCCATTTACGGCTTGAAGGTCATAGAGGAAATGGAAGTACCCTTATGATTGAATTGATGTGACATAATGATGTGTGCTGATATGTTAGAATCATACACGCTTAAGGTGTCTTAAGTGAAACTCAGGTTTGCATACAGGCTCATTGTAGGCCCCTTTTATTTATATGCTCAACATAGAAATGTGGTTGATGTTTGTGATACCCATTTCTATTATTTCTATGTTATTTTATGTTTTATTACATATGCATATGAAGAGCTGACCTGCTGGGTGATGGAATGCCCTAGAGTCCGCTAGAGATGGCCGGGAGGAGGGGTGTTTGTTACACAATTGAGGCAGGCCTTAGCTAACCCACGTTACATCAAAATTTTACAGGGCAAGGATTATAAACTAGAGGCAGCTCGCTTATATATTAATGATTTTCATGACTCTTTAACATCTTTCTTGATCTTTTTCTCTCTTATTGTATTCTGTAAAATTACATTGAATGTCTTGTAAAAATTGGTTAAGTTAAATATGAAGAGATTGTTGTGAAAAACACAATTAATTTAAGGCTCTGTTTGGGACAGCTTATGCTGATGAATAATCTCTTTTTTAAACGCAAAAACAGTTTTATAGCTATTTGTTTGTGCAGCTTATAGAAAATCACTTATTTTAAAATTGATGATAAGTTGATTTTTTATAAGCTACTCGGGTCAAGCTTATAACTTCTCATAAACGATTATCTCTTTAAAAGTTATATGTGTGACTTTTTTGTCTGAATGCGATTTTTTTATCCAGACGCGATTTTTTCACCCGGGCACGAATTTCTTGTCCGCGAGAGAATTTCTCACCCGAGCGTGATTTTTTCGATCGGGCAAAATTTTTTCGCATGAGCGGTTTTTTTGACCGGGTGTGATTTTTTTCGTCAGGGCGGAATTTTTTTGACCGGGCGAGAATTTTTCGCGTGGGCACGATCTTTTTGCCCGGACACGATCTTTTCTCCCGAGCGCGATCTTTTCGCCAGGGCGCGATCTTTTCGCCCGCGCACGATCTTTTTGCCCACGCACAATCTTTTCTCCTGGATGCAATTTTTTAGCCATAGCGCGTTTTTTTTGCCCGGGAGCGTTTTTTCGCCCGGACATGATATTTTTCGCCCTGGCGCGATTTTTTCGCCCAGAAGCAATTTTTTACTTAGACGCGCTTTTTCTTCCAGGCGCAGCGGTGATCGGTTTTTTTGCCCTGGCAGAATTTTTTTCGCGCCTGCGCGATTTTTTCGCTCTGATGCATATTTTTTTCCCGGGCATGTTCTTTTCACGCAGACAAGATGTTTTCACTCGAGTGCTTTTTTTCTTTTTCTCTCGTGCGAAAAAATCACAACGCGGCGAAAAAAATTGTGTTGGGCGAAGAAATTGCGTCGGGGTAAAAAAATCGCGACCGAGAGAAAAAACGTGTTCTTTCAAAAATATCGCGTAGAAGCGAAAAAATTGCGCCCTGGCGAAAAAAAACGCACCCGACCGAAAAAACGCGCTCGGACGAAAAAACGAGACCGAGCGAAAAAAAATCGTGCCCGGGCGAAAAAAAATCGTGCTCGGGCGAAAAAAAACGCCCCCGGGCAAAAAAAAACGCCCCCGAGCAAAAAAAATCGTCCAGGCCAAAGAAATTGCGACCGGGCGAAAAAATCCGGACGGGCGAAAAAATAGCATCCAGGCAAAAAAACTGCCTAGGCGAAAAAATCGAGCTCGGGAAAAAAAATCGCGACCGGGCGAAAATATAGCGACCGGATGAAAAAAAAGCGCCCAGGCAAAAAAAATCACGCCCGAGCGAAATAACGAGTCAGGGAAAAATATTCGCGCTCATGCGAAAAAAATCGCGACCGGGCGAAAAAAGTCGCTCGGGCGAAAAATTCGCACTTGAGCGAAAAAAACCGCCCGGGCGAAAAAAATCAAACTCGGGAGAAAAAAATCTAGCTCGGGCGAAATAATCGCACCCGGGCGAAAAAAAAACGCGTACAAACGAACGGACTCTTATAAATGAATGAAATTTTAGATAACCACTTATGAACAAACTGTTCAAACAGTCGACTATTTATTCATCATTGTTTTTATAAAATATCTATGCAAACATCAATTTTCAATAGCGACTTATTCATCATCATAAGCTGTCCCAAACAGAGCCTAACTTTACAAATTTATTATAAGTGATTTTACTCCTTGGGATTATTACCCATGTGTATAGTGAGGTTAATTTGGTCATGAAAGTCCTAGGATGTCAATTTTGTCAAAGTCATGAGAAAGGCAAGCTGGAAAAAAGAAGGAAAATCCTCCATAACATAGTTGCGTCGAATAGTAATCGACGCACCATTGCCTAGAGTTCGATGTACCTTCGACTAAAAGTCAGCGCAACTTCAGAAGTTAAGTCGATGTCACTCTAAAGTTAAAGCCGACGCATGAGTCGATCAGATATCGACGCAACATCGAATGTTGTCCAGAATGGAAAATTTGGAGGATCTATCCAGAGTTATTTGAAGATAATTATTATGGAATTCTTTTGAATTCTGAGAGCTATTAGAAAATGATTAAGGGAATAATTCTCCACTTAAATTTTGAATATATATATGGAAGAGTTTTGAAGAGGTTGATGTGATTCATGAAGACAAATATAAAAGAATATTATCTTATACCTTCTAAACATAATTTTCCTGATAGTAGAATTTCAAAATTTTACAAGGGTTTTTTATACCCGGAATTTAGAAGAAGAAAAGAAGAAAATGCGCAACAGAAAACAAAAAATATATATCGAATACAAACAACTTAGATTGAAAAGTTGTAGAGACTTCTTCTTCTCCTTCTCCTCTCAGCACCAACAAGAACAATAAATTCTGAGAAAACAATCAGAAATACATTGGATTAAGAGCACATAATCTTTGCATCTCTTCTTAGTAAGGATTTATCAATCAAGAAGATCCAAAACACTTAGTGCAAAAAGCGTTCTCAAAAATCTGATGAAAGAAAACCCAACTTAGAAGATTTTTCTTCTTCTTTCTTTCTCTCTCTCACTCACTTCGTAATTGAGTAAAGAGTTTTAAGAATCTCTCTTTAAATGATTCAGTCTTAGTTCAATATCTCCTTATCAAAAGATCTATACTTGGTTCTAAGAGTCTCCATAACAAAAGACTCAATTGTTGGTTCTGAGAGTTTCCTTATCAAAAGACTCAGGCACTGTGATACTACATTCTTACCAAGATAGTAGAAGAGTGGATGTACCCAGATTTTGGGGAACTACTTGTAACACCCCTATCCGGCACATATCATATAGCAGTAGGTCCGGCCGGGGCCCGACGTCATATACCACGGACAGACTGGTGGGTTACTCAATGAAACCATTCAACCAATACACACGTCCTACACAGAGCATCTAGCGGAAGCAATTTATTAAGTTGCAACAATAAGAATCAAGCCAACAAGCATGAATGTCCACTAGCAAACCAAACAGGAATGAAATAAAAAGTACCAAAAAGTACTGGCCTTATGGCCTTACAACAGTTCACTTAAATAAATAGTGTTTTACAAACTTCAGCGCCCAGGCCGGCCACACATGATTTAAATAAGTAAACAAAAAAGGCCTTCGAGGGCCGGCTCAACAACTTAGACTTTGGCCCGCTATTTGCCGCTAGGCTCCGCAGCACCTGCAAGCACAAATGACCGCAATAGTGGAAAACAAGAATAACGGTCAGCTAAAGCTGACCAAATTATAACGATTCCACCCCCAACTCGGGGCGGCCAAAGCTTCTTCCCTGCACTTATATTAGTATAAACAAAAAGGATTGCGAAAGTACAATTTAAGCACACTTCACCACAGGTGTAGGCACACACGGCCGTACACCTCGTGCTCTCAGGGCACTTACATGGTGGGCTCAGTCCACCACCGTCCCCGGGACAGCTACCTCGTGAGCAATAAAGTCTTCATGGCCAAAGCCGAAGACCCTCCCTCTATGCCATTGGCAGGAAACTAAACCGAACCACATAGAGCAGGCACAGTTTCACTCATCTTGCTGCTCACACTGACACAACAATTAAAGTCATCGGCGCGAGTTAAGTTACCCCGTGACCCGTAAATCGATCAACCAAAGTACATAACCCGGTTATGTACAAAGATGGCTCCCGGGCCACCAAAGATGGCAGAATCATGCTTCTGCCAAGATTTTCGGGTACGCCTTGGGGTTAATCCCCAAGGATCCCTGCTGCAATCTACCACGTAGAAACCCAAAAAACATCCAAAGGCACGGAGTCTTCTCCGGCTAACAATGCAAAGAAAAACATCACCGATCCAGACCAACATGTTCGGGTAGGCTTCACACACCATGTCTATGCCCGTACTTCGATTCCGGACTCTAAACAAGGGGGACTTTACATATCTACCCAACGGAATATCGCAACCCACCGCACACTCGCAGGAGAGGGTTTTCCCATGCAAAAGAAGAAGAGCTTCACATGCTAAAGATGAGAATTGTTACCCTAGTGTTTCTCCTCAGCGCCATAGAAAACTACGCGGATGAAAAGCACCGCAATGATCTCGCCTCCGTAGATCTGGGCTCGGTTTGCGATTTAGCGCTCCGAATCTCCTCCGGCGATGGGATCTTCCTCTTCCTCCAAGATCCTTGCTCTCCCTTCTCTCTAGGATTTAGAGAGAGAAGATGAAAATGGAATGAGGGTTTGAACCCTATTCCCGGATTAAAACCTACCCAGGACAGCCCTGAGCCACTAGATCCCAAAGCAAGGAAACGAACTGCTGCGATTCAGCCCAAAATTCCAAAACTTGGGCCGAACACAGGTTGCGACACGCCCGTATCCAAGGCTGTGTCACTCATTCGTCGTCGAAACCGTCGCGGCCCAAAAAGAACACGGCACTCGAAATGCCCGTGTCAGGCTTGACACACCCGTGTCATACAATACACGCCTGTGTAGCTGGGCATGTTCCTCCATCGACACAAGTCCAAAATGAACAAAGCATGACACGGCCATGTGACACGCCCGTGTCACATGCTGTGTGCTAGACACGCCCGTGTCCCAGGCCGTGTAACTACCTTAGCACAACTCGCCAAATGACCCGAGAAGGATACGGGTATTCGACACGCCCATGTCGAATTTGACACACCCGTGTTGGGCCCGAACATGCATAGGCTCAGGCCGTGCTCCTCACTCAACAATCGTTGAGTGAAAGGCGTTGAGTGCCTGACATGCCTTGGGACACACTCGTGTCCCAGGCCGTGTTCATCCCCCGACGACTGTTGACTGCAATTTCGTCGACCACGCGATCAGCGCCGAACCCGAGCACGACACGCCCGTGTCCCAGGCCGTGTCACCTCTACCAAATCCCATCTTTGGCTCAAAACACCACCTGTCACTCTTTTGAGTTTTGGGGCGTTACAACTCTCTCCCTCTAAAAAGAATTTCATCCATGAAATTACCAAAGGAAAGATACACAAAACCAAAGCGGTGCCTGAGCAAAATAACTCTAGGTACTCCTCAAGCATAGTCTGCTCCCGCTCCCAAGAGAGCTCCTCACGACCGCAATTGCCCCAACGGACCTTGACCATTCTGATCTCCTTATTACGAAGTCGCTTGACTTCAGAGTCCTCAATACAAACGGGCTTGACCCTAGTCGTCAACCCTTCGTCCACCGGTACTTGATCAACTGCGATCACCTATGAAGGCTCTTGCACCGCCTTCCGTAACACTGATATGTGGAATACGTCGTGTAGACCACTCAACTCCATCGATAGCTTCAGACGGTAAGCCGCTTCACCGATCCGCTCCAGAATCTCAAACGGTCCAAGGTATCTCGGGCTCAGCTTCTTCAAGCGTCGTACCCGTGACACACCCTTGAACGGTTTTATCTTCAAATACACTCAATCGCCAACAGTGAACTCCACGTTCCGATGCCTGGCATTATAGTATTTATCTTGTCTATCCTGAGCAATCAGCAAACACTCCCGAATGGTTCACACCAATAAAGTAGCGTTTTCCACCTCTTGCTTTTTGTACAACCTTGCCTCACCCGTTTCTAGCCACTACAACTGTGTGCGACACTTCCTACCATATAAGGACTCGAAGGGCGCCCTTTGTATACTCGTCTGGTAGCTATTATTGTACGCAAATTCCACCAGAATAACTTCTTTAGATCCCGGTACATCTTCATGCTCCCTGGGTGGATCGAGTACTTGGTATGATGAGCCTCGTACATCAACTCCGCCCGTAGATTTCCCACGTTTGGGATGCACAAACGATTATCCATCCTCAGTAGCCCATCTTCAATTGAAAACTTGGAATTTGACCCATCCAATGCTGCATCCATGAGCTCCTTCATGCTGCCATCTAACTCCATAGCCTGCCGAATGCGATCAGCCAGGTCATACTGAACATTCGTCCAGATCAATAATGCATCGGCGCTAGTCTGCTTGTCAACACAACAGATCTCTAACACCTCTAACTCACGAATCAACCGCTCATCATGAACAGATAACCAGTTGGCTTTGGCGGGAGCCCTGCGACTTAATGCATCCACAACTGTATTGCCTTTCCCGGGTACATAATGAATTTTGAACGTATAGTCCCCCAGGAACTCCATCCATCTCCACTGCCTCATATTCAAATCCTTCTGATCCAACATGTACTTAAGGCTCTTGTGGTCGGTATAAATATCGACCTTTACGCCATACAAGTAGTGCCTCCATAACTTTAGCGCAAACAATTATGACCGCCAACTCCAAGTTGTGGACCGGATAATTCCTTTCGTGCACTTTCAGCTGATGCGAGCCATTTGCGATAACACTACCATGCTGCAGCAGCACGTAACCCAAACCACTGCCTGAGGCATCGCTGTAGATCTCAAAACCTTCGGTCCCACTCGGCGAACTAAGCACTGGCGTCGTGGTCAACCGAATCTTCAACTCTTCAAAATCTTGCGCACACTCCTGCGTCCACACAAATTTCTAATATTTCCTTGTTAATGTCGTGAGAGGTAGCACTATCTGCGAGAAGTTCTCCACGAAGCATCTGTAATAGCCGTCAAGGCCCAGAAAACTCCGGACTTCCGCTACCGAAAACAACACAGACCACTCTCGTATCGCAACAATCTTCGCCGGATCTACCGCAATCCCTTCCCTACTGGCTATGTGATCAAGGAATGCCACTGAGGATAACCAAAACTTGCATTTGGAGAACTTTGCATATAGTTCGTTCCTCCTCAGCGTCTCCAAAATCAAATACAGATGCTTGAAGTCATCTTCCTCGCACTGCGAGTACACCAATATGTCGTCAATAAAGACGATCACAAAATGGTCTAGGTACTCTCTGAACGTCCTGTTCATCAAATCCATGAACACCGAGGGCCCATTAGTCAGCCTAAACTGCATGACCGTGAACTCAAAATGCCCATACCTTATGTTGAACGCTATCTTTGGGATATCACACTCCCTTATACTCAGCTGATAGTAACCGAACTTCAGATCCAACTTTGAATATACCGACGACCCGACTAACTGATCGAAAAGATCATCAATCCTTGGGATCGGGTATTTGTTCTTTTCCGTTAACTTGTTCAGTTCTCTATAGTTGATACACAGCCGCAAACTTCCGTCCTTCTTCTTAATAAAGAGGACCGGTGCGCTCCAAGATGACGAACTTGGATGCACATAACCTTGCTCCATCAACTCTTCTAGTTGAACCTTTAGCTCCGCCATCTCCTTAAGCGCCAGCCTATAAGGGGAGCGTGACACAGGTTTGGCACCTGGCACTAGCTCAATGGCGAAATCGATCTCTCGCTGCGATGGGGCTCCGGGAAGATTGTCCGGGAACACTTCAGGGTACTCACACACTACTGGGATACTACCCAAAGTGGCATTAGGCTTTACAGCCTCCACTAATGTGAAGAACAGCTCTGCACCAGCACGAACTGTCTTGACCACCTGAAGAGCAGACATCAGCGTCTTGCTCGACCCTTCAATCCCGCAAACGTTGTCTCCCGCCTAGCACCCAACTTGACCTCTTTACGGTTGCAATATATATAAGCCTTCTGCTCCGAAAGCCAGTCCATACCAAAGATAACGTCGAACTCTACTAGCGGCAGCAACAACGCTAACAAGTCGAACTCTTGACTTCCAATATGAACCCTTACGACACAAACTCTATCTGAATGCATAGAACACCCATTCAGCAGCAACACGTCCAATTTGTCCTTCGCCATCGAAGAAGGGACTCCGATGCGCGATATGAAACTTTCGGACAAAAAGGAGTGCGAAGCTCCCGTATCAAATAGTGCTCTTGCCGGACTATCACAAATCAAGACAAAGCCTATACAAACAGTAATAAGCTAGAAGCACTAGGTAACAGTATTTAAAGCTAACGTGCTATAAATTTAAACTATACCTGTCACCACGTCTGCCTGTTTGATGGCCTCCTATTGGCCCGTATTAAAGACTCTTGATTGAGTCGGAGCATAGTGGGATGTGGTTGACTCCACTGTCTTGCCCTTTTCTTCATAGGTTGCTCCCTACTTCCTCTCGGACTTTGCATGTCCTCTCCGACAATCTCGGGCATAGTACCCCAACTTTCCACAAGTATAACAAGCGCCCGGGGTTCGGTTGGTAGGTTCCCCTGAGGCACCTGAAGACGGGGCTGGACCCAACGTCTTGGCCTTCTTATTCCATTTGCGGAACTCCGATTTTAAGGAGTTCGGCCTTTTGAACTCCGACCCCTTCTCATTAGAGTCCTTCTTAGCCTGAACATTCTTTATGTCTTTTTCCAAAGACCAGGCTGAGTTTACCAAGGTCAGGAAACCCTATGCCATAGGCCCCAAAAGTAACAGTCTCAGGTCATCTCTCAGACCTTCGTAGAATCGGTTCGTTTTGCGCTCCTCATCAACGAAAGTAGCGCTTGCATACCGACCTAAGCGAGTAAACTCATGGAGATACTCACCCACGGTACTATCTCCTTGAACAAACTTCTGGAACTCATTTTACAAAGCAATCCTCTCAGCTGAGGGGAGGTAGCGAGCTAAGAACAATCTCGAAAATTCGTCCATCGAGATGTCCGTCAACTACCTACCCCTCAGATGGTGTAGCTCCAAGCCCTCCCACCATAATCTTGCGTCACCATCCAGCAAAAACGTGGCAATTGTGGTCTTCTGCCACTCTTCAATCTCAGTAGCTACCATCACTCTCTATATTCTAGAGATCCAATCCTCTGCTTGAGTTGGGGTTCCCGTCCCCGAGAACACTGGAGGATTGAAGCCCATCACGTGCTTAAGCTGCTTCTCCGTTTCTCTCCTAGGCAACACTGGTTCCACTACCATATGTTCCACTCTCCTTGGCTATGCTGCTTGGAGCGGTACTTGCACCACAGTAGGGACAGACTGTCGCACCTGCCTCGTAGGTTGTGCATTGATCATCGCAAGCACTGCCTCCGCTACCAATCGAATGGTCTCAGTAGAAGGAGGTGTTGCCGGCGCATCATTTGGTGCACTGCTTGCCTCAGAAACTGGGCGTTCTGACGATGCAGTACCACTCCTGGTCACCTATAATCGTACAAAACACCGATAAGCGACCAAACAACATTGCAAAAAGCAATTCTAGGGACACGCAGGTTCCTAAAACATGTGTATTTTCATTCCTAAGTGGCAATTCATGGGTTCTTTTCATTTTATAACAATGACGCACACACATATGCTCACCACCCCTTAAAGTGAATTCGTCCACGAATTCATTTAAGCCTGACCAAAACCGGTAGTCTGATACCAAATATTAACACCCCTATCCGTCACATAGCATATAGCAGTAGGTCCGGCCGGGGCCCGACGCCATATACCATGGACAGACTGGTGGGTTACTCAATGAAACCATTCAACCAATACACACGTCCTACACAGAGCATCTAGCGGAAGTAATTTATTAAGTTGCAACAATAAGAACCCAACCAACAAGCATGAATGTCCACTAGTAAACCAAACAAGAATGAAATACAAAGTACCAAAAAGTACTGGCCTTATGGCCTTACAACAGTTCACTTAAATAAATAGTATTTTACAAACTTCAGAGCACAGGCCAGCCACACATGATTTAAATAAGTAAACAAACAAGGCCTTCGAGGGCTGGCTCAGCAACTTGGGATTTGGCCCGCTATTTGCCACTCGGCTTCGCATCACCTGTAAGCACAAATCACCACAACGGTGGCAAACAAGAATAACGGTCAGCTAAAGCTGACAAAATTATAACGATTCTGCCCCCAACTCGGGGCGGCCAAAGCTTCTTCCCTGCACTTGTATTAGTATAAACAAGCAGGATTGTTAAAGTACAATTTAAGCACACTTCACCACAGGTGTAGGCACACACGGCCGTACACCCCGTGCTCTCAGGGCACTTACATGGTGGACTCGGTCCACCACCGTACCCGGGACGACAATCTCATGAGCAATAAAGTCTTCATGGCCGAAGCCGAAGACCCTCCCTCTATTCCATCTGTAGGCCACTAAACTGAACCACATAGAGCAGGCACGGTTTCACTCATCTCACTGCTCACACTGCCACAACAATTAAAGTAATCGGCGCGAGTTAAGTTTCCCCGTGACCCGTAAATCGATCAACCAAAGTACATAACCTAGTTATGTACAAAGATGGCTCTCGGGCCACCAAAGATGGTAGAATCACGCTTCTGCCCAGATTTCCAGGTGCGCCTCGAGGTTAATCCCCAAGGATCCCTGCTGCAATCTACCACGTAGAAACCCGAAAAACATCCGAAGGCACGGAGTGTTCTCCGACTAACATTGCAAAGCAAAACATCACTGATCCAGACTAACATGTACGGGTAGGTTTCACACACCATTCCTATGCCCGTACTTCGATTCCAGACTCTAAACAAAGGGTACTTTACATATCTACCCCAAGGAACACCGCAACCCACCGCACACTCGCGGGAGAGGGTTTTCTCATGCAAAAGAAGAAGAGATTCACATGCTCAAGATGAGAATCATTACCCTAGCGTTTCTCCTTGGTGCCATGCAAAACTATGCGGATGAAAAGTACCGCGATGATCTCGCCTCCGCAGATCTGGGCTCGGTTTGCGATTTGGCGCTCCGAAACTTCTCCGGCAACCGGATCTTCTTCTTCCTCCAAGCTCCTTGCTCTCCCTTCTCTCCAGGATTTAGAGAGAGAAGATGAAAATGGAATGAGGGTTTGAACCCTATTCCCGGATTAAAACGTACCCAGGACAGCCCTGAGCCATTAGATCCCAAAGCAAGGAAATGAACGGCTGTGATTCAGCCCAAAATTCCAAAACCTGGGCCGAACACGAGTTAGACACGCCCGTTTCCAAGGCCGTGTCACTCATTCGCCGTCGAAACTGTCGCGGCCCAAAAAGAACACGGCACTCGACACGCCTGTGTCAGGCTTGACACGCCCGTGTCATACACTACATGCCCGTGTAGCTGGGCGTGTTCGTCCATCGACATAGGTCCAAAATGACCAGAGCACGACACGGCCATGTGACACGCCCGTGTCACATGCCGTGTGCTAGACACGCCCTGGGACATGCCCGTGTCCCAGGCAGTGTAGCTATCTTAGCACAACTCGCCAAACGACCCGAGAAGGAAACGGGTATTCGTCACGCCCGTGTCGAATTTGACACGCCCGTGTCGGGCCCGAACACGCCTGCTCAGGTCGTGCATCCTCACTCAACGATCGTTGAGTGAAAGGAATTGAGTGCCTGACATGCCCTGGGATACGCCCGTGTCCCAGGCTGTGTTCATCCCTCGACAACTGTTGACTGCAATTTCGTCGACCACGCGACCAGCGCCGAACCCGAGCACGACACGCCCTGAGAAACGCCCGTGTCCCGGGCCGTATCACCTCTACCAAATCCCAGATTTGGCTCAAAACACCACCTGTCACTCTTTTGAGTTTCGGGGCGTTACACTACAATTGTTATGTGACATCTGTGCTTGTTATTTTCTCGATTGTCTTTATTTCATTTTCTGCAACATTTTATCCCTGCACTTGTCAACTTTATTGTGGTTGTGATTGTGGATGCTAATATGAGATTATTTGAACTTAGAAAATAATTTGTTAGTAAATATTTTAAAATCTCTATTCACCCCCTCTAGAGAAATCTCAGAGGTTTAAGTCATAACTGTTCACCCTTTTGCTTGGCTTTGTGATTGTGAAGAGATACATAGACACTAGAACTTCACGTCATACAAGTAATGTCGCCACAACTTCAGGACGAATATCATAACCGCCAACTCCAAGTTGTGGACTGGATAGTTTCTCTCGTGCACCTTTAGCTGGCGAGAGCCATAAGCTATAACCTTTTCAAACTACAGAATAACACAACCTAAGTTGCTCCCTGAGGCATCACTATAGATCTCATAGCCTTATGCACAACATAGCGAGCACACAATAGGCATCGTGGTCAGATGACTCTTTAATTGATCAAAATATCGTTCGCACTCTGGCGTCCAAACAAATTTCTGATCCTTCCTTGTCAACGTAGTGAGAGGTAGAGCTATTCGCAAAAAATTCTCTATGAAGCGCATATAGTAGCCAACAAGTCCAAGAAAGCTCCTGACTTCCTCTATAGTAGTCAACACAGGTCACTCTTGTATCGCAATTATCTTCGTCGGATCCATAACAATACCCTCTCCACTAATCACATGACCCAGAAATGCCACCGAGGCTAACCAAAACTTACACTAAGAGAACTTGGCATAGAGTTGATTCCTTTCCCGGAGTATGCAAAACCAACCTCAAATGATTTGATTTATCCTCCTCTGGCTAAGAGTATATCAATATGTTATCTATAAAGACGATCACAAATCAGTTCAAATACTTTTGAAAGGTCTTGTGCATCAGATTCATGAATACCGATGACACATTTGTTAGCCCAAACAACATCACTGTGAACTCATAGTATCCATAGCGTGTACCAGATGTTGTCTTGAGAATATTACTTTCCCTGATCCGTAACTGGTAATAGCCAGACCTCAAATCTAGCTTCGAATAGATAGTTGATCCAACCAGCTGACCAAACAAATCATCGATTCTCGGAATCGAATACTTATTCTTCGCTGTCATCTTGTTCAGTTCTCGGTAGTAAATACATAGACACAAGCTTTCATCCTTCTTCTTCACAAAGAGTACAGGTGCACTCCAAGGTGACACACTTTGACGCATATAGCCTTGCTATATCAACTCCTATAAATGAACCTTCAGTTCTGCCATCTCCTTTAGCGCTACTCGGTACTGTGAGCGTGACATAAGTTTCGCACCTTGCACTAACTCAATAGTGAAGTCGATCTCTTGCTGAGATGGAATTCCAGGGAGATCTTTAGGAAACATATCTGAAAAATCTGACACAATAGGAACGTCACTCAAACTAGGTTTAGGCTCTACAACCTCCAATAGCGTGAAGAATAACTCCGCGCTCATTAGAACCAAATTGATAACTTGGAGAATAGACATCAGTATCTTACTCAGTCCTCAAATACCAGCAAACTTATTCTCGCATTCAGTGTTCTTCCCTAGTGTGACTTCCTTCAAGTTACTATCAATGCAGGCACACTGCTCTGAGAGTCAGACCATGCTAAAGATCGCATCGAACTAAGATATCGGCAGTACAGATGCTTCAATCCAAAGTCATGACTTCATAGATGTACCTTAACACATCAAACTCTATCCAAGTGATAACATGTTCAAAAGCACTCCATTATTACCTACAAAGTCCTTAATTAGGGTGTAATGTTCCAAGTCAAAGGGAACTCTTGCTGAATGTATAAGTATTAGGACTTAGCCTAATTATAACCACGCAAAACATGCCTTTGTTCACAAAGTAAAGAGTATAAAAAACTTACAATAGTTGCATACTAATTCATACTTGTAGTTGGCTACAGCGCTTTCCCTTTTCTTCATACAATGCACCCGTCATTTTCGCCATCCTCGAAGGACCGCTGCGACAATCTCTAGTCATGTGTCCCGGCTTGCCACAAGTATAATAAATAATTAGTCCTTGCCGATAAGTTACTCAAGACCTAGAATTCTTCCTCCACTTATTGTAGTGCCTAGACTTTACAGACTTTGCAGAGCTCGGTACCTTGAACTCTGCCGTCTGGTGGACTTTCGCCAAATCTATCTCCAATGATCTAGCCGACTCTACCAATATCCAGAATCCAAATAACTTTAGACCCACTAATAGAAGTCATAGATCATCGCGCAGACCATTATAAATCTATTGACCTTATTCTCCTCATATTCCAACACAAACCCTGCATAGTGCCTTAACATGAAAAATGCATGTAAGTACTCATCATCCGTGTGCGCTCCCTGTACCAAACACATGTTAAACTACTGATCTGAGGCTATTCCCATTGCAATCTACTCATATACACCAGCCGACATCGAAGCCATCACAAGGACAGGGGCATCACATGTCTTCTATATTGGGCATTGATCATTGTGAAGACAACACCAGCTATCAACCAAACCATTTCCACAGACGGAGGCAGTGTAGGCACCTCAGTCGGTGTACTACTTTCCACCGAGCACTGGGGCTGAGTTTTTCCCACACCACTTCTAGTCACCTATAATTATGAAACACATAATTAGGCGACTAGTCATATTACAAAATAACAATCACAGGAACACACAGGTTCCACAAACATGTTTATGTTCATTCCTAAGTGGATATTCATGGGTTGTTTCATGTTGTAATGGTAACACTCATACACGTGCTCACCACCATAAAATAATTCAACCCCAAATTTGAATAAGAAAGACCGACACCAGAATTTGATATAAAATTATAAAACTCCCATCCATCACAAAGAATATAACGGAAGGTCTGGTCAGGGCCCCACGCCATATTCCACGGACAGTCAGTGGAGTTACGCATTGAAACCAAAAAATCTACGTATCTTTACTCAGAGTTACATTCTAGAAAAACATTTTAAACCACTGACCAAACATAGGAATGACATAAAAATACACAAACTGTTTGACCTTAAGGCTTTACAAATTATTTCCTTCACAAATGTGTTTTACATACATCGGCACACAGGCCGATCATATATAAAAAACTTTAATAAACACTTCGCTTGGGCTTCAAGGGACGATATAGCACAAATGAGCTTCAACCCGCTACTTCCCACTCGGCTCTCCAACACCTGCACAAGGACAATGCACCAAGATGTGGCAAACAAAGTAAAGGTTAACTTTAGTTGACTAATTTATAATGACCCCACCCATCACTCAGGGCAGTGGTGCTCCTTCCCTACAGGTACACAACATGAATTTACATTGAAATAAAATGTGCAATTTAAGCACAATCACCACCAATGGCAACACGCACGGCTACACGCTTCGTGCTCACATGACACTCTTTCATTTAGTGTGCTGAGATTCAAGCGCCACCACTTTGAGCAATACTAGTCTTTTTAGCCTGTAGTCAAAGACTCTCTCTTATGTTACGACAAAGTCAAAGATGCTCTCCTACATAGATATTAAAGTGAGTGACTCGCTCCATGTCGATTGCCATAGGGCGAGTATAGTTCCACCAAGCCCATTGCTCAAATCGCCGTTCCCACCGACACGACCCAGGTTAGCTTCCCCTTGCCCATTCACAACATGCATAACCACGTTATGTAATAAGGTTGGCACTCACGACCACAATAGCTAGGCACTCCAAGCTCACAGCTCCACATGTTAGCCCCTAGTCTCTAAGAGACATGCCTCACAATCATAAACAAAGCTCCCTGGGAGCTATCGCCAGCGATATCATATCGTCATGTGATATCGACAGAATCTCACATCTATCTCAGGCTTAGGTTCACACTCAGCACAAATAACTTCTCACTGGTATCTGCCAGTTGAGCTATCGACAACAATATCACTATCATGGGTGATAGCAACAAAATATCGTTCTCTGTTGCAAACTCGGGTGATTTCTGGAGAATGCCTCCAGTACTAACTACAACAAGCTACACACCCCAAAACTCCATACATCTACACGGTTAGCCACATAGTATTCTCTGACATGCAAATCAGTCATCACCAATCAAGACCAACCTGTCTAGATGGGCTTCACAAAGTATGTCTATTCTTTACTTCAAGCCAGAAATCTATTTGCAATTAAATCGGGGATACTCTGTATCAACCCTTTTGGAAACTTCCTATTCTTCATCATTTGGTGAGGGTTTCCATGCAAACATGTCAAATAAGGACTTCACTTGTCCAAGAGGAGAATCATTTTTTTTAGATTGCTTAGGAGCCATGAAAGTGCAAGAGATCCGGATGGAAGCATTTGCACCACCTTCCTCTCAACACATCTAGCCTTGGCTCGCAAATTCGACCATAAGAACTTCTTCAATGCTCTTCTAGAGGACTGGTTTCAACCTTCTCCTTCCTCAATCTCCTTTCCTTCTTCTTCTTATTTCTTAAAGTTGAAAAGAGAGAGAGAGAGGATCTTAAAAGATGAGAAGAGTTTTCCTCTCAACCATCTTAACAATCTCAGCTTTACTCTTAGCCACAGGATCACCAAGCCAAAATAAGTGGATGGCCCAATTTAATCGGCCATTCTTTTTAAATTCGCTACCTTCGAGCCATAACTTGCTATCGCGGGGTGGCGGCCGCTTGACCCAATCAGCGTTGCTCTACGGCCGCTTCGTCGCCTACTAAAACATGGACGTCTACCACGTGACACGCTATCGCATGGCGATAGCACTATCGCCAGCGGTAGCATCCAGAAAATGGTTGTTTTTGAAATTTTGAAACCTGGGATGTCACAAATCTCACCTTCTTTATGAAATTTCATCTCGAAATTATTCATTATAGAAAACAACATAGAAGTATCAAATATACAAAATGTATCTTAACGGAATAACTTAGGGAACTCCTCTGTCATGGTTTGCTCACGCTCCCATGACAGTTCCTCACGACCATAATTGGCCCAGCAGACTTTGACCATCCTTATCAACTTGTTCCGCAGTCGTTTGACCACCGTATCTTCGATTCGAATGGGCTTGACATTCATTTTCAGCCCACTATCGACCGGCACCAGATTCAGAGCAACCACTAGTATCGGCTCTTGTGTCGCCTTTCGTAGTACTAATATATGAAACACATAATGCAAACCACTTAGCTCTGCTAAAAGAGTAAGCCAATAGGCAGCTTCACCAACACGTTCAATAATTCCAAATGTTCTAAGATATCTCAGACTCAGCTTCTTCAAGCATCGAATCCTGGATACACCTTTAAATGACTTGTTCTTTAGATAAACTCAATCGCCAACCGTAAACTCAACATTTTTGTGCTTGACATTATAGTACTTTGCCTGCCTATCCTTAGCAATTAGTAGTCGCTCACGAATCAATCGTATCATTGAAGTTGCATATTTTATGTTTTTATGCTTATACAACTTTGATTCACCTATTTCTACCCAAGCCAACGGAGTAAGACACTTCCTACCATATAAAGCCTTGAAGTACGCAATTTTAATACTTTCTTGGTAGTTATTGTTATAGATGAATTCGATCATATAGAGATGGTCCTCCCACCTCTTCCCAAAATCTAAGGCGCACATTCGAAGCATATCCTCCATTGTCCTGTTTACCCTCTCGGTTTGACCATCTGTTTGCGTATGAAAAGGTCATGATGAATTTCAGCTTGGTACCCAATAGTTGATGGATTAGTGTTGGGTATTATATCCACAATAACCTAGATTTGTGTGAAGTCACTCTTGAACTAAGTTGAATTAATTATGCATTTGATGTTATTCTTTAGTTGAGTGCTTGCAGGTCATTATTGCTAAGTGTAGACCAATGTCAGCTTACAATGAGTCACTAAACACAGGACCATGCAATCTAATCCCTCATTGTGTGACCCATGGTGTTGACTCATGTGTAACCTCTCTATTGGGATGCATTTCATTTTCAAGTACTAAAGCAATTGAAGAAAGGAAGGGTTGCTGGTTTCCAACAAAGAAGAATTAGTCTTTCAGATAAAAATTTACTAAGTACTTTTCTCGAGAAGATGAAGTGTATTTATCGAGAAGTCTAAGTATAGTTCTCGAGAAAGCAAAGCTGTTCTCGAAAAACCATAAGACTTCTCGAAAAATTCTCATAAACAATCTTTAAGTCTTTTTCTTGAGAAATCCCTAAAGATTCTCGAGAAGCCAAGTATAGTTCTCGAGAAAGCAAAGCAGTTCTCGAGAAGTCGAAATTGTTTCTCGAGAAGCTAAGTAATTTTCTCGAGACGTCAAGTTCCTTCTAAAGAAATCAGTTCTTCAGTTCAAGATTTTGCGTTAAGTATTTTCTCGAGAAGGTTATGCCATTTCTCAAGAAGGTTATGCCTTTTCTCGAGAAAGAAAATCCTTCTTGAGAAATTATTTATCTTCTCAAGAAATAGGGTTGCAGAAAACTTCTTTTTAAACCGTCTGACGGGATTTCGATATAACCTAAGTTCCTCATGATTGATCCATGTGGATCCTTCCTTAATGATTTCAGACCGTTAGATGAGGTCTTATAAGAATTCCTTTCAGAGGAATCGCTAACCCTAACATTATTCAAAATCGCATCGGAATTTTAATATCGGGAGAAGCCGCGTAATGATCGTAATTCTTCATTGTCACTCCTCTCTCGATCTAGTGATTCCAAGAAGAAAAGATTCGACAGATCATAGATTAAAGTTCTTCAAACATCTACTTGATCGTTTCGGGTCCTAAGCATTTCAGATCAAAGTTTTCTCAGGATTTCTTCCACAACTTCTTCACAGAGTTTTTCAATTTTCAAGAAGGAAGAACCTTGAAGATTTCAGATCTGAAAGTATAAAGTTTTTATTATTGTTGTAACAATTATTTTAAATCTTGTAGGAGCTTTGTCTCTGATTTTGTAGGAGCTTTGTTCTTCGAGTTTGTAGGAGTGTGTTATCTCCGAGTTGTAGGAATGTTGCTCCGAGTTGTAGGATTATTGCAATCTGAGATTTAGCAAAGTAGTTGAGGCTAGCTGTGGTGCTAGATAGGCTAGGTGGAAAGTGGACGTACCCAAGATTGGGGAACCACTGTAAATTCCTTGTGTCATCTGGGTTATGCTTGTTTATTTTCTATGTCGATTACTCTTAAGTTTTTATTCCGCAAAAGACGCAGAACTCACCTATTCACCCTCCTCTATATGATTTAGGTAGAGAATTAGATACTTCAATTGGTATCAGAGGAGATGTTGTTCACAAAAGGTTCACACCTTAAACAGATCTACTTCTAGTTGTCGTAGAGATTATCAAGCATGGACAAGTCCAAGGACGTTGCAAAGCTTCTGGTGTACACCAAGGCTAACTTTCCCATGTGGAAAGAGATAGTCATATTCTTCATGGAAGCGGTTGATCCCCGCATATTCATGATAGTGGAAGAAGGCCCTCATGTTCCCATGATAGCTTCCACTATCGATCCATCCAAGAAGGTCTAAAAGAAACTAATGGATCTCTACAAAGATGAGATTTTCCTTGTCT
The DNA here is from genome assembly GCA_039513925.1 of Platanthera zijinensis. NCBI lineage: Eukaryota > Viridiplantae > Streptophyta > Magnoliopsida > Asparagales > Orchidaceae > Platanthera > Platanthera zijinensis. Next base: position 71,340,554 of record CM077082.1, read on the forward strand.
CTCTAGACATGAAAGCAAAGAATATCATCGCAAGTGCAGTCGATAATTCGATGTTGTAGAACCTGATACACTGCCAATACGCCAAGGAAATGCGGTAGTCTCTGATCGTCCTGATGGAAGGCATATAATAAGTAAGGGATGATAGAAGATCCCTTCTTAACCAGAAGTATGAGGCCTTCAAGCAAGGACCCATGGGCACAATAGCTGATACATATGAGAACTTCTTCATGATCGTCAATGGCCTAAAGAACTATGGTCGGGTTTTCACAAATGGAGAACTAAATGAAAAGTTCCTAAGATCCTTAATTAAGGAATGTGATAATAAGATTTGTGCTATCAGGGAATTTGGGAGACTGGCTGACACTGACCCCTAGAACCTCTTCAGGAAGCTTATATCCTATGAGCTTCAAATCAACTCCAAAAAACCTGAGAAGAGGGAAGCAGATCTTCATCAAAGGAGAAGTCTGTTGCACTAAAGGTAGATAGCTCAAGAAAGGCTAAAGAAACATCTCCTGCTCCCACTCAGGATGAAAGTGAAGAAGAAGACTCGGAGCCAAACACATCTGGCTCAGAGTTATCTAATGGAGAGTTCTCTCTTCTCTTTAAACAGTTCATGAAGTTTCTCAATAAGTAGAAACATATGAAAGGCAAAGACTCCTCATACCGAAGATCACGTCACGATGGTGATCATCAAAAGAAATGTTACACAAATGACAGGTATAAATCTAAACAAAATAAACATAATTCTACTGATATTGTGTGTTATTGCTGTAATAAGCCAGGTCACGTGATCGTCGACTACCCTCATAATAAGAAGGAGGCTGGAAGAAGAGAAGAGCATAAGACCTCCCACGATAAAAAGAAGGAGAAGAGCTTCATGGAAAAGAAGCAGAAGAGCTTCAGTGACACTGACTCATCCGAGTCAAGTGAGAATGAAGAAGCCTACTTCGGGCGCATGACTCACTCCGACGGAGAAGAAGCCGACCCCCAATTTCATGGGGAGGTAAATTCTCACACCATTCTTTCAGAGTTTGATTCTCCAGATGATGTTCATGAGGATTATTCCTCTGATGATGAATCAGAACTCATGGTTCAGCATAAAGAGCTGATCAAGGTCTCTGACCAGTGTAGAAAAGTTGTAAGAACTCAGGCCAAGGAGATCAAATCCCTTAAGGCTGAGGAGATCACTCTGAGGGAGGAAGTCGCAAGAATGAACTCACTTAGAGAGGAACTCCACGCTCTGGCCGATGACAACAACAGTTCACACAAGCTCCTTAACCTAAAAGAGAAAATCATCGAGGAGTTGGAAGGATAGCTAGCCACTAAAAAGAGACTTATTGAATGTTTATCCAAGCCCAAGACAATCCTTCCACTTGTTGCTGAATTCTCTGCTCAGGCTAAAGGAGCTGACTTAGGTCATGTGGCTGCTCCTAGTAAACCTTCCAGGAGGGCCAAGGCTAAAAGGAAAAAATAAGGCTACTATAAAAGCAACCGCCGAAGAGAAAGGGAAGGGGCCTCTCATTCAGACTACGTTTAAGAAGGTTATTTTTCCTTCTAACAAATTTGATTTTGAGAGCTCCCATGGTCACTTGACAAGACCAATTCAGTTTAATCCTTTCAAGGACTATAAGGGGTGGACTCATCCCCGAAACTTCGGTGCAAGTGTATTCAAGTCACCTTATGAAGAGATCACTCTATAGAGCTATGGTCCCTATGTTCATGGTCCTAATGATAAGAAAGCTCCAAATGTGAAACTCGTTGTTCAAAAGCCACTTGAGAAGAAGAGCCATGTGAGTGCTATCATCATGAGCCTTTTACCTCCAAGTCAGCCGCTCCTGCTAGACCACACGTTCAAAATGTCAAGCAGGAGACTTGTAAAAGATACAACAGGTTTGACTGTTGGTGCTGCAGCAAAATTGGTCACTTTGTTGTGGATTGGTGGTTTAATCCCAGAAATATTGAAACTCCTCAAGTTAATCATACGAGACAGACCACTCGTAATGTTAACAATCGTAATGGGAGTATGCTAATAAGGAACCAAGGACCCAAATCTTATTGGATTCCTAAGGTAAAATGATCTATGTTGTCGGGTATATCCAAAGGCCAACAAAATTCCTATCTGGTATTTGGACAGTGGATGCTCTCGGCATATGATCGGGACAAGAAGCATACTTCAAAATTATACTCCAGTCAAAGACGGTCCAAAGGTTATCTTTGGTGGCTCTGACCGTAGAATTACAAAAGGCTACGGTATGATTTCTAATGACGTAGTATCATTCACTAATGTGGCTTATGTGAAAGGATTAGAACATAATTTGATTAGCATAAGTCAGTTATGTGATAAAGGCTTCATTGTTTTTTCTCTAAAGATCAGTGCCTGATAAAATCAGCCTCTACTATGGAGACGGTATTAACAGGCACTAGGAGTCGAAATATTTTGTCTTAATTTTCTATGTTTAGACACTTCTACCCCGGTGTGTTTTGTTGCAAAAGATAGTGCATCTCTTTGTGACCAATGACACAAGAGACTAGCACACATTAATTTCAAAACTATTAATATGTTATTTTCTCAAGACTTAATACGTGATGTACCGACTATTAAGTGCATTAAAGAGAGTCAATGTCACGCATGCCAAATGGGCAAGCAGACAAGGGATACCTTTAAAGGTATTACTGATAGAGATTCCTCAAGGTGCTTATATTTACTACACATGGACTTATTCGGTCCAATGCAAGTTTGTAGCTTAGGAGGTAAGTCATACACACTGGTAATTATTGATGATCATTCGCGTTTTGCTTGGGTGTTCTTTCTGAAATAAAAGGCAGATACCTTTGATGTATTCACGAATTTTGTCCGATAAATTCAGAACAAATTAAACCGTCCAGTGGTCAGATTCAGAAGTGACCATGGAATAGAATTTGTATCTGGTGCCATGGCAGAATTCTGTGGAAATCTAGGTATCTTTCATGAGTTTTCCTCCCCGCATACTCCACAACAAAATGGAGTTGCAGAGAGAAAGAATAGAACACTCATTAATGCATATACTATAATGCTGACTGACTCCTCTCTACCAGAGTACTTCTAGGCTGAGTCCATCAATACAGCTTGTCACGTGCAAAACAGAGCATTGATCAACAAAAGTTATCGTAAGGCTCCCTATGATCTACTGAAAGGCAGGAGACTGATTGTGTCCTACTTCAGGATCTTTGGCACCAAATGCTATGTATTTAATAGTGGGAAATATCATCGTACAAAGTTTGGAGAAAAATATTTTGAAGGTAATTTCATAGGCTATAGTAGCCATAGTAAGGCTTATAGATTTTTTAATAAGAAAACCCTAGTTATAGAAGAATCTATTAACATTGTATTTGATGAGACGAGCATGCTACAAAGCCGCTCTTCCAATATTTTCATTGAAGATGCAGGTTCAAGGCTGAAAGAGTTAAGCTTGGATGAGATAGTTGAAGAAAATTCTCAAAAGTTTATCAAGATCACTCCTCCAATCTCAATTGGAGAGGGAGATCACCAAGATGAAGAAGTTATCTAAGTTGAGGAAGACACTCCAGAAATAGAAGAAGCTCCCGATGCAAGGACCCTAGAGCTCAGACACTTGAGGGATCACCTGGTTGATCAAATCATAGGAGATCCTTGTGATAGTGTAAGAACTCGAAGAGGTACTACTAGTGAAAATATGCATTTGAGTTTTCTCTTACAGGTTGAACCAAAAAAATTTGAAGAAGCAAATGAAGACGCATCTTGGATAGTTGCAATGGAAGAAGAACTCAATCAGTTCAAGCGCTGACAAGTCTGGAAGCTTGTACCAAGACCCAAAGGCAAAAATGTAATTGGAACAAAGGGGGTCTACAGGAACAAGTTGAATGAAGATATAACCATCATAAAAAATAAAGCCAGACTTATAGCCAAGGGATATAGACAAGAAGAAGTGATCAATTTTGATCAGACTTATGCTCCAGTGGCAAGACTCAAAGACATCAGGTTGTTCCTCGCATTTGCTTCTCTCATGGGTTTCATTGTTTATCAAATGGATGTGAAGTCAGTCTTCCTCAATGGTAAAATACAGGAAGAAGTGTATGCGGAATAACCCCCAGGTTTTATTTATCCTAACCATCCATATTATGTTTATTTATTATTTAAAGCATTATATGGTTTAAAACAAGCTCCACGAGCTTGGTATGAAATACTGTCTAACTTTCTTTTTGAGAACAAGTTCACAAGGGAAAAGATAGATAAGACATTATTTCTTAGGGAAGTAAAAGACAAGATTTTTCTAGTGCAAATCTATGTCGACGATATTATCTTTGGCTCTACTGATGACAACCTTTGCAAGAAGTTTTCCAAACTTATGCAAGTGAAGTTTGAAATGAGCAATATGGGTGAGCTGAAGTATTTCTTAGGACTTTAGGTGAAGCAATCTGAAGATGGAATTTTCATCTCTCAGACGAAGTTCACCAAGGAGTTGCTAAAGAAATTCGGAATGGAGAATGCAACCTCTATGACGACTCCAATGGGATCAACTATGTCTCTTGACAAGGAAGAGAAAGAGAAACCTTTTGATGAAAACAAGTACAAAAGCATAATTGGATCATTGCTCTATCTTACTGCTAGTAGGCCTTACATAATTTTTTCAGCATGTGTGTGTGCTAGATATCAGGTGAACTCTAAGGAATCTCACTACATAGCTGCAAAGCAGATTTTGAGATACCTTAAGGGAACACCAAATCTTGGCTTATGGTATCCAAGAAGTAATGATATCGAACTAATTGGATTTTCAGATGCAGACTTTGTAGGTAGCAAAGATGATAGAAAGAGCACTTCCAGGACTTGCCAATTCCTAGGAAGAAGGCTCATATCTTGGAGCAGCAAGAAATAAAATTGTATTACAATCTAGACCACCGAGTCAGGATATATTTCTGCAGGCAGTTGCTGTGCATAACTTCTCTAGATAAAGAATCAATTTGAAGACTACAACTTGAAGTTCAGAGACTTCCCCATGTTTTGTGACTCCTCCAGTACTATAACAATTGCCAACAATCCAGTTTCTCACAGCCGGACAAAGCACATCGAATTGAGATATCATTTCATCCGAGAGCATGTGGAGAATGGAGACATCAACCTCCAGTATGTTCCAACAGATAGGTAAGTTGAAGATATCTTCACGAAGCTGCTGAACGAGGCCAAGTTCTCTTTCTTCTAGACAGAACTTGGTATGCTTAACAAGGAATCCTGAAAAGTTCACATTTGAAGTGAAGAGAAGATTCTGAAATCAGCCACTCAGAAAATTCCAAGAGAATTCTTACTCAGCAAACATTCAGATAAATTTAAGCTCAGAATTGGATTTCTCAAAAACTTAATGGATTTCTCGGAAAATTAACTTATATTTTACGGGAAATTAACTTACATTTCTCAGAAAATAAACTTATATTTCTCGAAAGAACACCTTAAATGTTTCGAGAAGCATTTGGACTTCTCAACTTCTCGAGAAAATAGCTAACATACCTTTTTGAGAAGAATTTCAACTGACATTCCTCAGGTACACTCTTCTTCAATCTTCAAGATTTTCAATTTTATATAAATAGAAAACTCCATAAAATGTCCAAATCCACACTTTCGATAAATCTCTTCCAGATAAAAACCCTTGAGTTCCGCCGAAGGCCTCCGCCACTGTTCTTGCAAACTCCATCGTTTCTTCTTGGAAAAGTCTTAACTCTCTCATCTTCTTCAATTAATGGCTCATATTGCAAAGATTTGGCGTCGGTAGTGAGTTTGTTCGCACAGGTATTGAAGAAATCTCCAACGATTTCCACAATGTCCTTCTACTTTTCGAAACCATCGGCCTCTCTTTCATTCTCGAGCATCCCTACAAAGTCTTGGTTCCAGAAGTTGAAGAGTTCTTTAGAAATACAAAGCTTAAAAGGTGTGGGAAATTATTGAAAAGCTTTTTCAAAGATGTGAAGATCAAAATGAAGTCGTCCTCTTTAACAAAATTTCTGAGGTTACCCTCCATTGATGAGGAAGATTATTTGGAAGAACCCGATTACTCTAGGGCTCTTTTATTTTGTGGCCTCTCCCAATCCACTACCTTTATTCGCAGACAGCACATGAATGCTGAAAGCAAGCTTTTGGCCGACATTCTTAGAAAAGTTCTCCTCTACAAGATAGGTTTAATCTAATATATCTCCTCAGACTTCTTTTGCATGATGACTGCTATTGTGTATTGCAAGAAGTTCTAATGGGGATACATGTTATTTGAAAAGATTAAGTTAAGCATGAAAGCACCTAATTTTGTAAGGATCATCTCTCTATATCTGAATCAAGTGCACCCTGAAGTTTTTGACTTGTCCAAAGGTGTGTCCATTCACCACCTGAAGAAATTCTCACTCTCATCCATCAATATATGGGAAATCAGAATTCAAATGCCAGTCCAAGCTCCAGCAGTACCAAGGATTATAGTTGATGAGGACAGGACCCCATCTCCCCTTCATATTGATGCAGTTGGCACATCTATTGCAGCTATTGAGGGGGAGCCTGCTCTTTTAGTTCATGAGGAAGATCAGCAAGCAAAGGTACCAGACACAGAGTTTCATTCAGATGTTCTTACAGATCAGGTTACATAGAAAGTTCTTGCTGATTATGTGGTGGTGGAAAAGGAAAACAAAGCTCAATTTGATGATGAGAAGAGCACCTATGTGTATGATGGTGGCTTAGGTATGGATATTGACTATTCCTCTGATCAGGAAAATCTTCATGATGCTCAAGTGGATGCCCAAGTCACCTCTACTGCAGTTGATATTGACAAAATGATAGAATCTCTAACTTCAGGTGATCCCCTTTTCATCTCTCCTAAAGAGATTCCAGAAGATTCTCAGCCCATGACACAAATTGAGGGGGAGAATGTGGTTATGCTCTTTGATAAGGATGAAGTTACCCCAGAACCTATAGAACCTCCTCTCAAGAATTTAGAATTCTCACTACCTATCATTCTTGGTGAGGAAGGGGATGTGATGACATCTGCCCAAAGAGGTAAAAACTCAGTTGTTATTGAAGAACTAACAGTCTGGACAACTCCAGTACTACCTCCTCCACTTCCTCCAGCTGTAGTCATTCCTGATGATACCCTATTGGATAAGATTGATTCTATGTTATCAAAGCAGAGAGAGTACTTTGATAAGTCTCTCAAAGATGTAATTGAGAGAGTAACTGCTCTTGAGAAAGAAATGAACAGAGGATTTGCTGAGATTCAGAGTAATACAAATGAATTCAAAAAAACTGCTCAATATTGGTAGCAAGGCTTTGGACCACACTATCATTAGTGTTGGTGAAGTCATGAATCAGGCAGTTACTGTGGCTAACAATCAGATACTCTTGTTGAAGAAAACTGAAGAACAGAACTTCAAAACCTGTGAAGAGGTCGGGAAATTCAAGGAAGATGCCATAAAAGATCTAACTTTAGAAGTAAAAAAGGGGAAGGATAAGGTAAAAGAAAATCTAGAATGCAAAGTTCAAGAAATGAAGACTCAGTGGGGTAATCAACTGAAAGAGATCAGTACAAATGTAGAAACACAAATTAAGGGTGTAAACACTTATACTTATGATACTACTGTGTGGATGCACAATCAAATTTTTCCAAAGTTTCAAGTTGATCCAAACGAGGCTCCACCTCCTCATCTTATCTGAATGTCTGTAAGCCTACATTTTCTCCCAGACTTGAACAACATAGAGTTCCTCCTGTGAATTATTCTCAAGTCTGGACTTCTGATCAGCCAGAGATGCCTCGGGACCTACCTCCTGAGGTGTCAGTGCCTAAGAAAAGAAAATATGATGAAGGTGCTTCAGCCAGCCGATCTTGCCCAAGTCAAGAAGCTGCCAAAAGGAAAGAGAAGGAATTTTCTAAAATTTGGAGTCCAACCTCCAAGTCTTTAATTCTAGACACTCTGAAGTTAGTTGTGTAACTTCATGATAATAAGGATGATCATTACAGTCATAAGGAGTGGGAGCTATATGAGAAATCTATGACAAAAAGAAGGATTCATGATCATGAATATGGCCGCAATAATCTTAATGCTCCTCCTCGTCCTCCAAAATACTATCCCAAGCCCTTCAGCTACCAGAAAAGGCAACAAGAGAAGAAGGAACGACAACACCAGCAACAATATAAATGATTTATGATTGTCAGTATTATGGAATTATGTGGACCTTGACATTTCTATGGACAAATTCTCTATACATATAAAATTTTGAATTTTGATGATCTAATTATCTCTTAACTGTCATTGCATAAATTGTTTTATTTGTTAGTTAATTCTTTGATTATCTTGATATAATTCACCTTAGTGTAGAGAGTTCTGACTTCTACAAATAGGGGGAGATTGTTGGGTATTGTATCCACAATAACCTAGATTTGTGTGAAGTCACTCTTGAACTAAGTTGAATTAATTATGTATTTGATGTTATTCTTTAGTTGAGTGCTTATAGGTCATTATTGCTAAGTGTAGACCAATATCAGTTTACAATGAGTCACTAAACACAGGACCATGCAATGTAATCTCTCATTGTGTGACCCATGGTGTTAACTCATGTGTAACTACTCTACTGGGATGCACTTCATTTTCAAGTACTAAAGCAATGGAAGAAATGAAGGATTGCTGGTTTTCAACAAAGAAGAATTAGTTTTTAAGAGAAGAATTTACTAAGTACTTTTCTCGAGAAGATGAAGTGTATTTCTCGAGAAGTCTAAGTATAGTTCTCGATAAAGTAAAGCTGTTATCGAGAAACCTTAAGACTTCTCGGAAAATTCTCAGAAACAATCTTTAAGTCTTTTTCTCGAGAAAGCCCTGAAGATTCTCGAGAAGCCAAGTATAGTTCTCAAGAAAGCAAAGAAGTTCTCGAGAAGTCAAAATTGTTTCTCGAGAAGCTAAGTAATTTTCTCGAGACGTCAAGTTCCTTCTCGAGAAATCCGTTCTTCAATTCAAGATTTTACGTTAAGTATTTTCTCGAGAAGGCTATGCCATTTCTCGAGAAAGCAAATCCTTCTCGAGAAATTATATGTCTTCTCGAGAAATAGGGTTGTAGAAAACTTCTTTTTAAACCGTCTAACGAGATTTTAATATAACCTAAGTTTCTCATGATTGGTCCACGTAGATCCGTCCTTAATGATTTCAAACTGTTAGACGAGGTTCTATAAGAAGTCCTTTCAGAGGAATTGCTAACCCTAACATTATTCAGATTCGCCTCAGAATTTTAAGATCGGGAGAAGTCGTGCCATCATTGTCATTCTTCATTGTCGCTTCTCTCTCGATCCAGCAAATCCAAGAAGAAAAGATTCGACAGATCATAGATTCAAGTTCTTCAAACATCTACTTGATCGTGTCGGGTCCTAAGTATTTCAGATCATAGTTTTCTCAGGATTTCTTCCTCAACTTCTTCACAGAGTTTTTTAATTTTCAAGAAGGAAGAACCTTGAAGATTTCATATCTGAAAGTATATTGTTTTTATTATTGTTGTAACAATTATTTTAACTCTTATAGGAGCTTTATCTCCGAGTTTATAGGAGCTTTGTTCTCCAAGTTTGTAGGAGTGTGTTATCTCTGAGTTGTAGGAGCATTGCTCTAAGTTGTAGGATTATTGCAATCCGAGATTTAGTGAAGTAGCCGAGGCTAGCCGCGGTGCTAGATAGGCGAGGTAGAAAGTGGACATACCCAAGATACTTCAATTAGCCTCTAATCATTCGAAGTGAAACGCCCGTCTCGGACACTAACGATGCTACGGGGCACACCGTGCACTCGTACTATGTTATCAACATAAAGCTTGGCCAACTTTTCCACTGAATCGTCCGTCTTATTCAGAATAAAGTGTGACACCTTTGTCAAACGATCAACAATCACCCAAACATCATCGTTCCCGCACAACGATCTCGTTAAGCCGTGAACGAAATCTATAGACATGTCATTAAACTTCAACTCTAATATCAGTAATGACTTTAGGAATGCACCAGGCTATTGACATTCAACCTTCACTAGGGCGCTAATATGATACTTCACCATAAAAAGAGCTATATCCTTCTTCATTCCTGGACACAAGAATAACTTTTTCATGTCCTTGAATATCTTTGTGCTCCTGAGGTGGATTGAGTACTTTGTAAAGTGTGTCGCATACATCAATTCCGCTCATAATTTACCCATGTTTGGGGCGCACAACCGACTGTCCTTCCATAAAAGACCTTCATCAACAGAAAACTGGGAATTTGTCCCATCCACATTCTCTGCCAAGTAATGTTTCATGCTGCCATCAAACTCCAACGCTTGTCGAATCCTGCCTACGAGGTTATATTGTACCTCTGTCCAGTTGAAACATGCATTTGCACTAAATCTCTCATTAACATAAGAGATCTTCATGGCCTCCAAGTCACGAATAAGACACTCATCATGCATCTGTATCCAATTGGCTTGTGTTGGAGCCCTACAACTCAACGCATATGTGATACTATTCCCTTCCCGGGAACATAGTGTATCTCGAAAGTATAGTCCCCAAGGAACTCCATCCACCTCCTTTGTCGCATATTCAAATCCTTCTAGTTCAACATGTACATTAGGCTCTTATGGTCCGTAAAGATGTCAATATTCACGTCATACAAGTAATGTCGCCACAGCTTAAGGATGAATATCACAATTGCAAACTCTAAGTTGTTGACTGGATAATTTCTCTTGTACACCTTCAGCTGGTGAGAACTGTAAGCTATAACCTTCCCAAACTACAAAAGAATGCAGCCTAAACTGCTCCCTGAGCAATCGTTATATATCTCGCAGCCTTCTGCACCACATGGCGAGCACAAAATAGGCGACGTGGTCAGACGATTCTTCAATTCCTTAAAATCTCGCGCACACTCTGGTGTCCAAATGGACATCTGATCCTTCTTTGTCAACATAGTGAGAGGTAGAGCTATTCACAAAAAATTTTCTACAAAGCGTCTATAGTAGTCAGCAAGTCCAAGAAAGCTCCCGACTTTCGCCAGAGTAGTCAACACAGGTCACTCCCGTATCATAACTATATTTGTCGGATCCACAGCAATACCATCTTCACTAAGAACATAACCAAGAAATGCCACTGAGGCTAGTCAAAACTCACACTTAGAGAGCTTGGCATAAAGTTGATTCCTTCTCTAGGTATGCAAAACCAATCTCAAATGATTCACATGATCCTCCTCTGACTGAGAATATACCAATATGTCATCTATAAAGACGATCACAAATCAGTCCAAACACTCTCGAAAGGTTCTGTGCATCAGATTCATGAATACCGATGACATATTTGTTAGCCTAAATGATATCATCGTGAACTCCTAGTGTTCATAGTGTGTACCAAACGCTATCTTGGGAATATTACTTTCCCTGATCCACAACTAATAATAGCCAGACTTCAAATCTAGCTTCGAATAGATAATTGATCCAATCAGTTGACCAAACAAATCATCGATTCTCGAAATCAGATACTTGTTCTTCTCTATCAGCTTGTTCAGTTCTCAGTAGTCAATACATAGATGCAAGCTTCGGTCCTTCTTCTTCATAAAGAGGACCGGTGCACTCCAAGGTGACATATTTGGACGTATATAGCCTTGCTCTATCAACTCCTGTAACTGAAACTTAAATTGCTCCATCTCCTTTGGCATTAATCGGTATTGTGAGCATGACACAAGTTTCTAAACTAGCATCAACTCAATAGTGAAGTCAATCTCTCGCTAAGGTGGAATTCTAGGGAGATATTTAGGAAACACATATGTAAACTCTGACACAATAAGAATGCCACTCAAACTATGCTTCGGCTTTACAATCTCCAATAGCGTGAAGAATAACTCTGCGCTCTTCCGAACTGCCATGACCACTTGGAGAGCAGACATAAGTATCTTGCTCAATCCTCACATGCCAGCAAACATAGTCTCGTGTTCGGTGTTCTTCCCTAGTATGACTTTCTTCGAGTTGTTATCAATGCAGGTACGCTGCTCCGAGAGCCAGTCCATGCCAAAGATCACATCAAACTTAGATATTGGTAGTACAGATGCTTCCAATCCAAATTCATGACTTCTTATCCGTAATTTAACACATCAAACTCTATCCAAGCGGTAATATGTTCAAAAGCACTCCATTATTACTTACAGAGTCCTTAATTAGGGTGTAATGTTCCAGGTCAAAAGGACCTTTTGCTGAATATATAAGTATTAGGACTTATCCTAATTATAACTACGCAAAATATGCCTTCGTTCACAAGGTATAAAGTATCAAAAGCTTACAATAGTTGTATATTAATTCATACCTGTAGTTGGCTCCAGAGCTTTCCCCTTTTCTTCAAATAATGCACCTATCATTTTCTCCATCCTTGAAGGACCATTACGACAATCATGAGCCATGTGTCCTTGCTTGAGACAAGCATAACTAATAATTGGGTCTCGTTCAGAAGTTGCTACAAACCTAGCATTCTTCCTCCACTTATTGTAGTGCCTAGACTTTATAGACTTTGTAGAGCTCAGTACCTTTAACTCTGGCATCTGGTGGACTTTCACCAAATATATCTACAAAGATCTAGTCGACTCCACCAATATCCATAATCTAAATAACTTTGGACCCACTAATAGAAGTCGTAGATCATTGTGCAGACCATTATAAGATCTATTGACCTTGGTCTCCTCATCCTCTAACACAAACTCTGCATAGTGCCTCGGCATGATAAATGCATGTAAGTACTCATCAATCGTATGCGCTCCCTATACCAAATGTATGTTCAACTGCTGATCCAAGGCTCTTCCCATTTCATTCTTCTTAAGTGAACCAACCGACATCAAAGCCATCCTAGGGACAGGGGGCAACACATGCCTTCCAGGTTGGGCATTGATCATTATGAAGACAAGACAAGCTATAAACCGAACCGTTTCCACGGACGGAGGAGGTGTAGGCACCTCAGCAGGTGCACTACTTTCCGCCGAGCGCTGGGGATGGGGCTGAGACTTCCCCGCACCGCATCTAGTCACCTATAATCATGAAACACACAATTAAGCAACTAGTCATATTGCAAAATAGTAATCAAAGGAACACACAGGTTCCACAATAATGTGTATTTTCATTCCTACATGGACATTCATAGGTTCTTTCATGTTGTAATGGTAACGCACATACACGTGCTCACCACCATAAAGGAATTCGACTATAAATTCGAATAAAAAAGACCGACACCAGAAGCTGATATCAAATTATAACACCAACATTCTTCATGAAGAATATAACAGAAGGTTCGGTCAGGGCCCCACGCCATATTCCACGGACAGTCAGTGGAGTTACGCATTAAAATAAAAAAAAACCATATATCCTAACTCAGAGTTACATTCTAGAAGAAGCTTTTAATTACTTAAGAACCCAACACCAGGAATGTCTACAAACCAAACATAAAAAAGACATAAAATATACAAATTGTTTGGCCTTAAGGCCTTACAAACTATTTCCTTCATAAATGTGTTTTACATACATCGAAACACAGACCGGTCACACATAAAAACTATAATAAGCACTTCGCTTGGCCTTCAAGGGCCGACATAGCACAAATGGGCTTCAACTTGCTACTTCCCGCTTAGCTCTCCAGCACCTGCATAGGGACAATCCACCAAGATGTGGCAAAAAAATAACGATTAGCTTTAGCTGACCAATTTATAACGACCTCACCCCTCACTCGGGGCGTCGGTACTCCTTCCCTGCAAGTGCGCAATATGTATATACATTAAAATAAGAATGTGAAATTTAAACACCAATCATCACCAACAGCATCACGCACAACCATACACTTTGTGCTCACAAGGCACTCTTTCTTTCGTTGTGCTGAGATTAAAGGCCCACCACTTTGAGCAGTACTAGTCTTTTCAGCTCATGGCCAAAGACTCTCTCCTATGCTACGATAAAGTCAAATACAATCTCCTACATTAAGATTCAAGGAAGTGACTCACTCCAAGTTGATCGTCATAAGGCGGGTACAGTTCCACCAAGACATGTTGGGTACACTAGAAGTATGTACCAGATTTGGAGAAGATTTATCTTAGTCAATGATATACATCAATATGTATTTGATGTATGTTTAAGTTTCCTTGTGCAGGGTTAATTAATGGAAGAAAAATATTTTACGTACAAGTGTCGACACTTGTGAAGAATTGTGTCGACACACGGAACTTGTGTCGACACCAGCAGCAAAGCATTGTGTCGACACCTAAGAATTGTGTCGACACTAGAACTAGAAGTTGTGTCGACACTAGAAGCCAGATTTGTGTCGACACCAAGAAATTATGTCGACACCCAGAAATTGTGTCGACACCCAGGAACTGTGTCGACACCCAGAAGCTATGTTGACACCAAAGGCAGGAATTGTGTCGACACTTAAAGCAGGACTTGTAACGTCCCAATTCGCGCTAGGCCCCTCGCACGTGTTCTGAGTCAAGAGACTCAACTCGGGCTCGGGGTGCACTGACGCGAGGTGTCAGGTGCATTGAATAAGTGTAGGGTTGGGTTCAAGGATACCCCAACCAGTAGCCGAGATGAGGGAACCCGGCTAAGTAAAAATCAACGAGAATGGAGGTTGATGCCCGTCGATCGTCGAGAATGGAGGTTGATGCTCGTCGATCGTCGAGAATGGAGGTTGATTCTCGCCGATTCGACGGGTATCGGTGGTCGATACCCGCTGGACTCAGAACTGCAGTAGGCTAAGGGAAAATCGTCGAGTATCATTGTTGATACTCGACAAATTCGTCGAGAATGACCCGCCAATACTCGCCGATCGATGGGAATCACTGGCTGATTCCCGCCGAATTTGACTTGTGTGTTTTCTGCGCCCAGGCCGATTCACCGGCTTGTACAGGCGAACCGAACTAGACCTCGGGATTCATGCTGAATGATCTTTGGACCAGTCACTTCAAATGAAACCTAATTTGGGCGGTCCAATTAGAGAGTGACACGTGGAGGAAGGGACTTAGCCTAATATGTAATATAAAAAGGGAGTAAACCAAACCCTAACCATCGCATCCGATCCTTCTTGCCGAGCCGTCACCGTGCAAACCGTCGGGAGCGAAGGGTAGAGGAGAATATCGCAGATCGCCGGAGAAGAGCCTGCTGGTGCGAGCTTTGGAGGCGGACTTCTCTCTCTCCTTCCTTTGCCGTGAAGAACAACTGCACCAAGGATGCCGCCATGAAGAGTAACGCGATCCATGGCCGGCAACGGAGGAAACGCCGGAAATGAAGTGAGTTTCCTCCCCTCTTCCTTGGTGCTAGATCTATAGTTATTCTTAGGCGAGACATCGACTCAAACGAGTCTTGATGTGTGAGATGAAGCTTTCTAGGAAGGCCATGCTAGAGTTTGTGCTCTAAAGCTTAGTCGTCTTCAACCTCCCCTCGCTTCAAAGTGATGATAGGGGTGGTCTCATGAAGAGGAAATGGCCTCAAGAGGGAGATTAAGGGTGGAGGAACTTCTGGCTGCGATTTGGGGAAAAATCGCTTGAGGAGGAAGATGAACGGATGTCGTTCACTTCGATTCAAGATGCGTGCAGAATCTGTATTCTGCACGCAGCGACCTTCTTGGCTATTTTTAAGCAAGAAGGGGGCGGATCTAGGCTTTCAACTAAACACGAAAGTTGTAGCCCTTGAAATTACCTTTCCAACGAGTGGTTGCACGTTTCCATGCAATACCTTTAGCCACGGGAAAGTCCGTTTGAATCCGCTGCGGTTGGAAGTTAATGCCCAGGAATTCTGTATCCTGTACGCAGCAGACTTCGAGTTGCATTTCTGGTATGATGTGACCAGATCTGGGCTTTTGACTAAACACGAAAGTCATAGCCCTTAAAATTAACTTTCCAACGAGTGGTGGCACGTTTTCAGGCGATACCTATAGCCACGGGAATCCTTAGTCAAAGTTGCTGACCAGATTACATACAATTCTAGGTGATTATAATATGAACTTGGATTCGATGGAATAGATGTTGCAATTCATCTCGAGGTTGGGTGAATTCTTTTGTGTTAATCACCGAGGTAATGTGAAGATTGATGTTTGAGGACTTGAATTCCTATGCCGAGATGTGAATCAAGCCTAAGTGAATGAAAGGCTTTGTTATATTTGGTAGATCACCATTATGCGCATTATCTATAATATGTTGAATTCATTTGGAAGGATTTGTAAATGATTAAAACTATGGCCAGGATGTATAATGGATTGATGGAAGGGAATGAATAGTCCAATGCTTAGAGTGTCGTATCTCCACGGGTAGCATTGTGGAAGTTAACAAGTGCGGTGTTGACCGTCACTAATGGGAATGAGGTTGAGTTGGATAAAATTGGACGGTTGGGCTTGGTCCTCGGTGTTCACGTCCCGGGGCTCCTTCCGTGCCACGTGAACGGTTGGGCTTGGTCCTTAGTGTTCACGTCCCGAGGCTCCTTCCGTATTTGATGGATGGTTGGGCTTGGTCCTCGTGCTTTCTCCGAGGCTCCTTCCATGCCACGGAATTGTGGAATTGCATGTGGTGTGAGTCGACACGCGGTGTCGTAATCCTGGGTTAAGGATAGTGTGACAGGTCTACGGGCTCGCCAATCGTCACACCGATGGGAGTTGACAGTTATACCTTGGGCGGTTGGGCTTGGTCCTCGGTGTTCACGTCCCGAGGCTCCTTCCGTGCCAAGTGAACGGTTGAGCTTGGTCCTCGTGCTCATTTCCGAGGCTCCTTCCGTGTCATACCATAGGCCAGTCAGGGGTTAGGATCTTGGTGCATACTTACCCGAGAGAACCCGCTGAGCCGTAGTACGCATGTGAGCTCCGCTGTTGTGTTCCTAGCGTTGAGGCGTACGGAGGCCTAGGCCAGGTAGTGTGGAGACCAGCCTAGTAGTGGAGATGCCCGCTCTACTGTCACCGTTTGGCCACGACGGTTGATGCCTGAGAGGTTAGCTACCTGCTCGAATAGTGGGAACTATATGTCTGTGTCGACATAGCGATTGCATGTGCTTGAGCATGAGTGTGTCATTGCATTGCATACATAGCATTGCACTTCATTACATACACAAGACCCTCATCGTATAAGTTTGTATGGGCACTCCTATACGATGAGTTACTTTCTGCTGAACGACCCTCAACTTATTTGCTTGTATGGGCATCCATATAAGTTGAGTTACTTACTGTTCTAGTTATATACTCTCTTGCTGCTGTAGTTTGTAGATTTGAAAATAAGAGCTTGTTTATTATACACTACTGATGTTGCTGCTTATAATATGTATACTCACTTCACCTGTTGTACTACTGTTATTTATATATTGTACCTGTTCCTTTCTCCGCCCGGTGCCGAGGAGTCGCCGGGGCAGCGGATGCGAAACCACTTAGTCTTTTTGACTAACGGTTGCTACGTCTTCCTTTTTAGGAGGAAACCCCGCAGGTGGAGTAGCAGGCTATGCAGACGGACAGCCAGGCCAGGGTGACAGGGCCTGAAGGGACGGTACCGTTGTTATCGTCGGTTACAGATGTGAGTGAGAGAGAGATTTTGTTGTAGCCCTTCGGGGCAATTCTGTTCCCGTACTCTGATATTAGAAGCTTGTTGTAGCTTCTTTATTTATGATATTATGGACATATGCTTGGTGTGGATTTGACTTTCATATTATTATGGTTGGGTTTGCAGTTGTATGTTGATATTGGTTGTAGCCGGCAGAATAGGCATCTTGTGGTACAGGCTAGCCCGAGTGCTGGTGCTACCGCAAGACGGCTGTTCTGGGCATAAGACCCCTCTCGTGCCGTGTCTTGTGTTCCGGGAGGGGGGTCTTACAAATGGTATCAGCTTGCTACGATCCTCCAAGGCGAAAGTCACTTAACAATGGTGCCACCCCCGTTTGATTGGTCAGTTTGGGGACAAGCTGACTTAGCGGAAGCAGTGGTGTGCCCATATGTAATTCACACTAAGTTGTCCATCTTTAACCATTAGATTAGCCAACCTAACCCTAGGTTTGTACCTTATGTGTAGATCCCAGCACATGTTGAGCCAGTAAGGGGCACCCCCGCCCCGTCCGTACCTACATAATTCCAACAATCAGAGCTGGGGCAAACGCTCACAGCTATTCTGTACGCCTTTAGGTCCCAATCTCAGCAGACACCTGTACAACAACAGGGTCCGGGATCTAGTTGGTTAAGCGTTTTCTGAGCTCTCTCCCCTCCTGCTTATATTGGGACAGAGTCGGCAGTGCGTACGAAAGAGTGGCTCGACACTATACAAGAGTTGTTGGCAGGAATAAGATGTCCAAACAATATGGCGGTGACCCTTGTGGTGACACTCTTAGAGATGCACGCCAAAAGGTGGTGGAAGTCCCTCATGGGCTCCACTTTTCGTGGAAGAGTGTACACGGACATTAGTTTGAGCGAATTCTCCGAAGCCTTCTTAGAGCATTTCATCCCCTCGGCCGCTCGGGATGGTCTGGAAGAGAGATTTTTGCAACTTAAGCAAGGGTCCATGTCGGTGACGGAGTACCAACGGGAGTTTCAGCACCTGGCTAGATTCGCTGACTCCTATGAGCTGGATGATAGAGGGTACGCCAAAAGATTCTACAAAGGCTTGCGAGACCCCCTAAGGCAAGCCCTTTTGTTTATAGCGGACTCTAGTCTGGCGGAGATTATTAATATGGCGAAGAGATTGGAAGCGGACCACTTGGGAAGTGGTAAGAGGCCAGCAGAGGGCGTGATGGAAGCCGACCCCAGCAACAGAAGAAGGTTTGACAATAAAAGAGGAAGAGGATATCGGAGGGGTGGCGGGCGTTTTCCCCAGAACTTTAGAGAGGAGCGCCCGGTTCCACAACCGCCAGCATTACCTCCACCTCCACAGTTTCAGCAACACGGCGGAAGGCAGGAACGGGTGTGCTTTGAATGCAACCAACCGGGCTACATTCGACGCTACTGCCCACAACTGTTTGGTGATGCGCCTCTTGCTTTCCCTCCAGCAGCCCCTCGGGGGTGGGGATATGTGCGTGATAGAGGACAAGGACCACGAGGAAGAAACCCCGGAACCGCTCGAGATCAGATGTATGCCCTGGACATGACTCAAGAGCGGAACCCTCAAGAGATGATTGCAGGTACGATTCGAATTAGTCATTTTGCTTTCATTAATATCCTCTAGTTGCTTGAGATATACTAGACATCTAGCTTGAGTATTATTAATGACACTTAGGCATCGTGATGGTCGGCGGGAAACCGGCTCATACGTTATTTGATACCGGTGCCTCACATTCATTCGTGTCTGAAGACTTCATCAAAGATATACACAGAGTGCAATATTTCACTGGTATTGCTCGAAGAGTACGCCTCCCAGACAGATCTGAGATGACGACAACCGCGAAGTGTGAGTTAGAGATAACCATTGGGGGAAAGACCTTTGATACCCCTGCCACAATTTTGAGAATACCAGAGTTCGACCTCATCCTGGGTATGGCGTGGCTGGATTGGCACCATGCGAGAATCAACTGTGCAGAGAAGCATATCTATTTGAGACATGGGGATACTAATGTAGTCTTCCAAGGTATAAATTTCGCACCACAAATCTTGTTATCCTCAATCCAGACCTTGAAAGCTCATATGAGAGGGGATGAAGTCTACATGATACGATTTGAACTAAAAGAGATGAAGTTAGATGTGAAGGATGTGCGGGTAGCACGGGATTTCCCTGAGGTATTTCCCGAGAAACTGCCAGGGTTACCCCCGCATAGAGAAGTGGATTTTCAGATTAAGCTTATACCAGGAGCTAAGCCTGTCTCTAGGACCCCTTATCGGATGGCCCCAAAAGAAATTGCGGAGTTTAGAGTGCAATTGCAGGAGTTGGTAGAATCAGGGTTTGTTCGCCCCAGCTCGTTGCCTTGGGGAGCCCCTGTTCTATTCGTCAAGAAGAAAGATGGAACCCTGTGTCTATGTATAGACTATCGGGAACTCAACCGACTGACAGTACAGAACACCTACCCGCTACCTTGGATCGATGAGTTGTTCGACCAACTGGTGGGAGCGCATTGGTTCTCCAAGTTAGACTTGCGCTCGGGGTACTACCAATTGAGAATACAGGAGGATGATATACAGAAAACGGCTTTCAGCTCAAGGTACGGCTTATATGAGTTCACAGTGATGCCGTTTGGACTCACCAATGCCCCATCGGCTTTCATGAGCTTGATGAATAAAGTGTTTGAGGCCTATCTAGATGTCTTCGTCATTATGTTCATTGACGACATCCTAGTCTACTCGAAGACGGAGGAAGAACATGCCGGACATTTGGCCTTAGTTCTGGAGAAGCTAAAAGAGCACGCCCTGTTCACCAAGTTTAGCAAGTGTGAATTCTGGCTTAAGGAAGTTGCTTTCTTGGGCCATGTAATCAGTGGGGCATGACTAGCTGTGGATCCGGCCAAGGTGCACGCCGTGAAGGAGTGGTCGCCCTTGAAGTCGGCGGCCGATGTGAGGATGTTTCCTTGGACTTGCCGGTTACTACCGCAAGTTCGTAAAAGGATTCTCCAAGATTGCCCTCCCGCTTACTTCCTTGACAAAGAAAGGAGTGCCATTTGAGTGGACACCCCAGTGTGAAGCGGCATTCCAGGAATTGAAGGATAGACTTACCTCCGCCCCCATCCTTGTCCTTCCGTCTGGAAAGGAAGGATTTCAAGTTTATACGGACGCGTCTTATCAGGGGTTGGGAGCGGTGTTGATGCAGCACGGGCACGTAATTGCTTATGCTTCAAGACAATTGAAGAAGCATGAAATCAATTACCCAGTGCATGATTTGGAGCTAGGAGTGGTGGTGTTCGCCTTGAAGGTATGGAGGCATTATCTATACGGCGTCCACTGCGAAATCTTCTCGGATCATAAAAATTTGAAGTAAGTCCATACCCAGAAGGAATTGAACTTAAGACAACGGCGGTGGTTAGAGTTTATATGCGACTATGAGTTCACCTTGAACTACCACCCCAGAAAAACAAACTCGGTAGCCGATGCATTGAGTAGGAAAGTACCCGGCTCGAGCCCAGAATCTCGATTGATGAGCATGGAGTTGGCACGGATGATCGAAGAGATGGACATCACCTTAATATTTAAGGCTTCTTCGGAATATACGGAGTACCTGTCCAGCATGAGCATAGTTTGTGATATCCGGGACCGGATCCGAGTGGAGCAAGGATTGGATGCGGCTTTGGCCCCGACAATAAAGTTAATCGAAGACGGGACTACCGACGAGTACACACTAAAGGACGGCCTCGTTTACTTTCGCAGCCTACTCTACATTCCCAAAGGTGGCAGAATCCGGGAGGATATTATGAGAGAAGCACATTGCTCTCAATATTCCGTGCACCCAGGAATTTCAAAGATGTACGCCGGCTTACGAAAGACGATGTGTTGGCCAGGGATGAAGAAAGATGTCCGGTACCTTGTCACGCATTGTGAAGCCTGCCAAAGAATGAAGGCGGAATGTAGGAGCCCCGGTGGCCTGTTGCAGTCGTTGCCAATCCCCGAATGGAAGTTCGAGGATATATCCATGGACTTCGTACATGGGCTACCTCGCTCCCGCTAAGGGAATGATTTAGTGTGGGTGATCGTTGATCGCCTGACGAAGGTCGCCCGGTTCATTCCTATGAAGAAGGAGGCTCATGTGGATGTCTTGGTACGCCTGTTTATGGAACAATTTGTACGGTATCACGGCGTACCTAAGACGATAGTTTCGGATCGTGATGGTCGTTTCACCTCCAAGGAGTGGAAGGCGGTACAGACGTATTTAGGCTCACGTCTTACCTTCAGTACCGCATTTCATCCTCAGACGGACGGACAGTCTGAGCGGACCATCCGAACATTGGAAGATCTGTTGAGGTTGTGTGTGATAGATAGGGGAGAGCCGTGGGAAAGACTCTTGCCCTTGGTGGAATTCTCCTATTACAATAGCCATCAAGCTAGTATTGGCATGGCGCCCCATGAAGCCCTATATGGAAGGAGGTGTAGGACCCCCTTGTCTTGGGTGCAAGATGAAGACCCGAAGACTTTGGTAATTGAGTATATAGATGACACTGATGCGGTGGTTAGACTAATAAGGGATCGCATGTTGGAGGCTCAAAGTCGGCAGGCGAAGTATTACAACGCAAGGCACCGTATGGTGGAATTTCAAGTGGGTGATAAGGTGTTTCTAAAAATCCGGCCGATGCATGGAGTGTCACGAGTACGAGGAGTGAAGAAGCTCAGTCCACGGTATGTTGGGCCCTATGTCATATTGGAAAGGGTTGGCCCTTTGGCATACCGGCTGGAGCTACCGCCCGAGCTAGAGAATCTCCACGATGTGTTCCATGTATCGTCGCTTCGGAAGGCGCTGTTGCGGCCCGAACAATACATCCCCACAACTGATGGTACTGTGGCGTCTGACAGATCTGTGCGGCTGGAGCCGGTGCGGATCGTTGATAATGAGATAAGAACCTTGTGCCGCAAAAGTGTCCCCTTGGTAAAAGTGCTATGGTCTAATCATGGGAAGGAGGAATTCACATGGGAGCCAATGGATTAGATGCAAAGACGCTACCCGGAGTTGTTTGCTTCAGGTAATTTTATTTAAAAGCATATTTTGTTTTCTGTATGCTTTACTCCCCACGACCTCAGCCTGATTTCGGGGACGAAATCTTTTTATTTTGTTTATAGGATTGTAACGTCCCAATTCGCGCTGGGCCCCTCACACGTATTCTGAGTCAAGAGACTCAACTCGGGCTCGGGGTGCACTGACGCGAGGTGTCAGGTGCATTGAATAAGTGTAGGGTTGGGTTCAAGGATACCCCAACCAGTAGCCGAGATGAGGGAACTTGGCTAAGTAAAAATCAACGAGAATGGAGGTTGATGCCCGTCGATCGTCGAGAATGGAGGTCGATGCTCGTCGATCGTCGAGAATGGAGGTTGATTCTCGCCGATTCGACGGGTATCGGTGGTCGATACCCGCTGGACTCAGAACTGCAGTAGGCTAAGGGAAAATCGTCGAGTATCATTGTTGATACTCGACGAATTCGTCGAGAATGACCCGCCAATACTCGCCGATCGACGGGAATCACTGGCTGATTCCCGCCGAATTTGACTTGTGCGTTTTCTGCGCCCAGGCCGATTCACCGGCTTGTACAGGTGAACCGAACTGGACCTCGGGATTCGTGCTGAATGATCTTTGGACCGGTCACTTCAAATGAAACGTAATTTGGGCGGTCCAATTAGAGAGTGATACGTGGCGGAAGGGACTTAGCCTAAAATGTAGTATAAAAAGGGAGTAAACCAAACCCTAACCATCGCATCCGATCCTTCTTGCCGAGCCGTCACCGTGCAAACCGTCGGGAGCGAAGGGTAGAGGAGAATATTGCAGATCGCCGGAGGAGAGCCTGCTGGTGCGAGCTTTGGAGGCGGACTTCTCTCTCTCCTTCCTTTGCCGTGAAGAATAACTGCACCAAGGATGCCGCCACGAAGAGTAACGCGATCCATGGCCGGCAACGGCGGAAACGCCAGAAATGAAGTGAGTTTCCTCCCCTCTCCCTTGGTGCTAGATCTATAGTTATTCTTAGGCGAGACATCGACTCAAACGAGTCTTGATGTGTGAGATGAAGCTTTCTAGGAAGGCCATGCTAGAGCTTGTGCTCTAAAGCTTAGTCGTCTTCAACCTCCCCTCGCTTCAAAGTGATGATAGGGGTAATCTCGTGAAGAGGAAATGGCCTCAAGAGGGAGATTAAGGGTGGAGGAACTTCTGGCTGCAATTTGGGGAAAAATCGCTTGAGGAGAAAGATGAACGGATGCCGTTCACTTCGCTTCAAGATGCGTGCAGAATCTATATTCTGCACGCAGCGACCTTCTTGGCTATTTTTAAGCAAGAAGGGGGCGGATCTGGGCTTTCTACTAAACACGAAAGTTGTAGCCCTTGAAATTACCTTTCCAACGAGTGGTTGCACGTTTCCATGTGATACCTGTAGCCACAGGAAAGTCCGTTTGAATCTGCTGCGGTTGGAAGTTAATGCCCAGGAATTCTGTATCCTGTACGCAGCAGACTTCGAGTTGCATTTCTGGTATGACGTGACCAGATCTGGGCTTTCGACTAAACACGAAAGTTGTAGCCCTTAAAATTACCTTTCCAACGAGTGGTGGCACGTTTTTAGGCGATACCTGTAGCCACGGGAATCCTCGGTCAAAGTTGCTGACCAGATTACATACAATTCTAGGTGATTATAATATGAACTTGGATTCGATGGAATAGATGTTGCAATTCATCTCGAGGTTGGGTGAATTCTTTTGTGTTAATCACCGAGGTAATGTGAAGATTGATGTTTGAGGACTTGAATTCCTATGCCGAGATGTGAATCAAGTCTAAGTGAATGAAAGGCTTTGTTATATTTGGTAGATCACCATTATGTGCATTATCTATAATATGTTGAATTCATTTGGAAAGATTTGTAAATGATTAAAACTATGGCCAGGATGTATAATGGATTGATGGAAGGGAATGGATAGTCCAATGCTTAGAGTGTCGTCTCTCCACGGGTAGCATTGTGGAAGTTAACAAGTGCGGTGTTGACTGTCACTAATGGGAATGAGTGAGTTGGATAAAATTGGACGGTTGGGCTTGGTCCTCGGTGTTCACGTCCCGGGGCTCCTTCCGTGCCACGTGAACGGTTGGGCTTGGTCCTCGGTGTTCACGTCCCGAGGCTCCTTCCGTATTTGATGGATGGTTGGGCTTGGTCCTCGTGCTTTCTCCGAGGCTCCTTCCATGCCACAGAATTGTGGAATTGCATGTGGTGTGAGTCGACACGCGGTGTCGTAATCCCGGGTTAAGGATAGTGTGGCAGGTCTACGGGCTCGCCAATCATCACACCGATGGGAGTTGACAGTTAGACCTTGGGCGGTTGGGCTTGGTCCTCGGTGTTCACGTCCCGAGGCTCCTTCCGTGCCAAGTGAATGGTTGGGCTTGGTCCTCGTGCTCATTTCCGAGGCTCCTTCCGTATCATACCATAGGCCAGTTAGGGGCTAGGATCTTGGTGCATACTTACCCGAGAGAACCCGCTGAGCCGTAGTACGCATGTGAGCTCCGCTGTTGTGTTCCTAGCATTGAGGCGTACGGAGGCCTAGGCCAGGTAGTGTGGAGACCAGCCTAGTAGTGGAGATGCCCGCTCTACTGTCACTGTTTGGCCACGAAGGTTGATGCCTGAGAGGTTAGCTACCTGCTTGAATAGTGGGAACTATAAGTCTGTGTCGACATAGCGATTGCATGTGTTTGAGCATGAGTGTGTCATTGCATTGCATACATAGCATTGCACTTCATTACATACACAAGACCCTCATCGTATAAGTTTGTATGGGCACTCCTATACAATGAGTTACTTTCTGCTAAACGACCCTCAACTTATATGCTTGTATGGGCATCCATATAAGTTGAGTTACTTACTGTTCTAGTTATATACTCTCTTGCTACTGTAGTTTGTAGATTTGAAAATAAGAGCTTGTTTATTATACACTACTGATGTTGCTGCTTATAATATGTATACTCACTTCACCTGTTGTACTACTGTTATTTATATATTGTACCTGTTCCTTTCTCCGCCCGGTGCCGAGGAGTCGCCGGGGGAGCGGATGTGAAACCACTTAGTCTTTTTTACTAACGGTTGCTACGTCTTCCTTTTTAGGAGGAAACCCCGCAGGTGGAGCAGCAGGCTATGCAGACGGACAGCCAGGCCAGGGTGACAGGGCCTGAAGGGATGGTACCATCGCTACCATCGGTTTCAGATGTGAGTGAGAGAGAGATTTTGTTGTAGCCCTTCGGGGCAATTCTGTTCTCATACTCTGATATTAGAAGCTTGCTGTAGCTTCTTTATTTATGTTATTATGGACATATGCTTGGTGTGGATTTGACTTTCATATTATTATGGTTGGGTTGGCAGTTGTATGTTGATATTGGTTGTAGCCGGCAGAATAGGCGTCTTATGGTACAGGCTAGCCCGAGTGCTGGTGCTACCGCAAGGCGGCTGTTCTGGGCATAAGACCCCTCTCGTGTCGTGTCTTGTGTTCCGGGAGGGGGGTCTTACAGGACTTATGTTGACACCTGAGGCAAGGATTGTGTCGACACCTAAAGTAGAGGCTGTGTCGACACCCAGCAGTTATTTCGAGACCAAGAGCAGTTGTGTCGACACATACAAATAGAAGATGTGTCGAGGAGCAGAAGAATGACTGTGTCGACACTTGGAGTATTGTGTTAACATCATCAATACTTGTGTTGACACTTTGTCTACTTGTGTCGACACATGTGAAGCAGATTGCTGAGTGGATTGTGCTGAGTTGTAGAATCTCTAAGGAATCAACTGTCATGACTTTTGGGTCGACAGTTGTCATTACCAACAGGTCTGACACCTTTGTTAGAACTGTCAGAAGGTTGTTACAAACTGGATCAGCCGGTAACCATAAGGAATCTCTATATAAAGGGATGATCCTTAACAACCAATAACAACAACACAGTGAAGGCCAGAAAAGCCATCAACTAAGAAAGAGAAAATTCTCAACAAGAAAAGGGGAAACCCTTTAAGAAGGCAGATCCAGAACAGTCTATAGAGAAGATTCAGATCTCATTCTAAATTCAAGGAAGGAGCTGACAGTGGATCAACTTCTACATCAAGAACAGTCCAACCTTATTTTGTTCTATCAAGAAGTTTTGAAACACCTAAGTCTGGTTGGGATTGAAGATCAAGAACTGATCAAGAAGAACATTAATAGAGGGATCTATTTGGTGATATCTTTTGTATCACTTTTATCACACAATTTCTTGTAGGATCTGTTGTAGATCTGAGCTGTAATCCTATAATTATAAAGGCTGAGGTAGGGCTGTTAGCCTTAGTGGTAGGACTTGCAAAAGTCTGAGTTATAAGCCTAGAGATAAGGGCTGAGGTAGGGCTGAGGCCTGAGGTAGGATTTTGGGAAGGATCTGAGGTAGGACTTGCAAAAGTCTGAGGTGTAGGAACCATTTTGGTTCTGAGTTGTAGGATCTTTGGATCTGAGAAAGAGGAAAGAAGCTAGGCTGAATCCAGTACTCTGCCGGATAGGCGAATGGGGAAAGTGGACGTACCCATATCTTGGGGAACCACTATAAATCTGGTGTTCTCTGTGCTGTGAATGTTCCGTGCTGTGTTTTATTTTGTTTGTGCCAAGCAGGATCTGTTTAATTGCTTAAAATATTAAAGGAAAAATTAGAACCTATTCACCCCCCCCCGCCCCTCTAAGTGTTTAGGCTCTTGAATTAAGTCTTTCAAGTGGTATAAGAGGGAGGTTACTCAAGGATTGACTTAACAGTCTGAGTAGATCTCCTAGGCAATTTTCAGAATTCAAGAATGGGTTCAAGTGAGAACCAAAAAGAGTTTAGATCAATGAAACTGCCTATCTGCAAGAAGGAATGTTTTGGCATATAGAAGGAGAGGGTAAGATTGTTTATGGAAGCTTCTGATCCAAGAATTTACATCATAGTACAGGAAGGACCCTTCATTCCAATGAAGGTATCATCACTGGATGCAAATATGAAGACTCTTAAGAGTTGTTCAAAAATGACAAAGGATGAAATCATCCTGGCAACTCTAGACAAAAGGGCACAAAATATCATTGTAAGTGTCATAGATGATGCCACCTTTCAGAATCTTGTGCATTGCAAAACCTCCAAAGAAATATGGATACTCTTATTGTCTACATGGAGGGAACAGAAGAAGTCAGAGAAGACAGAAAATATATGCTGAATTAGGAGTATGAAAGCTTTAGGCAAGCCAAGAATGATAGCATAACTGAATGCTACAATAAATTCTTCAGGATTATAAATGAGCTGATGACTTATGAAAGAGTCTTCAGCACTTATGAACTGAATGACAAATTTTTGAGATCTCTGACAAAGGATTGGGACACCAAGATTTGTGCCATCAGAGAAATTGCCAAACTGGTAGACACACCACCTCCCACACTGTTTGGGAAGCTGCTTTCATATGAAATGCAGCTTACAACCAGGAAGGAGGAAGAGAAGAACAACAGATCTGAATACAAGGAAAATTCAGTTGCCTTCAAAGCTGAAGGCATAAGAAAGGGCAGGAGAAAATCTCCTTCTCCTCCCAGAAGGAGTGCTGAGGCAGAAGAAGGCATTCCTGACAACACTTCATCAGACAGCCACACCTCAGATGAAAACTTTGCAGCCTTCACAAGGCAGTTCCAAAGATTCATGAAGAAGAAGAAGTGGAGAGACAGACCTTCTTCATCCATTTCAAAGGATAAGTACTACAAGAAAAAGAAAACTCCTAAGGAAGATAGGTATGCTTCTAAACCTAGTAAACAATCTAATTCTAAGATTGTGTGCTATTGTTGTAATAAGCAAGGACATGTCATAGCAGACTATCCAGATAAGAGGGCTGAATCAAAAGATAAGAAGAAGCAATAAATAAAGGGCAAGAAAGAAAAATCTTTTGTTGCCCAAAAGTAGAAAAGCTGGACAGATTCTTCATTATCTGAATCAGGAGAAGAAGAAGAGGCTGAAGCATATGTTGGGATATTCTCAACTGAAGAGGATTCTAAGGAAATAGAATTTCTACAAATGCTGGACTCCATAAATGGAGTGGAAGAATACTGCTGTAGAGGGCTGATGGCCCTAACAGAAAATGATCAGTGTCTGATCAAGATGGTCCTAGTAAGGTATATAACTCTCCTACAACATCTGATTATTTTATTGGATCAGAATCAGAATCATCAGCATCAAGAGATGTGGATGGTTCTGAGTCTGAAGGGGATGTACACCAACTCATTGATGAGTATGGTGGATTGTTGCAAGCTCTAAAGAGAAGCAAACTTCTTGTCAAAGAGCAGACCAAGGAGATTGAGTCTCTTAAGCTGGCTGCAGCAGATTCAATAAAGCTATTAGATCTAAAATTGAATGAGGTTGCCAAACTGAAAAATATTACTGTTATTCAGATGGGCACAATCTCTTTCAAGGATAATCATATCAAGAAACTTGAGGCAAAACTTCAGCATGAAAGAGAGCTAGTGGCTAAATTCTCCAAACCAAAATCTATCTTACCCTTAATAGACAATTTCATCTCACAAAAAGGGAAGACTTGTCTAGGGTTTAAGGGAAGAACTAGGGCCACCAATTCACAAGGAAAAGGTAAGGCCCCAGTTTAGCCTCTAGCTGCAAAACCCCCTATCTTCTTTAGGAAGGTGATGAATCCTACAAACAGGCATGATCATGAAACTACTCATGGTCACTATGAGTATAGAGTTCACCTTGACAAGTGTGCAAATGCCAAGAGACCACTCTATAGGCAAGCTCATCATATTCAAATGGAATTCATGGGGTTTGCTGCTCCGGCACCCACACTCAAAAAGACTGTTGGCAACATGACTGTGAAGTCTGTACCTAAGAAAAGGTATAACAGATTTGAGTGTTGGTGTTGTGGAAAGATAAGCCACTTTGCCTTGGACTGTTGGTTTAACACAAGTGTTAAAACCAAGAGTAGTTTATCTATCAGAAAATCTGTAGGTAAACCGTTTGTTTCCAAGACTAACAAGAACTTAGGACCCGAAAATAACTTGGGTTCTAAGGATAAGTAATCTTTTATTTGTTGCAGGTGAATCCAAGTGACCATACCTCTATATGGTACTTAGATAGTGGCTGTTCCAGACATATAACTAGAACAAGAAGAATGTTGAGGGACTTTGTACCTATAGAAAATGATCCCAAAGTCATCTTTGGTGGATTAGAAAAAGGAGTCATCAAAGGATTTGGTAACATCTCTAGTGACTCAATTACTATCACTAAACTCGCTTATGTGAAGTGTCTAAAACACAACCTGATAAGCATAAGTCAGCTTAGTGATCTAGGTTATGACATCTCCTTTCACAAAGGGGAGTGCCAAATTAAAAGGTCAAGTGATCAAGAGACCATTTTGACTGGCACTAGGAAAGGAAATGTTTATTGTCTTAACCTAGATTGTGAGTTAAACAACTCACCTATTTGCTTAGTTGCAGATGACACAGCCTCACTATGTGTCAAATGGCACAAGAGGCTAGCTCATCTAAACTATAAATCCATAGAACTACTGTTCAGCATGGGGTTGGTGAGGAATGGTCCTCATGTCAAGTGCATGAAAGAGGGAGTATGTTCAGCTTGCAAAAAGGGCAAACAGACCAAGTCCTCTTTTCCAGCACTAGATACCAAAGATTCATTGTGATGTTTATATCTCTTGCATTTGGATTTGTTTGGTCCTATGACAGTTCAATGTATTGGTAGGAAAGCATACACATTAGTTGTTGTGGATGACTATTCTAGATACACATGGGTGTTCTTCTTAAGGCAGAAATCTGAAACCCTTAGTATTTTCCAGACTTTTGTTAGACAAGTTCAGAATGAATTTAACAATTCTATGTTCAAAATCAGAAGTGACCATGAAACTGAATTTCAGTCTGAATATATGATAAAATTCTGTGAAGAACTTGGGATTCATCAGGAGTTCTCCTCACCTAGAACACCTCAGCAAAATGGAATTGCTGAAAGAAAGAATAGAACTCTCATTGAGGCTGGTAGAACTCTACTCAGTGACACTACTCTCCCTGAAATATTCTGGGCTGAGGAAGTAAATACTACTTGTCATGTTCTCAATAGAGCATCAATTAACAAGAAACTTAAGTTGACTCCCTATCAGATTTTGAAAGGCAGAAAACCAAACATCTCTTATTTCAGAATCTTTGGTAGCAAGTGCTATGCCCTAGTGAATGGTAAGCAATACCAAACAAAGTTTGCTGCCAAATCCCTAGAAGGGATATTTGTTGGGTACAATAACAATAGTAGGGCATACACGATCTACAACTTGTCTACCCAAGTTGTAGAAGAGTCCGTTCATATTGTTTTTGATGAGTCTAGATTGATTAACAATGAATTGTCTAGTGTTTCAGTTAGTTCTACATATCTAACAGATAGGCTGGACAAGATAACCATCAATGATGAAGCTCCAGCTAGGATGGATGATGCATGCTTTCCAGGGGGAGAACAAAATACACTAGAAGCAGAAGAGAATAAGGAGCATCAAGTGGAGGAAAATGAAGAAGGTCATGAGGTCGACAGGTTTCCTCCAACAAGAAGACACCTAAAGGATCATCCAGCTCACCAGATAATTGGAGATGCAAGTCAAGGTGTTCTAATAAGGAGCAAGAACATGAATACAGTTTTGTGTTCTAGCTTTTTATCTCAAATAGAACCCAAAAAGTTTGAAGAAGCAATGCTAGATGCTAACTGGGTTGATGCAATGCAAGAAGAGCTGAATTAATTCAGGAGATGCAAAGTCTGGAAACTGGTTCCTAAACCTAAGGATCATAATATCATAGGATCCAAGTGGATCTATAGAAACAAACTTGATGAAAATGGAACAATTATCAAGAACAAGGCCAGGCTGGTAGCAAAAGGCTATAGACAAGAGGAAGGAATTGACTTTGATCAAACCTTTGCCGCAGTAGCAAGACTGGAGGCTATAAGGATGTTCCTAGCCTATGCAGCCTATCAAGAGTTCAATGTATTTCAGATGGATGTGAAGTTAGCATTTCTAAATGGTGACTTGAAAAAGGAAGTCTATGTTGAACAACCCTCAGGTTTTGTAGATCATCACTGTCCTAATTATGTATATAGGCTTAGGAAAGCCCTATATGGTTTGAAACAAGCCCCCAGGGCTTGGTATGAAACCTTGTCTGCTTTCCTTATTGAGAATAAATTCTCAAGGGGAAAGATAGATCAAACTCTATTCTATAGGGAATCCAAAGACAAGATAATCTTAGTGCAGATATATGTTGATGACATTATCTTTGGATCTACTGAGAATAACTTTTACAGGAAGTTTGCCAAACTTATGCAAGGGAAGTTTGAAATGAGCAGTATGGGTGAACTGAAGTTCTTTTTGGGACTTCAAGTCAAACAGACTGATAATGGACTATCCATATCTCAGTCTAATTTCACTGAGTTGATTAAAAAGTATGGAATGGACTCAACTTCCACCATGAAAACTCCAATGGGAACAAGTATGCTTATAGGCAAAGATGAGACAGGGAAACCTGTTGATGAGTCTTTGTATAGATGGATAATTGGCTCCCTACTCTACTTGACTGCTAGTAAACCTGACATCATGTATGCAACATGTGTCTATGTCAGGTACCAAGCATGCCCTAAGGAATCACATTATACTGCAGTTAAAAGGATTTTGAGATATCTCAAGGGCACACCTAATCTAGGTCTTTGGTACCCTAAGAATAGAGATTTCACACTAACTGGTTTCTCAGATGCATATTTTGCACGATATAAAGAAGACAGGAAAAGTACTACAGGAACCTGTAAATTCCTAGGAGGAAGACTGGTGTCTTGGTCCAGCAAGAAGCAGACCAGTGTAGCTATATCAATAGCTGAGTCAGAATATGTAGCTGCAGGCAGCTGTTGTGCACAACTATTATGGATAAAGCATTAACTAGAAGATTATGACATCAAGGTAAGTAGAATTCCACTATTCTATGATTCTACTAGTGATATTTCTATTGCTAAGAATCTTGTATCACACAGTAGAACAAAGCATATTGAAATTAAATTCCATTTCATTAGAGAACATATAGAAAAAGGAAATATTAGTCTAGAGTTTGTGAATACTAATAATCAAATTGTTGATATTTTTATAAAATCTCTGGATGAAACTAAATTCAATTATTTTAAAATTGAATTAGGTATGTTGAATCTAGATTAGGTTAGCACAAGCTACCTTAAGTAGGACATGTAAGCTCAAGTTTTCATAGGAAATTTGGCTAAGTACCAAGTTTGTGTCGACACAAGCAGACCTTGTGTCAACACTCTCAGTATGGTTTGTCGACAAAGAACACGGATGTGTCGACACAGAAATAATATCTGTGTCGACTGAAGAATAGGTATCGACACAACTATGTCAAGACCATATAACTAGAGAACTTTTGTGTCGACACACAAGAGTTGGTGTCGACACAACTATGTCGATACTATCAGTTAGCTTTTTTTGTGTGTCAACACACAAAAATCAAAGTCGACACTCTGTGTCGAGACATGTCGACATCTATGTCGACGCTGACATAAGTATGTCGACATATACATGTGTCGACTAAACCTCAGTATTGTCGAGACCTAGACCTATTCTGTCGACACATATAAGATTTTATCGACTAGTCCTAGTGCTAAGGCGCATCTTTTGAACTCCCCTTTACACTTAGACTATAAATAGGTGAAGCCAAAATCTGGTCTACTATGCTTCCTGATTTCCTAGCTCTGTACCCTCTGTCGATGAGAATCATCTTTCCTTTTCACCTCCATCTCTTCCTTCCGGTAATGGCGCCTCATCCAGAAGACAAGGTGAACGAAGGATATGAGCTGGTCCGTGGTGGGTTCACGACAGCATCATCGGAGATTCAGGGAGTAATTGCCCTAATTTCAGACATCGGTTTGGAATTCTTGGTCTCTGAACCAACCAAGATATGTAAGAAAGAAGTTCTGGAATTTTATTCTTTTGCAACTACAGACGCAGACAGGAAGAAGATGAAAGCTACTGTTTAAGATACCCGAGTGAAAATTATCTTTAAAACAATCCGAAACGAACTCCAACTCCCAAAGGTTAAGGAAGAAGATGACGTACAACCATCTATGATCAAGAAGGCCTTAAAATGGTGTGGGTTAAACCCAAATACTAAGATAGGATCATCTATCAACTGAAAAAGGATGAATTCATAAGGGAAGTTCCTTTTTGAGATTGTAGGGAAGGTCATACTGTGTAAAATAGGTGGACATGACAGAATCTCATCCACCATATTTCACCTGATGACCAGGATCATTTTCAAGCTTAAGACTGATTGGACAACCATAGTATTTGACAAGTTACGTGAAGGTATCAATAAACAAATGCTGGGGCGAATTCTGAGTCTTTGCCTATCATCTGTAATACCAGAAGTAATGAGCCACCTTCCTGGTAAAAAAATCAATCATATGAGAAGAATGGACACTAGGCAAGATGGGATAGGGTATTGACTAAGGAGGTTGCTACTCCTCAAAAACAGACCAAAACAATATAGAAGAAGAAGAAAGTTGTTCCATAGGAAGAATCATCTAGTGATTCAGAAGAAGAAGTGGTCTTCAATTCTGATGAAGACATGCAACAACAGCAAGATGCACAAGGACAAGTGGACAGAAGTATGCTCCCAGAACAACAAAGAATCTCTAATCCAGGAGGAGAAGACCCTGCACCAGCTATACAAGACATTATACTTACTGATCTGCCTGGTCAAGGGGGAGTAAATGATGCTGCTATACTAGACAGTGAATTAGCAGCTGATACTGTGATGGATATAGTCTTTGATATAAATAAGGAAGCACTACTGCATGTAGAGGAAGAGGCACCTGAGGTGCATATGAAGGATACTGCTCAGATTGGGCAAGTAAGTATCTCCTTCCTAGAAAGGTCACTGGACAAGGACATGAAAGTCCAGGTAAAACCATGTATTTTACCAACTAATCTTATTCCTCCTGTGCAAATGTTGCAGGAGATAACCTTGGAGGAGTTGTTCCCTGACTCACCAGCAGTAAGGACTTAGGGGGAGTAACAACCACAGGACAAAGAACTACCAGAGACTGAGGGGGAGGAATTGCTGAAGAATACTGTAAACAAAGAGACTGTTTACATATAAAGTTCATCTTCTGATGATGATGAAGCCAACTTGGCTAAGAAAATGAAACTTGTTGTAATAAAAAAGAGAAGCTCTGGCTATAAGAGGGCCTTACAAACAGCCACACCACCTCCAGCTCCAAGTATGGACTTGAATTCCTTAATGGTCCAATTGCAACTAAAACTAGATGCACAAAGGACAGCTCTTGAAAAGTATGTGGATGAAACTCATAAAGAGCTGCAAA
This sequence comes from Platanthera zijinensis, assembly GCA_039513925.1. Classification (NCBI taxonomy): domain Eukaryota; kingdom Viridiplantae; phylum Streptophyta; class Magnoliopsida; order Asparagales; family Orchidaceae; genus Platanthera; species Platanthera zijinensis. The sequence continues at coordinate 71,375,539 of CM077082.1, forward strand.
ATCAGCTAGCTCAGGACATCAAGTCAATCAGATTTGAAGTGAGTCTGCACAAGAAAGAAATGATAGACTGCTTTGAGAAAGGAGGCCATGTAGTTGTGTATCTGGCCACTCAGCAACAGGAATTGAAAATCAAAGCAGTTGATATGGCAGAGAAACAGGCCTATATCTTAGAAAATCAATTTAGAACATATGAGATGTAAGACCCCTTTTTTTTTGAACAACCCGGGGTCTTATGCCCAGAACCGCCGCTTTGCGGTGACACCTTCGCACCCGGGAAGGTCGTCACCACAACGCGCCGATTCTGCCGGCCTTTTTGATCACGATCAAGTAGCATATAGTAAAGAAAGAGAAATGCAGTCCACCATAATAAATCACACATAAATAAACTCCACGAATGGAGTGTCCACAGAAAACATCAGAGTACAAAGATACTAGAAATATAGGGCCTCATGCCCGGTACATCAAGTCCTCACTATAAAATCACTCAATGCGGAAGCAAAAACTAAAACTCTACTAAAGGTCAGGACTCACGGTCCCTGCAGTCTGGACTCTTAAGCTGGACTGCCCTGTCTCCAAGCGCACCGGCCTCCTGGGCTGCTCCTCCGGGCTGGGCTCCACGATTCCCTAAAATGATGTGCTCCGAAAACCATTAGTCTATAAGACTAAGTCCTATCATCCCCCACCCCTTCCCCCATGCCCTAAGGCACCGAATGGAGAGGAAGAAAGGGGAGGACATGAAAGTGGAGAGTAGTCAAAAGCAGGTGACGGTGGAACTAACTAGCAAGTTATGACAGGGGAGCAATATAAGTGTTGTAATAGGTAAAACAGAAAGGTAAGTAAATAAGAAATTAAGCCTCCACTTATGTGAGTACACATAAGCCAAGGGATCTTCTACAAGGCTCCCATCGTATAAATGTCCCATTTCACTTATACGTTGGGGTGTCGGTTATCACGCAGCAGGTATACATATATCAAATTAACCTTAATTTATAAACTTGCCCACACAAGCTTATAGACCAAGGGGTCGTTTTGCAAGTCCTAAAGTATAAGCGTCCCATTACACTTATACTTTAGGTGTCAAGGTTGTTATGAATGATTATGGCATGCTGCTATATGGTGGGTATGATGATCAAGCAGTGCAACTCACACACCCAACTTTGTGTACACAAACCTTTAGTTCCCCCTTTCTGGAGATAACTCCCAGGATACTCCCGTAGTGGCAGACGGAAGCGGTGGGTTGGGCCTCGCCCACCTCAAAACCAGTAAAAGCACCACTGGTCTGACCTATCGTACGCCCTCAACGCCTGGTGCACGAGGCGGACTCCTGCGTACTCTTGCCGACTGGTCCACCGGACTTAACCTTGGCTAAGTGCTAGTCACCTTGCCGAGTCAACGATATCGGTGTCGGTGCAATTGAACTCCCCGATATCGAAAACACACCACCTTAATCTTTCCTATTTTATACACATGCAGCAGTTTAATATATAACAATTTTAAAGTGTCAAACTCCTGGACTAAACCGTCCGTATAAACCACATCCGAGACCAAATTCCCCGGACTAAAACGTCCGGCTCATCTCCAGACTTCATCCCTTAGAATACTACAGGACAGCGCCCCTTGAACACCTCGGGACGACTTAACCATTACCAACCCTAACTAATGAGTGTGTGCAATGTGAATCCCTATTAGGCTAATTACTCTTTCATTTGTTTTAAGATTTACGTTAGCCCAGGACTGCCCCCGGCATACCCCGTGAAGGGCTCTCAAAGGGCACTAGGAACCAAGACGGCGGCATTACGGCCCGAAGTTCCCTTTCGCAAGGCACTTATTGTTATTGGTTGTTTTTCCCTTACCTGTTCCCTCTATAAATTGCATCAAACTAAACCTAGGGTGGATTTGACTCTTCACTCTTACGGGGACGGCGATCTTTCGTCGGTCCCGCGCACCTTCTAGAGCGCATCAACTCATTCCTCACCACACTTGAAACCTCCTATGGTGGTCCATCCTCTTTCCTTAAATCCAACCAACACAAGCTATCCTTACGCTAACCCAAACATTATCCTGTTACTCATTTCTCAAAATTACTATCTACAGACCACCTTATACTAAGTAATGTCTATGATAGGATGTCCTTTGTGTTTTCATCCGAACAGCCTAAGTTATTTACTGGGGGCCTATAACGACATAATTGAATCAATTCCCGGTTATAACAATTTTCTCAATTAATCTATTAATTAATTAATTTTACCAAAATCCAAGGTCTTCCAAATTTGAACAAGGAGTATACTTTTCAGTCATGTATAAATTATAATAAATTTAAGACAAATACTAATATGTCTAAAAATGATATATCCAAGGTTTGACAATTTTCACTAAGGTCTAAGGGGCCTAAACATATTTTTGTAATAATCCATTTCCTTCATGTCTAATGAATATACTACATTAAATTCTCTTCCAAATAAATTGGATTAATTACAGGATATTAGAAATACCATGAAAACAGTACTATAAAATTTTCATAATTTTCCTGCTGGAAATTAATTTATAATAAATCATTTTCTAAAATCCTAATCTAGCATGCTTGTGAACCAAGTACTAAATCCATAACTCCAAAAATTCAGAGGAAAATCCCACTGATTCATAATGATTTAAAAACACTATTTACCAGTTTTCATAATTTTCCAGAGACTATATATGCCATAAAATATTTTTAAAATGTAGAGCCCTTTAATAACACTTGTGAAAGAACTACTCTATTTATTCAACATAAAATTAAACTAAAATTCATGAGCATTCCCACTGGCCAACAATATCTAATTCCAGAGTTTCAAGGGGGCCTTATTTGAATTAAAAATCTTTAATAAATAAAACATCAAATAGGGCTATACACATATTCATGAATGAAGTACTAAAAACAATAATCCAAAAATTCTAGTAAAATCAGCCAAGGGTCCTAACTACCCTAGAAACACTCTACCCAAGTTTCATAGCTTTTGAGTGCATTTAAACTACTGCTTTGACCTAAAATCCCTTCTACTCTAAAACTAGGGTTTAGGTTTTTAGGTACCTACCTATCTCAAAATTCTCTAATATTACAACCAGAGGGTTAAATACCCATTAACTACCTCTCCACAAAAACCCATTACAAGGGCATTTGCCCCTATGTCCTTCACAATCCCCCAAAGTCCACATTTAGGGTTTGAACTTGGGCCCTAGGGTAAACATACCCTAATCCATCCCATTTTCCCTAAGAGAGTTCTTAGGACCATTTAAAACCAGTGGTTAGAATCTCAACCTCTGTTGAGGTGAGATGATCACACAAGTGTCAAAATTACCTTTTCCCTAAGATTCCCTTCACTAGGTCAAAACTAGGGTTTAGAGGATTCCTATTCAAAACTCAACCAAATGAGTTGAAATTTGAACCAGACCTAGATACCTATCACAGGGACACCTCACCAAAATTTGGGAGGGTATGGAGGTCATTTGACCCTTAAACTATCTTACCCTAGCTTTTCTATGGTTAGGGAAGAACCCTAAGTTATACTATCCCAAATGGTCTCCAATTTTTACAGGAGTTAGGTCTAGGTGATATTGAGTCCCTGTCTAAATTTCAAAGCATTTGGACCAAGGGTCAAGTGTGGGGAATTATTTTAAAATCTGCCCTACATATAGGTCCTACCCTAGAAAAATGGTCCTATAGGTCAGTAGACTTGTCCTAAAAAATTCCATTACATATCAAACTGTAGATAATAAAAATTCCTACAACATTCATGTTGATCATTTTTGATGAACATGCCCCTAAGGGGCCTAAATAATTTTTTAGAAGAAATCTACCCTAGTTGTAGGACATACCCTTACTAAAAAGGCTCTACAGGGCAGTCCCCTCATCCAATTTTTCACCACTACATATCAAATTGTAGGTATTCAAAAGACCTACAACTTTCATGTTGTACTCTTTTTCATTTGGTGCCCATAAGGGGCCTAATTTAATTTACAGTGAAACTGTTTAAATTAAATACAGAATTTGAATATAAATAATCATTAAATCATAATCTATGGTTGCACGGATCTTAAAGCAGATCCGACGGGAGCTGTACTTCATCTTCTCCAAATGGCCTGAACCAGAACCCGTGAGAAGTGGTTATCACGGGGCTGTTCCCGGCCATTAGGGGCGGCGCCACCACCGGGAATCAACTCCTACATGTTCCCGGTGGTGGGGGCTAACCTTGCCGGCGGCTAGGGCGGCCGGAGGTGGCGGCGTCGCCCTACCCGAACCCACCAAAAACTCCATAAAAATGGAGATTTCTGAATTTTTAAGCTTTTGCTCCGGTTCGATTGAGCATGAACTCAACTCCTAAACAATTCTAGGATCTAAACATGAGAGAAGAGGTGAGGGAGGACCTGATTTCGGGCTTGGATGCGAGTTGAACGGCGGGATGACATGGTGGCGGCGGTGGCGGCGGTGGCGACATTTATCTCCTTGGTGGCTTTGGTAAGGGTTCTATCCTCCTTCTCTGATTTCAAAATGGGTTGCCCCTCTCTCCTAAGTAAGTATATAAAGAGGAGAGGGAGAGAGGGGGCGGTTTTCCTCAAGGGCCATAACACCTCTTCATGGTGGGGGTGGTTAGAGGAGAGAGAGGGTGGAAACACCTCTTGATGGCCGGGAAAAGGGTGGGGGGAGGAGGTGTCAACCTCTAGGTGGCTGTTGGCCCCTCTTTGGCCGAACTCATGCCTCCTCCCTCTTCAAAACACCTCTTCACCTCTCCACCACCTTTTCTCTCTCCTCTATATAACCAAATACTTATTTTTTTCTCTCTCCTAGTCATCCTCACGAATTTTCTTCCCCTAGAAGCCTAAATCCATCCCATAAAATTAATATTAAAACCTTAAATGCCATATGAGAGGGGGGGCTCACCATTCTACCATGAAAATACCCTTAATTCACACTTTCTCTCTCCTATATTTACCCTATTCCTCTCTTCTTTCTCTCTCCTAGTCAACATGTTGGCTAGCCTAGGGTTTAGGCTATAGGCAGCCATAATAACTCCTAATAAAACCCTATGAGTCTACATGAGGCGGCTTGAGCTTGAGTTAACCCAATTGAGCTAGGTTTGACTTGATTTGGGTTTAGGGTTGACTTGGTCAATTTGACCTTCCGAGTCAACATCAATAGACCCCTAGGGACCCATTGACCTCGCCTAAGGCCTAGGTATGGTTAGGTAGGGTAGACTTGGCATAAAGAGGGTGAGTTGATCCAGGGCAGGGTTACTTTGGCCTAACTAGGGCTTAAGTTGACTTGGGTCAACTTAGCCACTAGGTTTGCACCCAATGGGTCCTTGGTGACCCATTGATCTCATATTAGGTCTAGGAATGCCTTGGAGTCAAATTGAACCCACTAGGCCACCAAAATCAGGGTTTTAAGATTTTACTATTTGCAGCCCAAGTGAGTCTCAACTAACTAGTTGGGTCACTTGACCTCCTAGGTTCAACCTAGGACTTGTTATGACCTAGGAATGTTTAAGTCACTCCTAAGGGGGGGTCTAATTGAAAAATGGGATGTTACAAATCCCAATAAACAAAACAAAAATTTCGTCCCCGAAATTAAGGTTAAGTCTATGGGAGCTTTTCTACCGGGTTATCTTAAGCTTGTAACATCCCACGAGGGTTGAATTGCTTAACCAAGGTTAATAAACAAGGGCTAGCCCCAATAAACAAAGGATTAGCCTCTAATCTTAGGTGATACTCTGGTGTAAAACAAGTAGGGAAAAATAATTACAAGCATCTTGAGAAGTTAGAAGATATTACCTGGCTAAACAACTCCGGGTACTTCTCTCGCATCAAGTCCTCGGGTTCCCAAGTATGCTCCTCTTGCCCATGATTCCTCCATAAGACTTGACTAGCGGGATCTTCTTGCGGCGCAAGACTCGTATCCCCTGGTCATCGATCCGTATCAGTTCCAAATGCACAGACCGATCCGAGGCTTCCGGCCCATCAGTGGCCGTAATCTGCAACTCCGGGCGTAGTAGAGCCCTCCTGAGTGAAGATACATGAAAAACGTCGTGCAAGCCGGCCAGCTCCGGTGGCAGCTCCAGCCGGTAAGCTAGAGGACCGATCCGCTCCAGGATCCTGAACGGTCCTATGAATCTCGGGATGAGCTTCTTCCGATGACCCCTGATGTAGGGGTCACCACGACAACGCAACATAGAAATAAAGAAAGAGAGGGCTCCGACCAAAAGCGAACGAAAAGGGGTCGGTTGGCTCCCAAAGATTCGGGACTCGATACCACGTCCTTAGGACCTAGCTCCAACAAGCACACATCTCACCGTTTAGCGGACTCGATACCACGTCCTTAGGACCTACCTCTCCAACAAGCACACAACTCACCGCACCTACACAAGCATCTATTCCATCAAATGATTTTAGCAAAACGCAGCGGCAATATTCGCGGAGCGGTGATAAACTTCAAGCGGCGACGAAAGATTTAGTGGTGATTAACTCCCTTGTTAACATGGCATGGATCGTTCCAATCCGGTTAGCAAGAGGTTTAATAACAACACTTTTAGTTCAGATTTTTGCAAGCGCGAAAAATTAAGATCTCGGATAAAACGATTCGACAAAACCTCCACAAACGCTTAGAAGAATCACTAGAGAGGAAAGAGATTACCCAACCAAGATCAAGCATGCACTCAAGATAGATTTGTGGGAGAATCTCTCTCTCCACGGTTCCGCCGGCGTCGCACCGAACGGAGAAGCAACCCTTCTTCCTTGGAGTCACACCACGGAAGTCTCGCCGGAGTCGCACCGAAGAGGATGGAGGGAGGCGGCGGCCTTGGAGTCACACCAAGAGGGGAGGCAAGGAGGAACTCCTATGGCCGAAATTTCCAATTTAGGAAGGGTTAGGGTTTGATATTTTTTCATCTCCTCATTCCTTCATAAAGACCTCCTTAAATAGGAGTTACAAAAACATCTTAACCATCCATGATGGAGATGAAATCTCATCCATCCGTATGGTTAAGTACACACCAAAATCAAATAAAGAGTTCTAAAATTAAAATACAACCATTATAATAAATATAAAATTATCATCAAACATGAAATAATTTTATATTTATTAATATAAAATAAAAGTGCATGAATTAAAAGTTCAATATTTCTTGGCGGCCTTGTCACGCCGCGGGCGGAGATTATAACGCGGGCTTCCATCATCGTCACGACGCCGCAGATCTTTATGTTGCAGCGCCTCGGCAGCCGGGTCTTCATCATCGATGAGTGGCGGGGGGGACGCGCCATCAATCCTCCCCCACTCAAAATCAAGCATCTCCGATGCGTGGTCCGAGAGGTAGCGGCGGAGAAGAGCAGCATCCAGTCGTTGAAGCTCCGTCGCGAGGATCCAGGAATCGTCAGAAGGAGGGCGATCGCGCCAACGGATGAGGAAGCGGTAAGTAGCACCCTCCGAGGTAGTAAGTGGCTCCGCAGCAAGTATCATGGCCGGAGTGAGGAAAGTCTTCGGAAACCTGGGGAACATATCAGCAGTAGGAATAAAAGTATGCAACTTACCATCCGATGAAATACCAGTGGGAACCGACAGAGAGAGGTCATCCGTACTACCACTCCCCAACCCATTAGAAGATTTGGTGGAAGAAGAAAACGGCAAGGAACTCAACTCATGTGGAGGCGATACGAACATCGTTAAATCCGAGACGTTAAAAATAGGGGAGATTCCCCATTCGGCAGGCAAGTCTAAAATAAAAGCGTTGTCACCTATTTTCTTGATAATCCGAAAAGGGCCGGCGCGCTTAGGTGCTAACTTTTTAACGGTGCCAGATGGCAAACGCTCGGGAACTAATCGGACTAAAACCAAATCGCCAACCTTGAAGTGTGACGCTCTCCGGTGTGTATTGGCGTGTGCCTGATAAGAATCATACTGAGCAGTCAAGGTAGCTCGTATACGTGCATGAAGGTCGTGAATATGTTGGGCAAAGGATTGTGCAAAGTGACTTGCCTTGTATGTTGGAGGCAAGGGAACCAAGTCAAGAGGCACAGGGGCCTTGTATCCGTGGACAATCTCATTAGGTGACAGACCAGTGGACCGATTTTTGGAATTGTTGTAGGCTAGCTGAGCGTGGGGAAGAAGAAGATCCCATGTGCCTTTATGATCACTCACGAGGCATCTAAGAAGGTTTCCTAGACTCCGGTTCACCACCTCAGTTTGCCCATCGGTTTGAGGATGATAGGCGGAGGAAAACAATAGCTTGGTACCCATTAGGGTCCAAAGTGTCTTCCAGAAATAGCTCGTATACTTAACATCCCTATCCGAGACTATTGTCTTCGGCACTCCCCGGTGACTAACGACTTCCTTAAAATATAGCTTTGCAATATGAGACGCGTCGTTGGTTCTAGTACACAGTATAAAATATGCCATTTTGGAGAACCTATCCACAACTACGAAGATGGAGTCGTGACGACGAAAAGTGATGGGTAAGCCTAAGACAAAGTCCATGCTCACGTCCTCCCAAGGTGTGGACGGAATAGGCAACGGTGTATATAGCCCTACGTTGGTTTTGGTACCCTTAGAGACTTGGCAAGCACGGCAACTACTCACTACTCGCCCTACCATTGCCTTTAACTTTGGCCAATAAAACTTTTCCTCAACCAGAGTGATAGTCTTATCTCTACCGAAATGGCCACTCAACCCGCCACTATGCAGTTCCCAGATGATATGGAGACGTAAGGAGGACTGCGGGATACACAACTTCCCGTGCCTAAATAGGTAACCATCCCTAATAACGAACGCGGTAATAGTGGTGGGGGAACTATCCTGGGTTGAGAGATAAGAATCCTGAAAATCCGGACATGTGGCGTACTCATCCTTGATGCGCTCGAACCCAACAACGTTAACCTCCATAGTGGTGACTAAAAGGGCTAGGCGACTAAGAGCGTCCGCAACCCGATTGTCCGCTCCCTTGAGGTGCTTGAGATTAAACGTATAACCCTGTAGGAAGGATACCCACTTGGCGTGACGCGGGCTGATTTTGTGTTGGCCATTAATAAATCGTAACGCTTCATGATCGGAGAGGATCACGAACTCCTTAGAGAGGAGATAATGCCTCCAGTGGTGCAAGCATCTAATAACTGCATAGAATTCCCTATCATAGTTGGAATAATTTAATTTAGCGCCCGCCAACTTTTCACTAAAGAAACTCACAGGGTGCCCCTCCTGACTCAGGACACCTCCTATTCCCACGCCCGAAGCGTCACAAGTAAGCTCGAAGACTTTGGAGAAGTCTGGTAGACGTAGGACAGGTGCCTCCGTCATAAGCTTTTTGATGCGTTGGAAAGCGAAGGTGGCGGACTTCGTCCAAGTAAACTCACCCTTTCTCATGCAGTCACTAATGGGGGCCATAATGCTACTAAAGTCTTTGATGAAGCGGCGGTAGAAAGTGGCCAACCCATGGAAGCTTCTTACCTCACGTATCGTGGTCGGCTCGGGCCAGTCCTCAATGACCTTGACCTTGCTAGGGTCAACTCTAATGCCCTCCGCTCCAACAATGTATCCTAAGAACTCTACTTCTGTAACATGGAACGTGCATTTCTTGAGATTAAGAAATAAAGTTTCCTTCCGAAGGGTGGAAAGAACCTCTCTTAGGTGGGTGATGTGCTCGATCGTGGTGGTGCTATATACTAAGATATCATCAAAGTAAACTACCACAAACTTTCCCATGAATGGCTGAAAGACGTGTGTCATCATGCGGGAGAAGGTGCTAGGGGCATTGGATAGCCCAAAGGGCATCACAAGCCACTCGTACAACCCGTCCTTGGATTTGAACGCCGTCTTCCACTCATCTCCCTCGCGGATCCTTATCTGGTGATAGCCGCTTCGTAAATCTAGCTTAGAAAATATGGTGGCGCCAGCCAAGACATCTAGGAGGTCATCTAGGCGTGGTATGGGAAATCGGTACTTTATGGTGATCTTGTTGATAGCGCGGCTATCAACACACATCCGCCACGTACCATCCTTTTTGGGGGCCAAAAGGGCTGGCACCGCACAAGGGCTCATGCTAGGCCTGATGAATCCTTTGTTCATCAAATCCTCGATCTGAGTCTGTAGCTCTTTGTGGGCCGCGGGATGAAGCCTATAGTGGGGTTGGTTCGGTAAGGATGAACCTGGGATGAGGTCTATCGCATGCTGTATGTTCCTCAGTGGAGGTAACACCGAAGGCAGCTCTTCTGGGTACACATCTTTGTACTCGTCCAGAAGCACTCATAACGCTCTAGGAAGCTCTCTCAACGTTTCCGAATCACCCTTCGAACTCATAAGAACTAACGCATACATAACTCCGTCCAGAAAGGGATCTCTCACAAACTCTCTCTTACCAACTAGGCTCAACGCCTTTCTCTCTACCGGAACGATGGTGTCCTTAGCCATAACTACTGGCTCCTTTGGAGCGGTCGGTCTCAGGGTGATGGTCTTGCCGTTGAATTTGAACTCATATGTATTGGCTCGACCGAAATGTGTGACGTCACGGTCATAAAGCCAAGGGCGGCCTAATAACACGTGGCACGCGTCCATGGGGAGGACGTCACACCAGACCTCATCCGTGTAAGATTTGAAGGTAAGGGGAACCAGGCAACGCTTGCTAACGGGGACAGTAACCTTGCTAATCCAAGCTACCTGGTAGGGTGTTGGGTGTGGTTCCGTGGTCAGATTCATACGTGTCACGGCGTTCTCAGAGATGACATTCACACAGCTACCGCTATCTATAATGAGTTTGCACAACTTTTCACCACTCTTAAAGATCAGGGAGAATATACTCGTCCTCCTCCAGTCATCTAGCGGACGTGGAGTGGTCAGAATACATCGCATCACCATGAGGTGGTGATCGTCTTCCATATCGCTTGGAACCCCTTCCGGGTCGCTCTCCTCGGCGGCCTCGTAGACGTAATCCGTAGAATCAGCTGCCATATCTAAGAGGGCAACGGCCTTAGTCTTAGTTGGGCATTCAAAGGCATAGTGGCCTTGAACACCGCAAGAATAGCACGTGGTATTGGCCTTGCTAACCTTCCCAATGGGCACTCGCTCACTCGTGGGGTTTCTAGTGTTCCTAGCGGTGATCACGACGGACTTAGACTCGGTGGTTCTCGACCTTCCCTTGTCCGGATAGGTGGAAGAAGACGCTCCAACATTGGTCTTAGTCTTCGTGTAGGAAGTACGGGAGTGAGCCTTGGCGGCTAAATGTTTTTCAATGTCTAGGGCGGCATTGAAGGTGGCATTCAGATCTGTGTGCCCATAGCGCAAGAGCTTCCGCTGGATATCGGGTTGAAGCCCCTTACGAAACCTAGATAATGTGACCTCCGGGGGTTCCCTAAGTTCGCAACGCACCATTCGGTCTTTCAAATCTCCCATATACTCGGCTACTGACTTTGAACCTTGCCGCAGGGTGGCTAGTTCATCGAACATCTGTGTTCGGTGGTAAGCGGGAACGTATTGGTCGGTGAGCAAATTTTTCATCACCGCCCATCCGATAGGTGGGATTCCCTCTCCGGCTCCCAACCTCCTTTCCTCATTCAGCCAAAAGGTTTTCGCACGATCAGTCAACTTCATGCGGGCAACTTGGACCTTTTGGATGTCCGTGAGATTGTGCCACTGGTAGTAACATTCCATATCAACTACCCAGCTAAGGAAGACTTGGGGGTCTCCCATGCCATCGTAGGTGGGGGCATCAATCTTGATGGCTCTAGTGATTTCGAAGCCACGCTCGGGGCGGCGTTCACGAGGGGGCACTCGGGGATAGCCCTCATCAGAATCCGAATCAGTGACCGGTTGGTGCCGGTTGGGCCCTTCAACGTCACCGGGTGGTGGCGGTGGACCACCTTGATTCCGTAAAATTTGTTCTAACATCGTCCTAAGCTCAGTCATCTCCGTACGTAGACCTGCTATGGCCTCGGTGTTGGGATCATTGTGCTGATTCGCATCCATCCCAGATGTTGAAGGTAATGTGTACTCTGTGCCTAGTCTAGTGCGCATGCGAGTGCAGGCAAAAACTAAGGACTTAAACGACCCTAAAATTTGACAGAAAATAGATTTAGGGATGACACTAAAGGGTAGGATATTCAGAATTTTTTTTCTGAATTTTTCGACAAAAACTGAGAATGTTAGCCCGCTATTTGCAGACCACCTAGACAGAATTACGACGTTTCCAATTTTTAGGCTGACCTAACGAGGACGAATCGAAAAAGTTTCAGTTTTAAAGTTGCTGGAAATAAGTGCAGGAAGCTACAGAATTTTTTTCAGATTTTTTGGACAAGTTTTTAAAATTTAGGATTTTTTTTTACTAAACGCAGACCAATCCGAAAATTTCAGATTTTCTCTAACGACCGGATCGACCAACAAAGATCGCAGCGAGGATGTTTGCAACGTGGAAGTTGAAACAAACCGCCTCTGATACCAAATTGATGTAGGGGTCACCGCGACAACGCAACATAGAAATAAAGAAAGAGAGGGCTCCGACCAAAAGCGAACGAAAAGGGGTCGGTTGGCTCCCAAAGATTCGGGACTCGATACCACGTCCTTAGGACCTAGCTCCAACAAGCACACATCTCACCGTTTAGCGGACTCGATACCACGTCCTTAGGACCTACCTCTCCAACAAGCACACAACTCACCGCACCTACACAAGCATCTATTCCATCAAATGATTTTAGCAAAACGCAGCGGCAATATTCGCGGAGCGGTGATAAACTTCAAGCGGCGACGAAAGATTTAGTGGTGATTAACTCCCTTGTTAACATGGCATGGATCGTTCCAATCCGGTTAGCAAGAGGTTTAATAACAACACTTTTAGTTCAGATTTTTGCAAGCGCGAAAAATTAAGATCTCGGATAAAACGATTCGACAAAACCTCCACAAACGCTTAGAAGAATCACTAGAGAGGAAAGAGATTACCCAACCAAGATCAAGCATGCACTCAAGATAGATTTGTGGGAGAATCTCTCTCTCCACGGTTCCGCCGGCGTCGCACCGAACGGAGAAGCAACCCTTCTTCCTTGGAGTCACACCACGGAAGTCTCGCCGGAGTCGCACCGAAGAGGATGGAGGGAGGCGGCGGCCTTGGAGTCACACCAAGAGGGGAGGCAAGGAGGAACTCCTATGGCCGAAATTTCCAATTTAGGAAGGGTTAGGGTTTGATATTTTTTCATCTCCTCATTCCTTCATAAAGACCTCCTTAAATAGGAGTTACAAAAACATCTTAACCATCCATGATGGAGATGAAATCTCATCCATCCGTATGGTTAAGTACACACCAAAATCAAATAAAGAGTTCTAAAATTAAAATACAACCATTATAATAAATATAAAATTATCATCAAACATGAAATAATTTTATATTTATTAATATAAAATAAAAGTGCATGAATTAAAAGTTCAATATTTCTTGGCGGCCTTGTCACGCCGCGGGCGGAGATTATAACGCGAGCTTCCATCATCGTCACGACGCCGCAGATCTTTATGTTGCAGCGCCTCGGCAGCCGGGTCTTCATCATCGATGAGTGGCGGGGGGGACGCGCCATCAACCCCGCACCCGTGAAACTCCATGCATCGGCCGGATCTTCAAGAACACCCGGTCCCCAATCTGAAACTCTACATGACGATGCCGAGCGTCATAATACTTCGCTTGCCTACTCTGCGCCTCTAACATCCGGTCCCGGATCAGTCTCACTTGAGCCTCGGTGTCTTCCATAAACTCTGAGTCTAAAACCTTCGGATCCACGTCCTGCAGCCAAGATAACGGTGTCCTACACCTTATCCCATACAAGGCCTCGTAAGGAGCCATCCGTATGCTGGACTGGTAACTGTTGTTATACGAGAACTCCACCAATGGCAGTATCTTCTCCCAGGGCTCTCCGCGGTCTACAATACATAGTCTCAGGAGGTCTTCCAGCGTCCGATTGGTACGCTCCGTCTGCCCGTCAGTCTGGGGGTGGAAGGTCGTACTGAAAGTCAGTCGGGAGCCAAGGTAAGCCTGCACCGATCTCCACTTTCTGGATGTAAACCGCCCATCTCGATCTGATACGATCGTCCTTGGCACGCCGTGATAACGAATATACTGCTCCACGAACTTCCGAACCAACGCTCCAACAGAGTCATCCTTCCTGATCGGGATGAACTTAGCCACCTTCGTCAGACGGTCCACGATCACCCAGATCAAATTGTTTCCCGTCCGTGATCGAGGTAGGCCATGGATGAAGTCCATCGCGATGTCCTCAAATTTCCACTCCGGCACCGGGAGTGGCTGCAATAAACCAGCGGGATGTCTACACTCTGCCTTCACTAACTGGCACATCTCGCAGTGGGTCACGAAGTATGTAATGTCTTTCTTCATCCCTGGCCAAAACATCATCTTCTTCAAATCTGCCGTCATCTTTGTGATCCCCGGGTGTATAGAATATCTACTATAATGCGCCTCCGCCATGATATCCTCCCGAATCTGGCCTCCATCCGGTATGTATGTCCGACCTCTGAAACATATCAGTCCATCTCGCATCGAGTAGTCCCCAGCTGAGCCTGCCTCCAAGGCCCGGAAAATCGGCTCCAATTTGGCATCCTGCCTCTGCCAGTCTCTAACTCTGTCATGAATAGTGTCGGTGGCGCTCGTCGCAGCTAAATACTCCTCGTACAGATCGGTGTCTTCAGACGATACCAAGGTGATGTGCATATCTTCAAAGCTCCGTAATATCTCTAAATACATGACCTGGGGCCCGGCTTCGGAAGTGCCACATTCCCTAAACTAGGTCCGAGGGAACCCAAGCCAATACTAATTTGCCCAATAAACAAAAGTTTAGCCCCCAATAAACAAAAGATAATCCCCTACCTACCTTGGTCTAAGCATCTTTGATATTACCATGTTATCTCCGTCCTAGTTGGGTGCACAATCCCTAGAGCATCAATCTTCGACTTAGGGTTCTAACCTGAAACTTATTGATATACTTCATACATAAAACTCTCTGAGTGACATTTATGATAACCTTATCCCGGTCAAAATATTCCCAATCCCAAATGGGTATCTTTCGAACTTGAATTCCTATCCGACCCTCGGTGTTTGTCTTGGTGGTTGTCTCCGAGAAATCTTATTACCGGTACAAGGGTTAAGACTACTTGTCTTCTACCATTCTGCTAAAGTATTATTGATCTCAATTCTCCTTAAAGCAGTCTACTGATTTGAGTAATTCTCGATAGGGGTCGTAGGGTCACCTGAGTTTATCTATCAGGTTGTCATTCTCATGTAAACTCCTCCTTTTATTCTGTTTGGGTATCTCCTTACCTTAAACAAGTTCATACCCAGGGTCTATTTCGAACTAGGGCATGTTATAAGTCGTCATGGTTAGTCATATGTCCTACTAGGTTGAGTCTAACTTATTGACTAAAGAATTATAAGATGAGGTCTTTACAGCCGGAGGTGCTCCCTGCTGGGGGCAGGGTTTGCCTCAAGCTACAAAGAAGAATTTCATTTGTTGAAGAAGTGGACAATTTATATGTGATCACCATATGTGCACACCACTGCTTCCGCTGCTTAGTTTGTCCCCAAACTAAACTCGCGCGGGGGTGACCCAGGGTTTGTGGACTGCTACTTTCTTCTAATCGATGTTTCCTCTGATACCACTTTGTAAGACCCCTTTTTTTTTGAACAGCCCGGGGTCTTATGCCCAGAACCGCCGCTTTGCGGTGACACCTTCGCACCCGGGAAGGTCGTCACCACAACGCGCCGATTCTGCCGGCCTTTTTGATCACGATCAAGTAGTATATAGTAAAGAAAAAGAAATGCAGACCACCATAATAAATCACATATATATAAACTCTACGAAGGGAGTGTCCACAGAAAACATCAGAGTACAAAGATACTTGAAATATAGGGGCTCATGCCCGGTACATCAAGTCCTCACTACAAAATCACTCAATGCGGAAGCAAAAACTAAAACTCTACTAAAGGTCAGGACTCACGGTCCCTGCAGTCTGGACTCTTGAGCTAGACTGCCCTGTCTCCAAGCGCACCGGCCTCCTGGGCTGCTCCTCCGGGCTGGGCTCCACGATTCCCTAAAATGATGTGGTCCGAAAACCATTAGTCTATAATACTAAGTCCTATCATCCCCCACCCCTTTCCCCATGCCCTAAGGAAACGAGCGGAGAGGAAGAAAGGGGAGGACATGAAAGTGGAGAGTAGTCAAAAGCAGGTGACGGTGGAACTAACTAGCAAGTTATGAAAGGGGAGCAATATAAGTGTTGTAATAGGTAAAACAGAAAGGTAAGTAAGTAAGAAATTAAACCTCCACTTATGTGAGTACACATAAGCCAAGGGATCTTCTACAAGGCTCCCATCGTATAAATGTCCCATTCCACTTATACGTTGGGGTGTCGGTTATCACGCAGCAGGTATACATATATCAAATTAACCTTAATTTATAAACTTGCCCACACAAGCTTATAGACCAAGGGGTCGTTTTGCAAGCCCTAAAGTATAAGCGTCCCATTCCACTTATACTTTAGGTGTCAAGGTTGTTATGAATGATTATGGCATGCTGCTATATGGTGGGTATGATGATCAAGCAGTGCAACTCACACACCCAACTTTGTGTACACAAACCTTTAGTTCCCCCTTTCTGGAGATAACTCTCAGGATACTCCCGTAGTGGCAGACGAAAGCGGTGGGTTGGGCCTCGCCCACCTCAAAACCAGTAAAAGCACCACTGGTCTGACCTATCGTACGCCCTCAACGCCTGGTGCACGAGGCAAACTCCTGCGTACTCTTGCCGACTGGTCCGCCGGACTTAACCTTGGTTAAGTGCTAGTCACCTTGCCGAGTCAACGATATCGGTGTCGGTGCAATCGAACTCCCCGATATCGAAAACCCACCACCTTAATCTTTCCTATTTTATGCACATGCAGCATTTTAATATATAACAATTTTAAAGTGTCAAACTCCCGGACTAAACCGTCCGTATAAACCACATCCGAGACCAAATTCCTCGGACTAAAACGTCCGGCTCATCTCCAGACTTCATCCCTTAGAATACCACAGGACAGCGCCCCTTGAACACCTCGGGACGACTTAACCATTACCAACCCTAACTAATGAGTGTGTGCAATGTGAATCCCTATTAGGCTAATTACTCTTTCGTTTGTTTTATGATTTACGTTAGCCCAGGACTGCCCTCGGCATACCCCGTGAAGGGCTCTCAAAGGGCACTAGGAACCAAGACGGCGGCATTACGGCCCGAAGTTCCCTTTCGCAAGGCACTTATTGTTATTGGTTGTTTTTCCCTTACCCGTTCCCTCTATAAATTGCATCAAACTAAACCTAGGGTGGATTTGACTCTTCACTCTTACGGGGACGGCGATCTTTCGTCGGTCCCGCGCACCTTCTAGAGCGCATCAACTCATTCCTCACCACACTTGAAACCTCCTATGGTGGTCCATCCTCTTTCCTTAAATCCAACCAACACAAGCTGTCTTTACGCTAACCCAAACCTTATCCTGTTACTCATTTCTCAAAGTTACTATCTACAGACCACCTTATACTAAGTAATGTCTATGATAGGATGTCCTTTGTGTTTTCATCCTAACAGCCTAAGTTATTTACTGGGGGCCTATCACGACATAATTGAATCAATTCCCGATTATAATAATTTTCTCAATTAATCTATTAATTAATTAATTTTACTAAAATCCAAGGTCTTCCAAATTTGAACAAGGAGTATACTTTTCAGTCATGTATAAATCATAATAAATTTAAGACAAATACTAATATGTCTAAAAATGATATATCCAAGGTTTGACAATTTTCACTAAGGTCTAAGGGGCCTAAACATATTTTTGTAATAATCCATTTCCTTCATGTCTAATGAATATACTACATTAAATTCTCTTCTAAATAAATTGGATTAATTACAGGATATTAGAAATACCATGAAAACAGTACTATAAAATTTTCATAATTTTCCTGCTGGAAATTAATTTATAATAAATCATTTTCTAAAATCCTAATCTAGCATGCTTGTGAATCAAGTACTAAATCCATAACTCCAAAAATTCAGAGGAAAATCCCACTGATTCATAATGATTTAAAAACACTATTTACCAATTTTCATAATTTTCCAGAGAATATTTATGCCATAAAATATTTTTAAAACATAGAGCCTTTTAATAACACTTGTGAAAGAACTACTCTATTTATTCAACATAAAATTAAACTAAAATTCATGAGCATTCCCACTAGCCAACAATATCTAATTCCAGAGTTTCAAGGGGGCCTTATTTGAATTAAAAATCTTTAATAAATAAAACATCAAATAGGGCTATACACATATTCATGAATGAAGTACTAAAAACAATAATCCAAAAATTCTAGTAAAATCAGCCAAGGGTCCTAACTATCCTAGAAACACTCTACCCAAGTTTCATAGCTTTTGAGTGCATTTAAACTACTGCTTTGACCTAAAAGCCGTTCTACTCTAAAACTAGGGTTTAGGTTTTTAGGTACCTACCTACCTCAAAATTCTCTAATATTACAACCAGAGGGTTAAATACCCATTAACTACCTCTCCACCAAAACCCAAGGCCATACAAGGGCATTTGCCCCTATGTCCTTTACAATCCCCCAAAGTCCACATTTAGGATTTGAACCTGGGCCCTAGGGTAAACATACCCTAATCCATCCCATTTTCCCTAAGAAAGTTCTTAGGACCATTTAAAACCAGTGGTCAGAATCTAAACCTCTGTTGAGGTGAGATGATCACACAAGTGTCAAAAGTACCTTTTCCCTAAGCTTCCCTTCACTAGGTCAAAACTAGGGTTTAGAGGATTCCTATTCAAAACTCAATCAAATGAGTTGAAATTTGAACCAGACCTAGATACCTATCACAGGGACACCTCACCAAAATTTGGGAGGGTATGGATGTCATTTGACCCTTAAACTATCTTACCCTAACTTTTCTAGAGTTAGGGCAGAACCCTAAGTTATACTATCCCAAATGGTCTCCAATTTTTACAGGAGTTAGGTCTAGGTGATATTGAGTCCCTGTCTAAATTTAAAAGCATTTGGACCAAGGGTCAAGTGTGGGGAATTATTTTAAAATCTGCCCTACATATAGGTCCTACCCTAGAAAAATGGCCCTATAGGTCAGTAGACTTGTCCTAAAAAATTCCATTATATATCAAACTGTAGATAATAAAAATTCCTACAACATTCATGTTGATCATTTTTGATGAACATGCCCCTAAGGGGCCTAAATAATTTTTTTAGAAGAAATCTACCCTAGTTGTAGGACATACCCTTACTAAAAAGGCTCTACATGGCAGTCCCCTCATCCAATTTTTCACCACTACATATCAAATTGTAGGTATTCAAAAGACCTACAACTTTCATGTTGTACTCTTTTTCATGTGGTGCCCATAAGGGGCCTAAATTTAATTTACAGTGAAACTGTTTAAATTAAATACAGAATTTGAATATAAATAATCATTAAATCATAATCTAGGGTTGCACGGATCTTAAAGCAGATCCGACGGGAGCTGTACTTCATCTTCTCCAAATGGCCTGAACCAGAACCCGTGAGAAGTGGTTATCACGGGGCTGTTCCCGGCCATTAGGGGCGGCGCCACCACCGGGAATCAACTCCTACATGTTCCCGGTGGTGGGGGCTAACCTTGCCGGCGGCTAGGGCGGCCGGAGGTGGCGGCGACGCCCTACCCGAACCCACCAAAAAACTCCATAAAAATGGAGATTTCTGAATTTTTAAGCTTTTGCTCCGGTTCGTTTGAGCATGAACTCAACTCCTAAACAATTCTAGGATCTAAACATGAGAGAAGAGGTGAGGGAGGACCTGATTTCTGGCTTGGATGCGAGTTGAACGGCGGGATGATATGGTGGCGGCGGTGGCGGCAGTGGCAGCGTTTCTCTCCTTGGTGGATTCGACAAGGGTTCTATCCTCCTTCTCTGATTTCGAAATGGGTTGCCCCTCTCTCCTAAGTGAGTATATAAAGAGGAGAGGGAGAGAGGGGGCGGTTTTCCTCAAGGGCCATAACACCTCTTCATGGTGGGGGGTGGTTAGAGGAGAGAGAGGGTGGAAACACCTCTTGATGGCCGGGAAAAGGGTGGGGGGAGGAGGTGTCAACCTCTAGGTGGCTGTTGGCCCCTCTTTGGCCGAACTCATGCCTCCTCCCTCTTCAAAACACCTCTTCACCTCTCCACCACCTTTTCTCTCTCCTCTATATAACCAAATACTTATTTTTTTCTCTCTCCTAGTCATACTCACGAATTTTCTTCCTCTAGAAGCCTAAAGCCATCCCATAAAATTAATATTAAAACCTTAAATGCCATATGAGAGGGGGGCTCACCATTCTACCATGAAAATACCCTTAATTCACACTTTCTCTCTCCTATATTTACCATATTTCTCTCTTCTTTCTCTCTCCTAGTCAACATGTTGGCTAGCCTAGGGTTTAGGCTATAGGCAGCCATAATAACTCCTAATAAAACCCTATGAGTCTACATGAGGCGGCTTGAGCTTGAGTTAACCCAATTGAGCTAGGTTTGACTTGATTTGGGTTTAGGGTTGACTTGGTCAATTTGACCTTCCGAGTCAACATCAATAGACCCCTAGGGACCCATTGACCTCCCCTAAGGCCTAGGTATGGTTAGGTAGGGTAGACTTGGCATAAAGAGGGTGAGTTGATCCAGGGCAGGGTTACTTTGGCCTAACTAGGGCTTAAGTTGACTTGGGTCAACTTAGCCACTAGGTTTGCACCCAATGGGTCCTTGGTGACCCATTGATCTCATATTAGGTCTAGGAATGCCTTGGAGTCAGATTGAACCCACTAGACCACCAAAATCAGGGTTTTAAGATTTTACTATTTGCAGCCCAAGTGAGTCTCAACTAACTAGTTGGGTCACTTGACCTCCTATGTTCAACCTAGGACTTGTTATGACCTAGGAATGTTCAAGTCACTCCTAAGGGGGGTCTAATTGAAAAATGGGATGTTACATGAGAATCTCACGGATTCTCATAAGGAAATTCTCACAAAGATTGCAGCACTATCTGTTGCTGTCAAAACAGAAGTTACAAAACTAATTGAGACTTATCTAGCTGCTATCAAAATGGCGATAGAGGCTGCCCAAACAGCTATTACCACTCAAATTCATAAATTTGGGGTCTACTACAGAGAAGGAATTGATCATCTGGAAGGTCAAGTCAGATTTCACAAGGATGATCTCAGAGATCATGTTGAAAGAGAAGTCCTAAAGGTGGAGAGAGTGTTAGTCCAAGCTAGTTCTGAGCATGCCAAATGGGTTTCCAATACCATCAGAGCTACTCTTGGCTTCCCTCCTTTATGTGATCATGATAATATAGCTGAATCTTGAATACAACCTGCATATATAGAGGGAGATCAGCCAGAAGTTGCTCAGGTTATATATCCTCCTGCTAATTTTGAGATGGTTCATGACCAAGTGCAGAAAATGTACAGCCCTCCACAAGAGGCACAGAATGTGGTCTTTGAGAAAGTTAAAATGTCAGAGGCTTTCAAAGAAGCTCAAAGGGAAGAATTACTATCTAAGAAGAGATTCAGAGAACAGGTTGAGTTAAAGCCAGACTTTGAGCAATGGAGCCCTACATCAAGGAACATCATTCTGACTGCATGGAAGGCTGTTAAGGACAAGATCTATGATAGGGGTAAGTGGTACTCAGATCAAGAGTGGAATAAATATCAAGCTAAACAGGAAGCCATTCTTCAGCACAGGAGAAGTGCAAAAGCTGGGAAGCTACCTACAAATGCTATTGAGCCTAGCAAGTATTTTTCTAAGCTCTTTCACTACTTTGAAAGGCAAAGAATAAAAGCTGAAGAGCTAAAGAAAAGGGATCTTAAAGGAAAGAAGCATGCTGAAGATACAGAACCAGCTGTGAAGGCAAAGATAAAGTATGGTCAAGGCATTGTAATAAGGGAGCCTAGCAAATCTTAGGATAGATAGGCTTATGATAAGAAACAATGTAACTATTTTATTTTTGCTCTAAGAGAAAACATGTAAAACAAATATTTTTTGCTTAAAAAAATCAGTTTTACTATTTATTTTAGATTGTTTATATTGTTTGAATATTTACTTGCACTGGAATGAATGTACATCTATGTCTTATGTGTTTTATCTTGACTGGTGTATATCTTTGACTAAGGGTTATGACTTCTCCAAGTAGGAGGAGATTGTTGGGTATATTAGAAGTATGTACCATATTTGGAGAAGATTCATCCTAGTCAATGATATGCATCAATATATATTTGATGTATGTTTAAGTTTTCTTGTGCAGGGTTAAGGAATTGAAGAAAAATATTCTAAGTACAAGTGTCGACACTTGTGAAGAATTATGTCGACACACGGGACTTGTGTCGACACCAGTAGTAAAGCATTGTGTTGACACCTAAGAATTGTGTCGACACTAGAACTAGAAGTTTTGTCGACACCAGAAGCCAGATTTGTGTCGACACCCAGAAATTTTGTTGACACCCAGAAATTGTGTCGACACCCAGGAATTATGTCGACACCCAGAAGCTATGTCAAAACCAAAGACAGGAATTGTGTCGACACTTAAAGCATGACTTATGTTGACACCTGAGGCAATGATTGTGTCGACACCTAAAGCAGAGGTTGTGTCGACACCCAGCAGATATGTCTAGACCAAGAGCAGTTGTGTAAGACCCCTTTTTTTTTCTTTTTCAACCACCGGGGTCTTAGCCCAGAATTGCCGCTTTGCGGTGGCACCGACTCACGGGAAGGCCGCCACTACAAAACGCCAATTCTGCCGGCCCTTTTCGATCGCAGAATAGTAGCATAATAAAGTAAAAGCAAGTCCACATAACCACATGTATATAAATAAATCTCCACTAAGGGAGAGTCCACAATATATCAGAGTACTGCAAATACGGGCTTAAGCCCGGTACATCATATCCTCACTACAAGTCACTCGCGGAAGCAAAACTAAAACTAAGCGTCACCGTAACTGTCACTGAGCCGAGAGCACCCAAGCCGGACTGGTCCAACTCCACCGACTCTGTACTCTGCTGGTACTGCATCTCTGGGTGCTTCTTTCTTTTCGGCCTGCAGTCGTCGCCTCGCGATCCACGTCTGCGTCTACGTCTTCGGCCTCCTGGCTGCTGAGCTGGTGGGCTCCCACCCATCAAGGGGCAATTGACCCGTGTGTGTCCCGGCTGGTGACAATGGTAACACGGTCGCGGGGCCAGCTCTGTCAGAAACTGCAATAGCGGTGACCCTTCCATATGGTATACCTAAAATGTTATGGTTCGAAAACCGTTAGTCATAAAGACTAAGCCCTATCATCCCCTACCCCTTCCCCCATGGCTCCTAGGTACCGAGCGGAGAGGAAGAAAGGGAAGGACATGAAGGTAGAGATTAAATCAAATAAACAGGTGACAGCGGACCTATGCTAGCAAGTTATAACAGGTAGACAGTATAAATGTTGTAATAGGTAGAGCAATTATTAAGTAGCAATTTGTATAAGAATGCAGCTAGAGAACAGTAAGTAAACAAACAAGTAAATAAGTATGAAACCTTAACTTATATGAATGCCCATACAAACTTATAAGTTAAGGGGTCTTCTGCAAGGCTCCCATCGTATAAAAAGTCCCATACCGATTTATACGTTGGGGTGTCGGTTGTATGCAAATATGAATGTAGTGATATGCTATGCCATGATTTATGCAGATGCAACTCACGCACACAACTCTATGCGCACAGACCTTTAGTTCCCCCTGTTCGGGAGGCTAGCTTCACCCCCAGGAACCTCCGTTGTGGCAAACGGAGACAGTGAGTCGGGCCCCCCACTCCTAGGCGGGTAACCACACTACCAGGCCTAGCCCTTCCGTACGCCCCTAGAAGAACACAACCTAGAGTATCCGCGTACTGCTGCTGGATGTACCCTCCAGACTTTTCGCCGAGTCATCGTACCGCTGTCGGTGTGATCGATCGCCTAGTACCGATGACCCACCACTTTTTCTCCGTACTCCAACCCTCGAGCCCGCGGCCCCCCGGACAGTACTGTCCGTGCATCTACCTTCAGAGCTACTGTCTGATGGCAAGTAATCCTATAATTCTACTTTCCTAGCTACCGGGGAGTGAGTGTGTGCAATCCTAGTTATACTAGTTGCTCTTTTAATTTATTATTCCTATGGTTTACGTTACCCAGGACTGCCCCCGGTATACCCCGTGAAGGGCTCTCAAGGGGCACTAGGAACCAAGACGGCGACATTACGGCCCGAAGTTCCCTTTCGCAAGGCACTTATTATTATTGGTTGACCTCCCTTAACCCGATCCTCTTTAGTTACCTTAGTTCTAACCCTAGAGTATTAAGACTCTACCTCTTCTTCCTGGGGTGGACGATCTTTCGTCGTTCCCGTATTCCCTTATCCTAACCAGTCTCACACTCCACCAATCCTGACCTCCAATGATGAACTCAATCTTAATTTGCCCTACCAACCATCAACTACCAAAATTCCATGGCTTACTATGTGCAGACCATCCTAAGCTATATGAGGTACACAAGTGGAAGTACTCCAAACTATCTTCCAAATCTCCTATCAAATTTACTGGAGGTCTATCATGACTTAATTAGCTTAAATCCAGGAATTTATAATTTCCCTAATTAATCTGATATTTATTTTATTTTTCCCAAAGATTGGCCATGGGTAATTTTAAACATGAACTACATGATATTCTTAAGTAATGTCCACCCAAAAATTACGATCACTAAATAACTGTAAGGTATCATCAAATACTAATTTGCAGGATTTTACAAAAGATATTCAGCCTCTAAATAATTTATTTAGTATAATCATATTAATTCTACGTAGTGAAGGAAGTACTGAAATTATTCATTTAAAAATTATAAAAAAATAACTAGCCAGTAGTATGATATATAAAAGATCTTTGTGCAGAGAATCATAATTTTACTAACTTGCTGACCACCAAAATAGATTTAATCCAATATCCATGATAAATAATTCTTAAAGAAGCGAGCCTTAGAATTAAGCTTCTAAAAATCCCATAAAAATTCACAGAGATTTATAATCATAATAAAGGTTCTCTGCCTAAATTTCATCAATTTTCAAGAAGTTTGTACTCCATAATAAATTTTCTAAGCAAATCATACAACTACTAAATCATTAAAGAAGTACCCAACATAGTGATCATAAAATTCATAGAAAAATATCCAGAGCTTGTACTACCCCTATAATCCACTCTACCCAATTCTCATCACTTTTCAATGTGATTTGGTGTCATTTCCTATCTTTATTAGTTTTGCGCCCTAAACTAGGGTTAGACTTTCAGGTATCTCAACGGTCTCCAAATTTACTAAGATTTCATCCAGAGAACTATATTGACCCTATGGTTCTCCTCACCCAATTTCGGGTCAATCCAAGGTCATTTGACCACATGACCTTCACAAGCCACCAAAATCCATCCTTATGGTTTGGCCTTGATCCTTAGGGTAAACTCACCCCGATCCACCTCAAACTCCATGAGTGGGTGCTAGAGAATATTACTAGCCAGTGGTAAAAATCTCAGCCTCTGTTGAGGTGATCTCACCACTCAAACTTCAAAAGTGCACTTTTAACCTAAGACCACTTATTAGGGCAAAACTTAGGGTTGATCATTTCTAGTCCAAACCATCTACATCTGAGATGAAAAATTATACAGAACCTTATGGTGACCCCAGGGACCACTCACCAAAATTTGGGAGGGTTTGGAAGTTATTTACCTATCTAATTAAATTCGGCTAGGATTATTGAATTTATCTAAAAACTATAGAAAAATATTCTCCAAAAATTCTCATTTTTGGATAGCACCTAGATATATGTAAGATTAGACCACACCCCAAATTTCAAGTCATTTTGACGACTGGTTTAGAGTGGGGAATTTTTCTAAGGTCAAGACGGCCCTCTGGATAGACCTCACCAAAAAGGGTGCTGTGGTCTAACCAGGATTCCAAATCGAGTGAACTTAATTTTAAATTAAAGTATACCTCAAGGGCTACATTTTCTATGTTGATTATTTTTCCTGTAGGAGCCTCTAAGTAGTTTTCCCAAATTATTTAACATGACCGATATCTCATCCAGAAATTGATTTAAAAATAAAATCTAATTAGAAGACACTGTTCATCTTCTTCTACAGCCCGAAACCAGAGCCTGAAAACCTAATATCCTGTAGCTTTTCTAAACTATTTCTCGGCCATCCGGCCATCTCCCTGGCCGACCACCACCACCACCACCTCTGTTGAGATGAGGGCTACCGTCGGGCGGCGGCACGGCCGCCGGAGAGGCGGTTTCCGGCGAACCCGCCACCATGCAAATTTCGGAAAAGCATGGAAACGCTCACCCGATCCGGCTCTTTTGAGCCCGATATCTCTCCTAATGATTTCTAAGATCTACCCATAGAAGAAAGAGTAGAGGAGGACCTTATTCATGGTTTGACGGCGAGACGAACGTTGGACTGTCTTGGCGCGGTGGTGGCGTCGTCGGAATTCTTCTACAGCACAGTAGGCGGCTCGAAACTTCAGGTAAGGGCTTGGAAACTTCATCCTTGAGCCTAAGGGGCCTTTTTAAAGGGAAGAAAGGAGGGAGGGTAAAGGTTGAAACGTTGGCAACCATTAATAATCCCCTTAATGACGTTTCGGTTATGGCAAAGTCATTTGAAACGTTGGAGATGAAGAGGTGTTCGTCAGGTGGCGATTTCCTATTGGACCCCATTTCCTTATTTTATTAACTAATTAGGGACCAAAAAGGCCCATAAATACTCCTGGTGTAACCTCCCATAATCTGAATTGATTACAACGTCGGTTACCGAAATTTCCAGTCTGGCTGACATTTCGGCCTTGGTCACGGGCGTGACACATAGGTCACGGGCGTGACAGGCCCGGATAACCAGTTCTGGGTTCGACGATCGTCGAACTGAGATCGACGATCGTCGAGCGTGTCACGCCCTAAGTCACGGGCGTGACCTCGCTGGTCACGGGCGTGACATGCCTGGTGACTAATTCTGGTTCGACGACGTCGAACTGAAATCGACGATCGTCGAGCGTGTCACGCCCTATGTCACGGGCGTGACCTTGCTGGTCACGGGCGTGACATGCCTGTGAGGCCAATTTTGGGTCGACAAAGGTCGAGCTGAAGTCGACGATCGTCGAACATAGTCACGCCCTATGTCACGGGCGTGACATTGGGGGTCACGGGCGTGACAGGGTCAAGGTAATTTCCGCGGTCGGCGATCGTCGCGCTGAGATCGACGATTGCCGAAGGGGTCACGCCCTTGGTCACGGGCGTGACACCTGGGTCACGGGCGTGACAGGGCCGGGTTGAACATTCTGCACCCGACGATCGTCTCCCTGAGGTCGACGATCGTCGAATGAGTCACGCCCCAGGTCACGGGCGTGACGGGTCGGTCACGGGCGTGACCCACCCGTGACCCGAAATCCTGGTCGATTTATTTCGGTTTTTGGGCTTCCTAGGGTTCCATCACGACCAATCCGACTCCTAGGGGCCTAGCCGGAAATGGGATGTTACAAGTTGTGTCGACACACTGGACTTGTGTCGATACATACAAATAGAAGATGTGTCGAGGAGTAGAAGAATGACTTTGTCGACACTTGGAGTATTGTGTCAACATCATCAAGACTTGTGTCGACATTTTGTCTATTTGTGTCGACACATGTGAAGCAGATTGCTGAGTGGATTTTGCTGAGTTATAGAATCTCTAAGGAATCAACTGTCATGACTGGTGGGTCGACAACTGTCATTACCAACAGGTCTGACACCTTTGTCATAACTATCAAAAGGTTGTTACAAACCGGATCAGCCGGTAATCATGAGGAATCTCTATATAAAGGGTCGATCCTTAACAACCAATAACAACAACACAGTGAAGGCCAGAAAAGCCATCAACTAAGAGAGAGAAAATTCTCAACAAGAAAAGGGGAAACCCTTTAAGAACAGTCTGTAGAGAAGATTCAGATCTCATTCTAAATTCAAGGAATGAGCTGACAGTGGATCAACTTCTACATCAAGAACAGTCCAACCTTATTTTTTTTCTATCAAGAAGCTTTGAAACAGCTAAGTCTGGTTGAGACTGAAGATCAATAACTGATCAAGAAGAACATCAATAGAGGGATCTATCTAGTGATATCTTTTGTATCTCTTTTATTACACAATTTCTTGTAGGATCTATTATAAATCTGAGCTGTAAGCCTATAATTATAAAGGCTGAGGTAGGGATGTGAGCCTGAGTTGTAGGACTTGTAAAAGTATGAGTTGTAAGCCTAGAGATAAGGGTAAGGTAGGGCTGAGGCCTGAGGTAGGATTCTGGGAAGGACTTGAGGTAGGACTTGCAAAAGTCTGAGGTGTAGGAACCATTTTGGTTCTGAGTTATAGGATCTTTGGATCTGAGAAAGAGGAAAGAAGTTAGGCTGAATCCAGTACTCTACCGGATAGGCGAAGGGAGAAAGTGGACGTACCCATATCTTGGGGAAACATTATAAATCTGGTGTTCTCTGTGCTGTGAATGTTCTGTGATGTGTTTTATTTTATTTGTGCTAAGCAAGATCTGTTTAATTGCCTAAAATATTAAAAGAAAAATTAGAACCTATTCACCCCCCTCCCCCCTCTAGGTGTTTAGGCTCTTGAATTAAGTCTTTCAAGACCGTTACTCAAATCGTCGTGCCTACCGACATGACCCGGGTTAGCTTCGCCTTGCCTGTTCACAACATACAAAACCACGTTATGTTTTAAGGCTGGCACTCACGGCCACAATGGCTGGGCACTATAAGCTCATATCTCAACATATTAGCCCCTAGTCTCCAAGAGACGGGCCTCACAACCTTAATTAAAGCTCCCTAGGAACTATCGCTAGAGATATCATTATTGTTGCGTGATATCGACAGAATCCCACATTTGTCTTAGGATCGGGTTCACACCCTGCACAAGTAACTGCTCACTGGTCTCTGCCAGTTGAGCTATCGCCAGCGATATCGCTATTGCGGGTGATAGCAACATAATCTCGTTCTTTGTTGCAAACTCGGGTGATTTCAGGAGAACGCCTCCAGTACTAACTGAAGCAAGCTGCACACCCCAAAAATTCGTAAATCTACACGTTTATCCATGGAGTCTTCTCCGGCATGTAAATCAATCATCACCAATCCATACCAACCTGTCTAGATGGGCTTCACATAGCATGTCTATTCCGTACTTTGATTCTGGATTCTATGTGCAATTAAATCGGGGATACTCTGTGTCGACCCTTTGGAAACTACCCGTTCTTCACCAATTGGTGAGGGTTTCCATGCAAACATGTCAAATAAGGACTTCACGTGTTCAAGAGGAGAATCGTTACCCTTGTAGATCACTTAGGAGCCATGAAATTACAAGAGATCCGGATGGAAGCGTTCGCAGCACCTTCCTCTCCACAAATCTAGCCTTGGCTCGCAAATCTGACCATAAGAACTCCTTCAATGCACTTCTAGAGGATTGGTTTCAGTCTTCTCCTTCCTCTCCTTTCCTTCTTCTTCTTCTTCTTTCAAAAAGTTGAAGAGAGAGAGGATATTAAAAATGAGAAGAGTTTTCCTCTCAACCCTCTTAACAATCCCGGCTTTACTCTTAGCTATAGGATCACGAAGACAAAATACGTGGATGGTCTGATTTAATCAACCATTCTTTTTAAATTCGCTACCGATGGGCGGTAACTTGCTATCGCGGGGCAGTAGCTCTAGTAGTGGCTACTTGACCCACTCTACGCTGCTCTATGGTCGCTTCATCGCCTGCTGACACGTGTATGTCTGCCACATGATACACTATCGCCTGGCGATTTCACTATCACTAGCGGTAGCATCCAGAAAACTGTCGTTTTCAAAAATTAGAAATCTGGGATGTTACACCACCAGCTCTTAACAAGGCCCTTCAGCTAGTATGCAACCACCATCACCTTCTAGCCTGCAGAAATCCCAAAATAATAGAACATCTTCTCTATGGATATAATCTAATCATCTAAAGCCATAAAGTTGGCCTTTCTGTCATAGGTAGGAGGTCATAAACGCTGGAAATATGAAATAAAATTCATCTCTTGCGGCAATTAAGGGGCATAAGAGGAGCAGAAGGATCAGGTACAGTCGGACCCACCATAGAGTCCTGCACCCTAGGCTACTGCCCCGAAGTGGCAGTCAAGAATATCTGAATCTGATCCTGTATCACGACCATTTACCTTGAAAAAGTCTCATTACTTTGACGCAGCTCCTCGATCATCGCCTTACTGTGAGCACCTAAAGACTCACCCTTTGACTAGGGAGTCAACCTCAATGTATAACAATTTGGAGTCATTTCCTACGAATACGAACGAGCATCTCATTGATACCTAGCTTAATATACCTCAGCTAGAATACTAAAATTATATAACTCAGACCAGATCAGAAATGTGTAGATACTTGCTCTTGCTGTTACTTTGCTCTGGGAATTCATGAAATATTGTTATGCTTTAACTAGAATAATATAACATCACCCCCCCCCCTTGACTTTTGTGCATATAATATGAATGCATAAATGCTTTAGTCTCCATTTTAAATCATGCGTGTACAAGTGTCATCATGTAGATCTTAACTTGGCACGTGCGCTCATGCAATGGTATGTTATGCATGTTGTGTGATGCATTCTAAAAGTCCTTAGTGCATGTCATGAGCGATCATACACATGACATATTATACATCTCATACTACATAATATCACATGTAACGTAAAAAATAAAATCTAATAAGCGCTCATATGATGTTAAGTCATCCATTTCAACTTAACAGTCACATG
This sequence comes from Platanthera zijinensis, assembly GCA_039513925.1. Classification (NCBI taxonomy): domain Eukaryota; kingdom Viridiplantae; phylum Streptophyta; class Magnoliopsida; order Asparagales; family Orchidaceae; genus Platanthera; species Platanthera zijinensis. Next base: position 71,406,434 of record CM077082.1, read on the forward strand.
TTGTCTATATGAGGATTCATATACATATATATATATATATATATTATGCATCGCATACTACATAATATGCATCATATATTTCTGTCATGCTTATGAGTGTAGTGTTCATACTTTAGTTAAGACATAATAATGACACTTTGGTGTGTGTAAGCAAATGAAATGAAAATGAAAATAAAGCAAAAAAAATTAATTTAAAATGGTTGTTCGAAGAAAAACTAACCCAACCAAATCTAACATATATAATCCCTAACATGGTATCAAACCTCTCTCTGATACCAACCGTCACGACCCGCATTTTCTCAATATTAATAAATTATCAAAGTAGGAGAAAATATGTGTCGTGATGTCACTCCATATAGGGGACAACTGCAGATGCTAAGGCAAACTGACTATTCATTTATTTTCATAAAAGACATAAATTTCATGTTTGAGAAACAAAATATTAAATTTAAATTTCCAAAGACCGTGTTCCTCGGTTTAGTGGATCAGTTAGTTCACAAGTAAGAAAATATATATGCAGTGGAAAAAAAATACAAAGCTTACTTCATTTTATCCTACATGCCTATGAGAGCCCAACAAACATGTTAATGGTGTGCAAGTTCTAAATTTAGTATAGGTAGGAAAATAGTTTTATAATCCTTAAAGTTGAATTCCTTTTGGTTGAAAGAGATACTATGAGCCTAAGCGAGAATACAACTTTATATTTAAAATATCTAACATTCATGCTAACATAAAACATTCTCAGAGAGAAGGTTATCAAATAACCAGTAAGTAACAACAGAAAAGGCAGCAAGTGGTTTAACATTTGCAAATAAAAGCTATAGTCATCAACAATCTTACACAAACTCATAAAACAAAACACATGTCAGATCTGTGATAGAAGCAGCAACTACCAGACACGATGACGTGAAAGCAACAACTACTAATTGCAGGCATGGAATCACCAACTCTAACCACCCAGACTATTACTTCCTTGAGTCTGAGGCATTCAAAAGAAAAGAATAGCTCAACAAAGAATGAGCAAGAGGCAGTTAAAACCAATAAATCAAAGCGTTATCCAACTTAAACAAGGTTATAATCACATTAAGGTTAACTGTTATTCAACAAAATCCACATAAACATTGAGTATATTTAACGAGTTCATCGGGGATTATCTATAAGAAAAACTTGCTTTATGAGCAACAAACATCTATCTTATAATTTTATAAATATATATGAATAATTGAGACTGATCAGCTCGAGAAAGTGTATTATTAACACCGTTCATAAATTGGCACTGAGGAAGCGGCTCAAATTCAAACACAAACATCAGTCCAAATCATCACAAAGGCACTGTGATGGTGGCTATATTTCCAATACAACCCAACAGTCCAAAAAATCTCAAAAAGGCAATATGGTAGTGGTTATCTTTCCAACACAACCTAACAGTCCAAAACAAAGTCACTGGTATAATGATTCACAAACAGGAACTATGGCGGTGGCTCAGTCCACTAACGCGCACAGTCCTACCAATATCATAAAATAGGTACCGTGGTGGTGGCATCTTTCTCATTCACATCAACTGATCATCAAATTCCAAGAATTTGTAAAAGAACAACACATGAGTTCCTGAGTAGAAGATACACATATTTTACTAAAAATTCTGAACCATGCAATCAATGCAGCCGATGTAGTCGACAAATGACTAAGATGAAAATTCAGGATTATACAGTCGATAAATGACTTAGATAAAATTCAAAACTATGCAGTCGATAAATGACTTAGTGCAGATTTTTGAACGATGCAGCCGACAAAAGACTTAGATGCAGAATTGAACTATGCAATTGATGCAGTCAACAAATGACTTAGAAGCAAAATTGAACTATACAGTCGATGCAGTCGACAAATGACTTAAATATAGAATTTTGAACTATGTGGTTGATGCAAACGACAAAAGACTTATATGCAGAATTGAACTATGTAGTCATTACAGTCGATAAATGACTTAGTGCAGATGTTTAAACTATGCAGACAACAAAAGACTTAGATGCAGAATTGAACTATGCAGTCGACAAATGACTTAGTGTAGATTTTTGAACTATGTAGTCAATACAGTCGATGCAGTGGACAAAAGACTTTGATGTAGAATTGAACTATGCAATCAATGTAGTAGACAAATGACTTAATCTATACAAAATTGATCATGTCGTCAACAAAAAGGTGTATTTAACTTGAACTTTATGCAGACAACAAAAATGATCGAATTTATGCATGAAGTTCTAAGCAGATAACTTCATAAATTTCTAGAAGAGAAAAAAAATTAGCAAAATGACATCATTCTTAAAAAATACCTAGCTAATTCTTAAGAAAAAGAGTAGCACAAGCAATACATCAAAAATCAAAATGATATAGAGGAAATAATATGATTTAAGGGAGGACATGTAAGGGGCCAAAACACCACTTGCCTTGACTCTAAATCACCAGATTTTTGACCTTTCAAGTACTCCACGTCGAGAATCGACCCCAAACTAAGGCTTGACAAAAAATGGTAATATTGGCAAGAAACAATGGTTACGGCCACTTACCCTATGTCTAAAACTTCATGAAATGGAAAGTACTTATCACGCACGCGAAGAGCTCGAAGAGAGCTTTCCGAATCTAGCTTCCGTCGAGAATTCCGTGCACCAGAGCTCCCGAACAGGCGGCCAGAAAGTTTCAGGAAAAAGAATAATCTTCGCCTCTCTCACTCTCTGGTGAGAATTCTTTGTGAAGAAGAAAGAATAAAGAAAGGCATATGATGTTACAATTGCCTTGGGAAGCAAGAAAATTAATAAAAAAGATTTTATTATTATCCACATAAATTAAATCTCATATAATTTAAGACTTAGGACTAATTAGGCCCCGTTTTGGAGGGGGGGGGACTTATTTTCACTGGTCAAGCAGTTACAAATGCATGAACCAGACCTTAATTAAGGTCTGGTTCATGCAGTTGTAACCGCTTGACCGGTGAAAGTAAGTCCCCCCAAATAGAGCCTTAAATTTAATTTTTCTAAAGTCTAAAATCTACAATTAGACAAATTTGAAATTCGGTCGACTTGACTAAACAGACACAAAATCGCACTAACGATGGCACTCCGATAACTCTACGTTAACATAACGCCTTTACACTAAATATCACACTAATTTAGAAGATTAAAATTAATTATCAAAAATTCGGAGGCGTTACACTGCGCGCAGGAGCGCGGCTTGCACACGCACGGTCTAAGCGCATGCGCGCCCCTTGCATGCACACACTCGGTCCTACCAGGTGCGTTGCCGCCACCTCCGACCTTCGTCAACCGCCGCTGTCGGTGGGCACCCTGCCCAGGCTGCCAAAACTGCCCGGGGGGAGGGGCACTTTCATCATTTCATTAAAATTAGAGATCCAAGTGACCAAAATGAAGCGACACCATTCATCAACGCAAATTTCGTCCCGACGCAATTACCAGTCTAACCTTCCTTAAAACTATAAAAATGCACATATGTCTCCATTTAAAGGCAAGTAACTCCAGAAGCTAGAAAGTGCTCTGAGATTTTTCGGCGAGAACGTGGGAGTTAGATCGTTTCTCCGCTTGGAATTCCCTCCGCTCCATCTTTATCGTGAAGACGTCTCGAGGCTTCAGGAACACCGATTTTCCTTCTTCAAAGGAGCGTTCTTACCAAGACTTCGACTCAACATGAGCACTTCCATCAAGGCTACAAGAACTTAAAGATTTTCATCATCGAAGCGCTTCTACCCAGGCTCCCAGAACTTATCATCTTCACCATTTTTTTTCATATTTAGCACTTGTAACGGAGAGGTGACCTGTCACCCTCTAAGAACTTATCCCAACTCTTGTAATCTCCAAGAAAATAGTGGATTTTTGCTCGACACAAGTCCGACCGCGTGATTTTTCATCATTTTCGGATTTTCACGTCAAAAAGTCTTTTGTCTTGTTAGAATAAGCTTGAGCTATTCATTTAAGTGTGTATGAGAAGTGACCCTTGGGGTCATACATATAGGAGAAGAGAAGGGGGAGAACATGTTACCTAACACCTTAGAACATGTTACCTAACACCATCTAACACCTTAGAACATGTTTACCTAACACCTAAATACAATAATAAATACATAAAAATACATAAACCTAACACCTCCCTTCAAACTCATGGTGGATCATGAACCGAGAGTTTGCTAATAAGATTTCGAAATCTGGCAGAAGTGAGATTTGGTGAGAAAGTCTGCAACTTGTTCTTCAGAGGCAATGAACGGTGGAAAAATAGTGTTGGCGAGGAACTCCTGGCGAGTGAAATGACAATCAATCTCAATGTGTTTTGTCCGTTCATGGAACACTGGATTGGAAGCAATTTGTATGGCACTGCGATTGTCACAAAATAATGGAGTGGGGCCAGATATCTGCACACCAAAGTCACAAAGTAGGTGGCGAAGCCAAATAATCTCAGCAGTGGTAAAGGCCATTGCATGATACTCGGCCTCCGTACTGGAGCGCGCAACTGAGTCAGGTTTCTTACTGTGCCAAGAGATGAGAGAGCCACCGAGGAAGATACAAAAGCCAGTAGTAGACTGTCGAGTGGCAGCATCCCCCGCCCAATTAGCATCCGATTAGGCTCGGAGGGTGAGAGGAGAAGTGGCAGAGAGAAACAGGGAGCGGCTGACGGAGGTGCGGAGATAGCAAAGAATCCGGAGGACGGCGGTATAGTGAACGAAGCGAGGAGCCTGAACAAATTGGCTGACAAAGCTGACAGCATAGGAAATGTCGGGCCGTGTCATAGTGAGATAGACCAGCATCCCGACAAGACGGCGATAGCGAGAGACATCCGGAAGCGGATCACCATCAGTCGGGAGGAGCTTCAGATTGAACTCGATGGGCGTGTCAACCGATCTGGGGTCAGAGATATCGGCAATAGAAAGGATGTCAGCGATGTACTTCTGCTAAGAGACCAGAATCCCAAGTTTGGAACGGGAAATCTCCAAACTAAGAAAGTAGCGAAGGGGACCCATATCCTTCATCTCGAACTGACGGCGGAGATGCTGCTTAAGAGAAGCGATGGTGGCATGTGAAAGTAAGGGTAAGATCTATCTCAACTCTAGAGGGGGGGTGAATAGAGTTTATTCAAATAAGTTTCACAGTTTTGAGAATATCAGCACATATAAAATTTAATTTACACTATAGTGTAGAGTGCTAGAAAGAAATTTAAGAAGCAAGAAATTAAGAACACAGCACACAGCAATAATCACACAAAAAATCCAGCAGACACAAGGAAATATAGTGGTTCCCCAAAAACCTGGGTACATCCACTCTTCTACCACCCTTGGTAGGAATCCACTCAGGATGAGTTGATCAGGTGTCCTGACACCAATGAGCTTTTGATAAGGTGCTCAAAAACCAAAGCTGGATTTTTTGATAAGGTGTCTTGCCACCACTGAGTTTTGACAAGGATCTCAGAACCAGACAGAACTTTTGAAGGGAGTTCAAGAACCCTTTTACAGCAGGAAAATAAAAAGGAAAAGGAAATGAAGTTGTCTTCTCTGTTCTCAAATCAAATGAGAGAAGACTTAGTGGATCTTTTGTCAAAGCTCCCCCTGAGATGTAGACTGGTTCAGAAAAGGAAGCTTTGCTCTAGGGTGATAGGTCTTCAGAACTTTGATCTCCAGCAAAAGATTGTTTCAGCAAGAAGACTGAGAGATGAGGTGTCTGGAGTTCTTGAGATGAAGTTGTGAACACTTTTTAGTAAGCAAGAAGATTGTTCTTCTAATTCTTGATCACTTGTTATCTGTCACAGCTTTTTCTTATTGTTCTCTGAGTGTTGTATATTCTCTCTATCTTTCTGAAGACAAGAAGAAGGATCTTATTCTCTGAAAAGAATTCTTGTCAAGGATAGCCGTTGGCAGTCATAAATGTCTTCCATAAAGTGTCTTGTCTTTTAGAGGAAGGTCCAATAAAATATTTTCTGAACAATTCCTTGAAACTTTCTCCAGAATAAAGACAAACGGCTGGCAGATCTTCTTGTCATAAATGCTGATAGCATTCAAAAACATTCCAAAGAATAACAACATTTGAATCCTTAAAAGCGTCGATCTCTCAAAAGAATCGTCGATCTGAGCTCTACGATCATCGAACTGAGCTCAGAGATAGAATGAGATCAAGCAGACAGAAAACGTCGAACTGAGCTCGAAGATCGTCGAACCGAGCTCAGCGACCTGAAGAATAACTGAAGAGTGATCGTCGATCTGAGCTCGAAGATCGTCGACCGGAGTTCGACGATTTATCAAGTTGAGCTCAGAGAGCGTCGAACCGAGTTCGACGTTTCGTCGACCTGAGCTCGACGAGAATTGCCTTAGACTTGGCTCTATATCCTTGACATTGGAATGGTCCTGGGGGCAGCTTCAAACCTAAGTTCTAAGCCCTAGACTCATTCTAATGTTGACCTTTACAACTATACAACTAGGTCAACCTGGTTTCCTAAGACAAACATAGTGATCCTTACCCAAATTAGTAATAGGGTGTTCCAACAATCTCCCCCTATTTGGGTTAGGATTACTATTTATAAACAAAATCAGGAAAAGAATAAGCATACATTCAAAATAAGAGCTAACCAAGCAAAGATATAGCAGCAAGCAGATCACAGATAAAATAGCAGCAATTACCCAGAGGAGGATGAATGTTCAGCTTACACAATTTACTTCTTCTCAGTTCCCTTTTTAAACATAATTTCTCTGTTGGGATTCAGGGCTTCTTTCTTGGATCTTCTATCATCTTCTGCACCTAGAGAAGTTTGAGATCTGGGCCTTGGAACTACAGCCTCAGGGTGCAGCTTCATATAGTCTTCTGGGTTGAAAACTTTTCTTGATGTATATTTCTCCAATTCTTTCTTTCTCTGATCTGATAAAGTTGTTATATTGGAAGTGTCCTTGCCTTGATCTCTGGCTTTCTTTATTTGATCAAGAGCAGACAGCTCTTTCATTCTAGCTGTCCAGGATAGAGGATTGTTCTCAGGATCCTCAAAAGGAACAGGAGGTTCATACCTGTTGATGGATTCAGAAGTAGTAGGAGGAGTCCTGGAGACAACTGTGTCTTTTAGCCTGTAGGGGAAAGGACCTGAAGTAGAGTCAGTGTGGCCTTGTCCTTCCCTTTGATGAGATTTGTGTCCTCTCTGGCTTCCTCTATAATGACCCCTTCTAGATTGATATCCTCTTTGATGTTGCCCCCTTTGATAATATTTCTGATAAGATTGGGAGGAGTTTTGCCTTGAAGCTGGAGCTTGAGAGGCTGAGCCTGAACCAGAATCTGGAGGAGGAGGAGGAGGCTGATACTGTGAAGATCCTTTCTCATACTTATCTAGCTTCCTTCTCTTCTTCATAGCCTTGAGTTGATTCTTGGAGAACTGCATCCAGGGCTCAGATATGGGGCAACCATGCAGAATATAATAGGGAATGTCATTTGAATCCTTTGCCTGAGCTGGGGGAACTGACATTATGGCTTTACTTCTGGCCTTCCTCTTCTTGGCAATGGTATTTGCAGAGTCATCTGATTCAGTTTGGAATTGATCACTATCTGAGCTTTGAGGTCTGTCATACAGATCATCAATGCTTTTCAAGTATTTCTCTTGTAACTTCAACTGATCAGCAGTCAGGGCAGGAGCAGCATCAGAAATTTGAGCAGGAGCAGCAGTAGAAACTTGAGCAGGAGCAGCAGCAGGTATAGGAGCTTCTAGATAGGAGGCAAGTTCTTCATCAGCAGTTTCATCAGCAGCAGTTACTGGAACCATTTCAATATCTTCAGCAGCAGCAGCAGTTTCAACAACAAGAGGCACAATGGCCTTAGTAGCAGCATCAAGAATATCCACAGCCTTCCAGGAATTTATGTAAGAGGCAATATGGCTGGGATCACAGACAGATATAGGCACAATGGCCTTAGACAAATCTTCAGCCTGAGGTAATGGCAGAAAACTGAAATGTACTGTATCAAACTTAGAGAGCAAGCTTTGAAGGTCCAGTACAAAAGCAGGAGCAGGAGCTGGAGCTGGTTGAGGCACATCCACTTCTTCATGAGGCATCTCCCCCTGCCTTGGTTCAAGGAGAGCTGAAGTAAGGCACCCAGTAGAAGGGATTTCCTGGGAGGAGGAAAAGGAGGAAAGTTTGGTAGACAACTCCTGGACTTGTTTCAGGAGTGGAGCCAAAGAAGTCTCCAACAGAGATGTCAGCCTGGGAGCTAGCAACTCATAGAGTCTGTCTGCCAACCTTAGAAGATCTACATGCTCAAGAGGGGCTTGAGCAGAGGTAGTAGAGAAGGTTGATGGAGGGATGTTGGCTGGAGCTGGAGATGTGGAGGTAGGTGGAGTAGGAATGGCTCTGAGGGTAAGAATGGATGGCTCTGAGGGTGGAATTGTGGAGATAGAAGAGGTTGAGGTGGAGATAGGTGAAGCAAGAGAGGGTGTGAAGGATGGTTGGGAAAGGATGTCATGAAGCATTTGTTGAAAAGAGGAGGTAGAGGGTGGCTCAGGAGGAGTGGAAGGAGAATCATCCATAAAGGAATCCTCTATGAGGGAGAATGATGGTGAGGGGAAGGTTGAATAAGAGAAGAGAGGGTGGAATTTCTCTGAAGTAGATACTGGAGGGGATGAAACTGGTGAGGAAATGGTAATAGGGGATGATATGGTTATGGTGGTGACTGGAGGAGAGGAGGAAATGGCTGGGGTAGATGCAGCTAAAGGAGGAGGAGAGACAGGCAACACTTCTGCTGGAGCAGAGAGCAGAGGTGGAGTGACTGAAGCAGTCCTTGTGCCTGAAGAGAGTGGTGCAGCAGCTCTTGTAGGGTTGATAATTTTCCTGTCCCATTTGCTGAACAGGGCACAGGAGAGCCTTTTGGATGCATTAATGAACATCCCAGAGGAGGTTAGCAATTCAGGGCATCTGGAGTGCAGATAGACCCCTAGGATTCTCCCAAAACTGACAGCAGTCTTATTTATCTTCTTCTTAATCAGGTTGAAGAAGATTGATCCCCAGTCAAGATGTTTCTTATCAATTAAGGCTGCCATCAAACAAAACTGATACCTAGTAATGGTATCATGGGCTGAGTGCTTGGCCAGAAGCACTTTCCCGACAACATCAGCCAAGAATTGAAATTCTATAGATAAATTTTTCTTCAGCAGTTTGTTGGGGTTTACAGCATTGTGCCCCATTCTATCAAGCATGGAATCATATTCTTCTCCAGATAATTCAATAGAATCGTTTCCAGAACTAAGATGAAAAACATCTGTTAAGAGAGCCGGGGATAGTTGTACCTGGGTCCCTTTTATGATACCGACGACAGAGTTCTCAGTCTCATCTGTCGCTGTAAAACACCACTCTTTGATCTCTTCTGAAGCAATCTTCATCCGGGTAGTCATTATTTGGATCAGCTGTTGTTCTCTGAACAGATTGAGAATATCCTTGAAGCGCTGATCGCTTCCATCAAACGAGTTTATATCAATGTCAAATCCTGTGTCAAATTTCATCTTAGAGATTGCAGCACTGGAATCAGCCATTTGCACCTGCAACACGAAAAACCAAACACGACCAAGCATAGAGGATTTGGAGGGAAAAACGAAGAAAGTTGCAGAGAGTGAAAGCGCTAAAGGTGAACGACGGCCGCGGAAATGATTTTATATTAGGGTTCGACGGCGAAACGGAAAATCGTGGAGCTCGGTTCGACAGAACGTCGATCTCAGCTCGACGATTTGGGCTACAGAGGGAATCTGAAGACACGTCAATATCGTCGATCTTCGTTCGACGATGTTGAAAAGCGTCGAGCTCCGCTCGACGGCCTCTGATCAGAAAGAGAAAAGGCCTAGAGCTAGCGAAGGCTCTGAACTCAGATCGACGACTTCGGAAGCGTCGATCTCTGGTCGACGATTTTCGGAAAATCGTCGATCTTCGTTTGACGATTTCTGGGAAAACGTCGAGCACAGTTCAGAGACAAAACCTATTCTACATACACAAAAGGAACTGATTTTTTAGCCTAGTCTTGGTCTGTTTTATCTTTTCAAAAATCTTGTAAGTTAGTTTAGGCTTCCTCCATCTAACATGCCTAACTGATTTAGGAAGAAACTGTGTTTCTTTTCATCCAATGGCTTGGTGAAAATATCTCCCCTTTGCAAATCAGTAGGTATATATTGAAGTTCTATTTTGTTTTTCTCTACATTATCCCTTAGAAAGTGATGCCTAATCTCTATATGTTTTGTCCTACTATGGAGGACTGGATTTTGTGCTATAGAGATAGCACTAGTATTATCACAAAAAATTTTAGACTTCTCTAAGTTGTAGCCATAGTCTATGAGCTGATTTTGTATCCACAATATTTGTGAACAGCAACTGCCTGCAGCCATATACTCAGCTTCAGCAGTTGAGGTTGACACAGATGTTTGCTTCTTACAAAACCAGGAGACAAGTCTGTCACCAAAGAACTGACATATTCCACTGGTGCTTTTCCTGTCTATTCTGCATCCAGCATAATCAGCATCTGAGAATCCAGTTAATTCAAATCCTGAGTCTTTTGGATACCAGAGTCCTAGATTTGGACAACTTTTTACATACCTAAGAATCCTTTTAACTAGAGTTAGGTGTAACTCTCTAGGGCTAACTTGGAATCTAGCACATATGCATGTAGCAAACATTATATCTGGCCTACTGGCTGTAAGGTACAATAGAGAGCCAATCATTGCTCTATATGTTGTCTGATCAACTGGTTTCCCATGTTCATCAGCATCCAATACAGCATTGGTAGGCATGGGTGTTTTCATACAAGATGCCTCAGACATACCAAATCTCTTAACCAATTCTTTAGCATACTTGGTTTGGGAAATAAATATGCCCTCAGCATGCTGTTTTACTTGCAATCCTAAGAAGAAGGAGAGCTCTCCCATGCTACTCATTTCAAATTTGGAATGCATTAGGTTGGAAAACTTACTGCACAAGTTTGAATCAGTAGATCCAAATATGATGTCATCTACATAAATTTGTACTAGTAGGGTGTGGGACTTATGGGTTCTAATAAAAAGAGTTTGGTCTACTCTCCCCCTAACAAAATCATTTTCCAGAAGAAAGCATGCTAGGGTCTCATACCATGCTCTAGGAGCTTGCTTGAGACCATATAATGCTTTATGTAATTTGAAAACATAATCAGGGTGAGTTAGAGAGATAAAACCTGGAGGTTGTCTAACATAGACTTCCTCTTTGATGTCCCTATTGAGAAATGCACTCTTCACATCCATCTGATAAACCTTGAAGCCTTTGTGAGCAGCATAAGCTAGAAATATTCTAATGACCTCTAACCTTGCAACTGGTGCAAAGGTCTGGTCATAGTCTATTCCTTCTTGTTGAGAGTATCCTTGAGCAACTAGCCTTGCCTTATTTCTGACAATAATTCCTTGGTCATCCAGCTTGTTTCTGAAAACCCACTTTGTTCCAACAATGGAGTGATCCTTTGGCTTAGGCACTAGTTCCCAAACCTTATTCCTTTCAAATTGATGCAACTCCTCTTGCATTGCAATGATCCAGTGTGGATCTTGCTCTGCATCTTGAATGGATTGAGGCTCAACTTGAGATAGGAAGCAAGTGTGCATCAGGTTCTGGTTGACCTGATTTCTGGTTTGCACACCAGCTGAGATCTCTCCAATTACTTGGGTGATTGGATGATCTCTTGTTGTTACTAAATCAACAGGGGGTGTTGATTGTTCACCAGCCTGTGTTGTTATTTCCTCTAGTGGAACAACAACTGGCTCTTCAGGATGATTTTATTCATGATGTTGCACTTCTTCATCATCACTGCTTTCATTCTTTTGCTGAATAGGTTGAGAGGTTGTATCCTCTTCTTTAACCTGTAATCTGTCCATACTTTCTGATATAGATTGTACCTGCAAGGGTTCTATGGTAGAAGTAGACTTCTCCTTATAACACATGTTAGTCTCATCAAAAGTAATATGAACAGATTCTTCAATTTTACAAGATGATTTATTATATACCCTATAGGCCTTGTTGATCATGGAGTATCCTAGAAACACTCCTTCATCAGCTTTAGCTTGGAATTTTGCTAGATGTTTCTTGTCATTATTATGAATATAACAAATACAGCCAAAAATTTTAAAATAATTTACTTTAGGTTTCTTCCCTTTGAGCAATTCATAGGGAGTCTTGCCCTTTAGTTTATGTATCAGACTTCTATTTAATACATAGTTGGAGGTGTTCACTGCCTCAGCCCAAAAGGATAGAGGTAGGTGAGCATCTGTCAACAATGTAGTAGCAGATTCAATTAGGGTTCTATTTTTCCTTTCAGCTACCCCATTTTGTTGAGGAGTTCTAGGAGCTGAGGAAGTATGCCTGATCCCTTCACTTTGACAGAACTCTTGCATGAGAAGAGAATCAAACTCTATCCCATGATCACTTCTGATCAGGGCAATGTGAGTGTTGAACTCAATCTGAATGCATTTGAGAAAATCTGTCAAACACTTGAAGTTATCAGACTTCTTCCTCAGAAAGAATACCCAAGTGAATCTTGAGAAGTCATCTACAACCACTAAAGTATAGGACTTCCCTCCTAATCTTTGTACTGTGATGGGTCCAAAAAAATCCATGTGCAACAGATACAAAATCCTAGGTGAATCACTCTTATTAAGTGACTTAAAGCTATTTTTAGTTTGCTTGCCTAATTGACAAGCCTTGCAAAGTCCTTCCTTCTTGTAGGGGCCAGAAGGTAGTCCTCTAACAAGGTTGTCCTTGGATAGCCTAGCAATGGTTCTAAGGTTTAGATGTCCTAATCTCTTATGCCATAAAACATTTGGCTTAGATATGGAATTAAATAAACAGATATCTACTTTAGATGAAAGAAAGTCTACTAAGTAAATGTTACATGTCCTTTTACCTGTTAACACAGTTGTGTTATTCTCTGACTTGATCTTGCACAGGGATTTGTTGAAAGTCACCTTGTATCCTTCATCACATAGTTGACTGATACTTATCAGATTGTGCTTCAGTCCTTCTACATATGCCACCTTCTTAAAAGTGACTGAGCCTATCTGAGCAGCACCATATCCTTTGGTTTGACCAAAATTTGAATCACCAAAAATCACCTTGGGTCCAAGTTTGGTTATGAAGGATGATAGGTTCTCCCTGTTCCCTGTCATGTGCTTTGAGCACCCACTATCCAGATACCATTGTTGGTTAGATACTGGATAGGTCTTCACCTGCACATGAGCAGCTTATTTGTTTTTGACTCAGTTAACCTTGAGCCTAGGTTGATACCCCTTGAATTCAGAAATAAAAGACATCCCAGGTTGACTCTTATAGCCTTCAGGATGGTATCTCCTAGGAGGTACTATCCATTCAGCATAGGGGTTAAAGCCTTGGGATGTGGGACCTCTAGGATTGAATCTAGATGTGTCATTGAAGGCATGTTCACAGACCTGATCTCTGTTCGACGATCGTCGAACTGAGGTCGACGATCTTGGGTCAGATCGTCGATCTCTGTTCGAAGATCGATTATACTGAAGTTCAGAGTTTGGATATCGTCGAGCTGAGGTCGACGATCTGTGGTTAGATCGTCGAGCTCTGTTCGACGATTGTCGAGCTCTGCTCGACGCAATCTGTTGAACTGAATTTTTCTATGGCAGATCTGCATTCTTCCTAGCTACCTCTATTACTCCCTTCCCTTTGTTAGAGACAAATTTGATTGGAGTTGTTAATACTATAGGTTGGCTGGATGAGGCACCCAAGCCCAGTGTACTGTTAAATCTAGAGTTCACTGTGCTTGTAATGTCCATCAGTCTGATACTTCTCCCATTTAGGGATTCTTCAAACTTTTTAGCTTTTGACAGTTCACTTTTCAGTGAAGCTATCTCCTCCCTACAGCATTCTAACTCCTCAGAGAGTTTGAGGTTATTTGAGTTTAGGACATTGTATTCAGATAATTTATTTCTGAGAGAGATTATCTCTTTTTCAGATTTTAGTAAATCCAAGCACAATGTCTTAAATTCATTTTTGAAGTCCTCAGAATTAAAATCAAAAGAGCTAATTACCTGATCTTCCTCTGGTTGATTTTCTGAATCTGAATCTGATTCTTCATCAGAGTTTTGCTGTGAGGCATTGATAGCCATCATGCAGAATTCTTTCTCATCAGCATCATCTTCATCATCACTGGAGCTAGATGAAGTTTCAGAATCTTCTTCTGTCTCACTCCATATCTCAGCAACAAAACCCTTCCTTGTATTTTTGTTCCTGCTAGAGGAGGCTTTGTCTGAGCTGTTCTTTTTGAAATCTTTTTCTTTTCTTCTTTCTCTTATATCCTTTCTGTCCTTGTTCTTGTTCTCTGGACAGTCAGGCACAATGTGGCCTGGTTTCCTGTAACCAAAGCATATGATTTCTTTGTTATTATTATTTGACTTATCATACCTTGGTTTGTCATGTCCTTTGTATGGCCTTTTTCTGAAGTCTTTTCTGGCTAGCTTGTAAAATCTTTTGGCCAGTAGGCTGACCAATTCCTCATTGTCTGTGAGTTTTTCTTCAGGCTGATCTTCAATAGCTTTGAAAGCTATTGACTTCTCTTTCCTTGAGGCTGGTGAAACAGCCTTCTGTTCTTCCTCTCTGTTCTTGATAAGCAGCTCATAAGATTTGAGCTTGCCTAGTAGAGTTTCAGTAGTGATTTCATTTAGACTTCTGGCATCTTTGATTGGCCAGATTCTTAAATCCCAAGTACTGGGGAAGCACATTAGGATCTTGTCATTAAGCTCAGTCAATGAGATTTCTTTATCCAAGGTCCTTAGCTCATTGACAATCAGACTCAATCTGTTGTACATATCTGCTACTGACTCAGTCTCTCCTTTCTTGAAATTCTCATATTGGGTTATGAGGTGAGATCTCCTGTCTTTCCTTTCATCAGCAGACCCTGAGACAATTTCAGAGAGCTTGTCCCAAATTCCTTTGGCTGAGTTGCAGTCAGCTACTTTTTGAAATATCTCATCAGACATTGTCTGAGCTAAGATGTTCATGGCCTTTGCATCTGCAGTTTTCCATTTCTTTATGTCTGCATCTGTTCCTGAGGGAGGTGGAACAGCATTTGTGCTTGAGCTTGCTGGTGGACTTGGACAAACTGTCAAGACAGAATTGAAAATATCTTCATCAATAGAGTTCATGTATAATTTAATCCTTGCCTTCCAGAGTGCAAACTTAGATAGATTGCACACTGGAGGTCTGGTGCTTGCATAATCCTTGTTCTGTGCCATGTCTTTGAATAATATAAGATATAAAGAAAACAACCCTCTTAAGAGATTGATCTTATCAAGGATCTTTTGGTTCAGGTGTTAGCCTGTATGAGCAACCAACCTCCCTCTGATACCAATTGAAAGTAAGGGTAAGATCTATCTCAACTCTAGAGGGGGGGTGAATAGAGTTTATTCAAATAAGTTTCACAGTTTTGAGAATATCAGTACATATAAAATTTAATTTACACTATAGTGTAGAGTGCTAGAAAGAAATTTAAGAAGCAAGAAATTAAGAACACAGCACACAACAATAATCACACAAACAATCCAGCAGACACAAGGAAATATAGTGGTTCTCCAAAAACCTGGGTACATCCACTCTTCTACCACCCTTGGTAGGAATCCACTCAGGATGAGTTGATCAGGTGTCCTAACACCAATGAGCTTTTGATAAGGTGCTCAAAAACCAAAGCTGGATTTTTTGATAAGTTGTCTTGCCACCACTGAGTTTTGACAAGGATCTCAGAACCAGACAGAACTTTTGAAGGGAGTTTTAGAACCCTTTTACAGCAGGAAAATAAAAAGGAAAAGGAAATGAAGTTGTCTTCTCTGTTCTCAAATCAAATGAGAGAAGACTTAGTGGATCTTTTGTCAAAGCTCCCCCTGAGATGTAGACTGGTTCAAAAAAGGAAGCTTTGCTCTAGGGTGATAGGTCTTCAGAACTTTGATCTCCAGCAAAAGATTGTTTCAGCAAGAAGACTGAGAGATGAGGTGTCTGGAGTTCTTGAGATGAAGTTGTGAACACTTTTTAGTAAGCAAGAAGATTGTTCTTCTAATTCTTGATCACTTGTTATCTGTCACAGCTTTTTCTTATTGTTCTCTGAGTGTTGTATATTCTCTCTATCTTTCTGAAGACAAGAAGAAGGATCTTATTCTCTGAAAAGAATTCTTGTCAAGGATAGCCGTTGGCAGTCATAAATGTCTTCCATAAAGTGTCTTGTCTTTTAGAGGAAGGTCCAATAAAATATTTCCTGAACAATTCCTTGAAACTTGCTCTAGAATAAAGACAAACGGCTGGCAGATCTTCTTATCATAAATGCTGATAGCATTCAAAAACATTCCAAAGAATAACAGTATTTGAATCCTTAAAAGCGTCGATCTCTCAAAAGAATCGTCGATCTGAGCTCTACGATCGTCGAACTGAGCTCAGATATAGAATGAGATCAAGCAGACAGAAAACGTCGAACTGAGCTCGAAGATCGTCGAACCGAGCTCAGCGACATGAAGAATAACTGAAGAGTGATCGTCGATCTGAGCTCGAAGATCGTCGACCGGAGTTCGACGATTTATCAAGTTGAGCTCAGAGAGCGTCGAACCGAGTTCGACGTTTCGTCGACCTGAGCTCGACGAGAATTGCCTTAGACTTGGCTCTATATCCTTGACATTGGAATGGTCCTGGGGGCAGCTTCAAACCTAAGTTCTAAGCCCTAGACTCATTCTAATGTTGACCTTTACAACTATACAACTAGGTCAACCTGGTTTCCTAAGACAAACATAGTGATCCTTACCCAAATTAGTAATAGGGTGTTCCAACAGCATGGTCATCGCCGGTGATAATCATATCATCGACGTATAAGAGAAGAATGGCGTAACCCTGACTGGAGGTGCGAGTGAACATAGCATGATCCGTCTGGCGTTCGATGAAGCCGGCCTTGAGAACAGCAGTTCGAAAGCGCTCAAACAAGGCACGAGGAGCTTGTTTGAGACCATAGAGGGCCCGACGGAGGTGGCAGACGTGGCCGGAGGGCACAGAGAGACCCGGGGGAGGAGCCATGTAGACAACTTCGGTAAGATCACCATGAAGAAAGGCATTGGTGACATCCATCTGATAGAGTGGCCATCCCCGAGCAGCAGCCACGGCGAGTAAGGTACGCATGGTAGTCATCCGAGCCACCGGCGCAAATGTCTCATCGTAGTCGATCCCATGCTCTTGCGAGAAACCACGGGCAACGAGGTGGGCTTTGTGGCGCTCAATGGATCCGTTCGGGCGAGTCTTGATTTTGAAGATCAATTTGCAGCTGATAGGAGTGATGCCAGGAGGGCAGGGGACGAGGTCCCAGGTATGAGTCCGCTGGAAAGCCTGAAGTTCAACTGTCATAGCCTGTTGCCATTCAGAATGTACAACCGCCTCACGATATGACTGGGGCTCCCGATGAGAGTGGAGAGCGGTGAGGAAGGCCTAAAAAGCAGGAGAATAGGAGGAAGTGTTGGCGAGAGCAGATGGTGGAGACCTGGCAGGGCTGTGATCGTAGCGAGCTGGCGGGTGGCGAGGACAAGCAGGGTTACGGCGAGGAGGAGCAGGATCCACTGGCGGAGAGACGATCGGAGCGTCGGACGGTGCTGCATCAGCTGGAGCAGGAGCGGGAGGGGTAGCTGCAGAAGGAGGAGGAGCGGAGGGAACATGAGTGGGAGGAGTATGAGGGAGGACTGGAGGGTGAGTAGGGAGTCTCGAGGGAACATGGGGGGTCCGGGGACGAGTGGGAATAGGAGGAAATAGAGGAAGGGAGAGAGGGGGGGGGGGGGTAATGTAGGTCAACGAGGGAGGGGAGGACGTGGTGGAGGAGAAGAACATCTCATGTTCGAGGAAGGAGACGTGGCGAGAGATGCGAATGCGACGGGTGACCGGGTCGTAGCACCGATAACCTTTATGATGGGGACTGAGACCAAGGTGAACGCAACGAGCAAAGCGAGCAGAGAGTTTCATGCGTTCAGAGGCTGGAAGAAGGACAAAGCAGGTACACCCAAACGTACGGAGGGGTGTGTAGATGGGTGTACACGAGTACAAGCGTTCGTACGGGGTGATCCCGGAAAGGACCGAGGAAGGAGTGATGTTGATGAGGTGCACCGCAGTGAGGACTGCTTCAGCCCAGAAGGAAGCTGGAGCAGAGGAAGAGAGAAGAAGGGCACGAGTAGTATCGATGATATGACGATGTTTCCGTTTTGCAACCCCATTTTGTTCGTGGGTGTGCGGGCAGGACTGCTGATGGAGAGTGCCATGCGATTGGGTGATATCGCGTATGGTGGAGGAGAGGAATTCCTGGGCGCAGTCGGAATGAAAAATTTTAATCCGACGCTCGAACTGAGTGTGAAGCATGGCGGTGAACGTGCGGTAGACCGAGGAAATTTCAGAACGTTGCCGAAGGAGATAAACCCAAACACAGTGAGAAAAATCATCAATAAAACTAACATAATAAAAATATCCAGAATGAGAGGCAATGGGGGCTGGACCCCAAGAATGCACTAAATCAAACGGAGCAGTCATTTGGGAAGCACTGTGAGAGAATGGTAAGGCAACATGCTTTGCCAAACGATAACTGGTACAAGAAGAGAGGGGGGAAGAGGAGACATGACCCAAAGCTCCGGAGCGGATAATACCTTGGAGTCGGTCGGGAGATAAATGACCTAAGCGTTTGTGCCACAGCTCGGCATCATAAGTAACAGAAATAGCAAAGGGCAAAGAAGACAAGGAGGAGGGGACATGAAGATACTCCAGCTGATACATGCCGCCAGTCCTACGACCCTGTCCAATCTTCTGAGCCGTCCGTGAATCCTGCACAACACAAGCAGAAGAAGAAAAGAGAACTGTGAGTACAAGATCACAAAGAGAACTAATAGAGAGAAGGTTTATGCAAAGGCGGGGAGCATGGTAGACGTCGGAGAGGGTAAGGCAACCATGGGGGGCAGAGGTCGAGGTAATAAGGCCAGACTGCAGGATGGGGAGAGAACCCCCATAAGAAGTGGTGATCGCGAGGTGAGAGGGGGCGGAGGTACAGTTGGTGAGGTGGCGGGAGTCGGAGGTGAGGTGGCAGGAGGCCCCAGAGTCGAAATACCAAGGCGCAGTTGGTGGAACCCGAATAACGAAAGTACCAGAAGCAGCCGAGAGATCGTGGTTTGTGGAAGAGCCAGCAAAAGCTGCAGGGTAGAACAGCGGAGACTGTAGGAGTAGGTCCTCCAAGCATTGCAGATGATCCGGAGCAGCAGCAGCTGCGGTGGGAGGAGGGGGACCACGACCACGGCCCCACCCAAGGTCATCACGACGACCATCAGTAAGGCGGTGCATGTCAGGGCGCGGGGGGCGAGTGGGGCAGACAGCCTTGACATGGCCCACCTTCTTGCAGTAGCGACAGATAACAAGTCCATGACGTGGAGGAACCGCGAGAACAACGTCGGGCCCGGGAGCAGGGGTGAGGACCAGAGGAGGACGGAGGCGGGTTTCTTCATCAAGCAAAGCAATCAAGGAGTCATCCAAGCTCGGAAGAGGGACCAGATGAAGGAGCTATGTAGCAAGGAGGGCAAACTCGGGACGGAGAGCAGCAAGGAACTGATGGAGGTGGCCCTCGGAAAGGTGGCGCTGAAATTCCAAGGAGCGCGCACAGCCGCAGGGAAGAGGAACCATGGAGTCCAATTCATGCCAGAAGGCACTCATGAGGGTAAAGAAGTCCTTAATGGAGCGTCCTTACTGGCGCGCAAATTGAGAGTCGCAGATGAGGCGGTGTCGCCAGGCTCCGCCCCGGGGAACAAAGCGATCCCGAAGATACTCCCACATTGCGCGAGCAGAAGGTAGACGACCGATAGACGTGAGGAGGGGAGGCGCTACAGACTCAAAAAGGTAAGCACGGATGGCCTGATCGCGACGCCGCCAAATAACGGTGTCATCCAAAGCGGTGGTGGGGGCGGGGGAGCCGCCAGAATCAGCTGCAGCGGTAGAGGTGGCGGTGAGAGAGCTTGCGGAAGTAGGAGGGCCACCGGTGATGTGATCCCACAGATCACAGGAGGAGAGGGCGGCCTCAATAGTGAGGGCCCAGTCAGGCCAGTCGCTGGCGGCGGTGAGTGGAAAGGAGGTGGCCTTCAGAGGGGGTGAAATAAGCGGGCAGCCATGAGGGCGGTCGGCGTGACTCAATCCGGCGGAGCAAGGCTGGAGAGGAGCTCGCGCGGAGGGGCACGAGGTCGCTGGAGCCGGTGGAGGTTGTTGGAGCTGAACGATCAGAGAGGCGCTGGAGAAGGTGCGAGCAGAAGGGGATCGCGGAATTTTTTTTTTCATAAACCTAACCTCGCTCTGATACCATGTTAGAATAAGCTTGAGCTGTTCATTTAAGTGTGTGTGAGAAGTGACCCTTGGGGTCATACATATAGGAGAAGAGAAGGGGGAGAACATGTTACCTAACACCTTAGAACATGTTACCTAACACCACCTAACACCTTAGAACATGTTACCTAACACCACCTAACACCTTAGAACATGTTACCTAACACCTAAATACAATAATAAATACATAAAAATACATAAACCTACACATGTCTTTTGTTGAATCATAGACTGTTTGCGCGCCCGGTCCAATTTCGAGCTAAGGTGATCCGTTTCTCCAAAGCAGGGAAAATCGGGTGACCCGCAACAAGCATATTTGAAAATGTCGGGCAATAATTCTGTACGTATAACACATATAAAGGATCCTGCGGAACTGCATTTTCAATATAAAATACAACTGCAACGTAGAATGCAGTTGCAAATGAACTGCATTTTCAGTATAAAATGCAGTTGCAATAATAGTTCAAAAAAATCATTTTTTTATAAGTATATTTTCAACTCAAAATATATACATATGACTAATTAAAATGACCATAAAAATGCATGGATCAATAATCCATGATTTATTTTGTGAAAAAAAAAACAAATATGAATCAAAATTGATTTTTCGCAGAGTTCTACATATGCATTTCCGTATTTAAAAATTACACCGTGTTACTAGCTGCATTTTGCTCAAACCATGTTAGCTAAAGTGGCGTTAAAGGGAACCTTAACGGTGGAGGGTGACTTTGAGGCCAACCACTGGTGCAAAAGATGTTAGCGTGGATAGTCCTGACTAACCCAACTGCAAGTCGTGCGACAAAAGTAGGTCTTAGTGGTTCATTTGAAAGTAGAGGAGATCGCCTAAATTGCCGTCCACCGTCAGCATTAAGAAAATCGGAAAGGCATGAATGTGAGAGATGTTAGGCTCGGATAAGCATGATTTTAGGTGGGAAGGCGATACAGGCTAATATTAATTTCATCAAAATTAAGCCCAATTACAATTTTAACAGAAATTTGGCGAACCAAACTTGAGAAAGAATTCGGAACCCCAATTCATATTCTCATGACCCAATTTCGAGGAGAAAACTGTGACATACAGATTTAAAATTCCATACGGGGAGCATATTTGGAGGAAGCTATGGAATTAAATTTTTTTTTGCTAAACTTATTATTTTAAAAGAAATAATTAACAGAATATTAATCTATACAATTTTACAATCATTTTAATAACTCACATGTATTTTACAATCATTTTAATAACTCACATGTATATGATTTAGAAAAAAATGTGAAAAAAGATATAATCGTAGTGAAGATTTGTTTTTAGAAGTACTTAACTACTGTATTTTTGCAGCAAAGTTGGTCTAGCATACAGTCACAATTACGTTATAACTGTAATTTTGTAAGAAAATAAGGTCCCACGCGAAGGCATCCTGTGAGCAACATATCTAAAATTCTCCCATAAAGATCTATGGTCCTATGGATCTATTTAGTGAAAGCACATGTCAAATGGTGATGTCCCTTCACCATCAAATAACCATGTGCCTTTCAATTAAGCAAACAACCCTTTCTCCAACTTAGGATTGATATCGAGTCGAGTTCGAACGATTTTGGCTCGGCTCGAAATTTTCAACTCGACTCGGCTCAAAACAGACTCGAAATCGAAATTGATTTTGAGTCGACTCGATCTGAATTAGATCTGTTTCATGTCGGCTCGAAATCGAATCGAGTCGGCTCGAAATCGAATCGAGTCGGCTCGAGAAATTGAGCAATTTTTCTCTTTATTCCTATTTGGCTCAAAATTAAATCGGACAACCTATAAATTTAACAAATGAAACACTTAAAACTTTCATTCTTGTTATTTAGGTTTAAATTATTTAATTTTTATTTTTGAAATAAGAATATATTTATAAATACATAATATTTTGATTCGAAATATATTTCA
Organism: Platanthera zijinensis; assembly: GCA_039513925.1. Lineage (NCBI taxonomy): Eukaryota > Viridiplantae > Streptophyta > Magnoliopsida > Asparagales > Orchidaceae > Platanthera > Platanthera zijinensis. The sequence goes on from CM077082.1 coordinate 71,428,759, forward strand.
AGCGATTTAAGACTGACTCAAAATCGGCTCAAAATCAGATTCGAGTCAAATTGAATCGACTCAAATTAAGTCGAATCAATTTTAACCGATTCCGACTCGGCTCAATTTTCAAGCGACTTTCGAATTTCGAATAATATGCTCAACCCTACTCCAACTTAAAAACAATCTTAACTAATCCACATGCTCTCGTAGACCTATTTTCTATGTCACCTTCAAATTATTATGCCCACTATTTTGAATAACTTCCAACTAAATTTGAAAAATGATTACCTTCACCGTAGTCATTTGAAAATGGTTTAGTCACTCGTTGGGTCAAGAATTCATCGCATGCTCATGCCAGATAGCTGCACTATCGTTGGCCCTCATCCGATCAATATAGGAGTTTGTTGATAACACAAACAAGTCTTACACCCTTCTCCCTACATGAGCAACGTCAGTCTTAACCGTTAACACATTACGAAGAAACATTTGAGATGCGATGCTTTAGGAATTGGCCCAAAGTTGCCATTTGCACACCGGTAGTGAAGCAAAAATAAAAAGGTGTAAGACGAGGAGAGGGGCTTGCAATTATCTAAGGTGATATGGAAACTATATTTTAAGGGGTGAAAGGTGAGTTTTCTTGTTATGTACTATATAGCTTAAAGTACAACAAATAATAGCGCATAAAAAGAAATGAAGGGACTTTGTTACAACATTTTCAACTTCCTAATAGCTCCAAAAAAGAAGTGTCCCTTGAACATTTAACACTACTTTTGCATGGAAAATAATTTCTTTTTAAATAAAAAAAACATTTGTGGTGTCCAATAATGGTCAAAGGAAGCATAATAATCGAGAAACTTCCACTAAAAAATAACCCTAAAAAACAAGCAGTTTTCTTAATAGTTATGCCTTTAAGCAATAAGTACATTGGTTTCTTTGTAGCAATGAAAACCCGACTTGCTAGAGGTTAAGGTTCCGTTTGGAGGGATTTATTTTCATCGGTCAAGCGGTTGCGACCGCATGAACCGGACCTTACCGCTTGACCGGTGAAAATAAGTCCCCCAAACAGAGCCTTAGTTTACTATAACATCCACAATAAGGCTGTGTTTTGCATGGAATTTTTGCTCCTCTGAGTGATCAAAAACGCCCCCCATCGAAAACACCACCGCCATAGATTGTAAGTTTGGCATGTCAATGGATATGACCGCCACTAAGAAAAGAAAACTAGTTTTGAACATGAAAGTGAATGATCTTCCTTAGGTGGGGTCGGGCGTTCACGAATCACGGTTCATAACCACAGCATTCACGACCGCCACCACCATGCCAAACAAAGCCTAAAACTCCACGGCCCTCCTTATATAGGTAGGGACATCACCACTAATTACAATTTTACACTAATACATCAAAATACTAATACACTAGCCATAGATAATCATCCGGATACCTACCAGAACCATAAGAAAAGCAGCAAAATATGCGAATAGAACAAATTCAGACAGACAAAAATAAATTAAAACCACAAATCAGCTATTTAAATTCCTCTGGCAGCTTGATCAATCAAACTACATCAAGCATTTGTCGCTGTGCAGACGAGATCATGCCGAGTCATAATATCCTCCACTTCTGCTCCAGCGCGTTGCATATCCGCCTTATGCAGCAAGCTGCACTGAAAGGGTATTTTGAAACTGCAGGAAGACGATAAAAACGTTAAGTGAACGGAAAAAGATATTCTATTGAACATAACTCAGTCGTAGAATTCCATAACATTCCATCAAATCATGTCTTCAAGCGGATTTAGTAAACTAATAAGAAACAAAAATAGAGCAATGTATTTCATAATGAATAGACAAAGAGAAAGGTAGGAACTCAATGGCATTGCTCTCTCCCTTGCTATATCTTTTGCGTTACATAAAAGCCTCCGTTCCGGTGCAACTTTGAGACTTCCCATTTTACCTGCCACATCCATCAGAGCCGCATCACAACATTTTTTACTTTATAGTTACATAATTGGATGAGTACCAAAAATGTTCCAAAGATCAAGGGAAATACTACTTGCCTATTAGGGGTTATATCTACTCTCAAAAACATTGTTCACTGAACTACAACCATCAGTAATAAACTTACACTTCTTGATTTGGGAAGTACTGTCTAGAAGACATTTGATCATTTACAACCCGCATCCGTCGGTTGGGTTTGATAAGGCATTGAATTACACAAAAACATTCCTCAACAAAATCCTCTTCTTTCTTTTCAGTGACGAGGAGTTAAATATCTTCGACATTATCAATATATTCTGAGGTGGGCTGATTAAAATCACGCTTAATCAAAAGTGACATTATGGCACGGATCTGACATTGGACCCTTTGATGACATCTAAAACAAGTTTATTGTGTGTGTAATTATCAGCCTTCCTAGAAATAGGGAGCATTCACTCATAAAGTGACTTCCTTTAAGTTCAGGATTTAGTCCAATGATGAATATTGACATGACAACCAAAGCTAAATTCCTAATTTCATTAGATACTCAGTCACAAATTGATTACCAAGTTTAAAATTAATCAAAAGCTTAATCAAACAACATCCATAATAAGTGGTCGGCATAAAAGATGAAGCCCTTTTAGCAGAAGCTACAAACTTGACCTAAATGAATCTAGCTCAATGGACTTCAGTTAAATGATGTCAGGCAAGGAAATCCTTTATTTTGAAGAGCAAATTCATAAAAGAGTTCAGGGGGATCGACGAGACGGTGGAACACTAGTTTTGGGCCCGTTCGGAGTTGATTTGTCTCCTGCATATTTGGTGTCGCCCGATAGATGATTTGAGTTCATCCGGATGGACATTTCGATATTTTTCATGTATTTGTCTTATATTTTTAATATTTTATTTAGTGAGATCGGACCGGCTAATAATAGCTGTCCAAAATTGCTGCCCTAAGTTATGCTTTATTATAAATAAGAGGTAAGGGCAGCCGTCATAAGGTATTGCAAATTTTGAAGAAATTTTTTTCCCAGAATCCAGCGATCGCTCATGGCGCCGACTCCACGAAACCCGAAAATGCTGACTCCTTGGTGTGTTTTTTTGTATCCCGGTGATTATCCATTTATTTCCTTGCATTTCCTAGCACGACCTCCCCTCCCTCGCTGTTTTTCCCATCAAAAGACCTCTGAAATTGCAGCAGGCAGCGACCCAGTCCACCACCTAATAGCAGCCACCGTCATTTCCCCCAATATACATCAGCCGAACTTCACAAACAAGCATCCAGTCTTCACTTCAAGCCGCCGATCACCCTAATGCATATGTCAAACAGTTACTCCACAGCCCAACCCACCTCCCTGTAGGAAATCCGGAGCGCCGAGAAGCAGAAATCCGAATAAAAGCAGTAAACAAAAGAAACAGAGCAAGCACACAAACACACAGATTTCAGAGGTTCACCCAAAACAGGGCTACGTCCCCTATCCCTTCCCTTCTCAGTTCTTGTAATCACCAAAAGAAATACAGATTACAAAGGTTTCAAGGATCTAAACCGATCCTACCTTAACTCCTGCTTCTGGACAAGAAACAAAGGAAGAACCCCTTCTGGATCGCCTCCAACAAAGTCCTCGTATGCGCCTCCAAAAGGTATACCATCCGTAAGCCGTCGTCCCGACCGTATCCCTAAAAAACACCCGGAATACGCCATTCAAATTCCCCGCACAGCTCTAAATATTTATACTCCCATCAGAGGATCCACATTTCCAAATCCTTTCCAACTATGAAGCACAGATACTTCCCCGATGGTAGCGTACCTGTACCGGATACGTACCGGTTCCGGTACGTACCCAATATGATAGTGTCGCTCGAAGCATCCAGATGGAGATCAAAGTGGAATCCCCTACCCGTTGCCCCTAGGTGGGTATAAATAGGCAATCCCTAAGAGTTACTTTGGGTATCGGATATTCGTGTACCCGAACAGACCCGTTAAGCCTCCGGACCCGATATTTTTCCAAATATACACTAACAATTTCCTCCTATATTTATGACAAATAACGTGTACGTCTCGGAGTGCAGAAAGTAGAGAGCACCAAAAGAAAGGTTTTTGACTTTACACATTTTCATAAGAGTTAGCACATTTAAACATAAGTAGGAGTTTACCAAAAACAGTAACAAAAACATCCAAACATAAAGTGCTACTCAGAAATAAATAAGTCTGAAAACAAAATAATAATGGATCAAAAACATATAATAATTCTACTCAGATAGTAGATCATCATCATCCATGTCAAAGTCTACTTTCTCTCCTCCATCTTCATCAGTGCCTGTGTAACGCCCTGAAACTCAGAAGAGTGACGGGTGGCGTTTTGAGCCAAGTCTGGGATTTGGTAGAGGTGATACACCCTGGGATACGGGCGTGTCCCAGGGCGTGTTATAACACCCCAAAAACCATAAGTCCCAAAATAGGGTCAGGCTGGGTGACACAGCATGGGACACGGGCGTATCCCAGGGCGAGTCCAGTGCACACGGCCTGGGACACGGGCGTGTCCTTTACGGTGTGCGTCGAGTCGAGTTCTCGAGATAGCACGGTCGACGATCGTCGAGAGGCGACACGGCCTAGGACACGGGCGTGTCCCAGGGCGTGTCCTGCTCGGGTGAATAACCGGGTAGCGTTGAGTGGCAAGCACGGCCTGTGACACGGGCGTGTCACAGGGGCGTGTTTGGTACACGACTAAGGACACGGGTGTGTGCCTTAGCCGCGTTCTTCTCAGGTGATTTGGTCCTATGTTGAAAGGGTGATACGGACAGTCACGCGGCAGTGTCAAGTTGACACGGGCGTATCTACCCTGTGACACGGGCATGTTGGAGCCCATGTTCTGATCTGGTTTGAGTCGGTTCGTGCACCGCTTGGAGTACACAGCCTGTGACACGGGCGTGTCACAGGCCGTGTCAAGTCAAATTTGGACTTTTGGGCAGATCTTGGCCATCCAATTATTTCTATTTGGATCCAATGGCTCAGGTGCTTTCCTGCAGTGATAAGACTGGGGGTTGGCATCTTCTCTCATTCATACCAAGAGAGAAAAAGGGAGAGCTTGGAGGAAGGATAAGGGCAAGCCATTAGTGGAGCTCCTGAGGTCCGATTCGAGATCCGAGGCTAGTTCTGTGGAGGCAAAGCTGCTGCGGTGCTTTCCAACCGGCCAGATTTTCGATGGCTCCCAAGAGATCGTCAAGGGTAACGATCTTCCTTCTTGAACATGTGAAGTCCTCCTTTATGCATGAGTAAGGAATCCTCTCCACCAAAAGGTGGAAAGAGTGAATGATTCCGGTGGGTTGATAGTTGTTATCCCCTGTTGAGTCTGCATCTAGACCCGGAAGTGTGTAGTACGGAATATGCATGCTGTGTGAAGCCCATCTGGAGATGTTAGTCTTGATTTGTGATGTTGCATTTACGCACCGGAGAAGACTCCACGTATACTCGTGTAGTTAGTGGGGTCGATGGGTGGTGCCTGTGAAGGGGAGTAGCAAGAAGTACTGGAATGTGGAATTCCACAAAAATGCCCTTGTGCTGTTTGTGTTGTGGCTACGGTGTAGCCAGTCCTTGATGGACAATGCAGTCAGCCTTATTTGGACAGTGCGGCTATTGTGAAGCCAGTCCTTGGCAAACGTTACGGCTAGTGTGAGCTGCGAGCTCTTAAAAAGGTTTCGTGCCGAACAGGAAAGGTGAAACTGACCCGCGCCTTTAGTGTAGCCTCGAGTACACTGTACTTGGTGATGGCAAGACGATTTGAGCAACGGGGGGTGGTTGATCTGTACCTGCGTTATGTCCGTCCGACGGGAGGACCTGAGTGATGGTCATGTTGGAGCGCATAATGAGAGTCTTAGGCTTGCGCGCCATTAATACTAAATGCTCAATACCGCGTAAACGGTGGTGCTGACCCTGGTTCGGCGGTGCACCAAGAATGTGCCCTTAGTGCACAGATCATCTAGTCGTATGGCTGGCGGTTGTGTTGGCTTGAATGTGCGTGAGAGCACAATATATGCTATATTGATGATGTATGACTTTGCAAGGAAGGAATGTCACTTCCCCGGGAAAGGGGTAGGATTGTTATAAATTGGTCAGCTGAATGCTGACCGTTGCCTTGTTTGTCACCTTCTGGGTGGATTGTCCCTATACAGGTGCTGGAGAGCCGAGCGGGAAGTGAAGGGCTGATGCCCCTGCTGCTGCTGTTGCCGCTCTTGCTGCTGTTGTTGCTGCTAGCCCTTGAAGGCTAGCTAGTTATGCTTTCTTTTCTTCATGTATGGCCGGCCTGTGCGCCGATGTATGTAATCCATACTGCACAAAGAGGAACTGTAAGGCCTTAAGGCCAAACTGTGGTATTTGTTATCCCCTCGTTTGAGTGGTTGTATATATAACCTTGGTATATATATAGTGGATATTCCTGGTATGAGTTCAGCCTACTGTTTATTATTCCGCTAGCATGCTCTGAGTTAGGATGCGTTTGTGGTATTAAGCTGTGACCTCACCGTCTGTTTGTGGCATATAGTGTGAGCCACGGCCGTACCTTCTATTATATGTTGTTTAACGGGTGGAGTCGTTACATTTTGGTATCAGCTTGTCTCGGCCTTCCTCTTTCGAATTCATGGTCGAATTCTTTTGTGGTGTGGCGAGCACATGTTTGTGCGAACCGCTGTAACACTGCTGAACTCTGGAATATCCACTAAGGATTGCAAATACACTTGTTTGAGAAATCTGCGTGTTCCTACTTTGTTGTTATTGCTTGCGTATTATCGCTAATGTGTGTATTGTCCACCCATAGGTGACTCGTAGTGGTGTTGGGCAGTCTGAGGCCCCAGCGCTCTAATAAGAGTGCGGCACCAGATGAGGTGCCAACACCTCCTCCATCTGCGGAAACTGTTCGATTAGTTGTTGAGGCTCTATTTGCGATGATTCGGCCGACCGGGCAGGTGCCGCCGGCAGTGGTGACAGATCGTGTTGGTGTCAGACCCGAACCGGTTGAGGCTGTGGATCCGCGAGCAGCTAAACGACAATTGAAGCAATTCATGAGCTTCAATCCACCTACGTTCACGGGACTGGGATCCCCAACGCAGGCAGAGGACTGGTTATCGCGAGTCAAGCGTATCTTGACGGCGATCAGGACAGAGGAAACTCAAAATGTCACTTTGGCCACCTTCTTGTTGGAAGGAGAGGCGAGGTTATGGTGGGACGAGGTTGAGTTACACCAATTGGCGGGCAGGAAATTGACTCAAGTATCGATTGAGGAGTTCACTCGCATGTTTTTGGCAAAACATCTACCAGCGGCACAACGCATTGCTATGGAGAACGAGTTCCAGCGGCTAACGCAAGGAGAAAATAGCGTTGATGCGTACTTGCACGAATTTACAAGATTGGGATGGTATGCTGGATCAATCTTCACCGATGAAGAAAGAAAAACGAATCGGTTTATGAAGGATTACGGGATGAGTTGAGGTTCCTGCTTTCTAGTTCAGTTAACCAAGAATTTCAGGCTTTGGATGATACGATGTGTGCGTTGGAGAAGGACATGAAGCGGGTGCAAGGCAGGAAGGACTTGGCTGTGGCCAAGCCCGAGTTCAAAGTACCCCGCTCTTGCAAATCGTATTACCAGAAGAAGTGGGGCAAGAGGTCCAAGCCTTCTGGGCAAGCTTCTGTGACGGTTGCATCGGGAGCAACGTCGAGGCCGGAGTCTCGTACATGCTTTACCTGGGGCAAAGTGGGGCATATAGCCCGCGATTGTCGGGTTACTCAACCCAAAGGAGAAAAGAAGGCGGGTGTGTATTATGCTGAGAAGGGCAAAGCAGTGGTTGATTCCTCTACATCCCAGGCGCAGCCCAGAGTGTACAATCTTGGCCAACAGGAGGCTATCAAGCAAAGTGACGTCGTCATAGGTACGAGTTAAGATAATGCTTGTTTTATTGATTGCATATTTTGTATGTAGCATGTGCATGATGTGTGTGCTGCAGGTTTTGTCCTGATTTGGAACAATCCAGCGAGAGCCCTCTTTGATACAGGTGCTTCGCATTCTTTTCTGTCTAAGGACTTCGTAGCTCGAATTGGAGTACCGAGTCACGTGATGACAGATTGTGTAAAGGTGCTATTATCGAATAGTTATGTCATACTTGCGGATGGGACTTGTGATGTGGAAGTGCATATAGGAAATCAGGATTTTGGATTGAGGGCGTCTGTGCTACCACTATCGGAGTTTGATGTGATCTTTGTCATGGACTGGCTCTTGGAGCAGCGTGCCTTTTTTGATTGCAACTCAAAGGAGATCACACTGGGCCAGAATACCGACCTTGAGACGAAGTTCACTGGTATGCGAGGAGTAGGCGGTACCTTGTTGTCTGCGCTCCAAGTTGTCAGTGCTGTTCGGAAGGGCGCGGAGTTATTCTTCACGCTTATTCAGGCTGTTGAGCCAAAGGCCAGTGTAAGTGAAGTTCCGATTGTGTCGGAGTTTGCCGATGTATTTCCTAAGGATCTTCCTGGGTTACCGCCCCAGCGGGAGATTGACTTCTTGATTGAGTTGGTGTCAGGTGCGAAACCTGTGGCCCGCTCACCATATCGCGTCGCGCCAAAAGAAATGGCTGAACTTAAAGTCCAATTGCAAGAGTTGTTGGATCAGGGATACATATGCCCAAGTATGTCACCTTGGAGCGCGCCTGTTCTATTTGTGAAAAAGAAAGACGGTAGTTTGCGGTTATGTATTGACTACCGCGAATTGAATAAGCTGATGGAAAAGAACAAATATCCGATTCCACGGATCGATAACCTCTTCGATCAACTAGCGGGGTCAACCGTCTATTCAAAGTTGGATTTGAAATCGGGATATTATCAATTGCGGATTCGGGAAGGTGACATTCCCAAGACAGCGTTTGGGACACACTACGGTCATTATGAATTAACGGTAATGTCATTTGGCTTATATAATGCGCCTTCGGTATTCATAGATCTAATGCACCGGACGTTCCGAGAGTACTTGGATCTATTCGTAATTGTATTTATTGATGATATTCTCGTGTACTCTCAGTCGGAAGATGAGCATGCAAACCATTTATGGTTGGTATTGCATATCCTACGGAGGAATAAGTTGTATGACAAGTTCTCAAAGTGTGAGTTCTGGCTATCGTCAGTGGCTTTCCTGGGCCATGTGGTAAGTGGAGAGGGCATAGCAGTAGATCCGGCAAAAATAAGTGTCATACGGATTGGCCAGTGATGTCTTCAGTGGCTGAAGTCAGGAGCTTCCTTGGACTGGCGGGCTACTACAGACGGTTTGTGGAGAACTTCTCACGAATTGCTTTACCTCTGACCACGTTGACGAGACAAGATAAGAAGTTCGTTTGGACGTCGGAGTGCGCGCGATCTTTTGAAGAGCTGAAGAGTCGTTTGACCACGGCTCCTGTGTTGACATCGCCATGTGGTACAGACGGCTATGAGATCTACAGGTATGCTTCAGGGAATGGCTTAGGCTGCATTCTTCTGCAATTTGGTAAAGTGATTGCTTATGGCTCACGCCAGTTAAAGGTACATGAACGGAACTACCCCGTCCACGACTTTTGGCAGTGGTAATCTTTGCGCTAAATTTATGGCGGCACTATCTCTATGGCGTTAAAGTGGATATCTATACAGATCACAAGAGCCTAAAGTATTTGTTAGATCAGAAGGATCTGAATATGCGACAACGGAGGTGGATGGAGTTCCTCGGGGACTACACTTTTGATATTCACTATACTCCCGGAAAGGGAAATGTGGTCGCTGATGCTTTGAGTCGTAGGACGCCAGTATGGGCAAAATGGTTGCAGAGACATGATGAGCGGCTAATCCAGGAGAAGGAAGCGTTAGAGATATCTTGTGTTGACAAGGATGCTACGGCCGATGAATGCTTGAACTGGACGTAGGTACAATATGACCTTGCAGACAGAGTTCGGCGAGCAACGGAGCTTGATGAAAGTCTTCAACGCTACACAAAGGATGATTCCGGTGACCAATTCTCTTGGGATGATGGCTTGTTACGAAAAGATGGTCGGTTGTGCATCCTAAGTACGAGGAAGTTGAGAGAAGAGTTGATGTACGAAGCGCACTTTGCTAAGTACTCAATTCACCCTAGGAGCACAAAAATGTACAGAGACATGAAGAAGTTGTTCTGGTGGCCCGGACTAAAGAAATACATAGCACATTATGTGGCGGAATGTCACACTTGTGCTTTGGTGAAAGCGGAATGCCAGAAGCCTGGTGGTTTCCTGAAGCCGTTACCGATTCCAGAGTGGAAATTTGATGATATTTCAATGGATTTCGTGCACGGGTTGCCGAGATCTCAATGCGGTCATGATTCTATCTGGGTGATTGTAGACCGGTTGACAAAAGTGACTCACTTCCTTCCAAACAAGAGGGACGATTCAGTGGAAACCTTGGCTAAGCTCTATGTGGAGAAGATTGTTCGACTGCATGGTGTTCCTCGGAGCATTGTCAGTGATCGTGATGGGCGATTCACCTCAACTGATTGGAGGCTAATTCATCAAATGTTGGGCACAAAATTAGCATTCAGTACGACCTTTCATTCCCAAACGGATGGCCAGACTGAGCGAACCAACAGGACGATAGAAGATATGCTCTGTATGTGCGCCCTAGATTTCGGTAAGAAATGGGAAGAGTATATTTATCTGGTGGAATTTGCCTGTAATAACAGCTACCAAGCGAGCATCGGTTTGACACCGTTTGAAGCTCTATATGGTCGTAAATGTCGTACACCATTAGCTTGGGCAGAAGTAGGCGAATCCAAGCTGAATTCACGAAAGGAAGTCGAAGAAGCTACCTCGATAATACGCTCTATTCGGGATAGGCTATTGATAGCTCAGGATCGACAAGAAAAGTACTACAAGTCCAAGCATCGGAACATGGAGTTCGCGGTGGGCGATTAGGTCTATTTGAAGATCAAACCCTTCAAGGGCGTATCTATGATTCGGAATTTGAAAAAGCTAAGTCCGAGATATCTTGGTCCGTTTGAAGTGGTGGAGCATGTCGGGGAAGCTGCCAATCGGCTAGCGCTTTCAGCAGAGTTGAGTGGATTGCATGATGTATTCCATATCTCAGTACTTCGCAAAGCCGTCAAGGATCCAGCTCAGGTAGTTGAAAATGATCGTGTATCGGTCGAGTATGGGCTAACGACGAAGGTTAGGCCCATTCGAATCGAGGATCGAGCCGAGAAACAGTTGCAGAACAAGATGATCGGGATAGTCAAAGTCCGATGGGACAATTGTGGTCGTGTGTAGCTAACATGAGAGCGAGAGCAGACCATGCGAGCTGAGTTTCCCGAGCTTTTTGTATAAACTGTTGACTGTGTACATTCTTTTATAAAAAATGTTTTAGCGTGATAGCATTGTGATGTTTGTTCCCTTGCTGCGTACAAATTTCGGGACAAAATTTATATTAAGGAGGGGAGGATTGTAACACCCCAAAAACCATAAGTCCCAAAATGGGGTCAGGCTGGGTGACACGGCCTGGGACACGGGCGTGTCCCAGGGCGTGTACAGTGCACACGGCCTGGGACACGGGCATGTCCCAGGGCGTGTCCTTTACGGTGGGCGTCGAGTCGAGTTCTCTAGATAGCACGGTCGACGATCGTCGAGAGGCGACACGGCCTAGGACACGGGCATGTCCCAGGGCGTGTCCTGCTCGGATGAATAACCGGGTAGCGTTGAGTGGAGAGCACGACCTGTGACACGGGAGTGTCACAGGGGCGTGTTTGGTACACGGCTAAGGACACGGGCGTGTGCCTTAGCCGTATTCTTCTCGGGTGTTTTGGTCCTGTGTTGAAAGGGTGACACGGACAGTCACGTGGCCGTGTCAAGTTGACACGGGCGTGTCTACCCTGTGACACGGGCGTGTTGGATCCCGTGTTCTGATTTGGTTTGAGTCAGTTCGTGCACCGCTTGGAGTACACGGCCTGTAACACGGGCATGTCACAGGCCGTGTCAAGTCAAATTTGGACATTTGGGCAGATCTTGGCCATCCAATTATTTCTATTTGGATCCAATGACCCAGGTGCTTTCCTACAGTGATAAGACTGGGGGTTGGCATCTTATCTCATTCATACCAAGAGAGAAAAAGGGAGAGCTTGGAGGAAGGATAAGGAGGAGAAGGGCAAACCATTGTTGTAGCTCCCGAGGTCCGATTCAAGATCCGAGGCTAGTTTTGTGGAGGCAAGGCTACTGCGGTGCTTTCCAACCGGCCAGATTTTTGATGGCTCCCAAAAGATCGTCAAGGGTAACGATCTTCCTTTATGGACTTTTGAAGTCCTACTTTATGCATGAGTAAGGAATCCTCTCCACCAAAAGTTGGAAAGAGAGTGATTCCGGTGGGTTGATAGTTGATATCCCCTGTTGAGTCTGCATCTAGACCCAAAAGTGTGTAGTACGGGATAGGCATGCGGTGTGAAGCCCATATGGACATGCTGGTATGGATTGGTGATGTTGCATTTACGCACCAGAGAAGACTCCGCATATACTCGTGTGTGGAATTCCAGGAAAATGCCCTTGTGTTGTTTATGATGTGGCTACGGTGTTGTCAGTCCTTGATGGACAATGCAGCCAGTCCTATTTGTACAGTGTGGCTATTGTGAAGCCAGTCCTTGGCGGACGTTATGTCTAGTGTGAGCTGCGAGCTCTTAAAAAGGCTTTGTGCCGAACAGGAAAGGTGAAACCGACCCGCGCCTTTAGTGTAGCCTCGAGTACGCTGTACTTGATGATGGCAATGCGATTTGAGCAATGGGGGGTGGTTGATCTGTACCTGCGTTATGTCCGTCCGACGGGAGGACCTGAGTGATGGTTATGTTGGAGCGCATAATGAGATTCTTAGGCCTGCGCGCCATTAAAACTAAATGCTCAATACCGTGTAAACGGTGGTGTTGACCCTGGTTCGTTGGTGCACCAAGATTGTGCCCTGAGTGCACGGATCGTCGGGTCGTATGGCTGGTGGTTGTGTTGGCTTGAATGTGCGTGAGAGCACAATATATGTTATATTGATGATGTATGGATTTGCAGGGAAGGAATGTGACTGCCCCGAGAAAGGGGTAGGATTGTTATAAATTGGTCAGCTGAATGCTGACCATTGCCTTATTTGCCACCTTCTGGGTGGATTGTCCTTGTTCAGGTGCTGGAGAGCCGAGCGGGAAGTGAAGGGCTGATGCCCCTACTGCTGCTATTGCCGCTCTTGCTGTTGATGTTGCTGCTAGCCCTTGAAGGCTAGCTAGTTATGCTTTCTTTCATTCATGTATGGCCGGCCTGCACGCCGATGTCTGTAATCCATACTGTATAAAGAGGAACTGTAAGGCCTTAAGGCCAAACTGTGGTGGATATTCCTGGTATAAGTTCAGCCTACTGTTTATTATTCCGCTAGCATGCTCTGAGTTAGGATGCGTTGGTGGTATTAACTTGTGACCTCACCGTCTGTTTGTGGCATATAGTGTGGGCCCCGACCGTACCTTCTATTATATGTTGTTTAACGGGTGGAGTCGTTACACGTGTCGTTATCAGGTTCGGCGTTGGTCGCGTGGTCAAAGAAATTGCAGTTAACGATCGTCGGGGCAGTGAACACGGCCTGGGACATGGGCGTGTCAGGCACTCAAAGCCTTTCACTCAACGATCGTTGAGTGAGGACGCACGGCCTGAGCCCAGACGTGTTCGGGTCCGACACGGGCATGTCAAATTCAACACGGGCGTGTCGAATACCCATGTCCTGTTCGGGTCGTTTGGCGAGTTATGTTAATGCAGCTACATGGCCTGGGACATGGGCGTGTCCCAGGGCGTGTCTAGCACACGGCAGGTGACACGGGCGTGTCACATGGCCGTATCGTGCTCTGGACGTTTTGGACCTGTGTCGTTGGAGGAACACGCCCAGCTACACGAGCGTGTACTTGGTGACACGGGCGTGTCAATACCGACACGGGCTTGTCGAGTGCCCGTGTTCTTTTCGGGACGCGACGGTTTCAGTGTCGATTTAGGCACATGGCCTTGGACACGGGCGTGTCGCAAGCCGTATTCGGCCCAGGAAGTTCATTTTAAGTGCGAATCATGGCCTCTGTTTCCTTATTTTGGGATCCAACGGTTCAGGGCTGTTCTTGCTGGGATATACCCGGGAATAGGGCTTAGAAACCCTCATTCTATTTGGGTTTTCTCTTTCTAAATCCTAGAGAGAAGGGAGAGCAAGGAGGAAGAAGGAAGAGGGAGATCCGGTCTCCAGAGGAGATTCAGAGCGCCAAATCACAAACCGAGCCCAGATCTGCGGAGGCAAGATCATCACGGTGCTTTTCATTCGCGTAGTTTTCCATAGCGCCGAGGAGAAACGCTAGGGTAACGATTCTCATCTTGAGCATGTGAAGTTCTTCTTCTTTTGCATAGGAAAACCTTCTCCCGCAAGTGTGCGGCGAGTTTGTGGTATTCTTTGGGGTAGATAGGTAAAGTCCCCCTTGTTTAGAGTCCGGAATCGTAGTACGGACATAGGCATGGTGTGTGAAGCCTACCCGGACATTTTGGTCTGGATCGGTGATGTTTTTCTATACATTGTTAGCCGGAGAAGACTCTGTGCCTTTGTGTTGTTTTCGGGTTTCTACGTGGTAGATTGCAACAGGGAGTCTTGGGGATTAACCCCAAGGTGCACCCGGAAATTTGGGCGGAAGCGAAGTTCTGCCGTTTTGGTGGTCTGGGAGCCAGCCAGGTATATAGCGGGGCTATGTACCGTGATTGATCGAAAGTTGGGACTGGGGGAAGCTTGGCCCGCATCAAAGGTCAAATGTTCATAGCGGGGTGAGCAACGGGCTGGTGAAACCCTACCCACTCCATCTGTTTCGGTTAAAGTGACCTAAAGTTACGTGGGACTTAGCGATGATTTAGAGAATGAATCTAGGCTGCGGCTGAAAGGACTAAATGCTCACGAGGTTTGCCGGCCCAGGGGGCGGTGGTTGAGCCAAGGAACGGACCGGGTTCGGACTTGCTTCACCGACTTAGTGCCCTGAGAGCACGGGGTGTATGGCCGTGTGTGTGTGCACCTGTGATGTTGTGTTTATTCACTATATTGCTTGTTTTGCTAACAAGTGCAGGGAAGGAGCTTTGCCGCCCCGAGTTTGGGGGCGGAATCGTTATAATTTGGTCAGCTTTAGCTGACCGTTATTATTGTTTGCCACCGTTACGATGATTTGTGCTTGTAGGTGTTGCGGAGTCGAGCGGCAAATAGCGGGCCAAAGCCCAAGTTACTGAGCCGGCCCTCGAAGGCATCGTTTGTTTACTTATTTAAATCATGTTTGGCCGGCCTGCGAGCCGATGTTTGTAAAACACTATTTATTTAAGTGAACTGTTGTAAGGCCTTAAGGCCAGTACATTTGTGTATTTTGTACTGCATTCCTACTGGGTTTTATGTTAGTGGACATTCGTGCTTGTGTTGGGTTCTTTCCTTTACAACTTAACAAATTGCTTCCGCTAGATGCTCTGTGTAGGACATGTGTATTGGTTGAATGGTTTCATTGAGTAACCCACCGGTCTGTCTGTGGTATATGGCGTCGGGCCCCGGCCAGACCTACTGCTATATGCTATGTGACGGATAGGGGTGTTACAGCCTGTAAGAATTTTCATGAGTTAGACTCTATGAATTCATAAACATATGCAGTGACGTATCATAAGTAAGCTAGCTCTAACTAAATAAGCTTAGTACTTGTAGCAGTAGTGAAGTAACACTGTCAGTATCTCTATCCAGTCTCAGTAGGACCAGTCAAGTTATGATTTTAATAAATCACACATTGTTATCTTACTCATACGTGACCACCATGTACCTTATCATATGACTTGGCACACCGACATTTGCAACATTATCAAATATGAAATAATGTGTTATGATCACTAATGTTAGATTAACTCGTACAACGACTTTCTATTACCAGTTGAATAATTCTCAAATCAACTTACAATGAAAAAGATGTTAAGTCATCAAATGTGGAATGACTAGCATCCAACCATCTTAAGTTTTCATCAAGAAAATATTTGTGGTTTTCAGTCTATTATTAGATGCTTGAATGTTGTAGCTATAGGCTCTTACCATTAAAACATAAACATAAGAGGTGAGTTTCATATTTCTATGAACTTTAATCTCATCTCCCTCAATGTTTTGATTGTGAGAGTGCTATTTAATCCTTTTGTCAAGCCATCTGCAACATCATCTTTCGACCTCACATCAATGAGGTTTGCAATCCCTTGACTCGTAAGGGAGGCCTACCAGGCTTGTTTCATTCGTAGTTGTCTTCTTTTGCTATTGAACAAAGTATTCGTAACAGTTGTTTTGGTAGCCTGATTGTCGCAGTAAACTACAACAGAACTCAATTTCAGGCTCGATAGTGGAATGTCCATCACCAAATCTCTTATCCACTTTACTTCTTCTCCCGCTGAAGCTAGAGCATAGAATTCAGATTCCATAGAAGATAATGCAATACATGATTACCTCTTGGAATTCCATGCTACAGCTGCTCCTCCTAGTGTGAATATAAATCTACTAGTGGGATTGCTGTCGTTTAGTTCTGAGCACCATAATGCATCAGAATATCCTTCCAGGACTGGAGAATGACCATTGTAACATAAAGCATACTTTTGGGTGTGTTTTAGGTATCACATTAGCCTATCGAGGGAATCTCAATGATCTTGGCTAGGATTACTAGTGAATCTACTTAATATGTTGACCGTAAAGACTATGTCAGGTCTAGTGCAAACCATAGCATACATGAGACTACCAATCAGTTTAGCATAGTCTAACTGTCTAACCGCAGCTCCTTCATTGGGCTTTAAGTGGTTGTTATAATCGTATGGTGTCTCTAATACTCTACTTTCACTATATCCCCACGTATCCAATATGGATTTTATGTAGTAGCTTTGACTTAGGGAAATGTCATTTTTTCAAAGCTCACTTGCATGCATAGTATAGTCTCAGCTACACTGAGGTCTTTAATGCTAAACTCTTTCATTAGTCCTGACTTAACGTCATCCACTTCTGATTGATCAGAACCAAGAATCAGGATATCATCCACATACAAGCATGTCATAGCGACTTTATTTAATCTATGACGTATGTAAAGACATTTATCTGAGAGACTCGACATGAATCTCATGTTCTTTACACTATAGTCAAACTTCTCATGTCATAATTTTGGTGCTTGTTTTAGTCCGTATTGTGACTTGATTAATTTACAGACCTTATTTTTGTGACCTTCTACTATGAACCCTTCAAGTTGGCTCATGTGTATCTCTTCAGTCAGATCTCTATTCAAAAATGCAGTCTTAACATCCATTTGATGAACAATAAAGTTCTCAATAGACGTAATAGCAAGGAGGATCCTAATGGTAGTTAAGTGACACACTGATGAATATACATCAAAATAATTCACCCTACTAACTTGTGTGAAACCTTTAGCCACCAGGCGTGTTTTATACTTAGCTACGCTACCATTAAGATTAAGCTTGTTTTTCACAACCCACTTACACCTTATAGTTTTAGCCTCTTTTGGCTTGTCAACTAACGCCCAGGTGTTGTTCTGAAGTTGAGAGTTCATCTTTTCATCAATCGCTTCTTTCCAGAGTAGTGAATCCCATGATATCATCGCTTCTTTATAGGTAGATAGATCAGCCTGGACGTGGTAAATGACAAAATCACTACCAAAGGTTCTAGGAGTTCTCTCTCTCACCAAAGTCCTTCTAGACTCTAGGCCACTATTATCTACTAGAATTGAATAGGAGGTGCTCGGTACTGATTCAGGATCTTCCTCGGTAATAGTTGCTTGCATACCTAGGATTGACAGGTTCTTCTCTTTAAGGAATCTATCATCAAAGAACACTGCATCCCTAGATTATATAATGATGTTATTAGAGACATCGAAGAAGCTATCTGTAGTACTATTCTCAGCACAACCTAAGTAGACACGGGTGTTGGTACTAGATCCAAGCTTAGACCTTTTAGGGTCGGAAACCCTAACATAAGCTATACAGCCTCAGGTCCTAAGTCTAGTTATAGACGGGGGTCTCTTAAACTAAAGCTCATAGGGTGCAACCTCTAACTTAGCATGAGGGAATTTGTTTAGAATATGGTTTACAGTGAAAACTACTTCTCCCCAATATGCAGTAGGCATGCTAGCAGTGAGGAGCATAGAAATTGTTGGATCCCTAGTTGGATTTGGGCTAGGTTCACTAATTTAGGCTGAGTCTGACCCACCTTGTATAGCCAGGGTCAAGTCTAGTAGTCCTAGAGTGTAGGCTAAGTCATTAAGTTCAACCTTCTTGGACCAGCCAGCAGAGGACCTCAGAAGACTCGGACTTAGAAGTTTTTCAGAGAACAGTTTGATTAGTTCGAAGTTCTTCGAACTCAGCTCGACGATCGTCGATCTCGGATCGACGAACTCAGAGTTATTTCTCTGAGCTGAGCTCGACGATTTTCGAGCTCAGGTCGACGATCAGTTTTATTCAGACAGAA
The DNA here is from genome assembly GCA_039513925.1 of Platanthera zijinensis. NCBI lineage: Eukaryota > Viridiplantae > Streptophyta > Magnoliopsida > Asparagales > Orchidaceae > Platanthera > Platanthera zijinensis. Next base: position 71,447,239 of record CM077082.1, read on the forward strand.
TCTCAGCTCGACGAACTCAGAGTGAAGTTTTTGTAAGCCATTCTTAGTAGGCAGTTCACAGAGCTCAGGTCGACGAACTGGAATTTTTAGGTCGACGATCTTGGATCTCAGGTCGACGAATTCTGTTTAGTGATCGATGATATCCGTCCAGTTCCAGAATGAGAAGTTTTCTTCCTTCTGTTCTTTTATTTCTATATTAATAGCAGTATTATTCCTGAGTAATTAATGCGTATATTCCTCTGAATATAGTCATTATTGGCAGCATTAATTATTGTATTCATCAGGATATTTACTTGCTTATTTTATTAAGGGATAAGTGGGGAAACTCATTTATGATATATTCCAACCGTTTGTATTCTCCAAATAAGCCAGCAATTAAGGAAGTAATTCAAATTTCAAAGGAGAAATTATTGACTGAGAATATAAAAAGAGATTTTTGTCTTTTAGAAAACAACACAGAAGGAACCACCAGAATTTACAGAGAAAAATATAGAGCACTGAGACAGACTAATCTTTCATAACTCTCTCTCTCTCACAGTGCAGAAAATTCTCTGTGTTTCACCTTGTCAAGTCTGAAGACAGAAGAAGAACAATCATCACAATCAAGAGTCTTCTTCAAGGTTCACTTTCAGGAACATTCAGGACAACAAAGTTTATTCAGTCAGAAAAGTTCCAGGACTGCTTTCAGACAAGGCTGAAGACCTACACCCTGAAGCAAAGCTCTAGTCTTCCTGAACCATCAACATCTCATTGGGAGTTTTGTCAACATCAAAAATCCACTAGTCTTCTCTGTTGATTAGAGAAAGAGAAGACACCATCACCTCCTCTCACCTCTTATAAAATGGTTTTAACTCCCTTCAAAAGTTAGCTCTTGGTTGTCAAGTCTCCTGATCAAAAGACTTGGGTTGGTTTTTGGGCACCTGATAAAAATCCTAAAGGGTTGCAATATCTCCCTGCAAATAGATATTGTGGTGGCAGACACCTGATCAAAACCTTCTAGTGGATTCCTATTAGGGTGGTAGAAGAGTGGATGTACCCAAGTTTAGGGGAACTACTATAAAATCTTCTTGTGTTGTCTGGTTGCTCATTTTCTGTTTTTGTTCTTGCTGTGGCTGTGATAGTTAGAATAACTTAGCTTGTTTTTCCTTCTATTATTATATTTGGTATCACTTATTTTCACTCTGATATATAAATATAAAAACTGTCAAGAATTTTTAAATACTCTATTAAACCCCCCTCCCCTCTAGAGTAAGTCAGATCTAACCCCTCCTTTCAATTGGTATCAAAGGGTTGTTCTCTTTGTTGAACAAGGTAACACTTGAACCAACAGATCCTTCTTAGATCTAAATTTCTCTAGCCTATTTCTTATAGCTTGCCACAGTACAAGGATTATGCAAGCACCAGACCTCCAGTGTGCAACTTAAATAAGTTTGTCATCTGTAAGGCAAGAATCAAACTTTATATGAACTCTATTGATCAGAACATTTTTAATTCCATTTTGACAGGACCTCTTGCTCTAGTGACTGCATCCACCTCAACATCAAGCACACATGTTGTTCCACCACCTGAGTGGACAGATGCTCAGAAAAATACCAAGATTGCTAATGGAAAGGCCATGAATATTCTCGCTCAGACTATGTCTGATGACATCTTCAAGAAGGTCGCTTAATGTACATCAACCAAGGCTATTTGGGATTCTCTTAACTAGATGGTAGATGGTTCTACTGATGAGAGAAAGGATAAGAGATCCAACCTCATCTCTCAGTATGAGAACTTCAAGAAGGATCAGTCAGAGACTGTTGGCGATATGTACAACAGATTAAACTCAATAATCAATGAGCTGAAGACATTGGACAAGGACATCACTCTTACAGAAGTGAATGACAAAATCCTCATGTGCTTCCCTAGCTTATGAGATTCGAGAATCTGGCCTATCAAGGAATCCAAAAGCCTTAATTAGATTTCCACTAAATCTCTATTGGGAAAGCTCAAATCTTATGAACAACTGATTAAGTCAAGAGAAGCTGTAGAACAGAAGACTCCTTCATCTGGGAGAAAGGAGCAAAATATAGCATTCAAAGCTACTGAAGATTCAGAAGCCCCAACTGTCAATGAAGAATTCCTAAGTCTCTTAGCCAAGAGATTTTACAAAATGGGAAAGGATTTCAGAAGAAAGTCATCAAGGCAAGATGACAAACCCAGGTATGACAAAACACCAACTAAAGAAGTAGTTTGTTTTGGCTACAAGAAGCCTGGACACTTCATTTCAAAGTGTCTAGACACTCAAAAGAAAGATAAAAGAAGAGAAAAGGAGACCAGAAAACAGCATTACAACAAGCCTTCCTCCAAAAAGCATAAAAGGAAGGAGAAAAGTTTCATTGCTGAAACCTAGAGTGACACTGAAGAAGAATCTTCATCTTCCAGCTCCAATGAAGATGAAGAGGAAGCAAAGGCCAAGGAAATATGCTTGATGGATATTGATGCATCAAGCACCAATTCTGAAGCTGACCAATCAGACACTGAAGAACCTTTATCAGAAGAGGATCAGGTATTATCTTATTTTGATTTTGATTCAGAAGAATTTAAAATTGAATTTAAATCTTTATGTCTTGATTTAATTAACTCTGAAAAAGTAATTAAATAACTTAGAGAGAAAGTAAATGAACAAGAAAACCTACTGTTAGAAAACAACAAATTAAATGATGAAATCACCTTATCTAAAGAACAAATCATTAAATTAAAGACTGAATTATTTGAGGCTAGGCAACTTGAAGAATCCCTGAATGGGAGAAGCATCAAGTTGAAGAACATCACAAGCACAGTGAATGTCAGACTTAATGGTAAGCTGGCTTAGGTGCTTTATCAAGCCAACCCCCACTTATTCAGAAAAATATTTTATCAACCCCCATAAAATTTGTTTCTGAAAAGGGTAAAGAGAAAATAGAAGATAATCATGATAAAAAAATTGTATTAAAACAAAAGAATAAGAAAAGAAGAAAGAATAAGTAAATTCTTAACAATAACAAAGTTCAGCATATTTCGTCGAGCTCAGATCGACGAAATGTGTCCAGTTCGTCGAACTCAAGTCGACGAACTCCGAACGCAAACTTCTACTATAACTATTCTTTGAACTGCGATCGACGAAACTAGTATGGTTCGTCGATCAGAGATCGACGAAATTGGGGCCCAGAAAATGAATATCTTCATTCTCTGAGTGGAGTTCGACGAACTCATCCCCGTTCATCAACCTCAGATCGATGAATGTACCAGAATTCGTCGACCCCAGTTTATAATAACAGAAATTTTAATTACAATAGGATTTTTAATCAACCTAGACAGAACACTAATCCTTTTAACCAATGGATAATTCCACCAAGAAAATACCATCCTTTAGGTTATAAAAGTCAACATAAATATTCATATATTACCAGCTTTAGTTATGTAAATCAACAAGGACCCAAGGTAACCTAGGTCAAGAATATCTAACCTGTTTTTGTGCAGGTGAAAGACTATCCTACCACAGAGGAATAGTAGTATCTGGATAGTGGTTGTTCAAAACATATGACTGGCAGCAAGGACAATCTATCCAACTACAAGTCCAAGCTAGGTCCTAAAGTTTTTTTTGTGACTCCAACTGTGGCAAGACTAAAGTCAATGGAGATGTAAAGATTGGAGTGGTCACATTCAAGAAAGTAGCTTATGTAAGTGGATTAAAGCATAACCTGATTTCTATTAATCAACTTTGTGATGAAGGGTTTCAGGTATCATTTGATAAATCCTCTTGCATTATTTCTTCTGATGATAACATAACTGTTTTAACTGGCTCTAGAGTAGGAAATATCTACATAGTTAATTTCAAATCAGCAAAAACAGAAATTTGTTTGTTTAATCAAACCAGTAACTACAATGAACTTTGGCATAGGAGATTAGGACATGTTAACTTAAAAAACATTGCTAGGTTATCTAATGATAACCTTGTTAGAGGATTGTCTTCGTATCCCTACAAGAAGGAAAGCCTTTGCAGGGCTTGTCAGTTAGGCAAGTAAACTAAAAATAGTTTCAAGTCACTTAACAAGAGTGATTCACCTAGGATTTTGTATTTGCTCCACATGGATCTTTTTGGACTCATTGTTGTACAAAGCCTTGGAGGGAAGTCTTATACCTTAGTGATTGTTGATGACTTCTTAAGGTTCACTTGAGTGTTCTTCTTGAGAAACAAGTCAGATAACTTCAAGGTTCTTACAGATTTTCTCAAGAGCATACAGATTGAATACTTTACTCCAATTGCATTGATCAGAAGTGATCATGGTACTGAGTTTGAGTCTCTTCTTATGCAAGAGTTCTGTGAGAAGGAAGGTATCAGGCATTGTTTCTCTGCTCCTAGAACTCCTCAACAAAATGGGGTAGTTGAAAGGAAAAATAGAACACTCATTGAAGCTGCAGGCACATTAATTGCAGATGCTCACCTTCCCCTATCTTTTTTGGCAGAGGCTGTGAGCACATAAAACTATGTCCTGAACAGGAGTTTGATACACAAACTTAAGGGCAAGACCCCCTATGAACTACTCAAAGGAAAAAAAACCTAAAATAGACTATTTTAGAGTATTTGGTTGTGTATGTTACTTCCATAACAATAACAAGAAATACATTAGAAAGTTTGAAGTCAAAGCTGAAGTTTGATTTTTTTTTGGATATTCCCAAATAAGCAAGGCTTATAGGGTATATAATAAATCAACCATGAAAATGGAAGAGTCTATTCACATTTCTTTTGATGAGACTAACATGTTTTATAAGAAGAAGATAGCTTCTACCAGTGAAATCTTGCAGGTACCTAACATGTGTGAGAAGCTGGATAAGTTGACCCTCACCAATGAGGCTATTACACATCCTTCTCCACATATTGCTGAAGAAAGTGATGATGAAGATATTGAATTTAATGGAGAGCCAACAACATCTAACTTAATTCCACCATAGGAATTAACTCGTCAGGCTGTTGTTGAACCAACTCCACAAACTGATTCTGTCATACTTAGAGAACATCCTATATCTCAAGTAATAGGAGACATATCAGTAGGTGTGCAGACAAGGCATTAACTCCACCAGGATGTGATGCATGCCTGCTTCATATCTAAAATTGAGCCACAATCCATCAAAGATGCTGAGCAAGATCCACACTGGATCATTATTATACAAGAGGAGCTCAACCAGTTTGTAAGATGTAGAGTTTGAGACGTAGTTCCAAGACTCAAAGACTACCCAATCATTGGAACTAAGTGGGTATTCATAAATAAACTTGATGCCCAAGACACTATCATAAGGAACAAGGCCTAGTAGCTCAAGGCTATAGGCAAGAGGAAGACATTGACTATGATCATACATTTGCCCCTGTTGCAAGGCTTGAGGCTATAAGAATCTTCCTTGCATATGCTGCCTTCAAAAAGTTCAAAGTCTACCAAATGGATGTCAAGAGTGCATTTTTGAATAGAGAACTCAAAAAGGAAGTATATGTGGAGCAACCACCAGGTTTTATCTCTCCAACTAATCTCTCTCATGTCTTTAGAATGCATAAAGCTATCTATGGTCTAGAGCAAGCTCCAAGAGCTTGGTATGAGACCTTAGCTAGATTCTTGTTAGAGCATAAATTTTCTAGAGGCATGGTTGATTGGACTCTTTTTATTAAGCATCATAAAGATAAAATCTTGTTAGTACAAATTTATGTAAATGATATTATATTTGGCTCAACTGATCCCAAACTATGCAAAAGGTTTTCTGACCTTATGCATTCAAAGTTTGAGATGAGTAGTATGGGTGAACTTTCATACTTCCTTGGTCTCCAAGGAAGCAATTGCCTGATGGCATCTTCATATCCCAATCCAAGTATGTTAAGGAGCTAATAAAAAGGTTTGGGATGTCAGATGCCTCAGCAAAGAAAACACCCATGGCTACCAATGCTGTGGTTGACTCTGATGAATATGGAAAGCCTGTTGATAAGAAATTATATAGGGTCATTGTTAATTCCATATTGTATCTCACAGCAAGTAGGCCAGACATAATGTTTGCTACATGACTTTGTGTTAGGTTTCAAGTGAATCCTAAAGAATCTCATCTTATTTTCCTTAAAAAAATTTTAAGATATATAAAGGGTTGCCCAAATCTAGGACTTTGGTATCCAACTGAGTCAGAATTTGAGTTGATAGGATACTCAGATGCTGACTTTGCTGGATGTAGAGTGGACAGGAAGAGCACATCAGGAACATTCCAGTTCCTTGGTGCTAGACTTGTCTCCTAGTTTTACAAAAAGCAAACATCTGTGTCTACATCAACAGCAGAAGCTGAGTACATAGCAGCTGGCAGTTGTTGTTAACAGATGCTGTGGATTCAAAACCAACTTCTAGACTTTGGATACAACTTAAATAATTCAACCTTACTCTGTGATAATACAAGTGCAATTTCTATTGCTCAGAATCCAGTTCATCATAGTAGAACTAAGTATATAGAGATAAGATATCATTTCATTAGAGAGTGTGTGGACAAAAAGAAAATTAATCTTGTCTATATCTACACTGATTTGCAAAGAGCAGACATCTTCACCAAACCCTTGGATGAAAGAAACCATCTGTTCTTCCTAAATCAGTTTGGTATGATTAATGGAGAAGCTTTAATTTAACTTTTTGTCTGTGGTCAAAGAATTTGCCACAGTTCGTCGACCTGAGATCAATGAATTGAGAAAAGTTCTTGAGATAATTCGTCGACCTGAGATCGACGAACTCTCTATGTGAGTCATTATCGTCAACTGGAGATCGACGATCTGGCTTCAGAAATTTTTATTCGACCCGAGAACGATGAAAAGTTTTCCCTTCTTCAAACTGAGATCGACGAACTCTTTTGTCGATAAAATATTTCGTCGACCTCAGATCGAAGAATTTTTCTTTTTTGCAGGATAGAGTTTGTCGTTTTATATTCCGAAAAACCTTATATCTAGGTTTTCTTCGAGCTCCATCCAGCGCTTTCAGTTTCCTTGCACTTGATCTCTCTGTTTCTTTATTGTAGGTGATCATGGCGATTCCAGCAAGCGCTCTTGCAGCTATGAAATTCGACATGGGTTTCGACATAGATTTCGAGCCATTCCAACACTCGGACCAGATCTTCCTTGACATCCTAAAATTGTTTGAAGATTTACAGTTGAAGAGTCTGATGACTACCAGGATGAAGATTGCGGTGACAAAAATCATAGAATGGGTCTTCACTCTATCGACTCCAGATGCTGATACGTTGATCGGGACAATATCGGGTAACACCGTTTCACTTACTCCTGATGTTCTAACTGAAATTTTTGGTTTACTGAATGGAGAAGAGGAATTAGAAATCGACAATGCTGAATTTAATGAGATGTTGATTCGAATGGGTTATTCTGGAGACACCCCTAACAAACTGCTAAAGAATCATCTATCTGCAAACTATAAGTTTCTGGCAGAAGTTGTAAGAAAAGTACTGCTGGGCAAGCACACTACCCATGATTACATTACTAGACAACAATTTCTAGTGATGTGCGCATTGGTGAACAAGCAGGTTGTGAACTGGGCCAAAATCATGTTTGAGTTGATTAAGAAGAAAACACCAAGAAAGAAGTGTGTGTTGGAAGAATTCTGGGAATCTTCCTTCAGGACAAGGCTGCTGAATCACTGGTCTCCCCGACCATATTCATTAATGCCTCCAATAGGCTTACCTGCGCCTTATTTGGCAAGTTGGAGAGGAATATCTCTAATCCATCCAAGGCTTCCTCTTCCAGACCTTTTGAGGGTACAAGGTCTGCTCCAGCCACTCCCCACCCTGCTGAGGATGTTTTCATTCTCCCTCCACCTCCTCTTATTAAAACTCCCTCAACAACCCTCCAGCATCCTTCCACATCTCAAGAACATCAACCAACACCTCCTGCTTCCGCAATCCATATTGCTTCACTTGTTCATACTACAGTCCATTCTCCTTCACCACATTAATCCCCTGAACAACAACAATAACCAATTCAATCTCCAGTGCATACTACTACACCAGAGCATGTTACTCCTCCTCTGTCTCCCCTTCCTCCACATCTTACTTATATTCCCCTTCACAACATATCTTCCTTACCGTCTTTTGAACTGATGGCATCCCCCTTCAATACTCCATCACCTCACGATGAGCATATGCCAGATTCCTCACCCTCTTATCCATCATCATCCACCCTCAATCCATCTGTATCCACTCAAACCCCTCTTGAGTTCATGATCAGAGATTCTCCCTTCATTGTCTCCATCCTGGACCACATCACTCCAGTCATCAAACAACTCATAGCAGAGGCTATTTCACCTCTTGCTACCTTCATTTCTTCTCTTGCTGCCCAATTTTCTGCCTCCTCTGTCCCTCCTTCTTCAGTTAGGGGCCTGGTTCCAGTACTTACTGAAACCAGGCAGGGGGAGATGCTCAATGAAGAAGCAGCTCCAGTAGCAGCAGAAATAGCAGCAACAGTAACATCAACAACAGTAGTAGAGTTTATTGATAATGATATACCAGATGCAGATGTAGTTGAATCCTTGGTTATTCTTTCTGAAGACTGTTCCATTTCTCCAGCAGTTGAACTGAAGTCAGTTCTAGATTCTTTTGACCTCCTATATAGAAACATTCTTTTATTTGTTTCTCCCAAGTATTGCACAAATATTATTTGCTATACAGCTCTAGTTAGTACAGAAACTCTTCAGGCCATTTAGGCAAGTTTTGCTACTAACATGGTTGTGGAACCTGTAGGCCCAACTTATGTAATGGATGATAGTCCTATACCCAGTCTAGATGATTTAATTGCACAGGATGTTGCGCTAGAGATTGAACAGATGTAAAAAGATCCTGAGCTAAATGATTTTCTTCTGACTGATAAAGACTTAGAAGATTCTCAATTGATTACAGAGATTGTTGTTCCTCCTGTTGTTGTTCTACCTTAGGCTCCTCCTCAAGCAGATAAATAGATTTCAAAGCAAACATCAGAAGAAATATATGATTTATATGATAATCCTCCTAGATCATCTAATGATGAGGATTCAGAAGATGATTCTGATTCTGATACTTCCAATAGATCCAAATCAAAGAAGAGGAAAGCTCCAAGAAAGGCTATTCACATGCTCAATCCAGATAATGATGTTCCATATTATATTATACACAACATTCCTCTTACTCCAAAAACTCCTCATTGGATGAGACTGTCTAGGAACCAGGCTAAAGCACAGAAGAAGAAGAAGAGGTCTGGATCTTCTCCAGTGAAGAAATTCAGGAAAGATCCACCTCCTCCTCCTCCTCCTGCAGGAGCTTCAGGCAATCTTGCAAGGTATACCTCCAGTGCTTCTCAACCTCCCAAGCCAGCTCATTATCAGTATTCAAGACAATCTTCTAAACCAGCTCCTTCTTACTCAAGACAATCTTCCAGACCAGCTCAAAGACAATCTTCCATTCCTGCAGGAAAATAAAGTGAATGTAGACCAGCAAATTCCTATTATGATGAAAAATCTGTAAAGAATTATCCTTCAACAAATTATCAGCAACAGTCTGTTATTTTCAGAAAGCCTCAAAGGACTGCTCAGGATGATTCAGCTGATCCAAGATATAAACTAAATCTTGATCCAAATTTCAGGATGGCTAGATTCCATGAACTGATAGGCTTGTCTCAGATAAACAAGGCAAAGACAGAAGGAACTGATCCATCACAATTTACAACTATGTCTTCTTTCATATAGAAAGAGCTTGAAAAGTTTGAGGTAGACAAAGAACTATTTGATCCAAATGCTTAGATATAGGTTCACCCAGAAGCTGTTGTGCCTAGAGCTTATACTATAACTCTTCTGGGAGCTCAATACCTAAGATGTCTAAGAAAGAAGCAGAAGATCCTCTCAGAACAATAGTGTTCACTAAATCTTCTTCTGCTCCTCCTCTAGACAGGCTTTAAAACTATTTTTATTCTTTGTGGATATTCTCTCTATCTGCAGAATTGTTTTTCATTCTGTCAGATATTTTCTTTCATGTTGTATGTTTGTATTTTTTTTTTCTTATGCATTGTACTTAGTGACCTCATCCAAATAGGGGAGATTGTTGGATCCCTAGTGGGATTTGGGCTAGGTTCAATAATTTAGGCTGAGTCTGACCCACCTTGTATAGCCAGGGTCAAGTCTAGTAGTCCTAGAGTATAGCCTAAGTCATTAAGTTCAACCTTCTTGGACCAGCCAGCAGAGGAGCTCAGAAGACTCAGACTTATAAGTCTTTTAGAGAAATATTTGATCAGTTCGAAGTTCTTCGAACTAAGCTCGACGATCGTCGATCTCAGATCGACAAACATAGAGTTATTTCTCTGAGCCAAGCTTGACGATATTCGAGCTCAGGTTGACGATCAGTTTTCTTCAGACAGAAACTCAGCTCGACGAACTCAGAGTGAAATTTTGGTAAGCCATTCTCAGAACGCAGTTAGTAGAGCTCAAGTCGATAACCTGGAATTCTTAGGTCGACGACCTTGGATCTCAGGTCGACGAATTTTGTTCAGTGATCGACGATATCTGTCCAGTTCCAGAATGAGAAGTTTTATTCCTTCTGTTCCTTTATTTTTATATTAATAGCAATATTATTCCTGAGTAATTAATGCTTATATTCCTCTGAATATAGCCGTTATTGGCAGCATTAATTATGGTATTCATCAGGATATTTACTTGCTTATTTTATTAATAGACGGTTGGGGAAACTCATTTATGATATATTCCAGCCTTTGTATTCTCTAGATCAGCCAACAATTAAGGCAGTAATTCAAATTTCAAAGGAGAAATTATTGACTGAGAATATAAAAAGTGATTTTTGTCTTTTAGAAAACAACATAGAAGGAACCACCAGAATTTATAGAGAAAAATATACAGCACTGAGACAGACTAATCTTTCAGAACTCTCTCTCTCTCAGCGCAGAAAATTTTTTGTGTTTCACCTTGTCAAGTCTGAAGACAGAAGAAACACAATCATCACAATCAAGAGTCTTCTTCAAGCTTCACTTCCAGGAACATTCAGGACAACAAAGATTATTCAGTCAGAAAAGTTCCAGGACTTCTTTCAGACAAGGCTGAAGACCTACACCCTAAAGTAAAGCTCCAGTCTTCCTGAACCATCAACATCTCAATGGGAGCTTTGTCAACATCAAAGATCCACTAGTCTTCTTTGTTGATTAGAGAAAGAGAAGTCGCTATCACCTCCTCTCACCTCTTGTAAAAGAGTTTTAACTCTCTTCAAAAGTTAGCTCTTGGTTGTCAAGTCTCCTGATCAAAAGATTTGGGTTGGTTTTTGGGCACCTGATCAAAAGCCTAAAGGGTTGCAATATCTCCATGTAAATAGATATTGTGATGGCAAACATCTGATCAAAACCTGCTAGTGGATTCCTACCAGGGTGGTAGATGAGTGGATGTACCCAAGTTTAGGGGAACCACTATAAAATCTTCTTGTGTTGTCTGGTTGCTCATTTTCTATTTTTGTTCTTGTTGTGGTTGTGATAGTTAGAATAGCTTAGCTTGTTTTTCCATCTATTGTTATATTTGGTATCACTTATTTTCACTCTGAAAAACTACCAAGAATTTTTAAATACTCTATTCACCTCCCCCATCTAGAGTAAGTTGGAACTAACCCCTTCTTTCAGAATTCAACATCTTTGTTAACGTTCTATTTTTTCTCTCGGCTATACCATTCGATTGGGGTGAGTGAAAGTATCTAGCGTCTACCTAAATCACCTATTCACCCCTCCTCAATTGAAAGTATCTAGCGTCTACCTAAATCACCTAGAGGGGGTGAATAGGTGATGTTTGCGTCTTTTTGCGGAATAAAAATAATCTTAAATAACAAGAACACAAACGCAGAGATTTTATAGTGGTTCCCCGAGTTGGGTACGTCCACTTTCCCGCATCGCCTATCTCCCACGAAGGGCAGATTCGGCTACTTCACCAAACTCAGATTTTGTCAAATCTTACACCACGGAGTCGCAACTCCTACACCTCGGAGATGACGCTCCTACAACTCGGAAAACAAACTCTCCTACAACTCGATCCACAAACCGGATCTACAACCTAAATCCGCAACCGGATCTACTCTCTCGAACAACAAATGGAACTACAAAACTCGGAAAAAATCTCCTACACAATTTAAAAATAATATTACAACAACAATACACGACTACAAGTCTTGATCCGACGTTCTTGGAAGGGTTTATCTTGAATCGTGAAGAACTCGAAAAACTTGAAATCTTTGGATCTTGAATCTTCAACCGACTTGGACTGGAGTATAAAGAATCTTGAAGGAAGAATCGATCGAGTCAAAGATGTCGTAGAAGAAGAGTATTGCTCGAAGTCGCGGACGATCAGAAGTATTTTGCGAAGCAGGTATCGAGCGGCTGACGGAAAACTTTTTCGGGAAGTTCTTGTAGATCGAAATTAGCAATTAGGTTTTGGATCCTTAATGATTTCGAAATCATCTTAGGTATTTATAGAGAGATTCGAAATAAAACAGATATAAAAGGTTTCCTAAAAAGAACCCTATAATTAAACTGTGCATGGCCGTCGGTTTTGAACCAGGGAAAAAATCGGAAAAATTGACAAGGAAAATTCGGCGAAAATCGTCGAGTATCAGGTATGATACTCGCCGAATTAGGGTAATAAATTACGCTGAAAATTACCTAAGACATACTCGACGAGTATCTCTTGGGATACTCGTCGAATTCGGCGAGTATCACTAGTGATACTCGCCGAATTTGACGAGTATCGCCAGTGATACTCACCGAATTCGATGAGTATCGCCAGTGATACTTGCTGAATTCGACGAGTATCGCCAGTGATACTCGTCGAATTTGCCTTGGTCAAAAACTGCAATCCCAGATAATTTATCCTAAGTATATACGACGAATTTGGCGGGTATCGGGAAGCATACATGACGAATTCGGCGAGTATCAAGGGGATACTCGACGAATTCGGCGGGTCTTTGGCCTTCCTCGCTCCTTCTCCTGTACTTGGGATAGAAGTACAGCCCATAGAGAGATTACACGTGAGTTAACACATTGGCCTACACAATGAAGGATTACATTGTATAGTCCCGTGTTTAGTGACCCACTGTAACCTGACATTGGTGTGTACTTGACATTGTAAACCTGCAAGTACATAACTAAAAAACAATATCAAATACATACTCAATTCATCTTAGCTTGACTGGACTCTTCTTCAAATCAGGGTTATTATGGATACAATACTCAATAATCTCCCCCTATTTGAAGAAGCCAAAATCCTACAAGCTAAGGTGAATTGCACATACCAAATAAAATTAAATTAAGACTTGAAAAGATGAAAGAAATTAAAAAAGATAATAGCGCGCATTCCAAGACAATTAGAAAAATCAAATATATATCAAAAGTGTTTTAGATTAGGGAGGGCAGCTCACAACACACAACAATGAAATATATATATAAGAATTTAGGTCTTTTTGTTCTTTCTTTTCAACAGCTGCCTCTCAAAATATTCTATGGGCTTCAGATAGTACTTTGGAGGAGGAGGAGTCATAGGATCAACATTTTTGTACTTCCGAAAATGAATCCTCCTCCTAGTGCAGGCCTCTTTGTATCTGTTCCATTCTTTTGTACTATAGTGATCTTGATGCTTCTCCACTCCGAGCTTGTATAAGGCAAGATGTTTAAGATAATTCCTTTTGAAGTTGGGTTCCAAACTTCATCCATTTCACGGTTAGGCCCTTCTCTGACTTGAGCTGGCCTGGCCGGTTCTGGTCTGACTTCGGAAGTACCTTCTCCAAATTTTCTTTTCTTGAGAACCTGAGCCTCAGAGAATGCAGCAATGACAGCATCAGTAGCAGCTTGAACCTCTGGAGTCACAGCAACAGCAGCAACATGAGCCTGAGAGAAGTCCTGTGAGTCTGTCAAGTATTGAGTGTAGTCCAGAGCCGGATGAACATCAACATGAACAGGCTCAGCAGGAACTTGGGACGAGAAAAACTGACCATGTAACCCAACAGTGTTGTCATAGCTGTAGTCATTTGATTGTTTGAATTGATCAAACATAGCTTTTTCAACACCGACAATCTTAGCTATAAGGGCTTCCTCCCCCCTTTTTGGCTTCTGCAGCAATTTCATTGTCATACATTTGCAAGGAAGAATCATAGTGTTCCATAGATCTATAGTATTCATCAATCATAGTGCTAGTGTTTTTGTCAAGAGTTGTCAGTCCATCTTTGTTGGTCTTTAGTCCACTCATCATAAGTGTGACTGTAGTAGCATCTTTGTCATACTTTTCATCAAACCTTTCCTCTAGCTTATCAAATTTCACTTTAATTTCAGCAAGCCCATCAAACATAAACTTCTCTGATTGCTTAACTCTTTTGACCACTTTTTTCAGCGAGGCATTAAATTTAGCCTGCTGCCTAGCCAGCATTTCTTCAAAAACTTTTAGCATCTGATCACTTGAACTGGGAATGCCTTGCAGCACTGGTATAGAATCAGATGGAGAAATACGAGCTGGCTCCGCAACACCTAGGAAAGGAAATTGTATAACATCATCTCCTTCTCAGAAATGGTGACCACCTCCTCCAGAGAAACTGGAGGGGCACCTGGCATCTTGCCAATCCACTTCTCCAGGTTACGCATCATTCTGTCAACCTGAGTGGTGATAAATATCCTGGACTGAGTGGCCTCCCCCTCAGACACTGCATTAGAGTGAAGTCCTAGGGATATGAGCAACCAGAGTGTCTACATATGTAGGCACTGAAACCACAATGGCACCACATCCACCTCAGCAGCAGCAGAATTACTATCAGCAGACTTATCAGCAAACACCACATCCTCATCAGTAGACTCAATCTGATAATCTTCAACTGTCAGATCATTATCAGCAATATCAGCATCAGCATCCTCATCATGATCAGAAGAAGCTGGATGCTCTGCATCAGCAACCTTGTCAATATTTACAACTGATAACACCTCAGCAGCAGTAGTACCAATAGCAGCAACCTTTACGAGGAGATCCACATGCTTTGAGTCTGGAAGCACTGTATCCGGGGCCACTAAAACTGAAACTGTATCGGGAGCTGGAACTTAAGCAGAATCTGGAACCGTTGGCACTGGAACTGTATTTGGAACTGCAACCACTGTCTCCCCCTCAATTTCTGCACTCAAACTATTAGGAACCTCACTGGGCGAGGAGAAGGGGTCCTATCATCAGGAACATGGTCTTCCTCGTCCACTGGGAGTATTAGTACGGGTGCAAACGAGTCGAGCTCGAGTCAAGCTTGGCAAAATTTCCAAGCTCGAGATCGAGCTCGACGAGCTCATTTATCCCCCAGCTCGAGCTCGAGCTCAATGCCAACTTATCGAGCTCGAGCTCGATTTTCGAGCTCGCGAGCTCGAGCACGAGCTGCTCGCGAGCTTTTTAGCTCATGAGCTTTAGTTTCTTTTTTATTATTATTATTTTAAAATGTATAAATAAAAAGCTCGCGATTCGGCTCACGAGCTTATGAACAACACTATATGAGCTCGAGCTCGACTCATAATCGAGATCGAGCTCGTCGAGATCGAGCTCCACAGGCTCGAGCTCGAGGCGAGCTTTTTTCGAGCCGGATCAACTCAAATTGCACTCCTAGGTACTGGGGCTCCCCCTCACTGGAAGATCTGTCTATCCCACCTCGAGAAGATTGTAGAATCTATCGTCTTTAGGTGATGGATAGGAACTCCTGTGGTCATATCAAACCTATCACCATTGAGCTGATTAAGGTATAAGGTGATAATCCTCCCAGAGTTAGGAGTGCGTAGGCTGTCCTTTATCTTGGTGAACAGCAGAGCACCCCAATCCAACTTCTTCCTGCAGACTATTGCAACTAGTATCTTAAGCATTTCTGTGGACAGATAGTCGTGGGAGCCCGTCTTGTAAATGAGCACCTTGCCAACAATGTCTGAGAGGAGCTTGCCCTCCTCGCTCATTCCTTTTCACTTTATGGCCTTGGTGCCTCGGGGTAAACCACAGAAGGATAATGTATGGGTAAAGTCGGCCTCCTCTAGGTAGTCGGCATGATCACAGATAGGTAGCCGCAAGTACCAAGACAGCCGGGAGGCATTCACCTTCACTTTAACTTCTAAACATTGTTTTTTATCACAAAATCTTCATGACGTAATTTGGCGTTATTGAAAAACTTCAAGACTTCCTTGTCGAGCACCTTGCAGGGGTGTTCGAGGATGAAGGAGAGTCCAGCAGTCTCTAACATCAGAATGACGTTCCTGAATTCGTCGGAGGCTTGAGCAAATCCTGCGCGGACCAACTCACCTCCCCCTAGCAAACTACTGGTGCTTCTAGGAGCCATTATAGATTAAGGAAACTGGAATTTCTGAAACTTTGGAGAGCAATCTGTACAGGTCTGAGGAAGCTTATGGTGTTGACGCAAGCATTGTACTGAAGATCCTCTGGAAGCCTACAAGAACTGAAGACTTCACTGTAATGAAGAGTCGGCGATTATCGGAAAGTTTCTGTCGGCAGGCAGCGGTGACAAACGGTAGCCGGAGGCAACACACTGTAGTCGGCGACAAGCTTGAAACTAGGGCACAGCGATAAGCTTTCCACGGTCGATTCGAGCTAGGGCACGGGAGAAAGGGGGAGATCAACGGTTTTCGGCGATTCGGCGAATCGGGATCCAAAGAGTTGGTTAACGCAAACTGGCGAATCGTCGAGTTTCAGCGGCTTTTGAATTCGACGAATACCGTGTGCATTGTTGAAACCGGAAATTGGTCTCTTGTGGAGTTCGAACTTTGGGGACGGGGTGGTCGCGCACATACTTCACTCCCGCAAGAAAAACAACAAGGAAAAGAGAGCAAAGGACTAGACCAAGGGCCCGGTGTGGAGGTCCCACCACACACCCGGAAGATCACTGAGTGCTTCCCCTCCTTAGCCAAATGTCGGGCTAAGGTACCTCAGAAAGAAGTAGAAGACTGGGAGGCAAGTAAGCTTGCCTTCTGAGGTACCCCTCGGGTCCTATTTATAGATTTCTGAAAGCGATCTGCAAATATCTAGCCTCTGCCGGCCTGAAATTACTGAAAACCCTTGGGCTGGCTTGCCAACAGCCAAACTCCGCTGTTCTGAATACCTATGTGCAGCCCACCCGGGTCTGCCAACAACGAAACTCCGCTGTTTCAACCGGCTATGGGCAGGCCAGCGGGAGCAAAATGGTAAAAACACCTCACTGGCTACTGGGCGAGTAGCCCCCAATAATCTCTATTCGGCAAGGACGGCGAGTGCTTGATGAGGTTGGCACTCGCCGCTTCTACTCGGTCTTTGGCGAGTACGGGCCCGGCTGGCCCTACCCTCCCACCATCTTCCGAATGCGAGAGTGGAGAAGCATCACTCAATGCCAAGGCGCAGGCTCGGCCTGCCCTGACCGCACGTTGCGAGCTCGCTAGAAGGTTAGACCTCGACGAATGGGGCTTGGCAGGTACAAGCTCGCCCCTCAAAAACATCCCACCCCGCCTGGGCCAGTCAGAGTTACTGCCAAGCTCTTTAGGGCGGGGGCAAGTCAGCCGATGAGCGAAATTATCTCACTCAACGCCAAGACAGAAGGCGTCAGAGGAGCTCGCCTCACTCAATGTTGCGGCAGAAGGCGTTGAGTGAGCTCGCCTCACTCAACGCCGCGGCAGAAGGCATTGAGTGAGCTCGCCTCACTCAACGCCGCAGCAGAAAGGGGCTGAGGGAGCTCGCCTCACTCAATGTTATGGCATAAGGCGTTGAGTGAGCTCGCCTCACTCAACACTGCGGCAGAAGGGGCTGAGGGAGCTTGCCTCATTCAACGCCACGGCAGAAGGCGTTGAGTGAGCTCTCCTCACTCAACGCCGCGACAAAAGGCGTTGAATGAGCTTGCCTCACTCAACACCTTGGCAGAGTGCGTCGAGTGAGCTCGCCTCACTCGACGCCGCGGGCCTGGCACATCTGGGTCTTGGGCTGGACTTGGGAAGTCTGGCTCTTGCCGACCCCACTCGCCAGATACGGGGTTATACATGCATGCCCTCCCATTTCTATTTATAAAAGAATATATATTCGTATGTGATTTTTAAATTGCATTTAGAATGCGCGTACCACAAATTTGATCGACGAGTCTTCAGATCCAATATAGACAATTTGAAATGTTGCCTTAAGTATACTTCTCCGAAATTTGTTGTTGGAGGAGTCCGATTCGGAGAAAATTGTATGAGTATGCGACAAGATGGACGATATTCACCGAATTGGACTTAGAAAAAAAAAACTTCTGCTTTGTTGAAATTTATCCCGAGACCAATTTTGCTCGCTAGACCTTCTTCATGGGTCCTTGTTCAGCATACCGAGCTCCATTTTGAAAATCGAGAACTTAGCCTCGTCCAACGGCTTTGTAAAGATATCTGTTGGAACACCCTATTACTATTTGGACCAGGATGACTATACTTCTATAGGGATTTTGTGTTGTGACCTCATTGTTATTATAAAGGTCACATAGGCTAGTTAGAGTAATCTTCAGCTCGACGCTTAGTCGACTTCAGCTCGACGTAGAGTCGACCTCTGCTCGACGCAGAGTCGATCTCAGCTCGACGCAGAGTCGACCTCAGCTCGACGTGGAGTCGACCTCAGCTCGACGTGGAGTCGACCTCAGCTCGACGTGGAGTCGACCTCAGCTCGACGTTCCGTCGAACCCAGTTCTGCTTACAGAAAACACTCTCTGGCCGATGTGTGTCGTGCTCAGATCGACGTTTTACTGTGAGCTCGACGTTTTCCAGACTTCCGTCAGTTTTGAATAGGAATTCAAATTCCTTCTGTCAGACAATTAATGCTGAAGATTTATTGGCCGTTACAGCATATCTGGTGCATGGCTCAAGGAATTTTCTAAGGAATGTCTGTCTGACATTTCCTTTGAGGCATGGACATTTAAGGAAAGCAATTAATGCTGACTTCCAACGACTATCAAAGAAAAGGAAGAAGAAGACTCAGTTATATTATTCATTCATTCATTTTTTTCACATATACAGAGAATATACAGAATACAGAGAGACACATAACAATACAGGACTTCAGCTGCTCTCTCTGTGATATTGTTTTGAAAGCTCACTCACAGGAATTCTGATTGCTTCAGACACAACCATCCAACCTTCTTGGATCATCTCTTGCTGGAGCAAATCAGATCTTTGAAGACCTGTCACCCTTGTGCAGAGCTCTCCTTCCTGAACTACTTCTTGATCTCAGGGGGAGCTTTGACAACAACTACAGATCCACTTTTGCTTCTCTCTGCTTGTTGATAGAGAAGACAACCTCATCCCTTTTTCTTTTTCTTTCTGTACAGGGTTTTAACTCCTTTCAAAAGTTACTCTTGGTTTTGCTGAAACCTGGTCAAAATCAACTCCTTTGGTTTGTGAGAACCTGGTCAAAAACTCTCTGGTGATCAAGACACCTGATCAACTCATCTTGAAGTGGATTCCTATCAAGGGTGATAGAAGAGTGGATGTACCCAGATTTGGGGAACCACTATAGCTCCTTGTGTCGTCTGGATTGCTTGTTTCTTTGTGTTTTGCTTTGTGCTGTGAATTTCTTTTTACTCTGATTATTTGCTATAGCACCTTACACTAAGTAAAGTCAAACTTTCTCTGCACACAAGTTTTTATTTGCAAAATTATTTTAAATAACTCTATTCACCCCCCTCTAGAGTTAGGACTGATCTTATCCTGCACTTTCAATTGGTATCAAAGCGAGGTTGATCATTCATACAGGCTAACACCTGGATCAAAAGATCCCTGATAAGATCATTTCTCTCAAAGGGTTATTTTCCTTAGTTTTACTTATCTTTAAAACTCATGGCACAAAACAAGGACTTTGCTAGTACCAGACCTCCTATGTGCAATCTCTCTAAGTTTGCACTATGGAAAGCAAGGATTAGACTGTACATGAACTCCTTTGATGAAGACATTTTTAATTCTGTGTTGACAGATTGTCCAAGACCTCCCACAGGAACAAGTACATCAGCTGTTCCTCCTCCTTCAGGAACTGATGCTGACATAAAGAAGTGGAAGGCAGCAGATGCTAAAGCCATGAACATTTTGGCTCAAACCATGTCAGATGACATTTTCCAGAAAGTAGCTGATTACAATACTGCTAAAGAGATCTGGGAAAAACTTTCAGAAATTATATCAGGTTCTGCAGATGAAAGAAAGGATAGGAGATCCTACCTCATCACCCAGTATTAGAACTTCAAAAAGGCAGAGTCTGAGTCAGTTGCTGACATGTACAACAGACTGAGCCTAATCATCAGTGAGCTTAGATCACTAGAGAAGGACATATCTCTCACTGAGATAAATGACAAGATACTGACTTGTTTCCCTAGCTCTTGGGACTCAAGAATCTGGTCAATTAAAGATGGAAGAAATGTCTGTGAGTTATCCACAGAAGCTCTTCTAGGAAAGCTCAAGAGTTATGAGCAATTCATTAAGAAGAGAGAAGAAGAGCAGAAGACATCCACACCAACAGAAAAGGTTGAGAAAACCAATGCCTTCAAAGCACAGGAAGAAGAACCTAAAGAAAAGGTGTTGGGAAATGAAGAGCTTATGAGCCTACTGGTCAAAAGGTTCAATAAGCTGAATAAAAGGAACTTCAGAAGATGGTCATCCAAAGACAAAGATAAGCCAAGGTATGACAGATCTACTAATAAAGATATTATCTGCTTTGGCTGCAGGAAACCAGGACACATTTTCCCCAACTGTCCAGAAAATCAAGATAAAGACAGAAGGGACAAGAAGGAAAGAAAAGATAAAAGGAAGGATAAGGAGTCAAGGAAGTACCATGACAAGCCTTCCTCCAGCAACAGCAAGCACACCAGAAAAGGATTTGTGGCTGAATCCTGGAGTGACTCTGATGAGTCTGATTCATCATCCAGCTCTAGTGATGATGAGGATGATGCAGAAGAAAAAGGATTCTGCATGATGGCCATCAGTGCATCTCAAAAGAACACTGATTCAGAGCCTGATGCTGATTACCTATCTGATCAGGAACTCACTGAGGATCAGGTAATAGATTCATTTGATTTTACCTCTGATGAATTTAAATCTGAGTTCAAATCTATGTGCATTGACTTGATTGAATCTCAAAAGTTGATTAAAACTCTCAGAGAACAATTAATTGAATGCAAATCCATTAACTCAGATAATCTTAGACTCTTAGAAGAGTTGAAGCAGTGTGGGGAGGAGATAGCTTCACTGAAAGGTGAGCTATCTAAGGCCAAACAATTTGAAGAAACCCTTAATGGGAGAAGTATCAAATTGATGGACATCACAAGTACAGTGAACTCAAGATTGAATGGTTCACTGGGCTTGGGTGCTTCATCCAGCCAACCCATAGTACTGACAACTCCAATCAAATTTACCAGTGAGAAAGGTAAAGGAGTCTTGATAGTGGCTAGGAAGAATGCTGACTTAACCCAGGAAACTGGACAAAAAGCGTCGAACGAAGCTCGACGGACGTCGACCAGAGCTCGACGTAATCGCAAGAGAACGTCGAACTCAAGTCGACGCTTTCTACCCTCTGAACAAAGCAAGCCCACGCCGTCGAATGGAGCTCGACGCACTCACCAGAGTCCGTCGACCGAAGCTCGACGTGCGTCGAGCCAAGTTCAGAGCAAAAGTCAGCTCTCAGGGGTTAATTAAAAATTCAATTCCAGCTCTACATCTCATCACTTTAACCCTTATGCTGAATGGATAATACCTCCTAGGAGATATCATCCTGTAGGCTATAAGAGTCAACCTGAGATGTCTTTTATTTCAGAATTTAAAGGATATCAAGAAAGGCCCAAGGTAAACTGGGTCAAAAACAATTGATTTGTTGTATGTGCAGATAAAGACCTATCCAATTGAGAACCAGCAGTGGTACTTGGATAGTGGGTGCTCAAAGGACATGACTGGCAACAAGGAGAACCTTGTGTCCTTCAAAGCTAAACATGGACCCAAAGTAATCTTTGGAGATTCAAACTTTGGACAAACAAAAGGCTATGAACAAGTCAAAATAGGGTCAATTACATTTAAGAAAGTGGCCTATGTGGAAGGACTAAAGCACAACTTAATCAGCATCAGCCAGATATGTGATGCTGGTTATCAGGTTTGGTTTACCAACTCAGCATGTAATATTGCATTAAATAACAACATTGTTTTAATTGGTAATAGACAAGATAACATATATCTAGTTGATTTCAATTCATCTAAAGTAGATATTTGTTTATTTAACTCCCTTAGCAAACCTAATGAACTTTGGCATAAAAGACTAGGACATGTGAACCTTAGAACCATTGCTAAGTTATCCCAAGACAACCTTGTTAGAGGACTACCTTCTGGTCCCTACAAGAAGGAAGGACTTTGCAAGGCCTGTCAGTTAGGCAAGCAAACTAAAAATAGTTTCAAGTCACTTAATAAGAGTGACTCACCTAGAATTTTGTACTTATTGCACATGGACCTTTTTGGACCAATTAATGTACAAAGCCTAGGAGGGAAATCTTATGCTTTAGTAGTTGTAGATGACTTCTCAAGATTCACTTGGGTGTTCTTTCTGAGAAAGAAGTCTGATAACTTCAAGATTTTGACAGATTTTCTCAAAGGCATACAGATTGAGTTCAATACTCACATTGCCCTGATCAGAAGTGATCATGGGACAGAGTTTGATTCTCTTCTTATGCTAGAGTTCTGCCAGAAGGAAGGTATCAGGCACACTTTCTCAGCTCCAAGAACTCCTCAACAAAATGGGGTAGTTGAAAGGAAAAACAGAACCCTTATTGAATCTGCCACAACATTATTGACAGCTGCTCACCTCCCTCTAACCTTTTGGGCAGAGGCTGTGAACACCTCCAAATATATTTTGAATAGAAGCCTGATACACAAACTAAAGGGTAAGACTCCCTATGAGTTACTCAAAGGGAAGAAACCTAAAGTAAATTACTTCAAAATTTTTGGTTGCATTTGCTTCATTCACAATAATGACAAGAAATACCTAGCTAAATTTGAAGCCAAAGCTGATGAAGGAGTGTTTCTGGGATACTCCATGACTAGCAAGGCTTATAGGGTTTTTAACAAGTGCTCAAATAAAATTGAAGAATCCATGCATGTTACATTTGATGAAACTAACATGTCTTATAAGGAGAAGGAGACTTCTACCATAAGCAATTTGCAGGAACATTCAATTTCAGAAAATCTGAAGCAGCTTACCATCACAGACAAAGGGTCATTACCTTCACCAATTCAGCAAGACACTGAACTCAGTGACAATGAAGAGGAATTTCAGGTTTTGGAAAGTTCAAAAGGCCAACAAATTGAAGAACCAGTTGTTGTTCCACAAGAGGAAACAACAACACAGGTTGGTGCATCATCAACACCCCTTGTTGATCTTGCAACAACAAGAGATCACCCAATCTCACAAGTAATTGGAGATATCTCAGTGGGTGTGCAAACAAGGAATCAAGTTAATCAAAATATTATGCACACCTGCTTTCTTTCTCAAATTGAGCCTCAAACCATACAAGATGCAGAGAAAGATCCAAACTGGATCATTGCAATGCAGGAAGAGTTGAATCAATTTGAAAGGAATAAAGTTTGGGAATTAGTACCAAGACCAAGGAACCAGCAAATTGTTGGAACCAAATGGGTATTCAGAAACAAGTTGGATGATCAAGGAATAATTGTGAGAACAAGGCAAGACTTGTTGCACAAGGATATTGCCAAGAAGAAGGAATTGATTATGACCAAACCTTTGCACCAGTTGCAAGGTTGGAGGCCATAAGAATCTTCCTTGCATATGCAGCTCACAAGAGATTCAAGGTATATCAGATGGATGTCAAGAGTGCATTTCTCAATGGAGACATCAAGGAAGAAGTTTATGTAAAGCAACCTCCAGGTTTTATCTCTCCAACCTTTCCTGATCATGTTTTTAAACTGCATAAAGCTTTATATGGTCTCAAGCAAGCTCCTAGAGCATGGTATGAGACCTTAGCTTGTTTTTTGTTGGAAAATGATTTTAAAAGGGGTAGAGTAGACCAAACTCTTTTTGTTAGAACCCATAGGTCCCATACCCTACTAGTACAAGTTTATGTAGACGATATCATATTTGGGTCTACAGATTCAAACTTATGCAAAAAGTTCTCACAACTTATGCACTCAAAGTTTGAAATGAGTAGCATGGGTGAGCTTGCTTTCTTTCTTGGATTGCAAGTTAAACAACATGTGGATGGCATTTTCATTTCTCAAACCAAGTATGCAAGAGAACTGGTTAAGAAATTTGGAATGTCTGAAGCATCCTCTATGAAAACACCTATGCCTACAAATGCTGTTTTAGATGCTGATGAATCTGGAAAACCAGTTGATCAGACAAGCTATAGAGCAATCATTGGCTCATTACTTTATCTAACAGCTACTAGACCAGATATAATGTTTGCTACATGCATTTGTGCTAGATTCCAAGTAAGCCCTAGAGAGTCCCACCTCACATTAGTTAAGAGGATTCTTAGGTATGTAAAAAGTTGTCCTAATCTAGGTCTCTGGTATCCACATGACTCAGGATTTGATCTAACTGGATTTTCAGATTCTGATTATGCTGGATGTAGAGTAGACAGGAAAAGCACCAGTGGAACTTGTCAATTCCTTGGTAATAGACTTGTCTCCTGGTTCTGTAAGAAACAAACCTCTGTGTCCACATCAACTGCTGAAGCTGAATACATGGCTGCAGGCAGTTGTTGCTCACAGATTTTGTGGATTCAAAACCAGCTCCTAGACTATGGCTACAACTTAGAGATGTCTAAAATCTTTTGTGATAATACCAGTGCAATATCTATTGCTCAAAATCCAGTTCTCCATAGTAGGACTAAGCACATAGAGATCAGACATCACTTCTTAAGGGATAATGTAGAAAAGAAGAAAATTGCACTAGAATACATTTCCACTGAACTACAGAGAGGAGATATTTTCACCAAGCCCTTGGATGAAAAGAAGCACTTCTTTTTCCTCAATCAGTTGGGAATGCTAGATGGAGACAGCATAAAATAAAACTCCAAGATTTTGAAACCCATAATTAACAGGAATAGGAAAAATTTCATTTTAAAATTTCCTGTCTGAGTGGTTGTTCTGAGCTCTGAACTAAGCTCGACGCTGCGTCGAACTGAGATCGACGATCCGTCGAACTCCAAAGCGTCGAATGTCGAACTCGACTTCTAGCGTCGAAATAAGTTCACAGCTCCCTGGCTTCTTGAGTTTCTCTCTCCCCGGTCGACGTCTTCGTTAAACGTCGACCTAAGCTCGACGTATAGCTTCAGCCAAAGCGTCGAACGTCGACCTAAGCTGGACGCTGTTGAGTCGTTTCAGTTCTCCTAGAGCCTTAGAGCGTCGAACTGAGCTCGACGTTCTTTCCTTTTCTGCGTCGAACCCTAAGTATAAAATCATTTTTTCATCGTCGTTCGCAGTTGCGCTTTCATATCTTTCTGCTCAAGCTTTCTCCCTCTAAATACCTTACTCTTGATCTTGGAAGGTATTCTTTTTGCAGGAAAATGGCAATCACAGCAGGAGCTCTGGCGGCCATGAAGTTCGATTCTGGATTCGATATCGACTTCGACTCTTTTGATGGATCTCCACAATACTTTCTGGATATACTGGACCTCTTCAAGGAGCAGCAACTGGTTAACTTTATGTCAACCAGGATCCCTCTCCCAGAGTCAGAAATCAAAGAGTGGAGTCTTACAGCAGTTATCTCAGATAACAATACATTGACTGGGAAAGTTTCAGGAAATGAGGTAGCCATCTCACCTCAAATCATTTCAGAAGTTTTCAACTTTGCTGCTGGAGATGATGGCATAGAACTATCTGTGGAAGAGTATGCCTTGATGCTGGACAGGATGGGGCATGCTGCTGGTAACCCCTCTAAACTCCTCAAAGTTAACCTAGCTATTGAATATAGGTTATTAGCAGACATTACAGGCAAAGTGATCTGTGCAAAGAGGACTGCACATGATGCAATTACTAGGCATCAGTTTTGCCTTATGGCTGCACTTATGGATAAGAAACATCCCAACTGGGGATTGATTGTGTTTGAAATGATTAAGAAAAAATTGGATAAAAACTCTGTCCACTTTGGAAGAGTTCTTGGGTTGATTCTCAACCATTTCTGCCCCCAACTGCTTGTGTCCTCCAAGAAGCACATCAATGCTTCCAAGAGTCTCACATGTGCCCTAATTGGCAAGTGGGACAGAAGAATTGTGAATCCCAGGGCAGCAGCAGCAATGAAGTCTTCTGCAGACACCAGGATTGTAGAGGTCACTCTCCCTCGGTCCACTGGTCCAGAAGCAGGGACTTTGCCATCTGACTCCCTCACCCTCCCATCCACTTTCATCCCCTCAACCACAGTCATTCCATCCACTCAACCTCTACCTTCCTCCATCTCTACCATTGCCTCCTCCCTTTCACCTCACGCTACTTTCCTTCCCATACGCTTGGATTCCACCCCTCATGAGGATCTCTTTTCTTTTAACATGCATGAAGACTCCTTCATGGATGCCTCTACCTCCTCTCCTCATGACTTCCATCATTCATCAACTTTTTCAGAACTGCTCTTTTCCTCCATCCATGAACCAGTTACACCTCCCTTGTCTGCACCACCCACAACATCTTCTACATTTACATTTTCTGCTACTCCCTCTACCTCTACTCAAGTCCCACTTGAGCAAGTAGCTCTCCTGCCCTTGGCCAATCAGATCTTTGACCTTTTGGCCCCTAGGCTCTCCTACCTCTTGGATGCCAAGCTGGCTCCTCTCCTCCTTTCCCTGAGAACTCTCTCTGCCTCTGTCTCCTCCCTCTCCTCTCATCTGGCATGCCCTTCTTCTGGGGGCCTAGAGTCAGCTGCCACTGATTCAAGGCAGGGGGAGATGTCTGCAGAAGAAGAGCTGCATCCTTCATCAGTTCAGCTTGTACACACTTGTTCAGAGACAGTCTCAGCAGCAGAAGTTCAGATAGCATCTGAGGCTCCTCCTCAAAATTCAGAACAGCTTCAAGAAGACCTGTCTAGGGCTATTATCCCTTTTCAGAAGACCATGATCCCTGATGTAGCAGTGGTAGCAGTGGCTCCTGCTAGTGATGAAGTTGAAATAATAGTAGCTGCTGAAACTTCAGGTGAAGTAATTGAGACACCTGATGCAGTTGAGACCCATGTCTCCCAAGGCCTTCAGGAACCAGCCTCTTTAGTCTCTATGGCTCCTGAGGCTATTCCCTCTCCTGTAGTGGTAGACTTCTCCTCCCCTCTGACAGCAGATCTTCCTCCAGTCACCTCCTCAGCAGCTCCAGCCTCCATCACTTTTCCTATCTCCAAAAGAAAGTACATAGATCCCTATGATGACTCTCAGAGTTCAGAAGATGAGTTTGCCACTGATTCTGATGACTCCTCTGCAACCATTGCAAGGAAGAGGAAAGCAAGATCAAAAGCTTTGAAAAGAGTTCCAATGGCTAGAGCCACAGACCATGACATTCCCTACTATATCAAATACAATTATGAAATCACAGAGCCATGGATGCAGTACTCCCAAAATCAGAGAAAAGCAATGAAACAGAAAAGAAAATTCAATGAAGGACCAACCAAACCTGTCCATCAGCCTCCACCTCCACCTCCTCCAGATGCAGGTGCAGGTGCTAGTCTATCTTCCAATACAGCCCCTTCAGCTCTACATGGAAAGACATATCAAGCAAGAAGATATCAAGGAGACAATCAGCAAAGGGGAGGTCAGCAAAGAGGAAACTATAGAGGTAGGCAGTCCAGAGGAAGATCAGGTTCTCAACCTTATCAAAGGGGAAGAGCCATTGATCCAACCTCTGGTCCCTATCCTTATAGACCTAGAGCTGACCTCACCCCAACTACCTCTCAAGAACTCTCCTCTAACAGATTTGAACCAGCAGTACCTTTTGAAGATCCCACCAAAACTCCTGCCTACTGGAAAGCTAGAATGACAGAAATGGCTGCTTTAAATGAGATTAATAAAGCTAGAGAAAAAGGTCTGGACACCTCTCATATCAGTACAATGTCAGACCAAAGAAAAGAGGAATTGGAGAAATATAATTCTAAGAAATTCTTTGATTCAGACAGATATATGCAACTCCATCCTGCAGCTGTACCACCCAGTGCAAGAGATCAAAAGTCTTTAGGTGCAGCTGATGATTACAGATCTAAAAAGGAAGCTTCAAATCCAAACAGAGAAATCATCTTCAAGAAGAGTGATCAAGACAAAGCCCCAAAGGGAAAGTAAAGTAAGATGCTTTAATTCTTTCTATATGCTGGACTCAGGACATTTGAACATTTGTGCTGCTATATAATGTTATATATGCTACTTTTTATTCTGTCATGTCTGGTTGTATTGTAGTGTATTGTATCTGCTTTATCTTTCTTTGAATCCCTAAATTCATGTAAATAGTAATCCTAATCCAAATAGGGGGAGATTGTTGGAACACCCTATTACTATTTGGACCAGGATGACTATACTTCTATAGGGATTTTGTGTTGTGACCTCCTTGTTGTTATAAAGGTCGCATAGGCTAGTTAGAGTAATCTTCAGCTCGACGCTTAGTCGACTTCAGCTCGACGTAGAGTCGACCTCTGCTCGACGCAGAGTCGATCTCAGCTCGACGCAGAGTCGACCTCAGCTCGACGTGGAGTCGACCTCAGCTCGACGTGGAGTCGACCTCAGCTCGACGTTCCGTCGAACCCAGTTCTGCTTACAGAAAACACTCTCTGGCCGATGTGTGTCGTGCTCAGATCGACGTTTTACTGTGAGCTCGACGTTTTCCAGACTTCCGTCAGTTTTGAATAGGAATTCAAATTCCTTCTGTCAGACAATTAATGCTGAAGATTTATTGGCCGTTACAGCATATCTGGTGCATGGCTCAAGGAATTTTCTAAGGAATGTCTGTCTGACATTTCCTTTGAGGCATGGACATTTAAGGAAAGCAATTAATGCTGACTTCCAACGGCTATCAAAGAAAAGGAAGAAGAAGACTCAGTTATATTATTCATTCATTCATTTTTTCACATATACAGAGAATATACAGAATACAGAGAGACACATAACAATATAGGACTTCAGCTGCTCTCTCTGTGATATTGTTTTGAAAGCTCACTCACAGGAATTCTGATTGCTTCAGACACAACCATCCAACCTTCTTGGATCATCTCTTGCTGGAGCAAATCAGATCTTTGAAGACCTATCACCCTTGTGCAGAGCTCTCCTTCCTGAACTTCTTCTTGATCTCAGGGGGAGCTTTGACAACAACTACAAATCCACTTTTGCTTCTCTCTGCTTGTTGATAGAGAAGACAACCTCATCCCTTTTTCTTTTTCTTTCTGTACAGGGTTTTAACTCCCTTCAAAAGTTACTCTTGGTTTTGCTAAAACCTGGTCAAAATCAGCTCCTTTGGTTTGTGAGAACCTGGTCAAAAACTCTCTGGTGATCAAGACACCTGATCAACTCATCTTGAAGTGGATTCCTATCAAGGGTGATAGAAGAGTGGATGTACCCAGATTTGGGGAACCACTATAGCTCCTTGTGTCGTCTGGATTGCTTGTTTCTTTGTGTTTTGCTTTGTGCTGTGAATTTCTTTTTACTCTGATTATTTGCTATAGCACCTTACACTAAGTAAAGTCAAACTTTCTCTGCACACAAGTTTTTATTTGCAAAATTATTTTAAATAACTCTATTCACCCCCCTCTAGAGTTAGGATTGATCTTATCCTGCACTTTCAATATCAACAGCCTGCTTGTTCGTCGAGACATAGCTGAGGGCTAGGTACTTGTTCTCCACATGCTCCCGGATGAAGTGGTAGCGCACCTCGATGTGCTTGGTCCGGCTGTGGGAAACTGGATTGTTTTTTATTGCGATTGCGTTGGAGGAGTCGCAAAACATGGGAATCTCTCTGAACTTTAAGTTATAATCTTTAAGTTGATTCCTGATCCAAATAAGCTGTGCGCAATAACTACCCGCCGAGATATACTTTGACTCGGCTGTAGAATTTGCGACACAATTCTGCTTCTTGTTGCTCCAAGAGATAAGCCGTCTTTCGAGGATTTGGCACATCCCGGAAGTGTTTTTCCTATCGTCCCTGCTAACTGCAAAATCAGCATCTGAAAAGCCAATTAACTCAACGTCATTACTTCTTGGGTACCATAAGCCAAGATTAGGTGTACCCTTAAGGTATCTTAAAAACTGCTTTTCAGCGATGTAATGAGATTCCTTAGTGTTCACCTGATATCTAGCACAGACTGTAACATCCCATTTCCGGCTAGACCCCTAGGAGTCGGTTAGTTGTGACAAAACCCTAGGAAGCCCAAAATTTGAAATAAAGCGATCAATATTTTCGGGTCACGGGTTGGTCATGCCCGTGACCGACCCGTCACGCCCGTGACTTGGGCGTGACTACTTCGACGATCGTCGATCTCCACGAGACGATCGTCGAACGTGCTGTCGGGGCATGTCACGCCCGTGACCAAGGTGTCACGCCCGTGACTATGGGCGTGACCCCATCGACTATCGTCGATCGCCGAGAGACGATCGTCGACCTTGCGGCCCGGGCATGTCACGCCCGTGACATGAGTGTCACGCCCGTGACCAAGGGCGTGACCAGCCTTCGACGATCGTCGATCTCAATTCGACGATAGTCGACCTCGAAATTTGCCGTTCGGGCATGTCACGCCCGTGACCTAGAGGTCACGCCCGTGACCTAGGGCGTGACCAGCCTTCGACGATCGTCGATCTCAATTCGACGATCGTCGACCCCAAAATCTGCCGTTCGGGCCTGTCACGCCCGTGACCCAAGGTGTCACGCCCGTGACCATCCATCGACGATCGTCGATCTCAGTTCGACGATCGTCGAACCCAGAATTGGCTATCCGGGCCTGTCACGCCCGTGACCTATGTGTCACGCCCGTGACATTGGCCGAAACGACGGTTCAGGGCCAAAATTATTCTAACACGCGTGGTAATAAATGCTGGTGTGGGAAGTTACACCAGGAGTAATTTCAGGCCGTTTTCCTTCTGTAATTATATAATAAATGCGGAAGATATGGTCCAATAGGAAGCCGCCAGCTGGACACACCTGTTCAGTTTCCACCGTTTCTTATCCCTTCACTGTAACCGAAACGTTAAGGGGAGAACCGTCATGGCCATTAAGGCTTTACCCATTCACCTTCCCACTTTCTGACTTATAAAAGCCCACCTGGAACCAGAGGAGAAGGTTACACGCTCAAGCAAACGGATCAGACCTTTGTTCTTGCTGTAGGAGAAGTTCAGCAACGCCACCACCGCGCCATGACACCCCGTCGTTCTTCTCGCCTTCAAACCGCGAACAAGGTCCTCCTCTGCTCTTTCTCTTTCATGGGTAGATCTTAGGATTCTTAGAAAGGAGGTTCGCGCTCAACGGAGCCGGACCCGTCTCTCGTTTTCATGAGAAAACCATGTAAAAGGTATTTTTGAGTTCGCCGGAAACCGCCACCTCCGGCGGCCAGACCACCGCCGACCGATAGCCATCGCCTCAACGGAGGTGGTGGTGGTGGTGGCTGGCCAGGGAAGTGACCGAACGGCCGGCGACGGATCACGGAACGCTTACAGGAAAAAAATGGTTTTCTGTCTGTTTTCGGGTTCATGAAGAAGATGAACAGTAGAATTAATATTATAATACATAGATTATTATATATTACATAATGGAAAAATGGATTATTTGAACATATTTTTGGGGCTGTAAAATAAGGCACTTAGAGGCCGTTTTAGGAAAAATGACCAGACACAAAAGTCATAGCCCTTCAAGTCTAGACAAATCTAAAATTAGTTTCAACTCGTTTGGGTAAGCGGTTCGGCCGCAGCACCCGATTTAGTGGGGGCTGTACCTAGAGTTGGGCAGAAATTAAAACGGATGCCCACTCTTCGTTCCTTGTCCAAATGACCTGAAATTTGGGCAGGGGGTTAATCTTGGTTATTCCTAAAGGCAGACCAAAAATGGGAATTTTTGGAGATACTTTGCCTAAAGTTTTTGTTTTAATTTAATAAACTTAGAGGAATTTATTTAGATGGTCAAATGACCTCCAAACCCTCCCAAATTTTGGTGAGTGGTCCCTGGCTGTAAAACCTAGGTCTGTGTAAAATTCCGATTGATTTGGAGGAGTTTTGGGTGAGAAATCTTCTACCCTTAACTAGGCGTAGGTGAGACACCTTTTAATAAAAAGTGCACTGAGAATTTGGGAAGGTCAAATCGCCTCAACAGAGGCTGATTTTCTGATCTCTGACTTAGAATGGTGTTATAACCTGTGTGGAGAAAAATGGAGTGGTTTAGGGTTGGTTTACCCTAGGATCCAAACCCAAATCTTAAATGAAGGGTTTTGAGGTTTGTAAAGGACATAGGAGCAAAAGCTCTTGTATGCCCTTGAAATTTGGAGGAGAGTGGCATGATATGCTGAAAACCCTCTGGTTGAAATGGTGAAGGAATTGGAGGTAATTGGGTACCTCGGAAGTTGAGAGTTTGAATTAGGATAGAAATGTAATTTAGTTATTTTAAGCACTAAATCTAATCCAAAAATTATGAAACTCGGGAGGAGGGGGTTTTAGGATGTTTTAGACTTATGGTAATTTTTCTGGAATTTTATGATTAATAAATATCATACTTAATGTGTTAAAGGATTATTAGCCCAAATTGTTGTTTCAAATATTTGGAGGTTTTAAATTAATTATAATCAGTTAAAATTCTGGATTTAGATCTTGACCAGTAGAACATTGATCACTGGATTTTTATAGAATTTTTATGTTGAGTAAATCTAGTACTTTATTCACAGATGATAGAAAGGGCTTTTATGTTTAAAAATTAATTATGGATAAAATACTTGCCGGAAAATTGTGAAACTTGGCCAGTACTAATTTTAGACCTTTATCTGCATGACATAAATTATTTATAATTTTTGGAAGAATATTTTCTGTACTTGATTTATAAACAACAGAAGTTAGAGATTATTTCTAAAATAGTTTTCATGCCCTTCTAATGATAGAAAAATTATGATACTTAGGATTTAACCTATTGAGATAATCTAGTATTTATCATAAATTTGCTGGACATGTTGCATGAGAACTTAGGGTAGTTCATGTTCAAACCGGTAGTCCTTGGGATTTTCGAGGAATTTAATTAAATGCCAAATAAATTAGGAAAATTTCCATTTTCCGGACTTAGGTCATTTATATCATGGTAAGTCTCCAGTAAATAATTTAGGGCATTTGGATGAGTAATGGATCATTGCATAACCGGTTCGACATGTAGCCTAGGTCGGTCTGCATATAGCAATTGTGAATTGAAATAAGACATGATCTGAGGAAGACATTGGAGTTAAATAATTCATTTTGTTTGGGTGGGCAATAGTGGAGGAAATCGCAATAGGAAGATATAAAGAGTAGTGAGTAGTGGTGATAGCTAGAGTTAAGAGGTGCTCGGGTTCGACGAAAGATCGTCTTCCCCGAAGAGTGGAAGGTTTAAAAATCACCCTAGAATAGTCTATCGTAATGTGAGAAGGGAATGGGTTAAGGGAAATAAACCAATAATATTAAGTGCCTTGCGAAAGGGAACTTCGGGCCGTAATGCCGCCGTCTTGGTTCCTAGTGCCCCTTGAGAGCCCTTCACGGGGTATACCGGGGGCAGTCCTGGGCTAACGTAATCTGTAATAATAATCTGGCAAGAGTAACTTAGTAACTAGGATTGCACTTTTCACAAACACTGTTGGCACAGGAAGATTGATGAGAGCTTCGGCTCGGGTGATTTGGAAACGGACGTTTGGATCCGGGGAGCCTCGGCTCGGTTGGTTAAGAGATGGACGGGATGGTCTGGGGAGCTTCGGCTCGGTTGGTTAAGAGACGGACGGGATGGTCCGGGGAGCTTCGGCTCGGTTGGTTGGAGACGGACGTTTGGTCCGGGGAGCTTCGGCTCGGTTTTGTGTGTTTACGAATAAACTTGCATGTGCATAAGATAGGAAAGGTTAAGGTGGTGGGTTTTTCGATATCGGGGAGTACGATTGCACCGACACCGATATCGTTGACTCGGCGAGGTGGTTAGCACTTCGCCAACAGAAGTCCGGTGCGCCAGCCGGCAAGAGTACGCTGGCGTCCGCTTAGTGCACCAAGCGTTGAGGCGTACGATAGGTCAGACCAGTGGTGCTTTTACTGGTTTTGAGGTGGGCGAGGCCCAACCCACCGCTTCCGTCTGCCACTACGGAGGTATCCTGGGAGGTAACGGCTCCGAAAGGGGGAACTAAAGGTCTATGTGCACAGAGTCGGGTGTGTGAGTTGCACTTGCATGTTTCATCATACCCACTAGCATGTCATAGCATAATCGATTCATTTAACCCTGACACCTAAAGTATAAGTGGTATGGGACGCTTATACATTAGGACCTGCAAAACGACCCCTTGGTCTATAAGCTTGTGAGGGCAAGTTTATAAATCAAAGGTTAATTTCAATATATAACAACCATTGCTGTTTGATAACCGACACCCCAACGTATAAGTGGTATGGGACACTCTATACGATGGGAGCCTTGCAAAAGATCCCTTTTGCTTATGTGTTCTCGCATAAGTGAAGGTTTAAATTCATATAATTGCTTTTCTTACTGCTAGACCTATTATAACATTCATATGAACTGCTCACCGGATACAACTTGCTAGATTAAGTCCACAGTCACCTGTTTCTTGATTTATCTCTACCATCATGTCCTTCCCTTTCTTCCTCTCTGCTCGGTACCTAGGAGCCATGGGGGAAGGGGTAGGGGATGATAGGGCTTAGTCTTTATGACTAACGGTTTTCGAACCGCATCATTTAGGGGATCGTGGAGCCCAGCATGGAGGAGCAGCCCCAGAGATCGGTGCGCCTAGAGATGGGGCAGTCTAGCTCCGGAGTTCACACAGCCGGGACCGTGAGTCTCGACCTTGAGTAGTTTCTGTTTTCGCTTCCGCATGAGAGACTTGTAGTGAGGACATATTGTACCGGGCATAAGCCCGTATTTATAGTACTCTGATGATTTCTGTGGACACTCCCTTCGTGGAGATTTTATCTTATTTACATGTGATGTATTATTGTGGACTGCATTGTTCTTACTTCAATAATTATGCTACTTTTCTGTGATCGAATTGGCCGGCAGAATCGGCGCCTTGTGGTGATGACCCTTCAGGACGTGAAGGAGTCACCGCAAAGCGGCGGTTCTGGGCCTAAGACCCCAGTGGTTGAAAAAGAAAAAAAATGGGGTCTTACAAGTGGTATCAGAGCAAACATCGATCAGACGGAAGTAGCAGTCCACAAACCCTAGGTCACCCCCCGCTCGAGTTTAGTTTGGGGATAAACTAAGCAGCGGAAGCAGTGGTGTGCCCATATGGGGATCACAAATAAATTGTCCACCTTTATGTAATATTTGAACGTTTTCTCAGCGTGTGTTTTTGTTACGCAGCCTCCAGCACGGACTACGCCACAAGGTGGAGTTCAACAGGCTCAGGATGTTGCACCACCCCCACCGGCCCCCACTCCTTTCCTTCAGTCAGACATGGGACAGACCCTGACTGCCATTCTGGAGGCCTTCAGGGCCCAGCAGGTTCCGGCCCCGCAGCCAAATCCGGGGGCCAACTGGCTAAGCATCTTCCGAGGACTGGCTCCCCCGTCCTATTTGGGGACAGAGTCGGCTGTTCGGACGGAAGAGTGGCTAGATATCATGTACGAGATGCTGACTGGGATTCGGTGTCCATGGGAGGAGAGGGTGGCTCTGGTTGTCTCCTGCCTGGAGTCCCATGCAAAGAGGTGGTGGAAGACGCTGTTGGACACGACATTTGCTGATAGGGAGGTTGCGGAGGTTACTTGGGAGGAGTTCAGGGCCGCACTGCTGGAGCATTTCGTTCCGCAGTCGGCTAGGGATGATTTGGAGGAGCGGTTCTTACAGCTGAAGCAGGGTACCCAGACCGTGGTGGAGTACCATCGAGAGTTTGACCATCTGGCTCGATACGCAGATTCCTACCAGCTGGACGAGGCAGGGTATATCAGGAGGTTCTATAAGGGCCTGCGGGAGGACTTGAGGGAGGCTCTGTTGTTTGTATCTGACGGGCCCATCTCCCGGATCTTGGAGATGGCCAAAAGGATTGAGGCTGACTGGCACACCACCCGGGGCCGGAAGCGGCCAGCAGAGGATCAGGGACGGAGAGGTAGGAATGACCAGCGGCGGGGTGTTGTACCAGAGGGGAGGAGGATAGAGGACCAGCCTCGTCAGGACGTGAGGCCGGAGCCGAGGGAACAGGTGGTATTAGCCCCTCCCCCTCTTCGGATGCAGGAGATGCCGAGACCCGGGGGAATGGCGTATCCCCCACCAGAGTGTTTTCTTTGTCATCAGATTGGGCACATTCGGAGGAACTGCCCCATGATGGGGGCACCACCTCCAGCACATCAGGGCGGCCCACCAGCTCAGCATTACGGAGGCCGAGGACGCGGCCGTGGTCGTGGATACCAGTGGGGAGATCGTAGACAGGAAAGAGAGCAGGTATATGCTTTGGACCTTGCGCAGCCTCGAAATCCGGAGCAGGTCATAGCAGGTATGCAGCAATGCTTCTTTATTTTCATAGAATTTCCCTTTTAGTTGTTAAAACTCAGAACTGCACTAAATAGGTTAACAAGGAAAGAAAATTCTTTATAGAACCCTAAGATGTCTAATCACCCCAGGTATAGTCTTCATCAGCGGCAAGCCGGCCCGCACGCTGTTCGATACTGGAGCTACTCACTCCTTTGTGTCGAAGACGTTCGTAGAAGGACTGGAGGGTGTGGAGCGGTTCACAGGCTCGAGGATGAGGGTGCGACTACCAGATGGATCTGAGCTCCTTATCACGGATCACTGTAATATGGAGGCAGAAATTGGTGGAAAAGCGTTCGAGGCTCCAGCGACGATTTTGAAGCTGACGGACTACGACCTGATCCTGGGCATGGTATGGCTGCACTGGAACTATGCCCAGATTGACTGCCAGGCAAAGAGGATCACCGTGAGACACGGGGACTCTTTCATTACCATCGAAGGTATAAGACCTGTCTCTCGTATACTCTTATCTTCGGTACAGGCCGTTAAGGCCCATCTGCAGGGAGAGGAGGTCTATCAGATTCTATTTGAGATGGCGGAGGTTAAGGAGTCGGTGACAGACATCCTGGTGGTGCGAGATTTTGCTGACATCTTTCCGGAGAAACTGCCAGGACTACCTCCACACCGAGAGCAGGATTTTCAGATACAACTTGTGCCGGGAGCCAAGCCGGCGTCTAGGGCCCCTTATCGGATGGCCCCAAAGGAGTTGGCAGAGTTTCGGACTCAGTTGCAGGAATTAGTTGAGGCAGGTTTTTGTTAGACCGAGTTCCTCGCCATGGGGAGCACCGGTCCTGTTCGTGAAGAAGAAGGATGGGACACTCCGCCTGTGCATCGATTATCGAGCACTAAACAGGCTGACCGTCCGGAATACCTATCCGCTCCCACGGATAGACGAATTATTCGACCAGCTGGAAGGGGCCCATTATTTCTCGAAGCTGGACTTGAGATCAGGATACTACCAGCTGCGGATCCAGGAGGAGGATATCCCGAAGACGGCCTTTAGTAGCAGATATGGCCTGTATGAGTTCACCGTGATGCCCTTTGGGCTCACGAATGCTCCGTCGGCGTTCATGAGTCTCATGAACCGGGTTTTCGAGGCCTACTTGGATGTGTTCGTCATAGTATTCATAGACGACATCCTGATCTACTCTAGGACGGAGGAGGAGCACACTCGGCATCTGGCACTGACCTTGGAGAGGTTGCGGGAGCATCGCCTTTATGCAAAATTCAGCAAGTGTCAGTTCTGGTTGAAGGAGGTGGCCTTCCTAGGCCACATCATCAGCGGAGCCGGGTTAGCAGTAGATCCAGCAAAGATTCGGGCAGTTCGCGATTGGCCGCAGCTGAGGACAGCCACCGATGTACGCAGTTTCTTGGGACTTGCCGGTTACTACCGGAAGTTCGTGGAGGGGTTCTCTCGGATTGCCCTCCCCCTCACATCTTTGACGAAGAAGGAGGCACCTTTTGTTTGGACCCCGCAGTGCCAGGCGGCTTTCCAGGAGCTGAAGGACCGACTCATCTCAGCCCCTATTCTGGCCCTTCCATCCGGAAAGGAAGGATTCTAGGTGTATACCGACGCATCATACCAAGGGATGGGAGCGGTGCTGATGCAGAACGGACATGTCATAGCATATGCCTCCCGCCAGCTGAAGACCCATGAGAGGAACTACCCGGTGCACGACCTCGAGATGGGAGCGGTCGTTTTTGCTCTGAAGGTCTGGCGCCATTATCTTTATGGAGTCCACTGCGATATCTTCTCCGATCACAAAAACTTGAAATACGTGGACACGCAGAAGGAGCTGAATATCAGGCAGAGGCGTTGGGTGGAGTTCTTAGCAGATTATCAGTATGAGATGCACTACCATCCAGGGAAGGCAAACGTGGTGGCCGACGCGTTGAGCCGGAGAGCTGCCACTTCCGAAGCTGGGCCCCAGGTTATGTCCATGGAGCTAGTCCAGTCATTCAGAGATATGCAGATATCCCTAGTGTCCGAGGATGACCCAGTTCTGTATAGGGAGTATCTGGCATCGATGGTGGCCATAGACGATATTCGGGATCGCATTCGGGACGGACAGAGGACAGATGCATGGGCGGAGCCGATGTTCCGAGCTTTGGAGGAAGGTTCGACAGGAGATTATTCCCTGAGAGATGGTTTGCTCCACTTCAGAGGCAGAGTATATATACCCGCAGGAGGCCAGATCCGAGAGGATATTATGATGGAGGCGCATTGCAGCCGGTACTCGGTACACCCGGGGATCATAAAGATGACCGCTGATTTGAAGAGGACGATGTTTTGGCCGGGCATGAAGAAGGACATTACGTACTTCGTGACCCATTGCGAGGCGTGTCAGTTGGTGAAGGCGGAGTGCAGGAACCCCGCAGGATTGTTACAGCCACTCCCGGTGCCGGAGTGGAAGTTTGACGATATAGCGATGGATTTTATACATGGTCTTCCCCGGTCTCGGACAGGGAACGACTCGATTTGGGTGATTGTCGATCGGTTGACGAAGGTGGCCCGCTTTGTACCGATCAGGAAGGATGACTCGGTGGGAGTGCTGGTACGGAAGTTTGTGGAGCAGTATGTCCGATATCATGGCGTGCCCCGGACGATAGTGTCGGACCGCGATGGACGGTTTACATCCAGGGAGTGGCGGTCAGTGCAGGCATATTTGGGCACCCGGTTGACTTTTAGCACGGCCTTCCACCCTCAGACGGACGGGCAGACAGAGCGCACCAACCGGACCTTGGAGGATCTACTACGATTGTGTATACTGGACCGAGGGGAGCCGTGGGAGAAGATGTTGCCGTTAGTCGAGTTCTCCTATAACAATAGCTACCAGTCTAGCATCAGGATGGCGCCTTATGAAGCCTTGTATGGAAGAAAATGTAGGACCCCGCTTTCTTGGGTTCAAGACGAGGATCCGAAGCTGTTGGGATCGGATTTTGTTGAAGACACCGAGGCTCAGGTGAGACTGATCAGAGATAGGATGTTGGAGGCGCAGAGCAGACCGGCTAAATACTATGACGCCCGGCATCGTCAGGTGGAGTTTCGGGTAGGGGATCGAGTGTTCTTGAAGATCCGGCCCATGCACGGAGTCTCACGGGTGCGCGGTCGGAGGAAGAAACTCAGCCCTAGGTATATGGGCCCTTACCGGATCCTGGAGCGGATCGGACCCCTAGCCTACAGGCTAGAGTTGCCACCAGAGCTGGCAGCTCTACACGACGTCTTCCACATCTCTTCGCTGAGAAGGGCTCTACTACGCCCGGAGCAGCGGATTTTGACCACCGAAGGGCCGGTAGCTTCAGACCGATCTGTTCACTTGGAGCCGGTTCGGATCGACGACAAAGGAGTGCGGATCTTGCGCCGCAAAAAGATCCCCTTAGTCAAGGTTCTGTGGAGTAACCACGGTCAGGAGGAGCACACCTGGGAACCGCAGGATCTGATGAGGCAAAGATACCCGGAGTTGTTCAGTCAGGTACATCTCACCACCTCTCGGTATACTATAGACTGCCTTCTTGTTTTGGAATGTTAAGACTAGATAAGGAAAATCCAGGACCTAGGCATGCGCACTTAATCAGAAAGGTAGGGGCTAATCTTTTGTTTATTGGGGAGATTGTCTTCGTTATCAAACGAACAGTCGCCTGAACCCAATAGAAAGATCGTATGGGATGTTACAAGTTTAATTTATTCCAATAGAAATCCCCGTAGGCTCAACCTCAATTTCGGGGACGAAATTTTTGTTTTGTTTATTGGGATTTATAACATCCCATTTCCGGCTAGACCCCTAGGAGTCGGTTAGTTGTGACAAAACCCTAGGAAGCCCAAAATTTGAAATAAAGCGATCAATATTTTCGGGTCACGGGTTGGTCACGCCCGTGACCGACCCGTCACGCCCGTGACTTGGGCGTGACTACTTCGACGATCGTCGATCTCCACGAGATGATCGTCGAACGTGCTGTCGGGGCATGTCACGCCCGTGACCAAGGTGTCACGCCCGTGACTATGGGCGTGACCCCATCGACTATCATCGATCGCCGAGAGACGATCGTCGACCTTGCGGCCCGGGCATGTCATGCCCGTGACATGAGTGTCACGCCCGTGACCAAGGGCGTGACCAGCCTTCGACGATCGTCGATCTCAATTCGACGATCGTCGACCTCGAAATTTGCCGTTCGGGCATGTCACGCCCGTGACCTAGAGGTCACGCCCGTGACCTAGGGCGTGACCAGCCTTCGACGATCGTCGATCTCAATTCGACGATCGTCGACCCCAAAATCTGTCGTTCGGGCCTGTCACGCCCGTGACCCAAGGTGTCACGCCCGTGACCATCCATCGTGATCGTCGATCTCAGTTCGACGATCGTCGAACCCAGAATTGGCTATCCGGGCCTGTCACGCCCGTGACCTATGTGTCACGCCCGTGACATTGGCCGAAACGACGGTTCAGGGCCGAAATTATTCTAACACGCGTGGTAATAAATGCTGGTGTGGGAAGTTACACCAGGAGTAATTTCAGGCCGTTTTCCTTCTGTAATTATATAATAAATGCGGAAGATATGGTCCAATAGGAAGCCGCCAGCTGGACACACCTGTTCAG
Source organism: Platanthera zijinensis (assembly GCA_039513925.1). Lineage (NCBI taxonomy): Eukaryota > Viridiplantae > Streptophyta > Magnoliopsida > Asparagales > Orchidaceae > Platanthera > Platanthera zijinensis. The sequence goes on from CM077082.1 coordinate 71,488,542, forward strand.
TTTCCACCGTTTCTTATCCCTTCACTGTAACCGAAACGTTAAAGGGAAAACCTTCATGGCCATTAAGGCTTTACCCATTCACCTTCCCACTTTCTGACTTATAAAAGCCCACCTGGAACCAGAGGAGAAGGTTACACGCTCAAGCAAACGGATCAGACCTTTGTTCTTGCTGTAGGAGAAGTTCAGCAACGCCACCACCGCGCCATGACACCCCGTCGTTCTTCTCGCCTTCAAACCGCGAACAAGGTCCTCCTCTACTCCTTCTCTTTCATGGGTAGATCTTAGGATTCTTAGAAAGGAGGTTCGCGCTCAACGGAGCCGGACCCGTCTCTCGTTTTCATGAGAAAACCATGTAAAAGGTATTTTTGAGTTCGCTGGAAACCGCCAACTCCGGCGGCTAGACCACCGCCGACCGATAGTCATCGCCTCAACGGAGGTGGTGGTGGTGGTGGCTGGCCAGGGAAGTGACCGAACGGCCGGCGACGGATCACGAAACGCTTACAGGAAAAAAATGGTTTTCTGTCTGTTTTCGGGTTCATGAAGAAGATGAACAGTAGAATTAATATTATAATACATAGATTATTATATATTACATAATGGAAAAATGGATTATTTGAACATATTTTTGGGGCTGTAAAATAAGGCACTTAGAGGCCGTTTTAGGAAAAATGACCAGACACAAAAGTCGTAGCCCTTCGAGTCTAGACAAATCTAAAATTGGTTTCAACTCGTTTGGGTAAGCGGTTCGGCCGCAGCACCCGATTTAGTGGGGGCTGTACCTAGAGTTGGGCAGAAATTAAAATGGATGCCCACTCTTCGTTCCTTATCCAAATGACCTGAAATTTGGGCAGGGGGTTAATCTTGGTTATACCTAAAGGCAGACCAAAAATGGGAATTTTTGGAGATACTTTGCCTAAAGTTTTTGTTTTAATTTAATAAACTTAGAGGAATTTATTTAGATGGTCAAATGACCTCCAACCCTCCCAAATTTTGGTGAGTGGTCCCTGGCTATAAAACCTAGGTCTGTGTAAAATTCCAATTGATTTGGAGGAGTTTTGGGTGAGAAATCTTCTACCCTTAACTAGGTGTAGGTGAGACACCTTTTAATAAAAAGTGCACTGAGAATTTGGGAAGGCCAAATCGCCTCAACAGAGGCTGATTTTCTGATCTCTGACTTAGAATGGTGTTATAACCTGCGTGGAGAAAAATGGAGTGGTTTAGGGTTGGTTTACCCTAGGATCCAAACCCAAATCTTAAATGAAGGGTTTTGAGGTTTGTAATGGACATAGGAGCAAAAGCTCTTGTATGCCCTTGAAATTTGGAGGAGAGTGGCATGATATGCTGAAAACCCTCTGGTTGAAATGGTGAAGGAATTGGAGGTAATTGGGTACCTCGGAAGTTGAGAGTTTGAATTAGGATAGAAATGTAATTTAGTTATTTTAAGCACTAAATCTAATCCAAAAATTATGAAACTCGGGAGGAGGAGATTTTAGGATGTTTTAGACTTATGGTAATTTTTCTGGAATTTTATGATTAATAAATATCATACTTCATGTGTTAAAGGATTATTAGCCCGAATTGTTGTTTTAAATATTTGGAGGTTTTAAATTAATTATAATCAGTTAAAATTCTGGATTTAGATCTTGACCAGTAGAACATTGATCACTGGATTTTTATAGAATTTTTATGTTGAGTAAATCTAGTACTTTATTCACAGATGATGGAAAGGGCTTTTATGTTTAAAAATTAATTATGGATAAAATACTTGCCAGAAAATTGTGAAACTTGGCCAGTGCTAATTTTAGGCCTTTATCTGCATGACATAAATTATTTATAATTTTTGGAAGAATATTTTCTGTACTTGATTTATAAACAACAGAAGTTAGAGATTATTTCTAAAATAGTTTTCATGCCCTTCTAATGATAGAAAAATTTTGATACTTAGGATTTAACCTAATGAGATAATCTAGTATTTATCATAAATTTGCTGGACATCTTGCATGAGAACTTAGGGTAGTTCATGTTCAAACCGGTAGTCCTTGGGATTTTCGAGGAATTTAATTAAATGCCAAATAAATTAGGAAAATTTCCATTTTCCGGACTTAGGTCATTTATATCATGGTAAGTCTCCAGTAAATAATTTAGGGCATTTGGATGAATAATGGATCATTGCATAACCGGTTCGACATGTAGCCTAGGTCGGTCTGCATATAGCAATTGTGAATTGAAATAAGACATGATCTGAGGAAGACATTGGAGTTAAATAATTCATTTTGTTTGGGTGGGCAATAGTGGAGGAAATCGCAATAGGAAGATATAAAGAGTAGTGAGTAGTGGTGATAGCTAGAGTTAAGAGGTGCTCGGGTTCGACGAAAGATCGTCTTCCCCGAAGAGTGGAAGGTTTAAAAATCACCCTAGGATAGTCTATCGTAATGTGAGAAGGGAATGGGTTAAGGGAAATAAACCAATAATATTAAGTGCCTTGCGAAAGGGAACTTCGGGCCGTAATGTCGCCGTCTTGGTTCCTAGTGCCCCTTGAGAGCCCTTCACGGGGTATACCGGGGGCAGTCCTGGGCTAACGTAATCTGTAATAATAATCTAGCAAGAGTAACTTAGTAACTAGGATTGCACTTTTCACAAACACTGTTGGCACAGGAAGATTGATGAGAGCTTCGGCTCGGGTGATTTGGAAACGGACGTTTGGATCCGGGGAGCCTCGGCTCGGTTGGTTAAGAGACGGACGGGATGGTCCGGGGAGCTTCGGCTCGGTTGGTTAAGAGACGGACGGGATGGTCCGGGGAGCTTCGGCTCGGTTGGTTGGAGACGGACGTTTGGTCCGGGGAGCTTCGGCTCGGTTTTGTGTGTTTACGAATAAACTTGCATGTGCATAAGATAGGAAAGGTTAAGGTGGTGGGTTTTTCGATATCGGGGAGTTCGATTGCACCGACACCGATATCGTTGACTCGGCGAGGTGGTTAGCACTTCGCCAACAGAAGTCCGGTGCGCCAGCTGGCAAGGGTACGCAGGCGTCCGCTTAGTGCACCAAGCGTTGAGGCGTACGATAGGTCAGACCAGTGGTGCTTTTACTGGTTTTGAGGTGGGCAAGGCCCAACCCACCGCTTCCGTCTGCCACTACGGAGGTATCCTGGGAGGTAACGGCTCCGAAAGGGGGAACTAAAGGTCTGTGTGCACAGAGTCGGGTGTGTGAGTTGCACTTGCATGTTTCATCATACCCACTAGCATGTCATAGCATAATCGATTCATTTAACCCTGACACCTAAAGTATAAGTGGTATGGGACGCTTATACATTAGGACCTGCAAAACGACCCCTTGGTCTATAAGCTTGTGTGGGCAAGTTTATAAATCAAAGGTTAATTTCAATATATAACAACCATTGCTGTTTGATAACCGACACCCCAACGTATAAGTGGTATGGGACACTCTATACGATGGGAGCCTTGCAAAAGATCCCTTTTGCTTATGTGTTCTCGCATAAGTGAAGGTTTAAATTCATATAATTGCTTTTCTTACTGCTAGACCTATTATAACATTCATATGAACTGCTCACCGGATACAACTTGCTAGATTAAGTCCACAGTCACCTGTTTCTTGATTTATCTCTACCATCATGTCCTTCCCTTTCTTCCTCCCCGCTCGGTACCTAGGAGCCATGGGGGAAGGGGTAGGGGATGATAGGGCTTAGTCTTTATGACTAACGGTTTTCGAACTGCATCATTTAGGGGATCGTGGAGCCCAGCATGGAGGAGCAGCCCCAGAGATCGGTGCGCCTAGAGATGGGGCAGTCTAGCTCCGGAGTTCACACAGCCGGGACCGTGAGTCTCGACCTTGAGTAGTTTCTGTTTTCGCTTCCGCATGAGAGACTTGTAGTGAGGACATATTGTACCGGGCATAAGCCCGTATTTATAGTACTCTGATGATTTCTGTGGACACTCCCTTCGTGGAGATTTTATCTTATTTACATGTGATGTATTATTGTGGACTGCATTGTTCTTACTTCAATAATTATGCTATTTTTCTGTGATCGAATTGGCCGGCAGAATCGGCGCCTTGTGGTGATGACCCTTCAGGACGTGAAGGAGTCACCGCAAAGCGGCGGTTCTGGGCCTAAGACCCCGGTGGTTGAAAAAGAAAAAAAATGGGGTCTTACACAGACACATGTTGAAAATATTATATCTGGTCTACTGGCAGTCAGGTAGAGCAAGGATCCAATTATGCTTTTGAACTTGGTGAAAGACTTTGATTCAAGAGCCTAAACACCCAGAGGGGGGTGAATAGGTTCTAATCTTTTTGTGTCTTTTTGATTTTAAGGCAAACAGAAATTTGTAACTATTTTTAGCATAGAATAATTCTATCTATAGAAATTAAATGCAGCACAGCAAACACCAGATCTATAGTGGTTCCCCAAGATATGGGTACATACACTTTCCCCCTTCGCCTATCCAGTAGATAACTGGATTCAGCCTAACTTACTTCCACTGGCTCGGATCCGCAGATATTACAAACTCAGAACCCAAAATGGTTCCTACACCTCAGACTTTACACAAGTCCTACCTCAGATTCTTCCCTGAATCCTACCTCAGGCCACATCCCTACCTCAGCCTTTATAATTAGGCTTACAACTCAGACTTTCCACAAGTCCTACCTCAGCCTTTATAATTTTAGGCTTACAATCTCAGATCTAACAATAGATCCAACAAGAGTTTGTGAGTAATAAGTTTCAGAAAACTTCACCAGCTAGATTCCTCTGTTGATGTTGTCTTTTTGATCAGTTCTTGTATAAACTGATTCTTCAGATCCAACTTGACTTAGCTTTTCAAAGCTTCTTAATTAGGACAAATAAGGTGGATCTACTCTTCAAGTTGAAGTTGATCTTCGGTCAGCTTCTTCCTTAGATTCAAATTGAACTCTGAATCTTTCTTGCAGACAGACCTTGATCTGTCAGAATTCTTCTTTTTGATCCAGAGATCTTTTCACGTTTTTGATATATATGATGATCTATTCTGTCGTTTCCGATCTGTCTCGTATATAGAGCTTGCTCCATGGTTACCGGCTGATCCGGTTCATAACAGACTTCTGACAGTTCTGATAGTAGTGTTAGACCGATTAGTTATGACAGCTGTCAAGTCACCAGTCATATCACCAGGTTCTTCATTGTTTGTCCAACTCAGCATACAACACTCAGCAGACTGCTTTACATGTGTCGACACATATAGGCTAAGTTTCGACACAAGTATTCAAGGTGTCGACACAAATACTCCAAGTGTCAACACAGTCATACTTCTACTTCTCGACATTGCTTTTTGTTGTATGTGTCGACACAAGTCCTATGTGTCGACACAGCAGCTTCTTGTCTCGACATTTCTGTTGCAGACATATGGCGTTGAGTGTTTGTCAAATGGCATTGAGTGTGTGTCGACACAAGTCCTGTGTGTCGGCACAATTACTTCTAAACTCGATACAGCCTCTTGAGAGTTGGTGTGTCGACACAAGTCCTGTGTGTCGACACAATTGCTTCAGGTGTCGACATAGCTCCTGAGTGTCGACTCATCTTCTGATTTAAGTGTCGACACAATTCTGTTTTAAGTTGTCGGCACAATTCTGGATGTCGACACAACTGTTTTTTTAGGTATCGAAATAGCTTTGAGTGTCGACACAACTTATTTATAAGTGTCGACACATTTTTCCAGTGTGTCGACACAGCTTTCCCGAGTGTCGACATAGTAGCTGGGTGTCGACATAACTTCTCTGAGTGTCGACACAATTTGCCTTTGTGTCGACATAGCTCGCCTGAGTGTCGACACAAGTTTCCTGAGTGTCGACACAGTTTCTTCACAAGTGTCAACACTTGTACTTGGAAAATTTTTCTTCAAAATTTTAAACCTGCACAATGAAACTCAAACTTCTATCAAATACACATTGATGCATATCATTGACTAAGTTGTGGCTTCTCCAAATCTAGTACACATTTTCCAATGTACCCAACAATCTCCCCCTATTTGGAGAAGTCATAACCCTTAGTCAAAGATATACATCTCTTTAGATAAAACAAAATTGTAATAGAAGTAAAAATATTTCAGAGCAGATAATTACATAATCATTGTAAACAACACACACTTAATACTGAACAAGATTTCATTGATCAGAAAAACTTTGGTTTACATAAATTTCTTATAGTACAAAAGAAACAAATTAGTACATTATTCTAATACATAAACCTAGCAATCCTATTATTGACTAGGCTCCTTAATAACTATTCCTTTGCCAGGCTTGATTTTAGCCTGCACAGAAGGTTCAGCATCTTCAGCTAGCTTTTTCCCTTTGAGAGCTTTCTTCTTCAATTCTTCAGCCTTGATCTTTTGTCTTTCAAAATAGTGAAAAGGTTTGGGGAAGTACTTGCTTGGCTCTTGAGCATTAGCAGGTAGCTTCCCAGCCTTAGCACTTCTTCTATGCTGTAGAATTGCCTCTTGTCTAGCTTTATATTTAATACATTCTTGCTCAGAATACCACTTACCCCTGTCATGGGTTTTATCCTTAACAACTTTCTAGGCAGTAAGTATGATATTTCTAGAAGGTTGTCTCCATTGCTCAAAATCTGGCTTCAGCACAGCCTGCTCTCTAAATCTCTTCTTGGAGAGTTGAGCTTCCTTTTGAGCTTCCAATGCAGCTTCTGACATTTCAACCTTTTAAAGAATTGCATTTTTTACCTCTGGTGGAGGACTATATATTTTCAACACTTCTTCATGAACCATATCAAAATCAGCTGGGGGGTAGATCACCTGAGCAACTTCAGGCTAATCTCCTTCAAAATAATCAGGTTGGATCCCAGACTCAGCTACATTAGCATCATCGCACAAAGGAGGATATCCAAGAGTGGCTCTGATGCTGTTGGTAGTCCATTTAGCATGGTCAGAGCCGGCTTTGACTAGTACTCTCTCCCCCTTTATGACTTCTCTTGCAATATGATCTCTTAAATCTTCCCTCTAGAATCTGACTTGATCAGCTAGATATTCAGTTCCCTCTTTAAAATAAGCTCTAAATTTTGTCAGGAAGGTTTTTATTTTCTCCTGAGATTCTTGGAATGTTGCTTTGACAGCAGATATATCATCCTGGATTTTCTTGGAGATTTCAGCCTTCAGAGTAGTGCTAGAATCAGTTAGCTTTGTCAATATTGCATGATGTGAATCCTTGAGATTTTCATTCATTCTAATCTGATTCTCTAGGACATATCCCTGCTTTACTTCAATCTCATCCACTTTAGCTTGTAAATCTTGTTGTTGCTTGGCCAGGAACACCACAGCATTACCTCTTTTATGGAAGCAATCTGTCATCTCCTTCTTATTTTGATTTACTTCAAATCTTATGGATTTGATGTCCTTGGCCAACTGAAACTGTAACTCCTTGTGAGTTTCATCCACATATTGCTCTATAGATTGTCTTTGATTATCCAGTTTCAGTTGCATCTGGACCAGTAAAGAACTGAAGTCCACAGTTGATGTAGATGGTGTTGTTCCCAGTTGCAAAGCTTTCTTATATCCAGAACTCTTCTTCTTTAACACAGACAGCTTTCTTTTCTTAGCCATTGTGGCTTCTTCATCTTCAGAAGATTCAGATATACTTTCAATATCAACAGTGTCCTTTTCAGCTGGGGTATCCGTGGATAACTCCCCTTCAGTCCTTGGAATTTCCTTTTCTTTTTCAATTTCCTCCCCCTCAGTCCTATCAGTAAGAGGATCAGGAAACAATTCTTCCATTGTAAATTCCTGTTGTATCTGTTCAGAAGGAATAAGATTAGTTTTTTTTAAAAAAAATAATGAAAAGACTAATACCACTTGAAGGACCACTTTTGTTGTGTAAACAAAAGTGTCCCTTTGAACAATTTTTGAGGAGAATAAGTCGTGAGGATATTTAGGCGACTATTGTGTCTGCAGCTAAGTCACTATCCAAGACAGCATCATCAATACCTCACCCTTGGGCAGGCAACTCAGTTTATTTTTCTTGGTTTTCTCCCCCTGGAGTAGATTCAATTTGTTTCTCTTGGGGCTCACAGTCCTTAGCTTGAGCTTGAACATCTTGTTGTTGTTGGTCTTCATCAGAACAGAAGACCACTTCCTCCTCAGAATCATTGGAAGAGTCAGCCTGTACAGCCACCTTCTTTTTCTTCTTGTCTTTGTTAGTTTGCTCCTTAGGAGCAGAGACTTCCTTGGTTAGAACTCTGTCCCACCTTGACAGTATCCTTATATCCATTTTTCTCATATGATTTATCTTAGAGCCATTTGCTTGTTTCAGTATATCTGGAACTACTGATGTTAAGCATAGGCTGAGGATCCTTCCCAGGTTAGGTTTCTTAATTCCTTCTTGTAGTTTATCAAACACTACTGCTGCCCAGTCAGTGTTTATCTTGAATATTATTCTCACCATCAGATTGAACATGTGGGCAAAAATTCGATCATGTCCTCCTATTTTGTAGATAATCACCTTGCCCACCACTTCTGAAAGAAATTTTCCTTGGGAAGGAGTTATTTCGTCTATATCCTTGATCACTGGTAGATGTAGTGCTTTTCTGATTGATTTCAGTGTGAGCTTCACCCGGGTACCTTGAATAGTCGCCTTGATTTTCAGTCCTTCTGTGTCCACAGTAGCGGTTGTGTAGAACTCCATGACTTCCTTCTTCCAAATTTTGGTCGGTTTTTTGACCAAATATTCTAGTCCATTTTCAGAAATTAGGGAAATGACTCCCTGAATTTCGTCAGAAGCAGTTGTGAAACCTTTGCGAACCAGTTCGTAACCTTCATTAACCTTATCTTCTTGGTGTGGCGTCATTGATGTAAGTACTAGAGGAGAAGAGAAGAGAGGGTCTATGTTGATAGAAGGTGTAGAGTCAGAAATTCTGATAGCGTAGTCGACCAGATTTTGGATTCACCTATTTATAGTACTTGAGTCAAGGGCAGATCAAAAGTCGGCCTTAAGTCGATAAATCTGTTTTTGTGTCGACAACAATGACCTAGGTCTTGACAGAACTTAAGTTAAGTCGACATGACTATGTGTCGACATACTAATTTCTAAGTCGACAAAACATATTTTAAGTCGACACATTTATGTGTCAACATACTTGAGTCTGTGTCGACATACTTGCGTCTGTATCGATACTGACAACTTAAGTCTCGACAGAGTTGTGTCAACACTGACTTTTTGTGTCGACATAAATATCCTCACGACTTATTGTCTCGACAAGATTGTGTCGACACTGACTTTTTGTGTCGACAAGGTTGTGTCAACACTTATTCTCCTGTCGACACAGATACTGTTTCTGTGTCGACACATCCTTTTTCTGTGTCGACACAACATACTGAATGTGTCGACACAACTTGCTTGTGTCGACACAAATATTGTACTTAGACAATTTTCAAGAGAAATTTGGTGCTTACTGATGCTACTCATGGAAATTTTTGTTAACATATTCTAGGTTCAACATACCTAATTCAATTTTGAAATTATTGAATTTAGTTTCATCTAGTAGTTTTGTGAAAATATCAGCTATTTGATTATCTGTTTTTACAAACTCTAGACTAATATTTCCCTTTTCAACATATTCTCTGATAAAATGAAACTTTATTTCTATATGCTTGGTCCTGCTGTGTGACACAGGATTCTTAGCAATAGAAATAGCACTTGTAGAATCACAAAATAATGGTATTCTACTTACCTGGATGTCATAATCTTCTAGTTGATTCTTCATCCACATCAATTGTGCATAGCAGCTACCTGTAGCTATATACTCTGATTCAGCTGTTGATATAGCTACACTGGTTTGCTTCTTGCTGCTCTATGACACCAGCCTCCGACCAAGGAACTGACAGGTTCCTGTAGTACTTTTTCTGTCTTCCTTGCATCCAGCAAAATCTGTATCTGAGAAACCTGTTAATAGAAAATCTTTATTCTTAGGGTACCAAAGGCCTAGATTAGGTGTGCCCTTAAGATATCTCAAAATTCTTTTAGTTGCAGTATAATGAGATTCCATAGGGCATGCTTGATACCTAGCACAGACACATGTTGCATATATGATGTCAGGTCTACTAGTAGTCAAGTATAATAGGAAGCCAATTATCCCTCTATACAAAGACTCATCAACAGGTTTCCCTGCTTCATCTTTGCATATAGGCATACTTATTCCCATTGGAGTTTTCATTGTAGAAGTTGAGTCCAAACCATACTTCTTAATCAACTCCTTGGTGAACTTAGATTGGGAAATGGACAATCTACTCTCAGTCTGTCTAACTTGAAGTCCCAAGAAGAACTTCAGCTCACCCATACTGCTCATCTTAAACTTTCCTTACATAAGTTTGGCAAACTTCCTACAAAGGCGGTTTTCAGTAGAACCAAAGATAATATCATCCACATATATCTGGACTAGTATTATCTTGCCTTTTGATTCCCTATAGAATAGAGTTTTGTCTATCTTTCCACTAGAGAATTTATTCTTAATGAAAAAGGCTGACAAGGTTTCATACCAAGCCCTTGGAGCTTGTTTCAAACCATATAGAGCTTTCCTAAGCCTATACACATAATCAGGAAAGTGAGAGTCTACAAAACCTGAGGGTTGTTCTACATAGACTTCTTCTTTTAAATCACCATTCAGAAATGCTGACTTCACATCCATTTGATATACTTTGAACCCTTGATATGCAGTATAGGCCAAGAACAGCCTTATTGCCTCCAGCCTTGCCACTAGAGCAAAGGTTTGATCAAAATCAATACCTTCCTCTTGCTTGTAGCCTTTTGCTACCAGTCTAGCCTTGTTCTTGACTATTGTGACATTCTCATCAAGCTTGTTCATGTAGATCCACTTAGTTCCTATTATGTTATGATCCTTAGGTTGTGGCACCAGTTCCCAGACCTTACACCTTTTGAACTGACTGAGCTCTTCTTGCATTGCATCAATCTAGTTGGTGTCTTGCATGGCCTCTTCAATCTTCCTGGGTTCTATCTGAGACAGGAAGCTAGAACACAAAACTGTGTTCATGCTCCTGCTCCTTGTTAGAACACCTTGACTTGCATCACCAATGATCTGGTGAGCTGGATGATCCTTCAAGTGTCTCCTTGATGGAGGAATTCTGTCACCATTATGGCTATCTCCAGTTTCCTCATCTTGAAGCTCCACATTTTCTTATTCACCAAAAGGGACTTGATCTCCCCCTGGATAGCTGGCATCTTTATCCTCATCCAGTTTAGCAGGAACATTTTCATTGATGGTCAGCTTGTCAAGCTTATCTGTTAGACCTGTAGAACTAACTGAAGAACTAGACAATTCACTGTTAATAAACATTGACTCATCAAATACAACATGCACAGATTCTTCTACAACTTAAGTAGTCAAGTTGTAGATCCTATATGCTCTACTATGGTTGTTGTACCCAACAAATATCCCTTCTAGAGATTTGGCAGCAAACTTAGTTTGGTAGTGTTTACCATTTACTAGTACAAAACACTTACTACCAAAGATTTTGAAATAAGATATGTTTGGTTTTCTGCCTTTTAAAATCTGGTAGGGAGTCATCTTGTGTTTCTTGTTGATGGAGGCCCTATTGAGCACATGACATGCAGTATTTACTGCCTCAGCCAAAAAGTATTCAGGGAGAGTAGTGTCATTCAGTAGTGTTCTACTGGCTTCAATTAGAGTCCTATTCTTTCTTTCAGCAACACCATTTTACTGAGGAGTTCTAGGTGAAAAGAATTCCTGATGAATCCCAAATTCTTCACAGAATTTTGTCATATATTCAGACTGAAATTCAGTTCCATGGTCACTTCTGATTTTGACCACTGAGCTGTTGTATTCATTCTGAATTTGTCTGACAAAAGTCTGGAAAATAGTTGGGGTTTCAGATTTCTATCTCAAGAAGAAAACTCATGTAAATCTAGAATAGTCATCCACAATAACAAGTGTGTATGCTTTCCTACCAAGACTATGAACTGGCATAGGACCAAACAATCCATATGCATGAGATACAAACATCTCTTTGAATCTTTGATGTCAAGTGACTGAAAAGAGGACTTAGTCTGCTTGCCTTTTTGGCAAGTTGAGCACACACCCTCTTTTATGCACTGAACTTGAGGGTCATTCCTCACTAATCCCATGCTGAACAGCAGTCCTATTGATTTATAGTTCAGATGAGCTAGCCTCTTGTGTCATTTGACACATAGAGAAGCTTTCTCTCCTGCTGCCAAACAAATAGGTGAGTTGTTAGACTCACATTCTAGGTTAAGGCAATACACATTTTCTTTCCTAGTGTCAGTCAAAATGATCTCTTGATCACTTGACCTTTTTATTAGGCACTCCCCTTTGTGGAAAGAAATATCATAACCTAGATCACTAAGTGTACTTATGCTAATCAGGTTATGTTTTAAACCCTTTACATAAGCCACTTTAGTGATAGTAATTGAATCACAAGATATGTTACCAAATCCTTTGATGATTCCCTTTTCTGATCCACCAAAGATAACTTTGGGTCTATTCTTTATGGGCACATAGTCCCTTAACATTCTCCTTGTTCCAGTCATATGTCTGGAATAGCCACTATCCAAGTACCATGTAGGGGTATGGTCACTTGGATTTACCTGCAACAAATAATGAATCACTTACCCTTAGAACCCAACTTACTAGTGGGTCCTAGGTCCTTGTTAGTTTGAAACCCTGTGACTGATCTAACAGGAATCCTACTTTTGGTTTTAACACTTAAGTTAAACCAGCAATCCATAGCAAAGTGACCGACCTTACCACAACACCAACACTCAAACTATTATACCTCTTCTTAGGTACAGGTCTTCTTACTTTATTGACAGTAGACTTATTAAGTGTTGGTGCTAGAACATCATTCTTCAAGAACTCCTCTTGAATATGATGGGCATGCCTATAGATTGGTCTATTGGCATTAACACCCTTGCTCATGAAATTTTCATGCTCACAGTGACCATGTGTCATGTCATGATCATACCTGTTAGTAGGATTCACTACCTTTTTAAAGAAAATAGGGGGATTAAAAGATTAAGGCTGAACTAGGACTTTACCTTTTCTATGAGAATTGGTAGCCCTAGTTCTTCCCTTGAAGCCCAGACCAGTTTTTCCTTTTTGTGAAACAAAATTATCTATCAAAGGTAAGACTGATTTTGGTTTGGAGAATTTCGCCACTAGCTCTCTCTCTTGCTGAAGTTTTCCCTCCAGTTTCTTGATATGATTCTCTTTGAATAAGATTGTGCCCATCTGAATAACTGTAATGTTTTTCAATTTGGCAACCTCATTCAGTTTTTGATCCAGCAGTTTTGCTGAATCTGCTGCAGCCAGTTTGAGAGACTCAATCTCCTTGGCCTGCTCTTTAACAAAAAACTTGCTCTTCTTTAGAGCATGTAACAGCCCACCATACTCATCAATGAGTTGGTAAACATCCCCTAAAACTCAGATCCATCCACTTCTTTTGAAGAAGATGCTTCTGATTCTGATCCTGTAAATTAATCTGAGACTAGGGGTGAATTGTTTACCATTCTTGGTCCAGGCTGATCCTGACACTTGTCTTCTTCAGATTGAGCCATCAGCCCTTTACAGCAATACTCTTCCACTCCATATATGGAGTCCAGTATCTGTAGGAATTCTATTTCCCTATAATCCTCTTCTGTTGAGAAGAGTCCAACATATGCTTCTTCCTCTTCTTCAGATTCTGAAGATGAAGAGTCTGTCCAACCCTTCTCCTTCTGAGCCACTAGAGACTTCTCCTTCTTGCCTTTGACCAGCTGCTTCTTCTTGTCCTTTGACTCCTTTCTTTTGTTAGGACACTTAGCTATGACATGCCCAGACCTGCTGCAGCAATAACACACAATCTTAGAATTAGATGGTTTACCATGTTTAGAAGCATACCTGTCCTCCTTAGGAGTTTTCTTCTTCCTGTAGTATTCATCCTTGGAATAGGATATAGATGAAGGCCTGGTTCTCCAATTCTTTTTCTTTATGAACCTTTGGAATTGTCTTGTGAAGGCAGCAAAGTCTTCATCAGATGTATGACTATCTGATGTACATGCTTCAGTAATAACTTCTTATGCTTCAGTACACCTTCTAGGTGGAGAAGGATATTTTCTCCTACCCTTCCTTGAGCCCTCGGCCTTGAAGGCTACTGACCTTTCTTTATATTCAGATCTGCTGCCCTTCTCTTCCTCTTTCCAAGCAGTAAGCTGCATTTCATATGAAAGCAGTTTTCCAAAAAGTATAGGTGGTGGTGTGTCAGCCAGTTTGGCCACTTCCCTGATGGCACATATCTTAGTGTCCCAATCCTTTGTTAGGGACCTAAGAAACTTGTCATTCAGTTCATAAGTACTGAAGACTCTTCCATATGTCATCAGTTCATTCACTATTCTGAAAAAAAATTTATAGCATGCAGCTATGCTGTAGGTTTTATTCTGCCTAAAGCTCTCATACTCCTGATTCAGCATAGACTTTCTGTCCTCTCTGACTTCTTCTGTGCCTTCCATATAGATAATCAGTGTATCCCACATTTCTTTGGATGTTTTACAGTGCATATGATTCTGGAATGTTACATCATCTATGACACTTACAATTATATTCTGAGCTCTTTTATCTAATGTAGCCAAGATTATTTCATCCTTAGTCATCTCTGAATAACTCTTTGGAGTTTGAATGTTTGCATCAAGAACTGAAACCTTCATTGGGATGAAGGGGCCTTCCAGTACTGTGATATAAATTCTTGGATCAGATGCTTCCATAAATAACCTGAACCTTTCTTTCCAAATGCCAAAAGATTCTTTCCTGCATATTGGCAATTTCATTGATTCAAACTCCTTTTGATTTTCACTTGAACCCATTCTTGTTGTCCGTTATTAGCCTTGGAGAAATCCTCTAACTATTAGGTCAAATTTTAAGGAACCTCCCTCTGATACCAGTTGAAAGACATTAATTCAAGAGCCTAAAAACCTAGAGGGGGGTGAATAGGTTCTAATCTTTTTGTATCTTTTTGATTTTAAGGCAAACAGAAATTTGTAACTATTTTTAGCACAGAATAATTCTATCTACAGAAATTAAATGTAGCACACCAAACACCAGATCTATAGTGGTTCCCCAAGATATGGGTACATCCACTTTCCCCCTTCGCCTATCCAGTAGATAACTGGATTCAGCCTAACTTCCTTCCACTGGCTCGGATCCGCAGATCTTACAAACTCAGATCCCAAAATGGTTCCTACACCTCAGACTTTACACAAGTCCTACATCAGATTCTTCCTTAAATCTTACCTCAGGCCTCAGCCCTACTTCAGCCTTTAAAATTAGGTTTACAACTCAGATTTTCTACAAGTCCAACCTCAGGCACACTACCCTACCTCAGCCTTTATAATTTTAGGCTTACAATCTCAGATCTAACAATAGATCCTACAAGAGTTTGTGAGTAATAAGTTTAAGAAAATTTCACCAGCTAGATTCCTCTGTTGATGTTGTCTTCTTGATCAGTTCTTGTATAAACTGATTCTTCAGATCCAACCTGACTTAGCTTTTCAAAGCTTCTTGATTAGGACAAATAAGGTGGATCTACTCTTCAAGTTGAAGTTAATCTTCAGTCAGCTTCTTCCTTAGATTCAGATTGAACTCTGAATCTTTCTTGCAAACAGGCCTTGATCTGTCAGAATTCTTCTTTTTGATCCAGAGATCTTTTCACGCTTTTGATATCTATGATGATCTATTCTGTTGTTTTTGATCTATCTCTTATATAGAGCTTGCTCCATGGTTACCGGCTGATCCGGTTCATAACAGACTTCTGACAGTTCTGACAGTGGTGTCAGACCGGTTAGTTATCACAGCTGTCAAGTCACCAGTCACATCACCAGGTTCTTTAATGTCTGTCCAACTCAGCATACAACACTCAGCAGACTGCTTTACATGTGTCGACACATATAGGCTAAGTGTCGACACAAGTATTCAAGGTGTAGACACAAATACACCAAGTGTCGACACAGTCATACTTCTACTTCTTGACATTGCTTTTTGTTGCATGTGTCGACAAAAATCCTGTGTGTCGACATAGCAGCTTCTTGTCTCGACATTTCTGTTGCAGACAGATGGCGTTGAGTGTTTGTCAAATGGCGTTGAGTGTGTGTCGACACAATTACTTCTAAACTCGACACAGCCTCTTGAGAGTTGGTGTGTCGACACAAGTCCTGTGTGTCGACACAATTGCTTCAGGTGTCAACATAGCTCCTGAGTGTCGACTCATCTTCTGATTTAAGTGTCCACATAATTCTGTTTTAAGTTGTCGACTCAATTCTAGATGTCGACACAACTGCTTGTTTAGGTGTCGACATAGCTTTGAGTGTCGACACAACTTCTTTATAAGTGTCGACACATTTTGCTAGTGTGTCAACACAGCTTTCCTGAGTGTCAACATAGCAGCTGGGTGTCGGCACAACTTCCCTGAGTGTCGACACAATTTGCCTGTGTGTCGACACAGCTCGCCTAAGTGTCAACACAAGTTTCCTGAGTGTCGACACAGTTTCTTCACAAGTGTCGACACTTGTACTTAGAAAATTTTTCTTCAAATTTTTAAACCTGCACAATGAAACTCAAACTTCTATCAAATACACATTGATGCATATCATTGATTAAGTTGTGGCTTCTCCAAATCTAGTACACATTTTCCAATGTACCCAACACTTGGTTTCATCAAAAGGTTTCCCTTTCTTGTCCTTGTCCAGAGACACAGTTGAACCCATTGGAGTCCTCATGGAGGTTGCGCTCTGCATTCTGAATTTCTTAAGAAGCTCCTTGGTGAACTTCGTCTGAGAGATGAAAATTCCATCTTCAGATTGCTTCACCTGAAGTTCTAAGAAATATTTCAGCTCTCTCATACTGCTCATTTCAAACTTCCCTTGCATAAGTTTGGAAAACTTCTTGCAAAGGTTGTCTTCTGTAGAGCCAAATATGATGTCGTCGACATAGATTTGCACTAGCAAAATCTTGCATTTAACTTCCCTAAGAAATAATGTCTTATCTATCTTTTCCCTTGTGAACTTGTTCTTAAGAAGAAAGCTAGACAACATTTCATATCAAGCTCGGGGAGCTTGCTTTAAACATATAGAGCATTATTTAAAAGTAAAACATGATCAGGGAATTTAGAGTTTGCAAAACCTGGAGGTTGCGTTACGTATACTTCCTCTTTCAGATCGTCATTCAAGAATGCTGACTTCACGTCCATTTGATAGACAGTGAATCCATTGAGGGCAGCATATACAAGAAACAACCTGATCGCTTCGAGCCTGGCCATTGGAGCAAAGGTTTGGTCGAAGTCAATCCCCTCTTCTTGTCGGTATCCTTGAGCTGTAAGCCGGGCTTTATTCTTGATGATTACTCCGTTTTCGTCCAGCTTGTTTCTGAATATCCACTTGGTGCCGATTACGTTCTGTCCCTTCGGTCTGGGCACTAGCTCTGAGACCTTGCATCGTTCAAACTGGCTGAGCTCCTCTTGCATTGTCATTATCCAAGAGGAATCTTTGTTCGCTTCCTCGAACTTCTTCGGTTCAACCTGAGATAGAAAGCTTCACTACAAGAAAATTGATCATTAGTGACAAAATTTTTGTGACAAAATATATTTTGTCACTAAAGATATATTTTGTCACTAAAAATATCCACCAGGTTTCGACCCGTCAATTGCACCCGTGTAACGGCCCAGGTTTAGAGCTCAGAGGCCCACTGCGTAACAGTGCGGCTTGTCTTGCCCCTGACCACCGCTCTAGGACTGCAGTTCATGCCACCCAAACCCATTTCCGACCTGTTTCTCCACACGGCGGGTTTTTGAGAACACGGGATTTCGAACCCGCGCCTCCTTTATAAGGCACCTTCCACAGTCCTCATCACTAACTGAGCTGCAACTCAGTTGGTGATGAGGACTGTGGAAGGTGCCTCTAGGTTTAGAGC
This sequence comes from Platanthera zijinensis, assembly GCA_039513925.1. Lineage (NCBI taxonomy): Eukaryota > Viridiplantae > Streptophyta > Magnoliopsida > Asparagales > Orchidaceae > Platanthera > Platanthera zijinensis. The sequence goes on from CM077082.1 coordinate 71,506,523, forward strand.
TCAGAGGCCCACTGCGTAATAGTGCGGCTTGTCTCGCCCCTAACCCCCGCTACAGGATTGCAGTCCATGCCACCCAAACCCATTTCCGGTGTGTTTCTCAACACAGCGGGTTTTTGAGAACGCGGGGTTTCAAACCTATGCCTCCTTGATAAGGCACCTTCCACAGTCCTCATCACCAACTGAGTTGCAGCTCAGTTGGTGATGAGTTGCAGCTCAGTTTGTGATGAGATCTGTTAGAGGAGAGTCTTATCAAGGTCTCGGGTTCGAAACACCGTGGCAACAACCTACCGTTGCTGAGAAACAGGCGCGGAGATTTGTGTTGGGGTGTACGGCCTGCAGGCCTTGTAGATTCCAGCTGTACCACCCGGTGGGCCTTGCCTTAGTCTTCATGGTGGGCCGGGCGATGCCGTGGGGCGGCCCATTGGGCCTAAACCCAGGTTGTTACAACCCGCGACCGCCGAACCAAATATTGCCTTAAACTTTGTGGTTGTTCAGTTAGGACAAAGAAATAAAAACATTTGGGCTAACATTTATGCTAATAAATTATCTATTATGGTTCTCATTTCTTTGTTATTAAGATTTTCATTATTAAAATATTTGATTCATTAATCTAACAATTGAAAGCACCATGATGAAAATGGGTTAAAGAGAGTGATGTATGTTGTTCCCATTTCTTGTTAACCGCTTGCTTCCGTTGTTGAATGCAACCGCTGAATTCAATGACATTCAGCAAAATGCATTCACCTGCTAGCAACTGTATTTAACTACTTATTTAGCTTTGGGTACCTTGTATTGTTCTGACTGGTGGAGTAATTATCTGATGCAACTATTTATTGATAGTTTATGGTTCACCTCTTTGGTTTTTAGTTTAAGGAAGCCAACAAATTTAGCCATATATGAGAGTAAATAGAGTGTAGAAGTTTGGAGAATAGCAGAAATGCTATAGTTTTTTTGCCTCAAGAATGTGGTAAGTTTTTAATCACCATTCTATTAAAAATTTGAAGTCTGATGTGAATAGAAATGAGGATTTATTATAAGACAGTTTTAATTTTCTACTCATTCAAACTTTGTTGCTAGGTCATGATTCTATCTGCCATATTTGTTATGTTTTCCATCAATTCACAGATGGTAAAATTTAAGCACTTCTTCTAGACATTAATACACACTTGCATCATATTTGATGAACTTAGCCTGTTGTAAGAATATACATGGTAAGAACATATATATTAGAAATAGCTTAATTAGTTTCCAGCAACCAAGGTGATTGTTTTCTTCTTCATTCATGATGCTACTATTTTCATTAATTTGTAGACTGCATGAGGGATCATCTACATATCGATGAAGGCCTGATCCCACGTATGTACTTGAATTTGTTCAAGGAACATGGAACTACAATGGTCAGACTCAAGGTATATCTCTAGCTCATGACTAAGACCCAATTAATAAAATCCCTTCTTGTAATAAGGATTTATCAGATTCTTCAATTTTGCTGCAGGCCAAAGGATGAAATGGCTTTGATGATGATGAGTTCCATGCACGCTTACATGTAAAACTACCATATGATGTATTGAAACCCGATCCAGTGGTGAGGAACCTACATCTATCAATGCCTTGGAGAAAACTAGTACGCCAATCAAACTTAAGTAGCACATTTCATTACCGAGTTAGTTTCAACGACGGCTAACATATACATGCATATGAGCACAGATCTTTGCAAATACCGACAAATATTATGTCAAATGAGTGATGCATAGGTTGGGGCTAGAGGATTGTTTTCATGGCATCAAAGAATGAGACACTTAAGAAGGGGACCGAAGAAGGATGAAGGCAAGAAGCATGAACCCGAGATGAAGAAGAAAGAGAATAATGCTCAAGAGTAGATTATTTATTATAAATGTTTTTCATGTATTGAATTTAATAGAGAAAAAATATCTATTGATTTGTATTGAGGGGTTTGGGCTATCTCCCACCTTTTATTTATTTTACTATTAATAAAAAAATTATTCAGATTCTTTTATCAAATAGATTTTCTATTTATTATTGTGGTTAATCTTGTAATTTTTTTATTTCTATTTAAAATATATTTTGTAAACAACTATAAAAAATATTAGTGACCAAATTTTTCGTCACAAAAAAAAACATTTTGTGACCGAATAATATGGTTACTAAAAGTTCATTCAGTGACCGATTCAAGTGGGTCACTGAATATTTATTTAGTGACCAAATCATTTTTGTCACCAAAAAATCATTTGGTGACTATTATTATTTGGGTCATTAAATATGTACAATTAGTGACAAAACTCTTTTTGATCACTAAATACATTTAGTGGCGGGGCATTCATGACCATTTTGTGACGAACAATATTTGATCACTAAATATCTTTAATGACCAAAATCCAACTTTTAGTGACCAAAAAATCCGTCACTAAAAGTCAGTTTTCTACTAGTGCTTAGATGCAAAATTTCATTAGTTGTACCTCTTTTGGTTCTCACACCGTCGCCTGGCTCTCCGATGATTTGATCAGCTAGGTTATCTCTTGGTGTCGGAACCCTAGATTCCTTGCCCTCCTTCTAGCAGGCTCAATAGCATCTTGTGCAGCCTCTATGGGTTGAGGCACTTCTTCCTCTAGAGGTTCTTCATCCACCAAGCCTGGATCGACGATCTTTACTGAGCTTGGAATGTCTTCTTTGACTGGTTCATCCAAGATAAGCTCCTTGAACCTGGTACCTGCATCTGTACTAATAACACTAGACGAGCTGCTATGGAGCAGACTTGTCTCATCAAATACAACATTTATAGACTCTTATACCATCAAGGATTTCTTATTAAAACTCATATATGTATTATTATGGCTACTATATCCTACAAAAATACCTTCGAAATATTTTTCACTAAACTTTGTGCGGTAATACTTCTCATTATTAAGTACGAAGCATTTGCTTCTAAAGATTCTAAAGTAGGACACAGTAGATTTTCTGCCCTTCAATAACTCATAGGGGGTCTTACGATAGCTTTTGTTGATGAGTGCTCTGCTTTGCACGTGACAAGCTGTGTTGACTGATTCAGCTCAGAAATACTCCGATAGTGAAGCGCAGTTCAACATGGTTGTACATGCTTCAATTAGAGTTTTATTCTTTCTCTCAACAACTCCATTTTGTTATGGAGTGCGCGGGGAGGAAAACTCATGAATAATACCTTGGCTTTCACAGAATTTTGTCATGGCCCCAGACTCAAACTCTGTTCCGTGGTCACTTCTGATTTTGACCACTGAGCAGTCCAATTCATTCTTAATTTGCCGGACAAAATTAGTGAAAGAGTCGAAGGTGTCTGACTTGTGTTTCAGAAAGAACACCCAAGTGAAACGTGAGTAGTCACCAACAATCACTAACGTATAGACCTTACCTCCTAAGCAATGAATAGGCATAGGACTGAATAAGTCCATATGAAGCAAGTATAAGCTTCGTGAAGAATCCTTTTCAGCAATACCCTTAAAGGTAGTACGTGCCTGCTTAACCATTTGACAGGAGTGACAGAGACTCTCTTTAAGGCACTTAATGCTGGGGGCATTGTGCACTAAGTTGTGAGAAAATAACATATTTAAGGTTTTGAAATTAATATGTGTTAATCTCTTGTGTCATTGGTTACAAAGAGATGCACTATCTTTTGCAATAAAGCATACTAGAGTAGAATTTTCTAAGCAAAGGAAATTTAAACAGAAAATATTTCTGCTCTGAGTGTCTGTTAAGACCATCTCCAAATTTGCAGACGACTTTATCAAGCAATTGTCCTTGCAGAACTCAATGATGTAGCCTTTGTCACATAGTTGACTTATGTTTATGAGATTATGGTGTAATCCTTCAACATAAGCCACGTTTGTGAAAAAGACCATGTCGTTTGAAATCATATCATAACCTTTTGTTGTTCCCCTGTCTGAACCTCCAAAGATGACTTTTGGTTCGACTTTGACTGGGGTATAATCACGCAAAAGGCTTATTGTCCCGGTCATGTGCCGAGAGCATCCACTGTCCAAATACCAGATTGGAGTTTTATTGGCCTTTGGACATTCCTGTAAAAATAAATACGTTTACCTTAGAAACCCAAACGTATTTGGGTCCTTGGTTCCTGGTCAGCATACTCCCTCTAGGAACATTAGCCTTGCGAGTGGTCGGTCTCGCATAGCTAACTCTAAGAGTTACAAGATTGGCAGGTTATACCAACAATCTGCTCCAAAATGACCAATTTTGTCGCAGCACCAACAGTCAAATCTGTTGTGCCTCCTTTTGTACTCCTTATTTACCCTTTGAACGTGAGGTCTAGCATGGGTAACATTCTTAGAGGTGGAGGCCTCCTGGTTGCAACATACGCAGGGGCTTCCCATCTCCTTAGCCTTAGGCACAATAAATTTAGCTTTTGGTGCCTTCTTATTATTATGGCAATGCATGTATGGACCATAACTCTTCATCTGAATTTCCTAAAATGGTGATTTGAACACACTGACACCAAAGTCACAGGGACGGATCCATCCCTGGTATCTGTTCTTGGGCTCTACATGAGTAGGCCTAGTATGATGACCATTGGATGACTCAAAGTCAAACTTGTTCGTCGGAAAGATTACTTTCCTGAATGAAGGTTGACCCATGGGTGCCTTCTTATTTTCTTTGGCACTAGCCTTCTTGGCAGCCTTACCCTTTTCACCGACGTGGCTAAGACCACTACCCTTCTTCTGAGTTGAAAACTCATCGATGAGAGGGAGAAAAGTCTTTGGCTTGGAGAAACTCTTAACGAGTTTTCTCTCTACCGCGAGCTTTTCTTCCAGCTTATCAAGATATTTCTCCTTCAGACTTAATGTCTCAGCCAAGCCCTTGGGTTCCTCTTTCAAGGAGTGGACTTCATCTCTGAGAGGAAGTAATTTTGCAATTTTTTCCTTCAGATTTGCTTCCACTGCCTTGAGGGAGGCAATCTCTTTTACCTGCTTTCGTACTACCTTACGACATTTGTCGAAAGCCTGTAATAAGTGCTCATGTTGAGCCATCAACTCTGATTCGTTCTCATCAAAGGAGTAGTCTTCATTACTAATGGAGGACGTTTTAGATTCTGAAAGAATAGTGTGTGAGTTTACCTTCCCATGGTATTCGGATTCGCCCACTTCCTCGTCAGTTTGAGCCATAAGCCCGAAGTAGGCTTCTTCATTCTCAAAGCTCGAGTCACTGTTGCTGAGAGTCTTCGACTTCTTGGCGACGAAGCACTTTTCTTCTTTCTTCTTCCCTTTGAAGGATCTCTTCTCGTCCTTCCTGGAGCTGTCCTTCTTCTTATATGGACACTGCAATAATGTGACCTAACTTATTGCAACAGTAGCAAACAACGTCAAAGGAAGAAAATTTATTAGGTTTCGATTTATACCTGTCCTCCTTGTTGTAGCTTTTCTTCGTACGATCACCGTCACGTTGTGATCTCCTGGAATCTGAAGAGAAAGACTTATTCTTCATATGTCTCCTCTTGCTCAGCAGCTTCTTAAACTGCTTGGAGATTAGGGAGAACTCTCCGTCCGATAGCTCGGAGCCTGATGTGCTGGGCTCAGAGTCTTCAGGAGTGTCAGGAGCTTGTGTCCTTATGGGTGACACAGCTTTGGACTTCCTTGAACCTTCAGCCTTTAAGGCTGTAGACTTCTCTTTGCTTGAAGATCGATTGGCTTGCTCCTCCTTTTTTCTGGTGTTCATTTGGAGTTCGTAGTAGAGCAATTTACCGAAAAGATTTTGAGGGTCGATCTATGGAAACTTCCCAAATTCTCTGATGGTAACAACTTTTGTATCTCAATCCTTTGTCAAGGATCTGAGGAATTTATCGTTCAGTTCACCATGAGTGAATTCACGGCCATAGTTCCTGTAGTCATTGACTATCTTGAAGAACTTCTCAAAACTGTCAGCTTTGGAGTCATTGGCACCTTGCTTGAAGGCTTGGTACTCCAGATTTAACAACGATCTGCGATTGTCTCTCACTTCTTCAGTACCTTCCATAAGTACAACCAGACAGTCTCACATCCCCTTAGCAGATTTGCAGTGGAATAAGTTCTGAAGCATTGAGTCGTCCACTGCACTTATTATTATATTCTTCGCCTTCTTGTCAAGGGAGAGTAAGACAATCTCATCCTTAGTGAGATCCATCATCTTCTTGGTAATCTGAATTGCTGGATTTATAGTTGAAGACTGAGTAGGGATGTGTGGTCCTTCTTCCACGATCTGAAAAATTCTCGGATCTGCATCTTCCATGTAGAACTGTACTCTTTCTTTCCACATGGGAAAGTTCTCTTTGGTGCACACTGGTTGCTTCATGGAAGACATATCTTTGCTTCGATCCATGGTGACTATGTGGAATCTCTTAATGCTAGATCAGGGATCTTGATCAAAGTGTTAGCCTTATCGACCCAAACGCCCCTCTGATACCAATTGAAAGTATCTAGCGTCTACCTAAATCACTTAGAGGAGGGTGAATAGGTGATGTTTGCGTCTTTTTGCAAAATAAAAATAATCTTAATAACAAGCACACAAACACAGAGATTTTATAGTGGTTCCCCGAGTTAGATATGTCCACTGTCTCGCCTCGGTTATCTCCCACGAAGGACTGATTCAGCTACTTCACCAAATTCAGGTTTCGTCAAATCTTACACCTCGGAGTCGCAACTCCTACACCTCTGAGACGACGCTCCTATAACTGTGATAACAAAATCTCCTATAACTCGATCCGCAAACAGGATCTACAACCTCGATTTGCACCGGATCTACTCTCTCAATCCGCAAACGGATCTACAAAATTCGGAGAAAAATCTCCTACACAATTTAAAAATAATATTACAACAACAATACACTACTATAATTCTTGATTTGGCGTTCTTGGAAGGGTTGATCTTGAATCTTGGAGAACCCGAAAAACTTGAAATATTTAGATCTTGAATCTTCAATCGAATTGGATTAGAGTAGAAAGAATCTTGAAGGAAGAATTGATCCAGTCGAAGATGTCGTAGAATAAGAGTATTGCTCGAAGTCGCGACCGATCGAAAGTATTTCGCGAAGCAGGTATCGAGCGGCCGACGGAAAACTTTTTCGAGAAGTTCTTATAGATCAAAATCAACAATTTGGTTTTGGATCCTTAATGATTTCGAAATCATCTTAGGTATTTATAGAGAGATTCGAAATCAAACGGCTATAAAAGGTTTCCTAAAAAGAACCTTAGAATTACACTGTGCATGGCCGTCAGTTTTGAACCGGGGAAAAATCAGAAAAATTGACAAGGAAAATTCGGAGAAAATCGTCAAGTATCAGGTATGATACTTGCCGAATTAGGGTAATGAATTACGCCGAAAATTACCTAAGACATACTCGACGAGTATCGCCAGTGATACTCGTCGAATTTGCCTTGGTTAAAAACTGGAATCCCAGAGAATTTATCCTAAGTATATACGACGAATTTGGCGGGTATCGGGAAGCATACATGACGAATTCGGTGAGTATCAAAGGGATACTCGACGAATTCGACGTGTATGACTCACCATACTCGCCGAATTTTACTTAGGTAAAAATTCTTCATTTCTGACATCTTGTCTTTGACCTTCCTCACTCCTTCTCCTGTACTTAGGATAGAAGTACACCCAAATGGAGAGATTACACGTAGTCAACATATTGGCCTACACAATGAAGGATTACATTGTATAGTCCCGTATTTAGTGACCCACTGTAACCTGACATTGGTGTGTACTTGGCATTGTAAACCTGCAAGTACATAAGTAAAAAATAATATCAAATACAGACTCAATTCATCTTAGCTTGACTGGACCTTTCTTCAAATCAGGGTTATTGTGGATACAATACCCAACAGTGAGTAAGGAGCAGTGGTTTCTGTTATGATTCCTTGAGAGTCAAGGAAACATCTGAACTCACTCGACATATATTCTTCTCCTCTATCACTTCTAAACCTTTTTATCTTCACATCTACTTGGTTTTCTACCCTGGTTTTGAAAAGACAGAACTTTTCAAATGTTTCATCTTTAGTTTTAAGAAGATAAATGTGACAGAACCTAGAGCAGTCATCTATGAATGTGATCATATACTTCCTTCCTCCTCTAGTGATAAAACTTTAAAGTCATATATGTCGGAATGTATAAGCTCTAGGGGTGTTGTGCTCCTAATAACCACCCTAAAAAGTTTCCTAGTGATCTTAGTTTAAGCACACACTTCACATTTCTCAGGTTGGTTTGTAGTGTCTATTGTGATCAAGTGAGTTCTAACTATTTGGAACATTTTCCTAAAGTTCGTGTGTCCTAGTCTCTCATGTTGAGTCTTAGGTCTAACTAAGTTTGTTTGAACTTGTTGAACTAACTCATTTGCTAGACTTAGTCGGTACATCCTATTTTGAACGTATGCACATCCAAAATAGTGAGAGTTAACTGACAGTGTTACTCTACTGCTACAAAAAGTAAAAGATATACCAGCATCACACAACAAACTTATAGATACTAAATTAACAACTAATGAAGGAATGAATTTAACGTTCTTTAAAGTTAAAGTCTTACCTTAGAATATAAGCAGAGTTGCATTTCCCACCTTCAGAACGTTAGTTGTCTCGCCATTTGCCACCGCCACAGACTCTCTTGCAGCAGTGAGGTCTATCATCAGATTAGGATTGTTGCAAACGTGGCACGTTGCCCCCAAATCCAGGTGCCACTTAGTGCTGGCCTTCGCATTTCAAACCATGGCAACAAAGTCGGATGGCTCAGTAAGGCAAGCCATATTGGCCTAGTTGCCTTCTTGTACGTGGTGCTCTGGTCCTTTCCTTTTTAGCGAACCTGCAATCAGATGCACTGTGTACCAATTTGTTGTAGTTGAAACACTTGCAATTAAACTTTTTAATCTTTTTATTCGGGCCTGCAACCTGGGACGGCTTGGTCCTTTTAGGATTAGGCGCGCGTTTAGAGCTAGAAATCATGTTAGCCGTAGCTTTTTGCTTACTAACAGCTTCTAACGTGTGTCTTATCCTACTTTCATCCTCAATGCATATGAAGCGCTTGAGGTCATTCAGACCAACCTTTATCTTCTTGCGGTACATTTCATTTTTGAAATTATATCACATAGAAGGCAATTTATAAACAATCGTGCCCGCAACAAAACTATTTGTTAAACTAATGTTTCACTGTGCAAGGAATCAACTAAGTTTTTAAAATCCGATACTTGAAGGAGAATAGCTTTCTCCTCGTTGAAGATGAATGAATGAAACTTGTCCACAAGGTGTGCTTTTGATAGGTCCTCCTGCCTGAAGTGCTCCTCTAATGCCTCCCAGAAGTCTTTGATAGTCTTCATCTTGAGGTACGTCTTTGCCAGGCTGGAGGACAGACAGTTCTGCAAATAATCTCTGCAGAAGTCCTCGTCAGCGATCCACAGTACCTCATCGTCAGTCACCATAATGTCAGCACGATCAGACTGAACTGTGTAGAACACGTTCAGGTACTTCATCCCGAACTGCGTATTCAGCTTCTAATCGGAGAACTCCGTGGCCGTAATTTTTTCCAATTTGATTATCGGGACTAGAGAGGAGAAGTTATGTCCTTTTAACATCTTGAGTTCCTTTTTGTATCTCAAGGTGATCAAGTGAGGAAAAAAAAGATGAGAAAATTCCTTTCTCGGTGAAGCCAAAAGGAAGAAAATCCTGACAGCAATGGAGGTGGCCAGCTCCTATAATAAAATTCAGGAATTCCTGGAGCTTTAGGATAGAGGCTCTGCATCGTTCTTCTTGAGTTGGGATTCCTAGTGCCAAATTCTCCCGGAACTGGAACTCAAGAACTCTTCCTCACTAATCCGCACACCCACTAATAACAACCTCCTTTTTTTTCTTTGTCTCCTTGTCCAGGCACAAAATAAAACAGAGATCGGGAAAGAAACCAGACGCACAGCAATGGAAGAACGAGAAATCCTTTCTCCGATCGAGCGCTTGCGAGATCCTTTCTCCTTCGGCGGCAGCAGCAGCCGACCTAACTTTAGACGGCAGAAAAACCTAGTTTTGTACAAAAAAATACCGGGAGCGGGAGAGAAACTTCTTGTCCCGATCAAATGTCGGCGACCTCCGTTTCTTCCTATTTCCTCTTGCCGATCAAAAAGCAGAAGCGTGATTGGAGAACAGTGGCGGCCAGAGATTTAGGGCCTGTTTGGGAGGGCTTTTTAGCTCCTTTTCGTTTTCTGGAAAACGCTACCACACTTAATACTCCGTTTGGATTGTCTATCGGTGGGAAAAGCTACCGCAAAAAACTCCATTTGCTCATCTTTTGGAAAAGTCACATGTCACCTACTTTTCAACCTTTTCGAAAAGCACTTTCTTATCCAAAAACATTTATCTCTTAAAAAAAATCTACAACTTGAATTTTTTGTCTTGACGCGATTTTTTTCCCGAGCGTAATTTTTTTGCTCGGATGTTTTTTTTGCCCGCCGCAAATTTTTCGCCCGGGCGCGAATTTTTCGCCCGTGGGCGAATTTTTCGCCCAGGCGCGAATTTTTCGCCCATGCGCGGATTTTTCGCCTGAGCTAGCATTTTTCGCTCTGGTTGGCATTTTTCGCCCGAGCTGGACATTTTTGCTCGGGCGCGCGGTTTTTCGCCCGGGTGAGTTTTTTTCGCCCGAGTGCGGTTTTTTGCCCGTGCATGATTTTTTTCGCCCGAGCGTGTATTTTTTGCCCGAGCCGGTTTTTCGTCCGGCGTGATTTTTTCTCTCCGGTGCGTTTTTTTCATCCGGGTGCCATTTTTTGTTGTTACACGATTTTTTTCGCCCGAACCGATTTTTTTGCCCGGGCGCGATTTTTTTGCCCGGATGCGGTTTTTTCGCTCGGGCTTAATTTTTTTGCACTGACGCGATTTTTTTGCCCGGGCGCGATTTTTTTACATCGACGTGATTTTTTCGCCATCGCGTGATTTTTCTCCCCCGGGCGATTTTTGCGCCCGCACGCGTTTTTTTTCGCCCGGGGGCATTTTTTTCGCCCGGTCGCGATTTTTTCGCCCGGTCGCGATTTTTTCGCCCGGGCGCGATTTTTTCGCCCGGGCGCGATTTTTTCGCCCAGGGGCGATTTTTTCGCCCGGACGCGATTTTTTCGCCCGGGCGCGATTTTTTTGATCGGGAGCAGTTTTTCCCCCAGGCGCTATTTTTTTCGCCCGGGGGCGTTTTTTTCGCCCGGTCGCGATTTTTTCGCCCGGTCGCGATTTTTTCGCCCGGTCGCAATTTTTTTGTCCGGGCGCGATTTTTTCGTCCGGGGGCGATTTTTTCGCCCGGGCGCGATTTTTTTCGCCCGAACGCGATTTTTTCGCCCGAGCGCGATTTTTTCTCTCCCAGGCGTGATTTTTTTGATCGGGAGCGGTTTTTCCCCCGGGCACTATTTCTTTCGCCCGGGAGCAAATTTTTTTCCTCGACGTAATTTTTTGCCCGTTCGTGATTTTTTTGCCCGGTCATGTATTTTTTTCGCTTGTAAGCTATTTTTTCTCTTTCGAGCGGAAATAACGCGTCAGTGCGAAAAATTCTCGTCCGTGCAAAAAATTCGTGTCCAGGCGAAATTTTCCCGCCTAGTCGAAAAATTAGTGCCCGTCCGAAAAATTCGCGCCCATCCGAAAAATTTGCCGTCATACGAAAAAATTCGTGCTCATCCGGAAAATTCGCGACTGTTCAAAAAATTTGCGTCCGTCCGAAAAATTGGCACCCGGCCGAAAATATAGGGTTTGGCCGAAAAATTGGCGCCAAGGCGAAAATATCGCCCCCGGGCGAAAATATCGCGCCCGGGCGAAAAATTCACGCCCGGGCGAAAAATTCACGCCAGGGCGAGAAAAACCGTCACCCGGCGAAAAATTCGCTCCCGGGCGAAAAAAACCTTCCCCGGCGAAATAATTGCGTCTTTTCCCCCGGTCGCACATTTTTAATAAAAAAAGTTACCACAACGGAGATTTGTCAAACGATTTATAAAGTGTTTCTCCTTTTTGAAAAGCTCTGCAAAAGAAGTTCACCCAAACAGTTCTCCTTTTCTAATAGACATTTTCCAAAAGCTTCTTTTCCTACCATCCTTTTGTCACCGCTCATTCTCCTTTCTGAAAAGCCTTCCCAAACAGGCCCTTATTTTCTCCAAGCGACAGTGCGGGACTACTTGTTGTAGATCCAGACGAGAGCCAATCGATCTCTTGCAGGCGGGATTTTTCCTTCTTCCTTCCCGATTCGAGAATGGCGATGGCAAGAGGACCTTCTCCTCTATCGAGTGCCGGTACAGAAGAAAGAACCGCGACAGAAGGAAAAAAATTCCGTTCTATTTCACAGCAGTGGTGGCAACTCGAGATCTGCGACGACATGATTCTGGAAAGGTGAGAACGGCAGAGCTTCTTCCTTATCTCCGATCTCACCCACTACAGAGACGAGAATTTTTCTTTACCGATTCCTTCAATCGATCGAAACTGGCGACGGCACAGGAAATCGCAGAGATGAGGAAAAAATTTCGGGAGCGGTTACGGGAGAGAAAAAACGGGAGGGACAGGGGCAGTTACTCCGAGAATGATAGTATTGCCCGAAGCATTCAGATAGAGATCAAAGTGGAATTCCCTACCTGTTGCTCCTAGGTGGGTATAAATTGGCAATCCCTAAGAGTTACTACGGGTATTAGATATTTGTGTACCCGAATCGACCGATTAAGCCTCTGAACCCGATATTTGTCCAAATATACACTAACACGATACTCGATGGATACACCTATGTTGACGCACTTGGACTTAGCACATCATTCTGCATATTGTGATAGGAGTCTATTTTTCTATAGCAAATAAAAGTTTGCTCTGTGCTAGGAAGCGTTGGTACGTCCAATAAAGTTGTGTATCTGTACCGAGTATGTTTCTGGTACTGTTACATTTATGTTACAAATACGTGTATTGAACGTGATGATATGACGCAAGTTATTAATAAAATGGCTAACTTGTTTCTAGACTAACCAGAGATTGAAGATGTTGATCTCCAACAATAAAGTTGATCTACAACAATGAAGAATATGAAAAAAAAGACTGATTAGTAGACTTAAGTTTAATTTTATCTGTTTTGGTTAAACATATAAGATGTTAAAATTTGTAATATTTACAAATGCTTAATGTTTGAAAACTTCATGTTATGTTGCATTGATTTGTAAACGCGTACTTCAAGTTATGATTTATGTTTGATGTTTTGAAAACTATTTATTGCACACGTGATATATTATTTTTGTTATAACATATCCTGTCATACCTGCATCATTGTTTTTTAAATTTTGTTGTACCACCGTACCGGATACATATCGTACCTGGTACCTATACCCATACCGGTGCTTTCTAGCTTGCCAACTACAAGTACCCTTCCAGCAACCCTCCCAAAGCCTCAACAATATACTACACAACCAAGGATCTTCTAACATCCAAACTAGCAGTTGATTTCCATCCAGAAACATGTTATGGACACCATCATCCGTCGTCGCGTATGCATATTTCATTCATGTGTTGTTATGTATGTTATTTTGAGTGTTAGAGTCGAGTCATATTTACGACTAATTTGAGTCGTCAAGTTTAAGTAGTTTTTATTTAACTCTTCTATTTCTATTTTGGGGTTATTTACACTCATGCCATCTTGTAAGGTTATAAATAAACTCATTGGGTCATTCATTGTATGGGATATGAATGAAAGTAATCAAGTTTCTATTCCTCTCTCTAGTTCTCCTCCTCCTCGATTTCTAGTGTTAAGGTTGAGCACGACTCCCTTTCTTCCCCTCCCCTCACATTCTTCGCAGGTCGAGCTCGACTCCCCCTTGTATATCCACCTCCACCTCTGATGAAGCTCTGAAGTAGGCCCATATCAAATTGAAATTAGAGAATTTTGATTCTACTCTTCCGCTTATCTCGCACATGATCCATCATTTTTTTGGGAGGCAGAAGCGCACGGCCTACCCCACTTTTCCGCAACCTATAGGACCACATCGAGGGGCCGTGGATCCCTCCCTCGATCAGGATTTCTCACATGTGATTACGAGGTCGAGCGGCTAGCTACCAGAGTCGTCTTCTTCCCGTAATTCTTCTTCCGCCAAAATTGGCTGTTCCCATCGACGCCTACCAAGCGCCCTGTTCGCACCAAAAAAGGATTTAGGACCTTTGATCGTTAGATCAGGCTTGCGCCCCTCTTCCCTGCTTGGGAGTACATCGCAGAAGCTTGTGTGTCCCTTGCCTGCACGGGAGTGCATTGCAGAAGCTTGTGTGACCCTTTCAGTCGTGGATCTTCTCGGTCGTCGACTCCAATTATGCATATCTCATTCACTACAGCAGCCTCCCCTTCATGTAACTCCTCGCCAACTCCTTTCCAGTCTTATAACTCTTCCATGAGCTCCTTCCAATATGTGGTTAGCCATGCACGCTACCTCTCGAGTTGCGCACACGCCAGTTTGCTTCCATCCCCGAGTCGTACACACGCCAGTCTTCAGTCACGCCAGTTTGCTTACATCCTTCAACCACACGTATATTTTGAACTTCCCACATCAGCGGCTCCATCATTTTTTAATTACTTGATTACTTACTACTTCAGGTAATTAAGAATTATAAGTATGAAAATAAGTGTGTGGAAGGGGCCACCCTCCGTTCGATGTTATTGGAGATATCAACATCATTTGACGCCCCACTTTCATGCTTCACTGCCATCCATGACTGACACTTCGAGGGCCTCTCCCACCGGCGATGCCACTGCTTCCACTACTGCGGTCATTGATCCCACCAACGCCATCCGCCATAGTTATGGTTGCTCCACCATCACCTCTAGTGGTTCCTTCCTCGTAGTTCACACAATCGGTCATGTCTCTGTTGAGCCCCGTAGTGGTGCCGCCTCAATTTGCTCCTCCATCCGTCCCTACGATTTCCATGGCACGGCCTCCTTTCCAGCCACCTGCTTCGTCGGCCCCTCTAGATTCTGTACTTCTAATGATCGCCCCCGTTCTGATGCCACTGCTTATTATCGCCACAACTCACTATCACTTAGGGTCTCTATCGCCCTCGTTTGTCTGGATTTACCAAGCATGCTCGCCCTGACTCCTGAGCGTATGTCTGACGGTCTTCCTTCCATACACTCCTCACTCCTCGGCCACATTATATCCTTGCAGTCTCTCGTGCCACCTGTGGGTAGGCTACCCCACTACTCGTTGTCGTCGTTGCCATAATAATGCACTATCAGGAGTTGTTCTAGTGAGAAATCAAGGAATCCGATGACCCATGCATTCGAGACTCGTTCTAGCTTAAGGAAAATTTCGATTTGAAGGATTGGTGGGATGTTATGGTCCCCATCATCCCTCGTCGGTTACGCATATTTCATTTATGTGTTGTTATGTATGTTATTTCGAGTGTTGGAGTAGAGTTGTAGTTACGACTAATTAGAGTCATCTTATTATTTTGTATATAGCAAATTTATATCTATTTTGGGGTTATTAACACTCATGCCATCTTATAAGGTTATAAATAGACCCTTTGGGTCACTGTGTAAGACCCCCCTCCCGGAATACAAGACACGGCCGAGGGGAGTCTTATGCGCAGAAAAGCCGCCTTACGGTTGCGTCAGCACATAGGCTAACATATACCATAAGACGTCTATCCTTCCGGCCAAACCAATATCATCCATGTCAACCCAACATAAAGAATATAAAATAAAAATCAAAATCCACATAAGTATATAAGTCCAAACAAAGTACAATAATAATAAGAAGCAACAATAGCTTATATAATATCATAGTACATAAAACTTTGCCCAAAGGGCTATAATATGAGTCTCACCAAACTCACATCCGTAACTGACGGCAATGAAGGTAACGGTGTATCAGGCCTTGCCATCAACCATTCAAGGGCTCCAACCAAGTCCCTTTTCATCATTTCCAATCTAGTGTTGAATAACACTCAAGGGCTCCACACTGAGTCCCTTATCATCATTGCCAATCTAGTGTGGTCAAATACTCACGCACTTACACCCTTTCACATTTTCGTGCTCCCAAGCACTCAAGGGTTCAACATCAACACAGGTGGCAAGTCACCTTGAACAACATACATATCCCAAACTGCTACCCGTAGGGAGACACACTCTAAGCAGTGGACTATACAAATTATCCCATCCAATACTTGAGACCACGATTCAACATATTTCATGGCCATGAGATTTACCTCATCTGATTGCTTCCTTATTAATCAAGCATTCACAACATTTAGGCGCTCATATATTTATCACCACAATGTAATAACTCTTCAGGTATTCATCAAGTTTGATAACATAAGTATAGATTTCACATTCAGTTATCGGACACCGCACCTCTTTCAAAACTTATACCATCCATCGGATTACAATCAAGTGCATCCTTACCATATTTCATATATAGCCATTTGCGCAATCAAATCTTATTCAACCATTTGTTCACTAATTCCCCAAATCATTTGTTTATGAAATTCCTCCAACCATTTGTTTATCTCGACTACATATAACTAGGCTCATCCAAACCTCAACATCATCTTGCTACGTTTCTCTTACCTAGTCCAAACCTGGTTATACACTAACCGAAAGCATCCTGCACATATGTTATTACCATGCAGCAACTTAGACTAGACATTCCAGAAGCTACAAAGCTTCTATGAGAACGTGTAACCATCCGTTGGAAAGGTATTCCCGAGAAATACAACTTCCATGTTCAGCCCAAGACCTAGATCCAGCTGTATCACACCCAAAAATGGCCTCGAAGTTCACTGCGCATAGAAAACAGATTCTGCACGCATCTTAAAGACAAACGAACGACATCCGTTTGTCTTCTTCCTTTGTCCTTTTGTTCATATCTACATCCATATTTCCTCCTCCCTTATTCACCCTCATGAGACCATCTTTCTTCACGAAACCAAGTCCACCGTCTTCATATAGAAGAGAGGAGAGGTTGAAGATAACTAATCTCTAGGACAAGATCCTAGCATGGTCTCTTCCTAGGAGATCTTCATCTCGCACAAGTCAAAACTCTTTTGATTCGACATCTCTCCTAGTTCATAACTAAAGATATACCACCAAGGGAGAGGGTAGGAAGCTCTCCTCGTTTCCGGTCATGGATCTTGTTATCCTTCTTGGTGGCATCTTCTTCCTCGTTGGTGTTGTTCTTCACAGAAAGGAAGAGCTCTTCTTCCAGAAAATCCAACTCCGACAAACTTCTCTCTTCTGACAATTTCGGCATAAGTAACGGCACGGCAAGAAATGAAGTGACGACTAGGGTTTTCCCGTATGTCTCCTTTTATAGGAAGAATTAGGGTTAGATTGTTTTTCCATGTGTCACCCTAACATTGGACCGCCCATTATTACTTAAAACAAGTCTTGTTGAAGAGACCGGCCCACAGGAGTCATTTGGCGCATTCTTGGAAAACCCGATTCCGCCCGTAAATATGAACTAACAAACACAGTATGGGCCAAAAAATACTCTAAGTCAAAATCGTCGTGTATACTATACTCTCACAATGAATCGTCGAGATTTGTCGTGATCACTCGACGCCTCATTGAGTCCCGTTATTTTCTAATTCAAAGCGTCGGGATCGTCGAGTGTCACTCAACGCTTTGTTGAAAGTGTCGTGATAACTCAACGCCTTCCAAAGTCCAGTAATTTCTAAGTCAAAGCGTCGTGATCGTCGAGTATCACTCAACGCTTCATTGAAAGCATCGTGATCACTCAATGCATTCCCAAGTCCAGAATTATTCTAAGTCAAATTCTTCTTATGCGTGAAGTATCACGCAACTCCTTGTCGAATGGCATTGAGTCCACTCAATGCACTCGACGCCTACTAAAACCAGAATAATTCTAAGTCCATTTCTCCTTATGCGTTGAGTATCACTCAACGTCTCGTCGAATGGCGTTGAAACCACTCAACTCACTCGATGCCTACTGCAACCAAAATAATTCTAAGTCCATTTCTTCTTGTGCGTTGAGTAACACTCAATGCCTCGTCGAGTGGCATTGAGACCTCTCAACGCACTCGACGCCTACTGCAACCGAAATAATTCTAAGTCCATTTCTTCCTGTGCGTTGAGTAATACTCAACGCCTCATCGAGTGGCGTTGAGACCACTCAACGCACTCGACACCAACTACAACCGAAATGATTCTAAGTCCATTTCTTCATGTGCGTTGAGTATCACTCAGCGCCTCGTCAAGTTGCATTGAGATCACTCAACGCACTCGATGCCTACTACAACCAAAATAATTCTAAGTCCATTTCGTCTTATATACTCGACGAATTCGTTGGATATCCGTGATGATATCTGACGAATTTTACTTGTCGAATTCGGCGCACCCCGAGCCCGATTCAGGTCTCTTGACTCAAAACACGTGTGAGGGGTCTAGCGCAAAATGGGACGTTACATATCTTATCAACAAAATAAAAGATTCCGTCCCCGAAATCAGGCTAAGGCTATGGGTAGGTAAAGCATGAAAAACTATAAGTATGCTTATAAGGGTAACTTGGGGAAACAACTCCAGGTAGTTCTTCTGCATCAAGTCCACCGGCTCCCAAGAGTATTCATCCTTCCCTTGAATAGACCACAGGACTTTCACCAAAGGACCACACATCCGAGAAAGTTCCTTATCTCGGTGTCCACTATCTGCACCAGCTCTAGTCGAACAGACCTATTAGTTGCCACTATTCCATTTGTGGTAAGGAAATGATGATCGGGCCGTAGAAGTGCTTTCCAAAGCGATGATACATGGAAGATGTCATGCAAATTTTCCAGCTCTTTTGGTAGCTCCAGCTGATAGGCCAAAGGGCCAATTCTTTCCAATATAGCATAAGGCCCCACATATCTCGGGCTGAGCTTCTTTTTGCCACGCACTCGAGACACTTCATGCATCGGCCTAATCTTCATGAACACTTTGTCACCCACTTGAAAATACACCATCCTGTGTTTCTCATTGTAGTACTTTACATGTCGAGTTTGAGCCTCAAGCATGCGGTCCCGTATCAATCTAACAACAACATCAATATCATCAATATACTCGATTCCCAAAATCTTCGGGTATTCATCCTGCACCCATGATAAAAGTGTTCTACACCTTCTTCCATAAAGCGCTTCGTTGGGTGTCATCCTGATGCTAGCTTAATGACTGTTGTTGTATGAAAATTCCACCTGTGGCAAGAGCCTTTCCTACGACTCCCCTTTATCCAACACACACAACCTCAACAGATCTTATATAGTTCAGATGGTCCTCTCAGACTGACCATCTGTCTGAGGATGGAAGGTCGTGCTAAAGGTAAGGCGGGAACCCAAATATGCTTGAACTGCCTTCCATTCCTTGGAGGTAAAGCGACCATCACGGTCGGAGACTATCGTCTTAGGCACTCCATGGTATCGTACAAACTGTTCCACAAAGAGGTGTACCAGTACATCCGCATGCGTCTCCTTCCTCATTGGGATGAACCTGATAACCTTAGTCAAGCGATCCACTATCACCCAAACCGAGTCATTCCCTGATCGTGATCGGGGAAGGTCGTGAACAAAATCCATTGAGATATCTTCAAATTTCCACTCCGGAATGGGCAATGATTGTAACAATCCTCCAGGGCTCTTGCACTCCACCTTCACCTTCTGACAAGCCTCATAGTGTGTAATATAGTATGTGACATCCTTCTTCATTTCTGGCCAAAGCATGGTCTTTCTCAAGTCATTATACATCTTGGAAATCCTGAGATGCACCGAATACTTGGAGCAATGCGCCTCTCTCAAAATATCTTCCCAGATTTCACCATCCTTGGGAATGCAAAGCCTTCCATGTAAATGAACGAGGCCGTCCTTCAGAGTGTACTCTTCAGTAGATCCATCCTTAATTGCTTTAGTTACAAGGGCCAGAGCAGCATCATTCCCTTGCTTTGCCCGAATTCAACCTCGAATGTCACAAATTATTCTCATAGCAATTAAGTACTTAGTATACTTCTCTGAATGATCTTTACACACTAACGTGATTTCCATCTCCTCAAGCACTCGAGCCAATTCCATACTCATCATCCGAGACTCAGGGCTCAACTCTGGTACTTTTCTGCTCAATGCATCAGTTATAGAGTTTGCTTTCCTGGGGTGGTAGGTCAATGTAAACTCGTAATCACACAAAAATTCTAACCACCATCACTGTCTTAAGTTCAACTCCTTCTGAATGTGGACATACTTAAAATTTTTATGATCCGAAAAGATATCACAGTGAACGCCATATAAATAATTCCTCCAGACTTTTAAGGCGAACACCACTGCTCCCAACTCCAAATCATGTACTGGATAATTTACCTCATGCTTCTTCAACTGTCTCAAAGCGTATGCAATCACGTTTCCATGCTGCATCAACACTTCTCCCATCCCTTGATAGGAGTCATCAGTGTAAACCTGAAATCCTTCTTTCCCTGATGGAAGAGCTAGGATCGGTGCAGAGGTAAGTCGATCCTTTAATTCTTGAAATGCAGCCTCGCACTGGGGTGTCCACTCATATGACACACTTTTCTTTGTTAGGGAAGTGAGAGGAAGGGCGATCTTTGAAAATCTCTTCACAAACTTGCGGTAATAACCAGCAAGTCCAAGAATGCTCCATACATTGGCCGCTGACTTCAGAGGCGACCACTCCTTCACGACACGTACCTTGGTCGGGTCTACCGCCAATCCAACACCATTATTCATATGGCTCAAGAAGGCAACTTCTCGGAGCCAAAATTCACACTTGCTGAACTTAGCAAACAAGGAATGCTCTTTTAGTTTCTTCAATACTAAAGCTAAGTGTTCAACATACTCCTCTTCCATCTTGGAGTATGTTGGGTATTGTATCCACAATCACCTGGATTTGAGGAAGCCTCCTATCAAGCTAAGATGAATTCACTATGTATTTGATGAAATCTTTCTAGTTGTGCTTGCAGTTATTCCACGCTAAGTACACACTAATGTCAGGGTGCAGTGGGTCAATATACACGGGTCTGCATGACGTAATCCCTCGTTGAGCAGATCAGTGTGTTGGCCTACGTGTACTCTCTCTATTGGGGTGTACTTAATTTCAAGTACAGGGCTATGATAAAGCAAGAGCAGACAAGGAGCAAGGATGGGCCAAAGACCAGCTCACGGGTTGAAAGACGAGAATCGTCTAAGTGTAAATCGTCGAGAATCACTAAGTGATTCTCGCCGATTCGTCGAGAATCACTTGTGATTCTCGACGAGTAGTCGAGAATCACTAGATGATTCTCTCCAGGTTGGGCCGGCTGTCTCGACGCAGTCAGAAAATCCTCTTAAGGCAAAATCGTCGAGAATCACTAAGTGATTCTCGCCGATTCGTCGAGAATGACTTTGCATTCTCGACAATTCGGCGAGAATCAAATGTGATTCCCGCCGATTCTCCCCGGCCTGTATAACCTGTGATGCCAGAATTCGCCAAGTAGAATTCGGCGAGAATCGTAAGTGATTCTCGCCGATTCGTCGAGAATCACATACGATTCTCGCCGAATTTGACTTGGGCAAATTTCTGACATTTCCTGGACCGGTCTAGGTTTCCAGCGGTATTTCGAACCGGACTTAGGTCTTTGCTTTGGGGGGGCCCACAACGGTCATCTTTATGACCTAGTGTATAAATACACAAGTATTGGTGTACAGTGTTTTTTCACGGATACAGAATACGAAAGCCAGCGGCCGTCAAACCCTAAATTCGCGAACCTGCTCCATCTCCACCGCCGCCGCTCGTACAGTGATCACCGTTGCTGATCTAGATCTCCTCCAGATCCCCGGTGATAGAAGCCAAGTCTTGCACAGCATCTCACGCGTCTAACCAGAGATCTTTTGTCTCTTGATTTGAGATAGGGAAATCCATCCCCGTCCGAATCGATCCAGACGATCGATCCTAGTGTGACCGTTGGAAGACCTTACCGACTTCGCTAAGAAGATTGAATCTCTAGTGTTTTGCTGCTGTTTTCAGTTGCTGCCGCCAACACCGAGAGCCTAGCCGCCGCTCGTTGCCGCCGCCGGTCTCGGGGAGATTCTCTCCAAGAAAGATCTAGGGTTGTGGACTTTTCGTTGCCTACAAGAACAAGTATTCTAACGAAAAGGGACACCTAGATCTTCAAGTTGTTTGTATTTTCTTATACACTCTAATTTCATTTTCATTGTAAAGGATCATTTGGTTCCTAGTTGTAGGGTTGGGTGCAACCCGTGTTGTTGGAGTGTTGACTCCTACGTGTGGAAGGGTTCCTTCCGATAGTGCAAGGATTGGATTTCAATCCTGTTGGTGAAGTGACCGAGTCGTCCCTGCATTGGGAGATAGGTCGAAGGGGGAAAGTGGACGTACCCAAATCGGGGAACCACTATATATTGTCTGTGTTATTTTCTGTGCTATGTGTTTTGTTTTGATTCTGCAGGTACACTTTTAATTCCGCAAATACGCTGTAAGTCACCTATCCCCCCCCCATAGGTGAAGGTAGTTGACACTAGGTCTACTTTCAAGTGGTATCAGAGGGAGGTTACTCATCAAAAAGGTTAACACCTTGAGTATAATCCTGCCACCAGTGTCAACAAGAAGCTCAGACTCAAGCATGGAGTTGGATTGTGATGTCCCTCCTCTAAGACTCCCCTCATGTACAAAGGAGCATTATCCTGTATGGAAGTTGAGAGTACTATTTCATCTGGAGGCCATCGACCCTCGAGCATCACTCATTCTGGAAGAGGGTCCCTTCATTCCCATGAAGGCTTCCAGCTCGGGGAAAGATCTCCAAATCCCCAAGTGTCCCAAAGAGATGTCGGAGACAGAGCTCTCACTGTTCAACCTGGACCAGGTGATTCGTCAGATCATCACTGATGTCTGGTCTGGACCTTCTCGCTCTAGAGTGGATAAGTGTAGGACAGCCAAGTCCATGTGGCAAAACATCTCAGACCTTATGGAGGGATCAGAGAAAACAGGGACCTGTCGTCAACAAGAGGATGAAGCCTATGTAGGGGTCCTCATTTCTGAAGATGAAGGGCATGATCAATCTGTCAGTATCAGGGCTCCTGTGTCCTTGTCAGAGACTGAAGAAGAAGTTGAGGAAAGCAGTTATGATGAAGCTGACTCAACAGTATCTGCCGATATTTACGGTAACCCTGAACAGCAAAGCCAGGAGCAGGTAACTTCTTCCTCATGCCCCTCTCCTCTTGAAGTTCCTGAAGACAGGAACAATTCAGAGGGTAGTCCTTCCAGAGATGCAAGGGATATGGATAGCTTCAATCAAAGGATTGAAAATTCTAATTCTCTTGAGAGTGCCCTTCAGAAGAGCAACTTACTTGTGGAGGAGCAAGCTAAGGAGATTGCTCAGCTGAAGACCTTGATGAATCTCTAATTGGAATCCATCAAGGTAAAGGACTCAAAGATCTCGGATCTAGAGAGTCGTCTCGAGACCGAGAAGAGGATTGTTTCTAACTTTTCCAAGATAGATGCTATCAAAAGAAAAGCAGAAAATAGGTGGATCTCCCAAATCGTCAATTCATGGAGAAATGGGGAAACTGTGTTCAGACCCCCCACCCCGAGCAGGAAGGGCACACATCATGCATTCAGGTATGACCATAGGAACAACCATGGTCACTGCAAGAATGATCAGCCTTCATGTGGAAATACTCACAGTGTCAGAGCTGACATGGCCACCCAGAGGAAAATACCTCAGGCTTCCACCAAACCCTTTGTATTCTCGGCCACAGCCCCAACTCGTCATGAATCTGCCAGCATCAGCTCACAATGCGCCTCTCACCTCCCTAGGACTCAGGAAAGGGGGGTTAGAAATCATGTTGTTGGGATTCATGGGGTCCTTGGAAGGGGGCTGACTGAAAGGAAGGCACCACCTCCCAGGCCTCATGACGCCTGCCATATGCATTCTTTCCACCCTTCCAATAGTCACGGTGGAAGAGACAATTCTGTTAGTTTATCCGGCTCTATCCCGTTTAGACCTAGAACTATGACTACCTCAGTCACCCGTTCAGGTCACAAATGGCGATACAACATTCATGAATGTTGGTGTTGTGGCAAAGTGGTTCATTTTGCCATAGATTGTTGGCACAACTCTTCTGTGTCAAAGGCAAGGGGACTTCCACATCCTCGAGGAAATGTTAGTCCTCCCACCAGGATTCCTGAGGGGAGTCATTCCAACTATTATGCTGACAGGAACCTAGGACCCAATACTTATTGGGTTCCTATGGCAAGATAACTCTTTCCTGCAGGGTGGTCTGGGTTCCCACAATCCTGATGGGAACCGGACAGGAGATGCTCCAAGAATGACGTGGAAAAAGTGTTGAGAATGGGAGCAGTGCCTTCATTATAGGCACTTGCATACTGACCTCCTGATATACTCTGTGCTGGTAATGTGAATGTTACATCTTGTTATCACAGGTAACTGCAATTAGCCGTAAATGTTTGAGCCATAAAGCATAAACAATTCCATATATGTATTTATGTATGTTGACATATCCACACTTAATAATGAGTTCACTTCTTTTGACATTGGATGGTCATATAGAAAAATTATTCACATATGCTCAGTCACTTAGGGAAGGAGTATAAGCGTAAGATAACCTTCAGTTACATTAGTAGTGATTAGTTTGACATTGTCAGCCATAAGTCCGCCCTGGAAAATTTTGAACCCCTTGGTTGGATTAAGAAACCATTATGCCTATTAAGACTTTCTTACCCTTGACAACGACATAAATTTGGAATCTCAACGATTTCCCTCATACTAAATTCCACCATGGTATCGTCGAACGAAGCCTTCGGACATAAATAGATACATAAACCCGGGTATAACATGGAACCTTCAAGTGGTATCAGGCCGACTCAATTTAAATCCCGCCGACCCAACCTATATCCCGCCGACTCCTCAAATTCCAGCGACTCTTCAAATTCCGCCGACTCATCTTAAATCTCGCCGATCTAACCTAAATCCCGCCGACTCTTCAACTTCCAGCTATTCGCCGAGACTCTATCCAAGCTCTCGTCCAACGACACCTCCCAGCGGGAATCCCTTCGACGTCTCCTCCCAGCGGGTTCCTCCTTCGGCACTGCGTGGTGACCTAACGACACTTCTGGAGACTTCCTCTCGCAACCAGGCTCGCCGTCTCTTCGGAACCTTCACTGCCTCTCCGCACTAGGTAATCTCCTACTTGTCCCCTACCGTGTGTTGAGCTTAGTGTAGATTTTGTTCTCACTCTCTTGGTTTCGGAGATCCTTAGACTTGGAAATTGGTATTCCCTTTCTTTCTAGTTTGCTATGGCCCCACGGACTTCTGCTGGGCTGACCACTGGATGCGAGCTCGTGAGAACCGGATTCTCCCAGGCCTCGGACGAGTTCTGGAACATAATCATTATGCTCGAGGAAGCGGGACTGACGTTCGTGCTGGAGCACCCATGCAAGATCTTGGATAAGGAAGTCCTGGAGTTCTTTGCAACTGCCAAGCTCCGTCACGAAGACACTTCCATCAAGAGCAAGGTTGCTGGGAAGAAGGTCAAGTTATCCGCCAGGAAACTGACCCAAGGCCTGCGGCTATCCAGTTGTGAAGAAGAAGATTACCTGGAGGAAGAGGATAGAGCAAGGACCCTATCCTTCTGTGGACTGGCCAGGGGGACCAGGTCAATCAAAAGGAAAGACATGAACGAGGAGGGAAAATTGCTGTCTGACATAGTTGGGAAGGCTCTAATCTGCAAACCTGGATCCCATGACGACATTTCAGGGGAAATGTTCAAGACTCTGGTGGCAATCGTCTGCCGAAAGCAGTTCAATTGGGGAGCCATGCTCTTTGAAAGAATTAAAGACACACTCCGTACCCCCAGCTTTGGCAGAATCATCAGCCTCTATCTGAATCAGCTGGACAGAGATACATTCGACATGAGCAAAGGAGTGTCATTGCACTATCTGAAAAAGATGGATATAAGCATATTCAACCGATGGGAGCGACGAATAGGGCAGGTTGCCAGGGAAATAGAACAAGAGGAAGCATCTCCGGCCAAGGACACCAGTACTCCAGCACACTCTATGGCAGCTCCCAGTGAAGTTCCTAACGCACTGATTGCAGGAACTGAGGGGGATCCTGTACACTCTTCTGCAAACATCATATCAGATATTTCTCAGATAGCTAAAGATGTTGTGGAGACTGTGCAAGAAGACGGTGAGGAGGAAGTGGCAGATGTGGAAGAGGAAGAGGAAGGTGAGGAAGACATGAATTACCTGGAAGATGAGGCGGCTGATGAGGAGGAGGAGGAAGAAGTTGAGGAAGACATGCATAACTCTGCAGATAAGCCTGAGCACATGGAGACCGAGATGGAGGAAGAAGTAATTGAGAGGGAGAAAGTGGTGGATCCTCGGGAGGATGTTGTTGTTTCATCTGAGGAACTAGCTCCTGAGAGGTCGGATGCAGGAATGCAGGAGGAGCCCTCTCAGCGACCCTCTCTCCCCCCTGTGGACTGTATTCTAGTGTCCATCTCTCCCAGTACTTCTGCTGGGGAGCCTGACCAGGGTCTGCCTGCTGCTCCTCCACTTCAAGCAAACCTAGCAAATCACACTATTAATTTTGTCCAAGGAATGCTAGATGAGCTCAAGGATACGTTTGAGAAATCCTACAACAGAGTGCTAAAGAGACTGCGGGACTCTGAGGATCTCATGCTTAAGAATATGGTTCAGATCAACCACAAACTAGATGTGATGGAGAAGAAATTTGATGAAAAATATACAGAGGCAGGCACAGCCGTATCTCTTCTCATGAAAGGACTGAAGAAGAATACTGACGCCCTGACAGTAGTCAATAAAAATGTTCATGTTGTGGCACAGACCATACAAAAATTTGATGCCAACATGGTAACGCTGAACACAAATCAGAAATCTCTGCTGGACGAATTCAGTAAAACTGTGAAGCACATTGATGCATCTCTGCATTCCTATACAAACTCTATAGCCGCCGAAGCCAAAAGGGGGAGGAAGCGTATAACGCTAAGATGGCGGGGCTTCAAGAGTTAGTACTTCTAAACTTCGATCAGACCAACAGGTACATGTTTGAAACGGCCCACTGGCTGGTAACAGAGGCATCGGGAATACATGTTCCTGTTGCTCCGCCTGAGGATGTGGGTCCTGCTGGTACTGCTGCGGGTGAAATAAGGACTGAAGAAGTACCAATGAGCGAAGCCGAGGCAAAGAAAGCTGCTGAAAGGGCTGAACGAAGAAGTTGGTTTGATCAAGAAGCCATAGCAAGAGCCAGGGACAAGAGAAAAATTCAAGAAGGGACATCTAGTGAAACGCAAGCTGAAAAGAAGATCAGATTGAAGGAGGATGATGTGAGGAAGGAAAGATGGAGTCCTGTATCCAAGAGTATTATCTTGGACACATTTTTGTTACTGCAGAGGGGGCAAATAAATCGAAATGATGTATATAGTCAGTACGAATGGGAGCGGCATAAAGAATTTGAAGCTAAACGTAGCATATTTTTCAGGAACAACACCGCGGCAGATAAAGCCCCTCCTCCGAGATACTATCCAAAGCCCAAGGAGTATCTTGAGCGACAAAGCAGAAAGTTATTAGCTAAGCAACTTAAAGAAGACATAGCTAAGGACAAAGATCTTTAGGATGTTAGCTTTTGTTATTATCACATTTAAACTTTTCGTATCATGTGATCATGTGAACATTTCTGTGTGGATATTCATATTTATATATACATGTGTGTGGCTTATTATTTGACTCTCACATTGATCTAATTACGTTTATTGTTCACTCTTTTGGTTAATGCATGTTTTGTCTTAAGTGTTGAAATTCATCTTAGCTTAGTAGGATTTTGGCTTCGTCAAATAGGGGGAGATTGTTGGGTATTGTATCCACAATCACCTGGATTTGAGGAAGCCTCCTATCAAGCTAAGATGAATTCACTATGTATTTGATGAAATCTTTCTAGTTGTGCTTGCAGTTATTCCACGCTAAGTACACACCAATGTCAGGGTGCAGTGGGTCAATATACACGGGTCTGCGCGACGTAATCCCTCGTTGAGCAGATCAGTGTGTTGGCCTACGTGTACTCTCTCTATTGGGGTGTACTTAATTTCAAGTACAGGGCTATGATAAAGCAAGAGCAGACAAG
Source organism: Platanthera zijinensis (assembly GCA_039513925.1). NCBI lineage: Eukaryota > Viridiplantae > Streptophyta > Magnoliopsida > Asparagales > Orchidaceae > Platanthera > Platanthera zijinensis. The sequence continues at coordinate 71,534,672 of CM077082.1, forward strand.
GAGCACGGATGGGCCAAAGACCAGCTCACAGGTTGAAAGACGAGAATCGTCTAAGTGTAAATCGTCGAGAATCACTAAGTGATTCTCGCCGATTCGTCGAGAATCACTTGTGATTCTCGACGAGTCGTCGAGAATCACTAGATGATTCTCGCCAGGTTGGGCCGGCTGTCTCGACGCAGTCAGAAAATCCTCTTAAGGCAGAATCGTCGAGAATCACTAAGTGATTCTCGCCGATTCGTCGAGAATGACTTTGCATTCTCGATGATTCGGCGAGAATCAAATGTGATTCTCGCTGATTCTCCCCGGCCTGTATAACCTGTGATGCCAGAATTCGCCAAGTAGAATTCGGCGAGAATCGTAAGTGATTCTCGCCGATTCGTCGAGAATCACATACGATTCTCGCCGAATTTGACTTGGGCAAATTTCTGACATTTCCTGGACCGGTCCAGGTTTCCAGTAGTATTTCGAACCAGACTTAGGTCTTTGCTTTGGTGGGGCCCACAACGGTCATCTTTATGACCTAGTGTATAAATACACAAGTATTGGTGTACAGTGTTTTTTCACGGATACAGAATACGAAAGCCAGCGGCCGTCAAACCCTAAATTCGCGAACCTGCTCCGTCTCCGTCGCCGCCGCTCGTACAGTGATCACCGTTACTGATCTCAATCTCCTCCAGATCCCCGATGATAGAAGCCAAGTCTTGCACAGCGTCTCACGCGTCTAACCAGAGATCTTTTGTCTCTTGATTTGAGATAGGGAAATCCATCCCCGTCCGAATCGATCGTGACGATCGATCCTAGTGTGACCGTTGGAAGACCTTGCCGACTTCGCTAAGAAGATTGAATCTCCAGTGCTTTGCTGCTGTTTTCAGTTGCCGCCGCCAACACCGAGAGCCTAGCCACCGCTCGTCGCCGCCGCCGGTCTCGGGGAGATTCTCTCCAAGAAAGATCTAGGGTTGTGGACTTTTCGTTGCCTACAAGAACAAGTAGTCTAACGAAAAGGGACACCTAGATCTTCAAGTTGTTTGTATTTTCTTATACACTCTAATTTCGTTTTCGTTGTAAAGGAACATTTGGTTCCTAGTTGTAGGGTTGGGTGCAACCCGTGTTGTGGGAGTGTTGACTCCTACGTGTGGAAGGGTTCCTTCCGATAGTGCAAGGATTGGATTTCAATCCTGTTGGTGAAGTGACCGAGTCGTCCCTGCATTGGGAGATAGGTCGAAGGGGGAAAGTGGACGTACCCAAATCGGGGAACCACTATATATTGGCTGTGTTATTTTCTGTGTTGTGTGTTTTGTTTTGATTCTGCAGGTACACTTTTAATTCCGCAAATACGCTGCAAGTCACCTATCCCCGCCCCCCTAGGTGAAGGTAGTTGACACTAGGTGGACTTTCAGAGTACATCAAAATGTCATCAATGAAGATGATGACGAAGACGTCTAAATACGGTTCAAATACCCTATTCATCAAACTCATGAATGCCGAAGGGGCGTTTGTGAGCCCAAACGACATCACCGTGAACTCGTATAAACCATATCTCGAGCTGAACGCTGTCTTTTGAATATCTTCCTCTTGTATCCTCAATTGATAGTACCCCGAACGCAAATCAAATTTAGAAAACTAATGCGCTCATACCAATTGATCGAACAACTCGTCGATCCGGGATAACAGATAGGTGTTCCGCACCATCAATTGGTTAAGCTCCCGATAATCTATGCATAACCGTAGTGTTCCATCCTTCTTCTTGACAAATTTGACAGGGGATCCCCAGGGTGATGAACTAGGACGAACAAACCTTAATTCTACTAACTCCTACAACTGAACTCTAAACTCGGTGAGTTCCTTGAGAGCCATTTGGTAAGGGGTCCAAGAGATAGGCTTGGCTCCAGGTACTAGTTTAATTTGAAAGTCTACTTCCCTATGCGGGGGTAAGCCTGGCAGCTTCTCGGGAAACACCTCAGGGAAATCCTGCATTACCCGCACATCCTTCATACTTGTCTCCATCTCTTTCAATTCAAAACATATCATATATACTCAGTCCCCTTTCATATGGGCCTTAAGGGTCTGGATTGAAGATAACATCATTCGAGGTGCGAATTTAATACCTTGGAAGACGAATTTAGAGTCTCCATGCCTCATAGTGATTTTCTTTGCCTCACAATCAATTCTGGCATGGTGCCAGTCAACCCAGGTCATGCCCAGAATAAGGATGAATTATGGCTCTCTCAACACCGTCGTAGTGGTTTCAAAAATCTTTTCTCCAATGCATACTTCCAAGTCACACTTGGCAGACGACATTATCTCGGAGCCATCGAGAAGGCATGCTCTCCGTGTGATTCCAATGAAGTATTGCACGCCATCTAAATCCTTTATAAAGTCCGTCGAGACAAATGAATGTGTGGTACCCGTATCAAATAAGGTGTGAGCTGGTTTCCCACTAACGGTCATGGTGCTTAAGTATCAATTATAAAGACTCAAGCTAGATTCCTAGCGCATCTTAGGCAAATTAAGGACGGATGCTTATAATGTATTAATTAAATCTCAACATACCTGCAATCACATCTTGAGGATTCCGCTCCTGAGTCATGTCCAAAGTAAACACCTGCTCTCTAGCAGGTTCAGGATTCCTTCTTCGTGGTCTTCGTCTTTGACCACGACCTTGTCCTCAACCTTGCGGAGCTGGCGGTGGAAAAACAGGGGGGCAACTTCACCTAGTTGCGGGCAGTGACGTCGGATGTGGCCCGGCCGATTACAATGGAAGCAAACTCGCTCGTTCTGCTCTTTAGGTTGCTGATACATCTATTGAGGTGGAGGTAGTGCTAGTTGCGGGGTCGGGCATTCCATCCTAAAATTCTGGTGGAAAAGGCTGCCATCTCTTTGATTTCCTTTTCCACCTCTATTATTATGTCTCTTCCTATAACTTGGGCATGCTTCTATCACATCCTCGGCTGGTCTCTTACTACTTCCCAAGTGGTCCACCTCCAGCCTTTTCTCCAGATCAATGATCTCTGCCAAACACGTGTCCGCTATAAACAAAAGGGCTTGCCTTAGGGGATCTCGCAAGCCTTTGTAAAACCGTTTCGCATAACCACGGTCATCCAACTCGTAGGAGTCAGCAAATCTAGCAAGGTGCTAAAACTCCCTTTGATATTCTATTACAGACTTGGATCCTTACTTCAATTGTAGAAATCTCTCCTCAAGTTCATCTTGAGCGGTAGAGGGAATGAAGTGTTCCAAGAAGGCTTCAGAAAACTCATTCAAACTGATTTCAGTGTGTACTCGGCCTTGGGAAGTGGAACCCATGAGGGACTTCCACCACCTCTTCGCGTGCGTTTCCAAGACAAACATAGCTAAGGTCACAACAATACTGGCTGGACATCTGATTTCAGTCATTAGCTCTTGCACCATGTCTAGCCATTCTTCAGTATGGACAGCCGACTTCGTCCCATGATAAATAGGCGGGGAGAGGGCTCGAAAGGTACTCAGCTAGTTGGAACCCGAAGCTTGTTGCTGCACCGGGGCATGTTGAGACCTGAAAGCATCCAGAATTGTTGTAAGCATCTGTCCCAACTCTGACTGTTGGAACTGGGAAGGGACAGAAGGGGCGGGAGTGCCCGCTACTGGCTCTACACGTGTCGGGATCTACACGTAAACGTACAAACCTAAGGTCAGGTTGGCTAATCGTAGGGTAACGATGGGACATACTTAGTGACAATTATACATGGGCACACCACTACTTCTGTTATGTCAGTTTGTCCGCAAACTGACCATTCGAGCGGGGGTGGCACCATTTTTCAATGACTACTTAAGTTCAGGATCGTTGCAAGTCTGATAAAATTTGTAAGACCCCCCCCTCCCGGAACACAAGACACAGCCGAGGGGAGTCTTATGCCTAGAACAACCGTCTTGCGGTAGCGTCAGCACACGGGCTAACCTGTAGCAGAAGACGCCTATCCAGCCGGCCAAACCAATATCCTCCATGCCAACCCAACATAAAGAATATAAAACAGAAGTCAAAATCTACACAAGTATATAAGTCCAAACAAAGTACAAAAATAATATGAAGCAACAACAGCTTCTATAATATCAGAGTACATAAAACTTTTCCCAAAGGGCTACAACATGAGTCTCTCCAAACTCACATCCGTAACTGACGGCAGCAAAGGTAACGTCGTATCAGGCCCTGTCACTCTAGCCTGGCTTCCCTCCTATAAAACATGTTGTTGATGCGGCTCCATCCATAGGGTTTCCTCCTAAAAAGGAAAAGGTAACAACAGTTAGTTATAAAGACTAAGTGACTATCACATCCGCTCCCCCGACGACTCTTAGGCACTAGGCGAAGAAAAGAAGGGGGTTCAATATATATAAGTAAGAAATAGTACAAGCTGGTGAAAAATCTATATATCATGAGTAGTAATAACAACATTATAAACATTCTACTCCAGCAGTTCTACACAAGCAATATCCATCCATCAAAGTAAATAGGTTTATAACAGGAAAGTAACTTAACTTATAAAAATGCACATACAGATTTATAAGTTAATGATCGGTTTAACAGTAAAGTAACTCATCATATAAGAGTACCCATACAAACTTATATGATAAGGATCTTGTGTATGTAATGTAATGCAATGTGATGACTCACCCATGCACACACACACACACACACACACACTGCTATGTCGACACAAACTTGTAGTTCCCACTTTTTGAGCAGGTAGTTAACCTCTCAAGCATCATCCATCATGGCCAAACGATGACAGTGAAATGGGCTCTCCACTACTAGGCTGGTCTCCACACTACCTGGCCTAGGCCTCCATACGCCTCAATGCTAAGAACACAATAGCAGAGATCTCTACGTACTACGACTCAGAAGGGGTCTCAGGTAGATGTGCACCAAGAGCCCAGCCCAAATAGCCTATCTTTGTGGCACAAAAGGTGCATATGGGAGCGTATCACGACAAGTCCAAGGCCAATCGTCCACTTGGCACAAAGGGTGCCCTAGGAAAAAGCACCGAGGACCAAGGCCCACCATCCAAAGAATATCTGTCAACTCCCATCGGTGTGATGACTAGCGAGCCCATAAACCTGCCACACTATCCTTAACCCAGGATTATGACACCGCGTGTCAACTCACACCGCATGCAATTTCACATGGCCCTGCCATCAACCATCCAAGGGCTCCAACCGAGTCCCTTTTCATCATTTCCAATCCAGTGCTCAACAACACTCAAGGGCTCCACACTGAGTCCCTTATCATTATTACCAATCCAGTGCGGTCAAATACTCATGCACTTACACCCTTTCACATTTTCGTGCTCCCAAGCACTCAAGGGTTAACCATTAACATAGGTGGCAAGCCACCTTGAACAATATACCAATCTCAAACTGCTACCCATAGGGAGACACACTCTAAGCAGTGGAAAATGCAAATTATCCCTTCCAATACTTGAGACCACGATTCAACATGTAACGACCCCATCCGTTAAATGACGTATAGTAGAAGGTCCGGCCGGGGCCCCACACTATATGCCACAAACAGACGGTGAGGTCACAGGATAATACCAAACCATACGAATCCTAACTCAGAGCATTCTAGCGGAAGCTTTAAATTACAACTTTGAACTCTCAACCGGAATGTCCAATATATAAACCACCTTTATATATAACCATGGAATGTACAACAAAGGTTTGGCCTTAAGGCCTTACAGTTCCTCTTTATATACACCATGTTTTACAAACCTCGGCGCGCAGGCCGGCCATACATGAGTAAAAGAGAACAACCAAAACAATCGCTTAGCCTTTAAGGGCTAGCCGCAGCAGCAGCAGCAACAGCAGTAGGGCTTCAGCCCATCACTTACCACTTGGCTCTCCAGCACCTGCACGGGAACAATCCACCCAACCGGTGGCAAACAATGCAACGGTCAGCATTCAGCTGACCCAATTATAACAATCCTACCCCTTTCTCGGGGCATGAGCATTCTTTCCCTACAAGCATGGCATCATCAAATAGCAACTATGTGCGCGCAGGCACATTCAAGCCATCACAACTATCGGCCACACGGCCCGACAGTCCGTGCACTCAGGGCACATTCTTGGTGTACCGGAATACCAGGGTCAACACCACCGTCTACACGGTATTTGAGCATTCTAGTCTTTCTGGCGCGCGGGCCTAAGACTCTCATTAGGCGCTCCAACAAAACCTATAACCAGGCTTCCAAGTCGGATGGACCTAACGCAGGTAAGGATCAGCCACCCCCCCCCCCCCCCCCCGTTGCTCAAGTCGCCGTGCCACCTCGAATACGGAAGTATCCATGGCTATTTATAGGCGCGGGTCGGTTTCACCTTTCCTGTTCGGCAATCTGCCTTTTCATCGAGTTGCAGCCCAACGGCTCAACCACTCACAAAGTGGCAACACACGGCCACAAGAGTTGCATCCAACCCTCTTCATTTCCTGGACATCGTCCAGTACTTCCTGCCGCACCAAGCAACAGGTAGGCACAAGGCATCACAAGCCATAATCACGAAGCCTTCTCCGATATGCAAACAAGCATCACCAATCCAGAACATATCCAGATGGGCTTCACACAGCATGCCTAGAGCCGTACTCCAATTCCGGCCTCTAACAAGGGGGACTTCACATATCTACCCCAAGGGACACCACAACCCACCGCACACTTGCGGGGAAGGGTTTTCCCTATGCAATGCAGAAAAGAAGGACTTCACATGTCCAAGGAGGGAGATCGTTACCCTTGTCGATCTCTTCGGAGCCATCGAAAACTAGCCGGTGAGAAAGAACCGCAGCAGCCTTGCCTTCGCAATGCCGGCTTCGGATCACGAATCGGACCACGGGAACTTTGCCGGTGGCTTGCTCTCCTCCTCCTTCTTCTTCCTCCTTTCTCTCTTCCTTAAGCAAAAATGAAGAATGACTTCTTCCTTGACGAATTTAATCCAGACAGGAATCACCTGAGCCCTTGGATCTAAAGAGAGAATCTGAACGGCCACGATCTGCCCAAAAAACCCAAATTTTGGCTGACACGGCCTGTGACACGCCCGTGTCACAGGCCGTGTACCCTTAAGCGGCACACGTAGTTTGAACCGACTGAACAACATGGGTATCGACACGCCCGTGTCGAACCTGACACGCCCGTGTCATCCTGAGACACGCCCGTGTCAAACCTGCTTCATCGAGCTGCACCCAGTACACGGGTCGGAACACGGCATCGGACACGCCCGTGTCCCACCTGACACGCCCGTGTTCACGGCCGTGTTTAAGGCCGTGTACTATTCTGACTCGAATAGGCCAATTTCGAAATTTAATTCGAACACGCCCTGGGACACGCCCGTATCGGAGGCCGTGTCCCAGGCTCGACGATCGTCGACTCCCAATCGTCGACTAACCTGAACACGCCCTGGGACACGCCCGTGTCCCAGGCCGTGTACCCCCGACACGCCCTGGGACACGCCTGTGTCCCAGGCCGTGTAAAATTTCCTGTACCTCAAAAATCATTTTGAGTCCTTTGGGGTCTTTTTGGGGTGTTACAACCCTCCCCCCTTAACAAAATTTCGTCCCGAAATTTGCACGGTAAGGAAACAAGAACCAGCAATGCTATAAATATGTTATAATAAAAAGTACACGGTCTACAGTTTATACAAATAACTCGGGAAACTCAGCTCGCATGGTCTGCTCTCGCTCCCATGTTAGCTCTTCACGGCCACAATTATCCCATCGGACCTTGACCATCCCGATCACTTTGTTCCGCAACTGTTTCTCGGCTCGATCCTCGATCCGAATGGGTCTAACCCTCGTCGTTAGCCCATACTCGACCGGTACCCGATCATTCTCCACTACTTGAGCTGGATCCTTCACCGCCTTACGAAGGACTGAGATGTGAAATACATCATGTAATCCACCCAAGTCTGCTGAAAGTGCTAGTCGATAAGCAGCTTCCCCAACTCGCTCCACCACCTCAAACGGACCAAGATACCTCGGACTTAGCTTTTTCAAACGCCGAATCCTGGACACACCTTTGAAGGGTTTGATCTTCAAATATACCCAATCACCCACCGCGAACTCCACATTCCGGTGTTTGGCATTGTAGTACTTTGCTTGACGATCTTGGGCTATCAATAGCCTCTCCCGAATAGAGCGTATGAGCGAGGTAGCTTCTTCGACTTCCTTTTTCCCACTCAGCTTAGATTCGCCTGCTTCTGCCCAAGCTAACGGTGTACGGCATTTCCGACCATACAACGCCTCAAATGGTGCCATACCAATACTCGCTTGGTAGCTATTATTATAGGCAAATTCGACGAGAAATATATAATCTTCCCATCTCTTACCAAAGTCTAGGGCGCACATGCGGAGCATGTCCTCCATCGTTCTGTTGGTCCGTTCAGTCTGGCCATCCGTTTGGGGATGAAAGGCCGTACTAAACGCTAATTTTGTACCCAACATTTGATGAACGAGCCGCCAATCATTTGATGTGAACCGCCCATCACGGTCACTAACGATGCTCCGAGGAACACCGTGCAGTCGAACAACCTGCTCCACATACAGCTTGGCCAAGGTTTCCACTGAATCGTCTCTTCTGTTTGGAAGGAAGTGCGCCACTTTTGTCAACCGGTCCACAATCACCCAGATTGAATCATGACCGCGTTGAGATCTCGGCAACCCGTGCACGAAATCCATCGAAATATCATCGAACTTCCACTCCGGAATAGGTAACGACTTCAGGAAACCGCCAGGCTTCTGGCATTCTGCTTTCACTAACGCACAAGTATTGCATTCAGCCACATAACGTGCGACATCTTTCTTTAGTCCGGGCCACCAGAACAGCTTTTTCATATCTCTGTACATCTTTGTGCTCCCTGGGTGAACTGAGTACTTTGCAAAGTGAGCTTCGTACATCAACTCTTCCCTCAATTTACCCACCCTTGGGACGCACACTCTACCATTTCTTCGTAACAAACCGTTATCCCAAGAGAATTGGTCCTCTGGCCCATCTTTTGCATAGCGCTGGAGACTTTCATCAAGCTCCGTTGCTCGCCGAACTCTGTCTGTAAGGTCATATTGCACCTCCGTCCAGTTCAAGCATGCATCGGTTGACGAACCCTTGTCAACGCAAGATATCTCCAATGCTTCCAATTCCTGGATCAAACGCTGATCATGCCTCTGCAACCAGCTTGCCCGTACCGGAGTCTTCCGACTCAAAGCATCAGCGACCACATTTCCCTTCCCGGGCGTATAGTGAATCTCGAAGGTGTAGTCCCCGAGGAACTCCATCCATCTTCGTTGTCGCATATTCAGATCCTTCTGATCCAACAAATACTTTAGGCTTTTGTGATCCGTATAGATATCCACTTTAACGCCATATAGATAGTGCCGCCACAACTTGAGCGCAAAGATTACCGCCGCCAACTCCAAATCATGGACGGGGTAATTCCGCTCATGCACTTTCAACTGACGCGAGCCATAAGCAATCACTTTACCAAACTGTAGAAGAACGCAGCCTAAGCCGCTCCCAGATGCATCACTATAGATCTCATACCCATCGGTACCACATGGCGATGTCAACACAGGCGCCGTGGTCAAACGACTCTTCAAGTCTTCAAAAGCTCGCGCGCACTCCGGCGTCCAAATGAACTTTTGATCTTTTCTCGTCAGCGTGGTCAGAGGTAAAGCAATCCGTGAGAAGTTTTCCACAAACCGTCTATAGTAGCCCGCAAGTCCAAGGAAGCTCCTGACCTCGGCCACTGAAGACATCACTGGCCAATCTCGGATGGCACTTATCTTCAACGGATCCACCGCGATACCCTCTCCGCTTACCACATGGCCTAAAAAGGCTATTGAAGAGAGCCAGAACTCACACTTTGAGAACTTGGCATAAAGCTTATTCCTCCGCAGGGTATGCAAAACCAACCGCAAATGGTTTGCGTGATCCTCTTCCGACTGAGAGTATACTAAGATGTCATCGATAAACACAATAACAAACAAATCCAAGTACTCTCGGAACGTTCGATGCATTAGGTCCATAAATACCGAAGGTGCATTACATAGGCCAAACGGCATTACCGTGAACTCATAATGACCGTAGCGTGTTCCAAACGCCGTCTTGGGAATGTCACCTTCCCGAATCCTTAGCTGATAATATCCCGATTTCAAATCCAATTTGGAATAGACCGTTGATCCTGCCAGCTGATCAAAGAGGTCATCAATCCGCGGGATCGGATATTTATTTTTCTCCGTCAGCTTATTCAACTCACGGTAGTCAATACACAACCGTAAGCTACCGTCTTTCTTTTTCACAAAGAGAACAGGCGCGCTCCAAGGTGACATACTTGGGCGTATATATCCCTGCTCCAACAACTCTTGCAATTGGACTTTCAACTCAGCCATCTCTTTTGGCGCGACGCGATATGGAGAGCGGGCCACAGGTTTCGCACCTGGCACCAACTCAATAGAGAAGTCAATCTCCCGCTGGGGTGGTAACCCAGGAAGATCTTTAGGAAACACGTCGGCAAACTCTGACACAACTGGCACTTCACCGACACTGGCCTTTGGCTCAACAGCCTGAATTAGCGTGAAGAATAACTCCGCGCCCTTCCGAACAGCATTGACGACTTGGAGTGCAGACAACAGAGTCCCGCCAACTCCTCGCATACCAGCGAACTTCGTCACAAGTCCGGTATTCTGGCCCAGTGTAATCTCCTTGGAGTTGCAATCAATAAAGGCACGCTGCTCCGAGAGCCAGTCCATACCAAAGATCACATCAAACTCCGATAACGGTAGCACAGCTGCACTCAAACCGAAATCCCGACTTCCTATTTGCACATCCACATCGCAAGCCCTATCCGCAAGCATCACACAGCCATTCGGCAAGAGCACCCTTGTACTATCCACCGTCACATGACTTGGTACCCCAATTCGAGATACGAAATCCTCAGACAGAAAAGAATGCGAAGCACCCGTATCAAATAGGGCTCTCGCCAAGTTATTCCGAATCAGGACAAAGCCTGTAGTACACACACATGCACAAGCTATACATAACCAAAACCAATAGCACAGCAAGTAAACTAAATCAACTCGTACCTGTGACGACGTCACTTTGCTTAAACCAATAGCACAGCAAGTAAACTAAATCAACTTGTACATGTGACGACGTCACTTTGCTTAATCGCTTCCTGTTGGCCAAGTTGATAGATTCGGGGCTGTGCCTGAGATGCAGAGGAATCAACCACCGCTTTGCCCTTCTCAGCATACGACGCACCCGTCTTCTTTTCCCCTTTGGGCTGCACAACCCGACAGTCACGAGCCATATGCCCCACCCGGCCACAGTTATAGCATGTACGAGAATCCGGCCTTGATGTCGCTCCCGACACAACGGTCGTAGTCACTTGCCCAGATGGCTTGGACCTCTTGCCCCCTTTCTTCTGGTAAAACGATTTGCTTGGGCGAGGTGCTTGAAACTCTGGCTTCGACACCACCAAGCCCTTGTTCCCTTGCACTCGCCGCATGTCCTTCTCCAATGCGCACGCAGTATCAACCAACGCCTGAAACCCTTGGCTCACAGAACTCGAAAGCAGGAATCGCAACTCATCCCGCAATCCTTCATAGAACCGATTCGTTTTCCTTTGATCATCCGCGAAGATTGTACCCGCATATCGTCCCAACCTGGTAAACTCATGCAAGTAGATATCCACACTATCTTCTCCTTGCTTTAACCGTTGGAACTCATTTTCCATAGCAATGCGTTGCGCCGCTGGGACATGTTTCGCCAGAAATATTCGAGAGAACTCCTCAATCGACACTTGCGTTAATTGCCTGCCCGCCAAATGGTGTACCTCAACCTCGTCCCACCACAACCGCGCCTCTCCTTCAAGCATGAAGGTGGCCAAGGTGACCTTTAGAGTTTCCTCCGCCCTGATCGCTGTCATTATCCTCTTGACACGCGATAACCAATCTTCCGCCTGCGTTGGGGATCCCATTCCCGCAAACGTAGGAGGACTGAAGCTCATGAATTGCTTCAACTGTCGGTCAGCTGCTCGTGGATCTACAGCCTCAACCGGCTCGGGTCTTACATCAACACGAACTGGCACTACTGCCGGCTGCGCTTGCCCGGTCGGCTGAATCATGGCAAATAGCGCCTCAGCAACTAAGCGAACAGTTTCCGCAGATGGAGGAGGTGTTGGCACCTCAGCTGGTGCCGCACTCTCATCAGAGCGCTGGGGCTCAGACTGCCCAGCACCACTACGTGTCACCTATAGGTGGACAAGACACACATTAGCGAACGTATGCAAGCAAAACAACACAAAAAGGAACGCGCAGATTCCTCAAACAAGATTTTGTACATTCCTTAATGGACATTCCAGAGTTCATTAGCGTTACAGCAGGTCGCACAAACACGTGCTCGCCACCCCACAAAAGAATTCGACCACGAATTCGAAAGAGGAAGACCGACAAAAGCTGATACCAAAATGTAACGACCCCATCCGTTAAATGACGTATAGTAGAAGGTCCGGCCGGGGCCCCACACTATATGCCACAAACAGACGGTGAGGTCACAGGATAATACCAAACCATACGAATCCTAACTCAGAGCATTCTAGCGGAAGCTTTAAATTACAACTTTGAACTCTCAACCGGAATGTCCAATATATAAACCACCTTTATATATAACCATGGAATGTACAACAAAGGTTTGGCCTTAAGGCCTTACAGTTCCTCTTTACATACACCATGTTTTACAAACCTCGGCGCGCAGGCCGGCCATACATGAGTAAAAGAGAACAACCAAAACAATCGCTTAGCCTTTAAGGGCTAGCCGCAGCAGCAGCAGCAACAGCAGTAGGGCTTCAGCCCATCACTTACCACTTGGCTCTCCAGCACCTGCACGGGAACAATCCACCCAACCGGTGGCAAACAATGCAACGGTCAGCATTCAGCTGACCCAATTATAACAATCCTACCCCTTTCTCGGGGCATGAGCATTCTTTCCCTGCAAGCATGGCATCATCAAATAGCAACTATGTGCGCGCAGGCACATTCAAGCCATCACAACTATCGGCCACACGGCCCGACAGTCCGTGCACTCAGGGCACATTCTTGGTGTACCGGAATACCAGGGTCAACACCACCGTCTACACGGTATTTGAGCATTCTAGTCTTTCCGGCGCGCGGGCCTAAGACTCTCATTAGGCGCTCCAACAAAACCTATAACCAGGCTTCCAAGTCGGACGGACCTAACGCAGGTACGGATCAGCCACCCCCCGTTGCTCAAGTCGCCGTGCCACCTCGAATACGGAAGTATCCATGGCTATTTATAGGCGCGGGTCGGTTTCACCTTTCCTGTTCGGCAATCTGCCTTTTCATCGAGTTGCAGCCCAACGGCTCAACCACTCACAAAGTGGCAACACACGGCCACAAGAGTTGCATCCAACCCTCTTCATTTCCTGGACATCGTCCAGTACTTCCTGTCGCACCAAGCAACAGGTAGGCACAAGGCATCACAAGCCATAATCACCGAGCCTTCTCCGAAATGCAAACAAGCATCACCAATCCAGAACATATCCAGATGGGCTTCACACAGCATGCCTAGAGCCGTACTCCAATTCCGGCCTCTAACAAGGGGGACTTCACATATCTACCCCAAGGGACACCACAACCCACCGCACACTTGCGGGGAAGGGTTTTCCCTATGCAATGCAGAAAAGAAGGACTTCACATGTCCAAGGAGGGAGATCGTTACCCTTGTCGATCTCTTCGGAGCCATCGAAAACTAGCCGGTGAGAAAGAACCGCAGCAGCCTTGCCTTCGCAACGCCAGCTTCGGATCACGAATCGGACCACGGGAACTTCGCCGGTGGCTTGCTCTCCTCCTCCTTCTTCTTCCTCCTTTCTCTCTTCCTTAAGCACAAATGAAGAATGACTTCTTCCTTGACGAATTTAATCCAGACAGGAATCACCTGAGCCCTTGGATCTAAAGAGAGAATTTGAACGACCACGATCTGCCCAAAAAACCCAAATTTTTGCTGACACGGCCTGTGACACGCCCGTGTCACAGGCCGTGTACCCTTAAGCGGCACACGCAGTTTGAACCGACTGAACAACACAGGTATCGACACGCCCGTGTCGAACCTGACACGCCCATGTCATCCTGAGACACGCCCGTGTCAAACCTGCTTCATCGAGCTGCACCCAGTACACGGGTCGGAACACGGCATCGGACACGCCCGTGTCCCACCTGACACGCCCGTGTTCACGGCCGTGTTCAAGGCCGTGTACTATTCTGACTCGAATAGGCCAATTTCGAAATTTAATTCGAACACGCCCTGGGACACGCCCGTGTCGGAGGCCGTGTCCCAGGCTCGACGATCGTCGACTCCCAATCGTCGACTAACCTGAACATGCCCTGGGACACGCCCGTGTCCCAGGCCGTGTACCGCCGACACGCCCTGGGACACGCCCGTGTCCCAGGCCGTGTAAAATTTCCTGTACCTCAAAAATCATTTTGAGTCCTTTGGGGTCTTTTTGGGGTGTTACACAACATATTTCATGGTCATGAGATTTACCTCATCCAATTGCTTCCTTATTAATCAAGCATTCACAACATTTAGGCGCTCATATATTTATCACCACAACATAATAACTCTTCACGTATTCATCAAGTTTGATAACATAAGTATAGATTTCACATTCAGTTATCAAACACCACAACCTCTTTCAAAACTTATACCATCCATTGGATTACAATCACGCGCATCCTTACCGGATTTCACATGTAGCCATTTGTACAATCAAATCCTATCCAACCATTTGTTCACTAATTCCCCAAATCATTTGTTTATTAAATTCCTCCAACCATTTGTTTATCTCGGCTATATATAACTACGCTAATCCAAACCTCGACATCATCTTGCTACATTTCTCCTACCTAGTCCAAACCCGATTATACACCAACTGAAAGCATCATGCATATAAGTTGTTACCATGCAGCAACTTCGACTGGATATTCCAAGAGCTACAAAGCTCCTATGAGAACGTATTTCCATCCGTTGGAAATATCTTCCCGAGTACTACAACTTCTATGTCCTGCCCAAGACCTAGATCCGGCTATATCACACCCGAAAACGGCCTCGAAGTTTGTTGCACACAGAAAATAGATTTTGCACGCATCTTAAAGTCAAACGAACGACATCCGTTCGTCTTCTTCCTTTGGCCTTTTGTTCAAAGCTATATCTAGATTTCTTCCTCCCTTATTCACCCTCATTAAACCATCTTTCTTCACGAAACCAAGTCCACCATCTTCATATAGAAGAGAGGAGGGGTTGAAGATAACTAATCTCTAGGACAAGATCCTAGCATGGTCTCTTACTAGGAGATCTTTATCTCGCACAAGTCAAACTCTTTTGAGTCGACATCTCTGCTAGTTCATAACTAAAGATCTAGCACCAAAGGAGAGGGTAGGAAGCTCACCTCGTTTCTAGCCATGGATCTTGTTATCCTTCTCGGCGACATCTTCTTCCTCGTTGGTGTTGTTCTTCACGTAAAGGAAGAGCTCTTCTTCCAAAAAATCTGACTCCGGCAACCTTCTCTCTTCTGACGGTTTCGACACAAGTAATATCTCGGCAAGAAATGAAGTGATGGCTAGGGTTTTCTCGTATGTTTCCTTTTATAGGAAGAATTAGGGTTAGATTGCTTTTTCCACGTATCACAATAACATTAGACCGCCCATAATTACTTAAAATAAATCTTGTTGAAGAGACCGGCCCACAGGAGTCATTTGGCGCATTTCCCGAAAACTCGGTTAAGCCCGTAAATATGAACCAGCAAACACAGTCTGGGCCGAAAAATACTCTAAGTCAAAATCATCGTGTATACTATACTCTCTCAACGAATCGTCGAGATTTGTCGTGACCACTCGACGTGTAACACCCCTATCCGTCGCATAGCATATAACAGTAGGTCCGGCCGGGGCCCGACGCCATATACTACCGACAGACCGGTTGGTTACGCGTTGAAACCATCCAACCAATCACCAACGTCCTACACAGAGTCATTCTAGCGGAAGCAATTTCTTAAGTTGCACAAATAAAAGAACCCTGCCAAGCACGAATGTCCACTACTTAGATAAAATAGGAATGATTAATACAAAAGTACCGGCCTTATGGCCTTACAATAGTTCTCTCAACAAGAGTGTCTTTCATACTTCGGCTCGCAGGCCGGCCATACATGAGATAAACGGAAAACATAAAGAAAGGTAGGCCTTCGAGGGCCAGCACCGCAATATGGGCTTTAGCCCTCTATTTCCCGCTCAGCTCTGCAGCACCTGCAAGCCACAATCCACCGCCCGGTGGTAAACAAAAGCAACGGTCAGCTATGCTGACCAAATTATAACGATCCCGCCCCCGTAATCGGGGCGGCGATGCTCTTTCCCTGCACTTTATTAGTATAGCATCAATATAGTGTAAACACACTTCAACACAGGCGTTGGCTCGCACGGCCACACACCTCATGCACACAGGGCATATTCACGGCGAACCAGCCAACGTCACGTCAATTCAAGCCATAGACGTTTCCGTTCCACCACCGCCCCTTGGACGGCCAACCATATGAGCATTTTGTCTTCTTGGCCTTGGTCACGATAATTTAAGCCATAGACCGCCGAAGACCCTCATCCATGCCAACGGTTCCACCGAACGACATAGATCGGGTACGGTTCCGCCTGACCCGTGCTCATATAGCAACGGCAATTTAAGCCATATGCGCAGGTCAAGACTCACCGAGTCCCATTTCCACCATAATAATCACATAACCCGATTATGTTCACGTTGGCTCCCCGGCCACCATGTTGGCAAAACCCGCTTTTGCCCACTTTTTCGGGTGCACCTTGGAGTTAATCTCCAAGGCTCCCTGCTGCAATCTACCACGTAGAAAACCCGAAAAACGCCCAAACACCCGGAGTCTTCCCCGGTTCATATGCAATGCAACATCACCAATCCGGCTCTACATGTCCGGATAGGCTTCACACACAATGCCTATGTCCGTTTTCGCATACGGACTCTATACAAGGGGGACTTTACATATCTACCCCAAGGAATGCTCCAACTCTTCGCTCACTCGCGAGAGAGGGCTTCCTATGCAAAGGGAAAAAGGGCTTCACATGCCCAAGGATGAGAAATCGTTACCCTTGCATTCTTCCGCAGCGCCATGAAAAACTATGCGGTTGGAAAGCACCGCAACGGCGTCACCTCCGCGGATCTGGACTCGGATCGCGATTCGGAGCTCCGACGCTCCACCGGCGGCCGGATCTTGGTCTCCAACCTCTCACCTTGCTCTCCCTTCTCTCTAGGATTTAGAAAGAGAATGCAAAAAGAGAATGAGGGTTTTGAAACCCTTATCCTGACTAAAACCACCCAGGAGCAGCCCCCCACCGTCGGATCCAAAGCCAAGGAAATGAACGGCCACGATTAGGCCACAAATTAGAAAATCTGGGCCAAACACGGGTTGCAACACGGCCGTGTGCATGGCCGTGTCACCCATTCGATGTCCCGATTGACTCGAAAACCAGCACACGGCATTCGATACGGCCTCCGACACGCCCGTGTCACCTGTGACACGCCCGTGTCGTATGCGACATGCCCGTGTCTGGGCCCGTATCATGGCCCGTGTGCATGACACCGAAAACTGCCCAAAGTGACACGCACTGGGACACGCCCGTGTCCCAGGCCGTGTGCCTCAACTCGACGATCTCTGATCGCCAAAATGTCGACCACATGACCCATGGCCGAACACGCCTGTGTCACGCCCGTGACACGCCCATGTCACGCCCGTGTCACGCCCGTGACATGCCCGTGACATGCCCGTGTCACGCCCGTGACACGCCCGTGACACGCCCGTGTCACGCCCGTGACACGCCCGTGTCACGCCCGTGACACCTGCTCCAAAATTAGGACTGGGCTTAAAACGTCACCCGTCCCTCTTTTGAGTTTCGGGGTATTACAACTCTCTCCCCTTTAAAAGAATTTCGCCCACGAAATTTACTAAAGGAAAACCATAGGAACTTAAAACTTTTAACTATACCTGAGCGGAATAACTCCGGGTACTCCTCCAGCATAGTTTGCTCCCGCTCCCAAGAGAGTTCCTCCCGACCGCAATTATCCCACCGGACCTTAACCATCTGGATCTCCTTGTTACGGAGCCTCTTGACCTCAGAGTCTTCGACACGAACGGGCTTGACCCTAGTCGTAAACCCCTCGTCCACCGGCACTTGATCAACTGCGATCACCTGCGAAGGCTCTTGCACCGCCTTCCGCAATATAGAAATGTGAAATACATCGTGTAGCCCACTTAACTCTTCCGATAGACTCAAACAGTATGCTGCTTCGCCGACTCGCTCCAGAACCTCAAAAGGCCCAAGGTATCTCGGGCTCAACTTCTTCAAGCGTCTCACCCGCGAAACCCCCTTGAACGGCTTCACTTTCAAGTATACCCAATCGCCTACCGTGAACTCCACGTTCCGGTGCTTAGTATTGTAATACTTCGCCTTCCTATCCTGAGCGATCAACAAGCGCTCCCGAATGATCCGCACCAACGAGGTAGCACTCTCCACCTCCTTCTTCTTCTACAACCTTGCCTCACCCATTTCTAACCAAGACAACGGCGTGCGACACTTTCTACCATATAGGGCCTCAAAGGGCGCCATTTGGATACTCGCCTGGTAGCTATTGTTGTACGCGAACTCCACCAAATACAGGTGGTCCTCCCAATGCTTCCCGAAGTCTAGAACACACATGCGGAGCATGTCCTCCATCGTTCTATTGACTCTCTCGGTCTGCCCATCCGTCTGCGGATGGAAGGCTGTGCTGAACTTCAACTTTGTCCCCAACATCTGCTGCACCAACCTCCAATCATTGGACGTGAAACGCCCATCGCGATCACTCACAATGATGTGAGGCACACCATGCAGTCTTACTATATTGTCCACATATAGCTTCGCCAACTTCTCCACCGAGTCGTCCTTCCTATGCGGAATGAAATGCGACACCTTAGTTAGCCGATCTACGATCACCCAGATGGCGTCGTTCCCCTTCTGCGACCTTGGCAACCCATGCACAAAGTCCATAGATATGTCGTCGAACTTCCACTCCGGTATAGGCAAGGACTTCAGAAATTCTCCCGGCTTTTGGCACTCCGCCTTCACCAAGGCGCACGTTTGGCACTTAGCCACAAACAACACTACGTCTTTCTTAAGCCCCGACCACCAAAACAGCTTCTTGAGGTCACGGTACATCTTTGTGCTCCCTGGGTGGATCGAGTACTTGGTATGATGAGCCTCGTACATCAACTCCGCCTGTAGGTTACTCCCGCTTGGGACGCACAACCGATAATCCTTCCTTAACAACCCATCTTCCACTAAAAATTTGGAATTTGACCCATCCAACGCTGCCTCCATAAGCTCCTTCATGGAGTCATCTAACTCCAATGCTTGCCGAACCCGGTCAGCCAGGTCATACTGGACCTCTATCCAGTTCAACATTGCTTTGGCGCTCGTCTGCTTGTCAACGCAACAGATCTCAAGCTCCTCCAACTCCCGTATCAGCCGCTCATCATGCACCGACAACCAGTTGGCTTGGGCGGGAGCCCTGCGACTCAACGCATCAGCAACCGCATTGCCCTTCCCGGGTACATAATGAATCTTGAAGGTGTAGTCCCCAGGAACTCCATCCACCTCCTGTGCCTCATGTTAAGATCCTTTTGATCCAATAGGTACTTCAGGCTCTTGTGATCGGTGTAAATATCAACCCTTACGCCGTATAGGTAGTGCCTCCACAGCTTAAGTGCAAATATCACGGCCGCCAACTCCAAGTCGTGGACCGGATAGTTCCTTTCATGCACTTTTAGCTGACGCGATCCATAAGCTATCATGCTCCCATGCTGCAACAGCACACAGCCCAAACCACTACCCGAGGCGTCACTATAAACCTCGAAGCCCTCGGTCCCACTCGGCGAACTAAGCACTGGTGCCGTGGTCAACCATCTCTTCAGCTCCTCAAAATCTTGCACGCACTCCTGCATCGACAAGAATCTCTGATCTTTCCTTGTCAACTTCGTGAGAGGTAGCGCTATCCGCGAGAAGTTCTCTACAAAGCGCCTGTAATATCCGGCAAGCCCGAGAAAACTACGGACTTCCGCGACAGAAGACAACGCAGGCCACTCCCGTATCGCAACGATCTTCGCTGGATCCACCGCTATACCTTCCCCACTAACAATGTGACCAAGGAACGCTACTGAGGGTAGCCAGAACTCGCACTTGGAGAATTTCGCATACAGCTCATTCCTCCTCAAAGTCTCCAACACCAGATGCAAGTGCTTGAAGTGATCTTCTTCGCACTGCGAGTACACCAATATATCGTCAATAAAGACGATCACAAAGCGGTCCAGGAAATCTCGGAACGTCCTGTTCATCAAGTCCATAAACACTGATGGCGCATTCGTTAGTCCAAACGGCATGACCGTGAACTCGAAATGCCCATACCTTGTGCTGAACGCCGTCTTCGGGATATCACATTCCCTTATCCTCAACTGATAGTACCCCGACTTCAAGTCCAACTTAGAATATACCGACGATCCGACTAACTGATCGAACAGATCATCAATCCTCGGGATCAGGTACTTGTTCTTCTCCGTCAGCTTGTTCAACTCTCTGTGGTCGATACACAACCGCATACTCCTATCCTTCTTCTTAACGAAGAGGACCGGTGCGCTCCAAGGCGACGAGCTTGGACGCACATAACCTTGCTCCATCAGCTCCTCTAGCTGAACTTTCAACTCTGCCATCTCCTTAGGCGCCAACCTATACGGAGCACGTGACACCGGTTTGGCCCCCGGTACGAGCTCGATGGTGAAATCAATCTCCCGTTGTGGTGGGGCTCCGGGAAGACTATCCGGGAACACATCGGGGTATTCACAAACCACGGGGATGCTATCCAACGTGGACTTTTGTAACATCCCATTTTCGGCTAGACCCCTAGGAGTCGGTTGGTCGTGACAGAACCCTGTGAAGCCCAAAAATTGAAATAAATCGATCGAGGTTTCGGGTCACGGGTTGGTCACGCCCGTGACCGACCCGTCACGCCCGTGACTTTGGGCGTGACTACTTCGACGATCGTCGATCTCCGCGAGACGATCGTCGAACTTGCTGCCCGGGCATGTCACGCCTGTGACCAAGGTGTCACGCCCGTGACCTAGGGCGTGACCCCTTCGACGATCGTCGATCTCCGTGAGACGATCGTCGATCTGGCAGCCCGGACATGTCACGCCCGTGACCAAAGTGTCACGCCCGTGACCAGGGGCATGACTCCTTCGACGATCGTCGATCCCCGTAAAACGATCGTCGAAATTGAACTCGGGCCTGTCATGCCCGTGACCTAAGTGTCACGCCCGTGACCTAGGGCGTGACCAGCCTTCGACGATCGTCGACCTCAAAATTGCAGTTCGGGCCTGTCACGCCCGTGACCTAGGTGTCACGCCCATGACCTAGGGCGTGACCATCCTTCGACGACCGTCGATCTCAATTCGACGATCGTCGACCCCAAAATTGTCACCCGCTCCTGTCACGCCCGTGACCTATGTGTCACGCCCGTGACATTGGCCGAAACGATGGTTCAGGCCCGAAATTATTCTAACACGCGTGGAAATAAATGCTGGTGTGGGAAGTTACACCAGGAGTAATTACGGGCCGTTTTTCCTTCTATAATTATATAATAAAGGAGGAAGTGTTGGTCCAATAGGAAACCGCCAACTGGACACACCTGTTCATCTTCCACCGTTTCTTATCCCTTCACTGTAACCGAAAGGCTATTAAGAGGAGCCTTCATGGCCATTAACGCTTTACCCTTTCACCTCCCCACTTTCTGACTTATAAAAGCCCACTTGGAGCAAGAGGAGAAGTTTACACGCTCAAGCAAACGGATCAGATCTTTGTTCTTGCTGTAGGAGAAGTTCGGCTACGCCATCACTGCGCCATGGCACCCCATCGTTCTTCTCGCCTCCAAACCGCGAATAAGGTCCTCCTCTGCTTCTTCTCTTTCATGGGTAGATCTTAGGATTCTTAGAAAGGAAGTTCACGCTCAACGGAGCCGGACGCATCTCTCGTTTTCATGGAAAACCCATGAGAAGTGTATTCTTGAGTTCGCCGGAAACCGCCACCTCCGGCGGCCAAACCACCTCCGACCGATAGCCATCGCCTCAACGGAGGAGGTGGTGGTGGTGGCTGGCCAGGGAAGTGACCGGACGGCCAGCGACGGATTACGGAAATGTTACAGGAAGAAAAAATGGCTTTCTGGGTTTTTGTTTTCGGTTTCATGAAGAAGATGAACAGTAGAATCAATTTTATAATATATAGATTATTATATATTATATAATGGAAAGATATATTATTTGAATATATTTTGAGGCTGCAAAATGAGGCACTTAGAGGCCGTTTTAGGAAAAATGATCAGTCACGAAAGTTGTAGCCCTTCGAGTCTAGATTAATTTAAAATTGGTTTCAACTCGTTTGGGTAAGCGGTGCGGCCGCAGCACCCATTTTAGTGGGGGCTATACCTAGAGTTGGGCAGAAATTAAAATGGATGCCCACTCTTCGTCCCTTGTCCAAATGACCTGAAATTTGGGCAGGGGGTTAACCTTAGCTAAACCTAACGACAGACCAAAAATGAGAACTTTTGGAGAACTTTTGCCAAAAGTTTTTTGTAAAATTTTAATAAACATTATAAAATTAATTAGGAGATGAAATTAAGTCCAAACTCCCCCAAATTTTTGGTGGTGGTCCCTGGCACCAATGTTAAGATCTGTACAAAATTTTAACTCAATTGGTCGAGTTTTGAATAGGGAAGTATCAAGTCCTAGATAGGTCTTGGTGAGGGATACTATGTGGAAAAGTACGATTGGAAATGGAGTGGACAAATCTCCTCAAATGAGGCTGGTGTTATGGCCACTGATTTGTTTAGTCTATGTCTACCCTCTTGGGTAAAATGGTGTGGATTAGGGTGGATTTTACCCTAAGAGATCGGCTCAAATCCAGTGGATGGGAGTTTGAGGTTTGTGAAGGACATAGGAGCAAAAGCTCTTGTATGCCCTTGAAATTTGGAGGAGAGTGGGATGATATGCTGAAAACCCTCTGGTTGAAATAGTGAAGGAATTGGAGGTAATTAGATATCTCGGAAGTTGAGAATTTGGATTAGGATAAACATGTATTTTAGTTATTTTAAGCACTAAATCTAATCCAAAATTTATGAAACTCGGGAGGAGGGAGTTTTAGGATGTTTTAGACTTATGGTAATTTTCCTGGAATTTTATGATTAATAAGTATTATACTTCATGTGTTAAAGGATTATTAGCCCGATTTATTGTTTCAATTATTTGGAGGTTTTAAATTAATTATAATCAGTTAAAATTCTGGATTTAGATCTTGACTAGTAGAACATTGATCCCTGAATTTTTATAGAATTTTATGTTGAGTAAATCTAATACTTTATTCACAGATGTTAGAAAGGGGTTTTATTGTTTAGAAATTAATTATGGATAAAATACTTGCTGGAAAATTATGAAACTTGGCTAGTGCTAATTTTAGGCATTTATCTGCATGTCAAAAATTATTTATAATTTTTGGAAGAATACTTTGTGTACTTGATTCATAAACAACAAAAGTTAGAGATTATTTTTAAAATAGTTTTCATGCCTTTTTGATGATAGAAAAATTATGATACTTAGGATTTAACCTATTGAGATAACCTACTATTTATCATAAATTTGCTGGACATCTTGCATGATTACTTAGGGTAGTTCATGTTCAAACTGGTAGCCCTTGGGATTTTTGAGGAATTTAATTAAATGCCAAATAAATTATGAAAATTTCCATTTTCTGTATTTAGGTCATTTATGTCATGGTAAGTCTCCAGTAAATAATTTAGGGCATTTGGACGAGTATTGGATCATTGCATAACCAGTTCGACATGTAGTCTAGGTCGGTATGCATACAGTAATTGTGAATTGCAATAGGACATGATCTGAGGAAGGCATTGGAGTTAATCATAATGTCTGGGTGGGCAATTGTGGGTGAAATCACAATAGGAAGGTATAAAGAGTAGTGAGAAGTGGTGATAGCTAGAGTTAAGAGGTGCTCGGGTTTCGGCGAAAGATCGTTTTTTCCCGAAGAGAGGAAGGTTAAAAATCACCCTAGGATAGTCTATCGTAATATGAGAAGGGAATCGGGTTATGGGAGATCAACCAATAACAATAAGTGCCTTGCGAAAGGGAACTTCGGGCCGTAATGCCGCCGTCTTGGTTCCTAGTGCCCCTTGAGAGCCCTTCACGGGGAATACCGGGGGCAGTCCTGGGCTAACGTAAACTGTAATAACAAACCGACAAGAGTAACTTAGTAACTAGGGCTGCACTTTTCACAAACACTGTTGGCACAGGAAGCTTGATGAGAGCTTCGGCTCGGTTGGTTTGGAGACGGACGTTTTGGTCCGGGGAGCTTCGGCTCGGTTGGTTTGGAGACGGACATTTTGGTCCGGGGAGCTTTGGCTCGGTTTTTGTATGTTTACGATTAAACTTGCATGTGCATAAAATAGGAAAAGTTAAGGTGGTGGGTTTTTCGATATCGGGGAGTTCGATTACACCGACACCGATATCGTTGACTTGGCGGGGTGATTAGCACTTCGCCAACAGAAGTCTGGTGCGCCAGCCGGCAAGAGTACGCAGGCGTCCGCTTAGTGCACCAAGCGTTGAGGCGTACGATAGGTCAGACCAGTGGTGCTTTTACTAGTTTTGAGGTGGGCGAGGCCCAACCCACCGCTTCCGTCCGCCACTACGGAGGTATCCTGGGAGGTAACGGCTCCGAAAGGGGGAACTAAAGGTCTGTGTGCACAGAGTCGGGTGTGTGAGTTGCACTTGCATGTTTCATCATACCCACTTGCATGTCATAGCATAATCGATTCATTTAACCCTAACACCTAAAGTATAAGTGGTATGGGATGCTTATACATTAGGACCTGCAAAACGACCCCTTGGTCTATAAGCTTGTGTGGGCAAGTTTATAAATCAATGATTAATTTCAATATATAAACATATGCTGTTGTTTGATAACCGACACCCCAACGTATAGGTGGTATGGGACACTCTATACGATGGGAGCCTTGCAGAAGATCCCTTGGCTTATGCGTTTTCGCACATAAGTTAAGGTTACTTTCCTTACTTTCTGTTTCTGTCATATTATCATAGAATTGCTAGATTAGTTCCGCTGCCATCTGTTTCTTGATTAATCTCTACCTTCATGTCCTTCCCATTCTTCCTCTCCGCTCGGTACCCAGGAGCCATGGGGGAAGGGGTAGGGGATGATAGGGCTTAGTCTTTATGACTAACGGTTTTTGAACCGCATCATTTAGGGGATCGTGGAGCCCAGCATGGAGGAGGAGCCCCAGAGATCGGTGGGCCTGAAGATGGGGCAGTCTAGCTCCGGAGTTCATACAGCCGGGACCGTGAGTCTCGACTCTGAGTAGTTCCTGTTTTTGCTTCCGCATGAGAGACTTGTAGTGAGGACATTTTGTACCGGGCATAAGCCCGCATTTATAGTACTCTGATATTTTCTGTGGACACTCCCTTCGTGGAGATTTATTTCTATATATGTGATTTATTATTGTGGACTGCATTGCTCTTACTTCTATTATTGTGCTACCTTTCTGTGATCGAATTGGCCGGCAGAATCGGTGCCTTGTGGTGATGACCCTTCAGGACGTGAAGGTGTCACCGCAAAGCGGCGATTCTGGGCCTAAGACCCCGGTGGTTGAAAAAGAAAAAAAAGGGGGGGTCTTACAACTTTGGCTCCACAGCCCCCACTATTGCGAAGAACAGCTCTGCACCAGCATGAACTGCCTTTACCACCTGAAGAGCAGACATCAGCGTCTTGCTCGACCCCTTGAGTCCCTCGAATGTTGTCTCCCGTCCAACACCCAGCTTGGCCTCCTTCCGGTCGCAATCAATCCAAGCCTTCTGCTCCGAAAGCCAATCCATCCCAAAGATAACGTCGAACTCTACTAGCGGCAGCAATGATGCTAGCAAGTCGAACTCTTGGCTCCCTATGTGAACCTTTACGACGCACACTCTGTCCACACGCATCGAGCACCCATTCGATAGCAGCACATCCAACTTGTCCTTCGCCATCGAAGAAGGGACTCCGATGCGCGATATAAAATTTTCGGACAAGAAGGAGTGTGAAGCTCCCGTATCGAACAGTGTCCGTGCCGGACTATCGCTAATCAAAACAAAGCCTATGCAAGCCATATTAGGCTAACAAGAAATAAACAACAGTATCTAAGTTAACTTGCTATAAATTAACTCGTACCTGTCACCACATCCGCTTATTTAATGGCCTCCTGTTGCCCCAAGTTGTAGACTCTAGGCTGAGTCGGAGCATAGTGGGATGTGCTTGACTCCACCGCCTTGCCCTTCTCTTCGTAAGTAGCTCTTTGTTTTCTCTCGGACTTTGGGCGTCCGCTCCAGCAATCGCGGGCAAAGTGCCCCGTCTTTCCACACGTGAAACAAGCGCCCGGGGTTCGATTGGTAGTTGCCCCCGAGGCACCTGTAGAAGAAGCTGGACCTGACGTCCTAGCCTTCTTATAGAATCTTCGATAGCCCGACTTCGACGTAGTCGGCGCCTTGAACTCTGATTTCTTCCCACCAGATTCCTTCTTAGCTTGCACATTTCTCATGTCCTTCTCCAAGGACCGGGCCGAGTTGACCAAGGTTAGGAAACCCTGCGCCATAGGCCCCGACAGTAGCAACCTCAGCTCGTCTCTTAACCCTTCATAGAAGCGGTTAGTCTTGCGCTCCTCATCGGCAAAGGTAGTGCCAATATATCTCCCCAACTGAGTAAACTCGTGGAGGTACTCGTCTACAGTGCTATCTCCTTGCACCAACTTTTGGAACTCGTTCTCTAGTGCGATCCTCTGCGCTGAGGGGAGGTATCGAGCCATGAGCAGTCTCGAAAATTCCTCCATAGATACTTCGGCCAACGGCCTTCCCCTCAACTGGTGTAGCTCTAGACCTTCCCACCATAACCTTGCATCCCCATCCAATTGGAACGTCGCTATTGTGGTCTTCTGCCACTCTTCCGTTTTTGTCACTGTCATCACCCTATTGACTCTTGAGAGCCAATCTTCAGCCTGGGTCGGGGTTCCCGTTCCTGAGAACACCGGTGGGTGGAAGCCCATCACATGCTTAAGCTGTCTCTCAGTTGCTCTCTGAGGCAACTCCGGCTCCACCGCCAACTGCTCAACCCTTCTAGGCTCCGCCGCTTGGAGCGGCACTTGCTCCTCCGCAGGAGCAGGCTGCTGTACCTGTCTTACAGGTTGCGCATTAATCATCGCCATGACAGCTTCTGCCACCAACCTAATGGTCTCGGCAGACGGAGGTGTTGCAGGCGCTTCACTTGGCGCACTGCTTGCCTTAGAACCTGGCCGTTCTGACGGCCCAGCACCACTTCTGGTCACCTATAAACGTGCAAAACACCGATAAGCGACCAAATACTATTGCAAACAGCAATTATAGGAACACGCAGGTTCCTCAAACATGTGTATTTTCATTCCTAAGTGGACATTCATGGGTTCTTTTCATGTTATAACGATGACACACACATGTGCTCACCACCCCTTAAAGTGAATTCGCCCACGAATTCAATTAAGTTTGACCGAAACCAGTAGTCTGATACCAATTTGTAACACCCCTATCCGTCGCATAGCATATTGCAGTAGGTCCGACCGGGGCCCGACGCCATATACTACGGACAGACCGGTTGGTTACGCGTTGAAACCATACAACCAATCACCAACGTCCTACACAGAGTCATTCTAGCGGAAGCAATTTCTTAACTTGCACAAATAAAAGAACCCTGCCAAGCACGAATATCCACTACTTAGATAAAATAGGAATGATTAATACAAAAGTACCGGCCTTATGGCCTTACAATAGTTCTCTCAACAAGAGTGTCTTTCATACTTCGGCTCGCAGGCCGGCCATACATGAGATAAACGAAAAACATAAAGAAAGGTAGGCCTTCGAGGGCCAGCACCGCAATATGGGCTTTAGCCCGCTATTTCCCGCTCGGCTCTGCAGCACCTGCAAGCCACAATCCACCGCCCGGTGGTAAACAAAAGCAACGGTCAGCTATGCTGAACAAATTATAACGATCCCGCCCCCGTAATCGGGTCGGCGATGCTCTTTCCCTGCACTTTATTAGTATAGCATCAATATAGTGTAAACACACTTCAACACAGGCGTAGGCTCGCACGGCCACACACCTCGTGCACACAGGGCACATTCATGGAGAACCGGCCAACGTCACGTCAATTCAAGCCATAGACGTTTCCATTCCACCACCGCCCCTTGGACGGCCAACCATATGAGCATTTTGTCTTCTTGGCCTTGGTTACGACAATTTAAGCCATAGACCGCCGAAGACCCTCATCCATGCCAACGGTTCCACCGAATGACATAAATCGGGTACGGTTCCGCCTGACCCGTGCTCATATCGCAATGGCAATTTAAGCCATATGTGCAGGTCAAGACTCACCGAGTCCCGTTTCCACCACAATAATCACATAACCCGGTTATGTTCACGTTGGCTCCCCGGCCACCATGTTGGCAAAACCCGCTTTTGCCCAGTTTTCCGGGTGCACCTTGGAGTTAATCTCCAAGGCTCCCTGCTGCAATCTACCTCGTAGAAAACCCGAAAAACTCCCAAACACCCAGAGTCTTCCCCGGTTCATATGCAATGCAACATAACTGATCCGGCTCTACATGTCCGGATAGGCTTCACACACAATGCCTATGCCCGTTTTCGCATACGGACTCTATGCAAGGGGGACTTTACATATCTACCCCAAGGAACGCTCCAACTCTTCGCTCACTCGTGAGAGAGGGCTTCCTATACAAAGGGAAAAAGGTCTTCACATGCCCAAGGATGAGAAATCGTTACCCTTGCATTCTTCCGCGGCGCCATGAAAAACTATGCGGTTGGAAAGTGTAAGACCCCCCTTTTTTTTCAAACACCGGGGTCTTATGCCCAAAACCGCCGCTTTGCGGGGACACCTCCGCGCCCGGGAAGATCATCACCATAAAGCGCCGATTCTGCCGGCCTTGTTCGATCACAATTGTAGTAGCAAATAGAATAGTAAGAAAAATGCAGTCCACATCCAAATCACATATAATCAAATTCTCCACGAAGGGAGTGTCCACAGAATAGTAAGAGAGTATAGAAATAAAGGGCTTAAGCCCGGTACATCAATATCCTCACTACAGATCTCTCATGTGGAAGCAAAATAAAACATCACTAGAAGTCAGTACTCACGATCTCAGCTGGCTGTGCTCCTGAGCTAGACTGCCCTGTCTCCAATTGCACCGGTCTCCTGGGCTGCTCCTTCCTGCTGGGCTCCGCGATCCCCTAATATGATGTGGTTCGAAAACCGTTAGTCTATAAGACTAAGCCCTTTCGTCCCCCACCCCTTCCCCCATGCTCCTAGGCACCGAGCGGGGAGGAAGAGAGGGAAGGACGTGAAAGTGGAGAGTAAAACAAACAGGTGACAGGGGACCTAGCTAGCAATTATAATCATGTGGTAATAAGTAAAGTAGGAAAATAAATTTAACCTTCACTTATGTGAGTACACATAAGCCAAGAGATCTTCTACAAGGCTCCCATCGTATAAAGTGTCACATACCACTTATACGTTGGGGTGTCGGTTATCACAAGCAGTGTATATATATATAAATTGAAATAACCTTAATTTATAAACTTGCCCACACAAGCTTATAGACCAAGGGGTCGTTCAGCAAGTCCTAATGTATAAGCGTCCCATACCACTTATACATTAGGTGTCACAGGTTATTATGAATGATTATGATATGCATCTATATGGTGGGTATGTTATGATCAAGCAGTGCAACTCACCCACCCGACTTTGTGTACACAAACCTTTAGTTCCCCCTTTCGGAGCCGTTACCTCCCAGGATACCTCCGTAGTGGCAGACGGAAGCGGTGGGTTGGGCCTCGCCCACCTCAAAAGAAGTATAGCACTACCGGTCTGACCTATCGTACGCCTCAATGCTTGGTGCACTAAGCGGACTACGCGTACTCTTTGCCGACAAGACCGCCGGACTTAGCTTTGGCGAAGTGTAAAACCACACTTGCCGAGTCATCGTACAAGCGTCGGTGCTATGACAATCCAGTACCGAAGACCCACCACCTTAGGTATTTCTTATGCACATGCAACCTTGATGTATCAACCACCGAGCTAACGCTCCCCGAACTAACCCGTTTGTAATAACCAACAACCGAGCCAAAGCTCCCCGGACTAACCCGTCCGTAATAACCAACAACCGAGCCAAAGCTCCCCGGACTAACCCGTCCGGCTCAAATTCCAAACCTCATCCCTTTGAACACCGCGGGATGGCGCCCCTTTGAACACATCGGGACGACTTAACCATTTCCCTCCAACTCGTCACAAGTGAGAACAGATACAGTTTACCTAGCCTATTAGACTACTCTTGTCTACCGGTTGGTACACTTAGTATTTTAGGGTTAATCCTAGGACTGCCCAAGGTATGCCCAATGAAGGGGTCTTGAAGGCACTAGGAACCAAGATGGGATGACAAGCCCAAAGTTCCCTTTCGCAAGGATATTTACTTTTAGTTGATGTCTACCCAGGATTGATACCCCAAAACTCTCGTATTTCTTTAGAACAACCTTAAAGGCTTAAAGTGTTATTAGGAGGGCGACGATCTTCCGCCGACCTCCGCTCTAGTGGTTACCCAAAGACTTGCACTTTTACTCTTGTCACTAAGGTGACACTAACCACCAGGGTTATACTTCCAATCATGTTCCCTAGCTCAATTGTCGATCTATTTTCCGGTGGCCTTAAGGTATAACCTACATTTACTATGCGCAGTCCATGACCTAACACCATCCTGAAATCCAACTTCTAATTCCTTGGGCCATATGTCACAAATTATTTATAATAGGGTGGTATGGACCTATGTAATGATCATAATGATTTTCATAATTTTCCAAATTAATTACACCATTAATTTAATTTCTTCAATTAATTCTCCAAGTCAATTAACACATGAAGTATATCAAATAATAATCCTACTGGTGTGAGAAATTTTTCTGACCTATAATATGGTGAATTATTACTGTCTTCCAAGATTCATAATTTTACTTTAAGTATTTCTATTTATTCCTTGATTATTACATAATCCACATTTTTACCATTTTACAAATGAAGTATAATGAATACATAGACCAAAATTCTAGGAAACTTACAGGACATATATGTCGTCAATTTAAGATTAATGGCAGAGTTTCATTAATATCTATAGAGTAAGGGTTTATCAAACTCTATTCTTAAGTATTTACCAAAATGCCATTATGCTAATTTTGAAATTATCAGTACATCCAAAAATCTTGAGATAAATGTAAAAAGCTAATAATACAAATATATAATGCTAGAAATATTCCCAAAATTTTCTGATAAGTATTTCCATTAATTCATGAATAAGGGTAAAAAGGGTAAAAATGGTTATTTCTATGTATCTTACTCCAAAGGTTCTCAAACAGAAAGATAAAATTTTCCTAAGTCAAATATAATCTCATTTTTGACTTGACAGCCTTTGGGGGTTTTAACTTGATCAAAACCTATTTTTCCAATTTATTTTCCAAAAGTGCTATATTTTTAAAATTTCCAATTAATGGGATTTTTTATCCCAAAAATCCCACAATTAATTTGAGGGGGTTAAATTTACCCTAATGATCCTCTGGAATCAATTCCATGATTTTTAGAAACTTCAAGGAGCTTGAATACACTACATAACAAATTTTGCTATTTGCACCCCAAGGCTAAATTTAGCCTACACATGCAAGTGGGTTAACCCAACATGAAGTGACCCAATTGTGCTGAAGATTTTGTCATGCACTTATGATGTCCCCAAGGACCTGCCACCAAAATTTGGGGACATTTGGAGGCTTAACACTCCAATTATATCATTTATTTAAATTTTGATATTATGACCAAAACTATAGGAATTTTGTCTCCAAAAATTCCTAAACTTTGTCAGGTGCTAAGTGTGCCCAAATTAGTCACGTGCCCAAAATTTCAGTCCATGTGGACATATGGTTTGGTCAGGGCACACAATTTAATTCCTGACTTAGCTTAGGACCAGCCCTAGAAAAGTGGCTCTATAGGGCAGCCTACTTAACCAAAATAAATGTGTAATATATCAAATTAAAGGTAACTCAAGGGCCTATAATTTTTATGTTGAACACTTTTTATGAAAAGGGCCACAGGTTCCCTAAATCTGACCTACAAGAGGTCTGCCTTTATAGGGCAGATTTTTAACACTATTCATATAATTAATAATTACAGGATTTATAATATTTGCATGGCACGGATCTTAAAGCCGATCCGACGGCTGCTGCTTTTCTTCTCCAATCCAGCATGAAGGAACCAGCCCGATATCTGGTGGCTTTCACGGGTGGTTTTCCGGCGGCCACCGGCGGCGCAACCCCCGGCGAACTTCATCCTCCACCTCACGATGGTGGGGGCTCCCTTTTCCGGTGGCTAGGGCGGCGGGAGGTGGCGGCGCCACCCAACCCGAGCACATGCAGGAAGCCATTAATGGCGAAAATGAAAACTTGGTTCGGGCTCATCCGAGCCCGAACCTTAACCTAACATTCCTAGGATCTATAGCATGAGGAGAGAGGTGAGGGAGGACCTTCCCGACGGCCATGCGACGTGAGGAGCGGCGGGGAGCCATTTCCGGCGGTGGTGGTGTTTTTTTTTCCTTCGGGTTCCTTGCTTCCAGCTCTGGTTCAGCCCAAGCTTGGCTTCTCTCTGCTGCTCTCCTGGTTTTGAGGGTGAAGTGGCCGAGGGGGGGGGGGGTGAGGGGATGGAAGGAGATGAAGTATAGGATGGGTGGGGTGATACAACCTATGCAAAGGTGGCGTTTTTTACTTTGGTATTGTCACCATGCATGCATGGGTGGGGCCCACCCCATTCAATCCTTCCTAAATGGAAGCAAGGGTCAGCTAGCCCATGTGTGGGCTGGTGGCATGGGCCCAAGTGGGCTCAAACCACTTATTATTTTAATTTATCCCATTCTCTCTCCTATTCTTTCCAATTTCTCTC
The DNA here is from genome assembly GCA_039513925.1 of Platanthera zijinensis. Lineage (NCBI taxonomy): Eukaryota > Viridiplantae > Streptophyta > Magnoliopsida > Asparagales > Orchidaceae > Platanthera > Platanthera zijinensis. The sequence continues at coordinate 71,567,908 of CM077082.1, forward strand.
TCCTAGGCAAATTCTCAAATTATCCATGCATGTACCCCATTTTTCTCCTCCATATGGGGGTATAGGTTGTCTTTGACCCATTGGGTGGCATTAGGTTAGTTTGGGTGGACCCAACCCAAGGAATAGGGCTTAGGGTCATTTTTGGCTAATTAGGTCAAGGTGTTGACTGGGGTCAACATGGGTGCTATAGTTGACCCTATGACCTACCCTAGGGACCACTTAGGTTGGACTTACTTGGCCCTCCAATTCTAGGGTTTCTGGGTTTTACTATTTGCAGACCAAGTGACACTCAACTAAAGCCCTGGGTTCACTTGGTCCTTCATGGTTCTCTAAGGGCTTGTCCTGACCTAGTCAGGACAAAATCGCCCCCAGGGGTCTAGTTGGGAAAATGGGATGTTACAAATCCCAATAAACAAAATAAAAATTTCGTCCCCGAAATTAAAGTTCAGCCTACGGGGGTTTTTTTTCTACCAGCAAAATTAAAATGTAACATCCCATAAACGAGTTGATATGCCTGCTTGCTTAATGTAACTAGGGCTAGCCCCAATAAACAAAATAGATTAGACTCTATCCTTTTAGATGATTCTATGAGTAAAAGTAATTAGGAAGAACGCTTAAACCACTTGAGGAGTTGCGAGGTATACCTGACTAAATAGCTCCGGATACCTTTCCTGCATCAGGTCCTGTGGCTCCCAAGTATGCTCCTCTCGTCCGTGGTTCCTCCACAAGACCTTGACTAGCGGGATCTTCTTGCGGCGCAAGACTCGTATCCCCTGGTCGTCGATCTGTATCAGCTCCAAGTGTACAGAACGATCTGAAGCTATCGGCCCATCAGTGGCCGTAATCTGCAACTCCGGGCGTAGTAGGGCCCTCCTGAGTGAAGACACGTGGAAGATGTCGTGCAAGCCGGCCAGCTCCGGTGGCAGCTCCAGCCGGTAAGCTAGGGAACCGATCCTCTCCAGGATCCTGAACGGCCCCATGTACCTCGGGCTAAGCTTCTTCCGCCGACCACGTACTCGTGAAACCCCATGCATCGATCGGATCTTCAAGAACACTCGATCCCCTACCTGAAACTCCACTGGGTGATGCCGAGCGTCATAATATTAAGCCTGCCTGCTCTGTGCCTCTAGCATTCTATCCCGTATCAACCGTACCGGTGCCTCATTATCCTCAGTAAAGTCTGTGCCCACAGTCTTCGGATCCTCGTCTTGTATCCAAGACAGCGGAGTCCTACACTTCCGCCCATATAACGCCTCATACAGAGCCATCCGTATACTGGACTGATGACTGTTATTGTACGAAAATTCCACTAGGGGCAGCATCCTCTCCCAGGGTTCTCCACGGTCCATAATACACAGCCTCAGCAGGTCTTCCAGTGTCCGGTTGGTGCGCTCTGTCTGCCCATCTGTCTGGGGGTGGAAGGTCGTACTGAAAGTCAGTCAAGTACCCAAGTATGTCTGTACAAACCTCCACTCCCTGGACGTGAATCGTCCATCTCGATCTGATACGATCGTCTTAGGCACCCTATGATATCGCACAAACTGCTCTATGAACTTCCGCGCCAGTACTCTGACAGTATCCTCCTTCCCGATCGGAATGAACCTAGCCACCTTTGTCAATCGATCAACGATTACCCAGATAGAATCGTTTCCCGCCCGTGATCGAGGGAGGCCATGGATGAAGTCCATCGCGATATCCTCAAATTTCCACTCCGGCACTGGGAGTGGCTGCAATAAACCAGCGGGATGTCTGCACTCTGCCTTTACTAACTGGCACGCCTTACAATGGGTCACGAAGTAGGTGATGTCTTTCTTCATGCCCGGCCAGTATAGAGTCTTCTTCAAATCTGTCGTCATCTTAGTGATCCCGGGATGTATAGAATATCTGCTATGATGAGCCTCGGCCATGATGTCTTCCCGAATCTGGCCTCCATACGGTATGTAAGTCCGACCTCTAAAACATATCAAATCATCTCGCATCGTGTAGTCCCCAGCTGAGCCTGCCTCCAAGGCCCGAAAAATCGGCTCGAGCTTGGCATCCCGCCTCTGCCAATCCCTGACTCTGTCATGTATATCATAGGTGGTGCTCATAGCGGCCAGGTACTCCTCGTACAGCTCAGGGTCATCAGATGATACCAGAGTGATATGCATCTCTTCAAAACTCCGTAGTAGATCCATGGACATAAGTTGGGGCCCTGCTCTAGGAGTGGAAGCTCTCCGGCTCAGTGCATCTGCCACCACGTTTGCCTTTCCCGGATGGTAGTGCATCTCGTACTGATAGTCCGCCAGAAACTCCACCCATCTGCATTGCTGGATATTCAATTCCTTCTGCGTATCCACATATTTCAGATTTTTATGATCTGAAAATATGTCACAGTGGACACCATAGAGGTAGTGTCGCCAGACCTTCAATGCAAATATAACTGCTCCCATTTCCAAGTCGTGAACTGGGTAGTTCTGCTCATGTTTCTTTAGTTGGCGGGAGGCATAAGCGATCACGTCCTTTTTGCATCAAAACTGCTCCCATGCCCTGGTAGGAGGCATCCGTATAAACCTGAAAACCTTCTCTCCCTGAGGGGAGGGCAAGTATCGGGGCCGAAGTGAGTCGTCTTTTCAGCTCTTGGAACGCCGTTTCGCACTGTGGCGTCCAGAAAAACGGTGTCTCCTTCCTCGTCAGAGAGGTAAGTGGAAGGGCAAGTCTAGAAAAACCCTCTACGAACTTCCGGTAGTAGCCGGCAAGTCCTAGGAAGCTCCGTACGTCCGTAGCTGTCTTCAACTGTGGCCAATCCCGGACTGCCTGAATCTTGGCCGGATCTACTGCCAACCCGGCTCCACTAATAACGTGTCCGAGAAAGGCCACCTCCTTCAGCCAGAACTGGCATTTGCTGAATTTGGCATATAACTGATGTTCCCGTAGTTTCTCCAAGGCCAGCGTCAGATGCCTCGCGTGCTCCTCCTCGGTCCTCGAGTAAATGAGGATGTCATCGATGAAAACGATGACAAACACATCTAGATATGCTTCGAAGACCCGATTCATGAGAGTCATGAATGCTGACGGTGCATTCGTGAGCCCGAAGGGCATCACGGTAAACTCATAGAGTCCATACCTGCTACTAAAAGCAGTCTTCAGTATATCTTCCTCTCGGATCCGCAACTGATAATATCCCGATCTCAAGTCCAACTTCGAGAAGAAGTGGGCTCCCTCCAGCTGGTCGAACAGCTCATCTATCCTTGGCAGAGGATAGGTATTCCTGACTGTTAGCCGGTTCAACGCCCGGTAATCGATACACAATCTGAGTATTCCGTCTTTCTTCTTGACAAACAACACTGGGGCTCCTCATGGCGAAGAGCTTGGCCGGACAAACCCGGCTTCCACCAACTCCTGCAGCTGACTCCGGAACTCTGTCAGCTCCCTTGGGGCCATGCGATAGGGGGCCCTGGATGCCGGCTTAGCCCCTGGCATAAGCAATATCTGGAAGTCTTGCTCTCTGTGCGGGGGTAACCCTGGTAGTTTCTCCGGGAAGATGTCTGCAAAGTCTCGCACCACGGGAATGTCGGATATAGAGCCCTTGACCTCCGCCATCTCAAAAAGAATTTGATAGATCTCGTCGCCCTGGATGTGGGCCTTTACGGCCTGAATAGATGATAAGAATATATGGGAGGCGGATCTAATACCTTCCATCACGATGAATGAATCCCCATATCTCAGGGTAATCTTTTTGGCCAAACAGTCAATCTGGGCATGGTTCCAGTGGAGCCAAGTCATCCCCAGTATCAAATCATAATCTGGCAGCGATAGAATTATCGCTGAAGCTTCGAAGGGTTTCCCGCCTATCCATGCCTCCATATTGCAATGGGATGAGGTGAACAGCTCTGACCCGTCAGGTAGCCGTATCTTCATCATCAATCCTGTGAATTTCTCCACGCCATCCAACCCTTGGATAAAGGTCTCCGACACAAATGAGTGTGAAGCACCCGTATCGAAGAGAGTGTGTGTGGGCTTGCCGCAAATGAAGACGATGCCTGAGATTATAAATTTACTTAGAGTTCTATTTCTGGCTTTCCTGCCTAGTCTTAATAATTCAAGTTCATGAAACTACTTTCTAGGAAAGAAAAGAACTTAAGTAAAAAAGAAAACTTTTCGATCGTACCTGTAATCACTTGCTCCGGATTCCTGGGTTGAGCCAGGTCCAGTGCATAAATCTGCTGTCCTTCCGGCCTGCGGTCTCTATCCTGATATCCGCGTCCACGGCCACGTCCTCGGCCTCCATAATGCTGAGCTGGTGGGGCAATCTGCGGTGCTAGTGGAGGCATCCCTCTCATGGGACAGTTTCTCTTGATTTGCCCCACTTGATGACAGTGGTAACATTCCGGCGGGGTGTAAGCCCCACCTCTCGGTCTCTGCACATCTTGCATCTGAATAGGCTGAGGGGCCAGTGTCACATGCTCCCTCGACTCCTGCCTCACCTCCTGTCGAGGTTGTTCCTCCACCTGTCGTACCTTTGGTGCACGACCTCGCCGCTGATCGTTCCGGGCTCCCCGGCTCTGATCCTCCGTTGGCCGCTTCCGGCATCTGGTGGTGTGCCAGTCTGCCTCTAACCTTTTTGCCATCTCCAGAATACGAGGGATTGGCCCGTCCGAAACGAAAAGGAGGGCATCCCTCATGTCTTCCCGCAAACCTTTGTAGAACCTCTTGGTGAACGCTGCCTCATCTAACTGATAAGAGTCTACAAAACGGGCCAGGTGGTTGAACTCTCGATGGTACTCCACCACCGTCCTGGCACCTTGCTTCAACTGCAAGAAGCGGTCCTCCAGCTCATCTCGGGCCGACTATGGAACAAAGTGCTCCAATAGTAAGGGCCTAAACTCCTCCCATGTCACCTCGGCAGCCTCTCTACCAACAAAGATAGTCTCCAGAACTGTCTTCCACCACCGCTTGGCATGGGACTCAGAGCAGGAAACAACTAGTGGCACCATTTCCTCCCAAGGGCTCCGTATCCCTGCCAGCATCTCCTCCATGATGTCTAGCCACTCTTCAGTCCGAACTACCGCCTCTGTCCCCAGGTAGGACAGGGGAGAGAGTCCTCGAAAGATGCTGAGCCAGTTGGCTCCCGGAATAGGCTGCGGAGCCGGGGCCTGTTGGGCCCTGAAGGCTTCCAAGATCGCCGTCAGAGTCTGTCCCATATCAGACTGTAGGAACTGAGTGGGAACCGGTGGCGGTGGTGCAACTTCCGGAATCTGCGGGGTTCCACTCGGTGGTGTAGGCAGTGTTGGAGGCTGCACAACAACATTTATCGTCAGCAATTTTTTCAATCCTTAACTAAAATGGACAATTATATATGTGATCCCCACATGGGCACACCACTGCTTCCGCTGATTAGTTTGTCCCCAAACTAAACTCGAGCGGGGGTGATCCAGGGTTAGCGGACTGCTACTTTTTTCCGATCGATGATACCCTCTGATACCACTTTGTAAGACCCCCTTTTTTTTCAAACACCGGGGTCTTATGCCCAGAACCGCCGCTTTGCAGGGACACCTCCGCGCCCGGGAAGATCATCACCACAAAGCGCCGATTCTGTCGGCCTTGTTCGATCACAATTGTAGTAGCAAATAGAATAGTAAGAAAAATACAGTCCACATCCAAATCACATATAATCAAAAGCTCCACGAAGGGAGTGTCCACAGAATAGTAAGAGAGTATAGAAATAAAGGGCTTAAGCCCGGTACATCAATATCCTCACTACAGATCTCTCATGCGGAAGCAAAATAAAACATCACTAGAAGTCGGTACTCACGATCTCAGCTGGCTGTGCTCCTGAGCTAGACTGCCCTGTCTCCAATCGCACCGGTCTACTGGGCTGCTCTTCCCTGCTGGGCTCTGCAATCCCCTAATATGATGTGATTCGAAAACCGTTAGTCTATAAGACTAAGCCCTATTGTCCCCCACCCCTTCCCCCATGCTCCTAGGCACCGAGCGGGGAGGAAGAGAGGGAAGGACGTGAAAGTGGAGAGTAAAACAAACAGGTGACAGGGGACCTAGCTAGCAATTATAATCATGTGGTAATAAGTAAAGTAGGAAAATAAAGTTAACCTTCACTTATGTGAGTACACATAAGCCAAGGGATCTTCTACAAGGCTCCCATCATATAAAGTGTATCATACCACTTATACGTTGGGGTGTCGGTTATCACAAGCAGTGTATATATATATAAATTGAAATAACCTTAATTTATAAACTTGCCCACACAAGCTTATAGACCAAGGGGTCGTTTAGCAAGTCCTAATGTATAAGCGTCTCATACCACTTATACATTAGGTGTCACAGGTTATTATGAATGATTATGATATGCATCTATATGGTGGGTATGTTATGATCAAGCAGTGCAACTCACCCACCCGACTTTGTGTACACAAACCTTTAGTTCCCCCTTTCGGGGCTGTTACCTCCCAGGATACCTCCGTAGTGGCAAACGGAAGCGGTGGGTTGGGCCTCGCCCACCTCAAAACCAGTATAGCACTACCGGTCTGACCTATCGTACGCCTCAACGCTTGGTGCACTAAGAGGACTATGCGTACTCTTTGCCGACAAGACCGTCGGACTTAGCTTTGGCGAAGTGTAAAACCACACTCGCCGAGTCATCGTACAAGCGTCGGTGCTACGACAATCCAGTACCGAAGACCCACCACCTTAGGTATTTCTTATGCACATGCAACCTTGATGTATCAACCACGGAGCCAACGCTCCCCGGACTAACCCGTCCGAAATAACCAACAACTGAGCCAAAGCTCCCCGGACTAACCCGTCCGTAATAACCAACAACCGAGCCAAAGCTCCCCGGACTAACCCGTCCGGCTCAAATTCCAAACCTCATCCCTTTGAACACCGCGGGATGGCGCCCCTTTGAACACCTCGGGACGACTTAACCATTTCCCTCCAACTCGTCACAAGTGAGAACAGATACAGTTTACCTAACCTATTAGACTACTCTTGTCTACCGGTTGGTACACTTAGTATTTTAGGGTTAATCCCAGGACTGCCCAAGGTATGCCCAATGAAGGGGTATCGAAGGCACTAGGAACCAAGATGGGATGACAAGCCCAAAGTTCCCTTTCGTAAGGATATTTACTTTTAGTTGATGTCTACCCAGGATTGATACCCCAAAACTCTCGTATTTCTTTAGAACAACCTTAAAGGCTTAAAGTGTTATTAGGAGGGCGACGGTCTTCCGCCGACCTCCGCTCTAGTGGTTACCCAAAGACTTGCACTTTTACTCTCGTCACTAAGGCGACACTAACCACCAGAGTTATACTTCCAATCATGTTCCCTAGCTCAATTGTCGATCTATTTCCCGGTGGCCTTAAGGTATAACCTATATTTACTATGTGCAGCCCATGACCTAACACCACCCTGAAATCCAACTTCTAATTCCTTGGGCCATATATCACAAATTATTTATAATAGGGTGGTATGGACCTATGTAATGATCATAATGATTTTCATAATTTTCCAAATTAATTACACCATTAATTTAATTTCTTCAATTAATTCTCCAAGTCAATTAACACATGAAGTATATCAAATAATAATCCTACTGGTGTAAGAAATTTTCCTGACCTATAATATGGTGAAGTATTACTGTCTTCCAAGATTCATAATTTTACTTTAAGTATTTCTATTTATTCCTTGATCATTACATAATCCACATTTTTACCATTTTACAAATGAAGTATAATGATACATAGACCATAATTCTAGGAAAATTACAGGACATATATGTCATCAATTTAAGACTAATGGCAGAGTTTCATTAACATATATAGAGTAAGGGTTTATCAAACTCTATTCTTAAGTATTTACCAAAATGCCATTATGCTAATTTTGAAATTATCAGTACATCCAAAAATCTTGAGATAAATGTACAAAGCTAATAATACAAATATATAATGCTAGAAATATTCCCAAAATTTTCTGATAAGTATTTCCATTAATTCATGAATAAGGGTAAAAAGGGTAAAAATGGTAATTTTTATGCATCTTACTCCAAAGGTTCTCAAACAGAAAGATAAAATTTTCCTAAGTCAAATATAATCTCATTTTTTACTTGACAGCCTTTGGGGGTTTTAACTTGATCAAAACCTATTTTTCCAATTTATTTTCCAAAAGTGGTATATTTTTAAAATTACCAATTAATGGGATTTTTGATCCCGAAAATCCCACAATTAATTTGAGGGGGTTAAATTTACCCTAATGATCCTCTGGAATCAATTCCATGATTTTTAGAAACTTCAAGGAGCTTGAATACACTACATAACAAATTTTGCTATTTGCACCCCAAGGCTAAATTTAGCCTACACATGCAAGTGGGTTAACCCAACATGAAGTGACCCAATTGTGCTGAAGATTTTGTCATGCACTTATTATGTCCCCAAGGACCTGCCACCAAAATTTGGGGACATTTGGAGGCTTAACACTCCAATTATATCATTTATTTAAATTTTGATATTATGACCAAAACTATAGGAATTTTGTCTCCAAAAATTCCTAAACTTTGTCAGGTGCTAAGTGTGCCCAAATTAGTCACATGCCCAAAATTTCAGTCCATGTGGACATATGGTTTGGTCAGGGCACACAATTTAATTCCTGACTTAGCTTAGGACCAGCCCTAGAAAAGTGGCTCTATAGGGCAGCCTACTTAACCAAAATAAATGTGTAATATATCAAATTAAAGGTAACTCAAGGGCCTATAATTTTTATGTTGAACACTTTTTATGAAAAGGGCCACAGGTTCCCTAAATCTGACCTACAAGAGGTCTGCCTTTATAGGGCAGATTTTTAACACTATTCATATAATTAATAATTACAGGATTTATAATATTTGCATGGCACGGATCTTAAAGCCGATCCGACAGCTGCTGCTTTTCTTCTCCAATCCAGCATGCAGGAACCAGCCCGATATCTAGTGGCTTTCACGGGTGGTTTTCCGGCGGCCACCGGCGGCGCAACCCCCGGCGAACTTCATCCTCCACCTCACGATGGTGGGGGCTCCCTTTTCCGGCGGCTAGGGCGGCGGGAGGTGGCGGCGCCACCCAACCCGAGCACATGCAGGAAGCCATTAATGGCGAAAATGAAAACTTGGTTCGGGCTCATCCGAGCCCGAACCTTAACCTAACATTTCTAGGATCTATAGCATGAGGAGAGAGGTGAGGGAGGACCTTCCCGGCGGCCATGCGACGTGAGGAGCGGCGGGGAGCCATTTCCGGCGGTGGTGGTGTTTTTTTTTCCTTCGGGTTCCTTGCTTCCAGCTCTGGTTCAGCCCAAGCTTGGCTTCTCTCTGCTGCTCTCCTGGTTTTGAGGGTGAAGTGGCCGAGGGGGGGGGGTGAGGGGAAGGAAGGAGATGAAGTATAGGAGGGGTGGGGTGATACAACCTATGCAAAGGTGGCGTTTTTACTTTGGTATTGTCACCATGCATGCATGGGTGGGCCCCACCCAATTCAATCCTTCCTAAATGGCAGCAAGGGTCAGCCAGCCCATGTGTGGGCTGGTGGCATGGGCCCAAGTGGGCTCAAACCACTTATTATTTTAATTTATCCCATTCTCTCTCCTATTCTTTCCAATTTCTCTCTCCTAGGCAAATTCTCAAATTATCCATGCATGTACCCCATTTTTCTCCTCCATATAGGGGTATAGGTTGTCTTTGACCCATTGGGTGGCATTGGGTTAGTTTGGGTGGACCCAACCCAAGGAATAGGGCTTAGGGTCATTTTTGGCTAATTAGGTCAAGGTGTTGACTGGGGTCAACATGGGTGCTATAGTTGACCCTATGACCTACCCTAGGGACCACTTAGGTTGGACTTACTTGGCCCTCCAATTCTAGGGTTTCTGGGTTTTACTATTTGCAGACCAAGTGACACTCAACTAAAGCCCTAGGTTCACTTGGTCCTTCATGGTTCTCTAAGGGCTTGTCCTAACCTAGTCAGGACAAAATCGCCCCCAGGGGTCTAGTTGGGAAAATGGGATGTTACAGAAAGCACCGCAACGGCGTCACCTCCGTGGATCTGGACTCGGATCGCGATTCAGAGCTCCGACGCTCCACCGGCGGCCGGATCTTGGTCTCCAACCTCTCACCTTGCTCTCCCTTCTCTCTAGGATTTAGAAAGAGAATGCAAAAAGAGAATGAGGGTTTTAAAACCCTTATCCCGGCTAAAACCACCCAGGAGCAGCCCCCCACCGTCGGATCCAAAGCCAAGGAAATGAACGGCCACGATTAGGCCTCAAATTAGAAAATCTGGGCCGAACACGGGTTGCAACACGGCCGTGTGCATGGCCGTGTCACCCATTCGCCATCCTGACCGACTCGAAAACCAGCACACGGCATTCGACACGGCCTCCGACACGCCCGTGTTACCTGTGACACGCCCGTGTCACGCCCCCCCCCCCCCCCCCCCCCCCGTGTGCAATCGGCCAGCTTTCCCAACCCGAGGAGAACACGGCCTGCGACACGGCACCCGACACGCCCGTGTCACATGTGACACGCCCGTGTCTGGGCCCGTGTCATGGCCCGTGTGCATGACTCCGAAAACTGCCCAAAGTGACACGCCCTGGGACACGCCCGTGTCCCAGGCCGTGTGCCTCAACTCGACGATCACCGATCGCCAAAACGTCGACCACATGACCCGTGGCCGAACACGCCTGTGTCACGCCCGTGACACGCCCGTGTCACGCTCGTGACACGCCCGTGTCACGCCCGTGACACCTGCTCCAAAATTCAGACTTGGCTTAAAACGTCACCCGTCCCTCTTTTGAGTTTCGGGGTGTTACACGACGACTCATTGAGTCTCGTAATTTTCTAATTCAAAGCATCGGGATCGTCGAGTGTCACTCAACGCTTCGTTGAAAGCGTCGTGATCACTCAACGCCTTGCCAAGTCCAGTAATTTCTAAGTCAAAGCGTAGGTATCATCGAGTAATACTCAACGCTTCGTTGAATGCGTCGTGATCACTCAACGCCTTCCCAAGTCCAGAAATATTCTAAGTCAAATTCTTCTTATGCATCGAGTATCACTCAACGCCTCATCGAATGGAATTGATTCCACTCAACACACTCGACACCTAGTGAAACCAGAATAATTCTAAGTCCATTTCTCCTTATGCATTGAGTATCACTCAACGTCTCATCGAATGGCGTTGAGACCACTCAATGCACTCGATGCCTACTGCAACAAAAACAATTCTAAGTCCATTTCTTCCTGTGCGTTGAGTATCACTCAACACTTCATCGAGTGGCGTTGAGACCACTCAATGCCTACTGCAACCGAAATAATTCTAAGTCCATTTCTTCATGTGCGTTGAGTATCACTCAAGTGGCATTGAGGCCACTCAACGCTCTCGACGCCAACTGCAACCGAAATGATTCTAAGTCCATTTCTTCCTGTGCATTGAGTATCACTCAGCACCTCGTTGAGTGGCGTTGATAACCCTCAACACACTCAACGCCTACTGCAACCGAAATAATTCTAAGTCCATTTCGCCTTATATACTCGACGAATTCGTCGGATATCCGTGACGATATCCGACGAATTTTACTCGTCGAATTCGACGCACCCCGAGCCCGAGTCAGGTCTCTTGACTCAAACCACCTGTGAGAGGTCTAGCACAAAATGGGACGCTACACACTGGATGAGATATGAAAGAAAATAACCATTCGTCTCTCTAGTTCTCATCTTTTCCCTCAGTTTCTAGGGTTAGGTTTGAGCACAGCTTCCTTTCCTCCCCTCCCCTCTCATTCAACGCAGGTCGAGCTCGGCTCCACCTTGTATCCCCACTTCCACTACCATCTCTGACGAAGCCCCGAAGTAGGCCCATATCACAACCCTCCCAAGCCACGCCAATTATTATCTCTTCCCAACCCACTCTCATGCAGTAGCCCCTTATTTGCAGCCCTAACATCAACCTCCACCATCTCTACGATCACAGGATTTCCGCTCCTACGCCTATGACCCCTCGCTCATGTTTTCTTTTTGTTTAGTTTCACAATTTTCATCATCGTTGCATAAACTTGGTTACTATATGATTATGAATGTCTTTCCTTGGTAGTGTATTTATTTTGGTGCTAATCATGATTTACAGGACCTTCATTGCTTGAACGTGTTAGCTTATAGAAATTTCAAAAATTATATGTTATAACTCGTGATGTTGTGTCTAACATGCTAGGAATGACTTGAAAAATTAATATCACGCTGTTCAATTTCATATATAGAGCTTAGAATGTTGGGCCAAAATTACATTAGTAAGGATTTTTATATACAAGTTAAAGTGTATCTATCTATACAGATAGATTTCGATTGATTCGGGGACCTTAGATACAAATACAAAAAATATATTATAAAAGTGATAGTGAAAAAAAATATTATAAATATGCTATCAAAATCTTTATCAAAGATACCCCCTAAGCACTACTCATTTCTCCTGATAAGCTTCTATGAGCATTGTGAGGATGAGCATTTTGGTCAATTTAATCGTTTTGATCTTGTGTAAAGACAAACAAATGAGTTAGTGTCCTATGTTCTAATCTTAATATTGTGTATATAGAAAACGTGACATGATTTACTGTGATATACCATGTACTAATGATTATTTTTATTTGATGTTTTCTTTGACGTTACACGTACACATGTCATTGTTCTAACACTTCCATGCATATGAATTGGACTTAAACTTCACTTTTTGTTTATTGCATGATTGTTCTAGTACACAATTGTTATTCATGCCGCTTACAATGTTACATTGTATTAACTCTATAAATCACATAACATTGTGCACAACCCCGTATTCGCAGAGTAGGGTACTTTCGGCAGGCGCAGAGCCAGTTTTAAGTTTTTAAGCTTTTTAGAGATTTTGTACTCTCGGTGGCCAATTTTGGCTCTAGCTTGGAAATATACTAGTAGGGGGAGGAAAAATCTGCATCTCCCCCCGGGCTTGCTATGCGCGATGAAGGAGCGGTACTCCGGACGGAGGCCAAGGCCTCACCCCCTGCACCCCAGCCCCCTTGGGCGAGCTCGGCCGGCGGCCTGGAGCTCGCCCGGGCGCCCAGCCCCCTTGGGCGAGCTCGGCCGGCGGCCTGGAGCATAGTGTTGAGCTCGACGATCTTGCAGAGATGAGCTCGACGATCTTCGACCGGAGCTCGACGATCGTCGACCTGAGCATAGTGTTGAGTTCTGATTTCTCTTGGCTGATTTCTCTTGGCTGATTTCTTCAATCTCTGAGAGCCTCTGAATTAGCACAACCTATGACCCTTAGCTATACATTGATGGGTCAAACTAATGAACTTAAAGACATAGTGATCCTGACCCAAATCCAAATTAGGGTGTTCCAACAATCTCCCCCTATTTGGGTTAGGATTACTATTTACATGAGAATTAAAATATTACAACAAATTAATATTACAAAGCATGAGATATAAAATGAAAAGCTTGCAATGCTGGCTCCTGTTGCTAACTGCTGCTGGCACTACAAACTCCCCTTATGTTGATGCAGTAACTATGATTTGAGGAGGCTGGGATGACCGTTTTAATTTGTATTTTGATTTAGTCATCCAGCTAACTATTATAGATGGTACCTGCAGAAAGCTATGGTAGAGATTGCTCTCTCCTTGAAAAAGGATATGTTAGCAGAAAAATGATATTTGTCTAGCAAAAGTTAGGATTCTGGATCTGAAAAACAAAGTCTGATATCTTCCTTCCTATAGAATTTCTTTTCATCAGAAGAGATTCAAACTCAGTGCCATGATCACTGCCGACCAATGCAACTAGAGTAGAAGACTCAATCTAGATGAATTTAGAAAAAGATCTATAAGAAATATAAAGTATCTGACAGAGCATTCACATATAGAAGTCCTAAAATAATTTTGAACAAAATATCAAAAAGATATAAGCAGCCCTAGGAAAAAATGTTTCCTAATAAATTTGTTCCAAATAAGAAAAGGATTTGAAAATATTTTAATTAGTTTATCCTTATATTTATGAATCAGATTTATGAATAAGCAGGCTGAGTTCGATCTGAACTTATTTTGTTGATTAAAATATTTCTTCTTCCTTTGAATATGTTCTGAAAACGTTCCTCTGAGAAGTTTTGTTTCCTCCTCAGGTTTTATTGAACTTTGGCAGCAAAATTGAAAGTCTAAGTTAACTGAACTAAAAACAGAGTTACATAATACCTGATACTCTTCAGGTTTTGATTTGCCTTCTGTTTGTTCAGCCTTAAAACTGCTGCAGGAAGAATTGATGGCCATTAAGCAAAATGTTTTGGCCTTTGCTTCCTCCTCTTCATCTTCAAATGATGATTCATCATCTGATACATCCCAAATAATATTAATTCTCCTTCTTCAAATGATATGTTGTGGCTTCTTTCTGATATTTCATCCACGGGTTCAGAAGCCATTTGATGGAGGGAATCCCATATCTCCTTAGCTGTTGAGCATTCAACAACTTCCTGAAACAAGTCATCGGATAATGACTGTGCTAGGATATTCATGGCTCTGGCATCAGCTAGCCTGGCCTTTTTAGTTGTTGTTGCCGATGTTGGGAGACCTTTCAAAATAGAAGGAAAAATATCTTCATCAATAGAGTTCATATATAATTTAATTCTTGTCTTCCAAAGTGCAAATTGGTTTATGTTGCACTTAGGAGGTCTGGTGCTAGAATATTCCATATTCTTGCTATGTGAAAAATATAATAATTAATCTAACTAGAATGGATCAAACCAGAGATCTTTTGGTTCAGGTGTTAGCCTGTATGAACAACCAACCTAGTGATGGTTTAGTTGTTGTATAACCAACCTCCCTCTGATACCAATTGAAAGTCAGATCTATCCTAGAGATTAGAGCAAACACACACAACAAGAATACAAGAAATAAAAATTGCAATCCAGACGACACAAGAATTTTATAGTGGTTCCCCTAACCTTGGGTACATCCACTCTTCTACCACCCTTGGTAGGAATCCACTCAGGATGAGTTGATCAGGTGTCCTGACACCAATGAGTTTTTGATAAGGTGCTCAAAAACCAAAGCTAGATTTTTTGATCAGGTGTCTTGCCACCACTGAGTTTTGACAAGGCTCTCAGAACCAGATGGAGAACTTTTGAAGGGAGTTCAAGAACCCTTTTACAGCGGGAAAAGAATAAAGAAAAAGGTGAAGATGTCTTCTCTGTTCTCAATCAAATGAGAGAAACACAAGTGGATTGATGATGTCAAAGCTCCCCCTGAGATGTAGAATGGTTCAGGAGTGGAAGCTTTGCACAGGGTGATAGGCCTTCAGTGGATGACTGCTCCAGCAAATGATGATTTCAGCAATGGCTGAAATGTTTGTTGTCTTGGAGAGTAAATGATGAAGCCTTGATGATCATCTTCCAGTAAGCCTTCAGACTGATGTAGAGAAGTTGTCTCTTCAGGCTTCCTGGAACAGTAAATCTGAGAAGAGAACTTTACTGTACAGGTTATCTCTATTCTTGGTTTTCTTGTGTCATATGTTGTTCCTCTGTTTCTCTGTATATTTATTCTGATTGAAGAGAAACGGGCATTTTAATTCAGCACTTATTACTGCTTCCTTTTTGATACTCCAACGGCTATAATATTCATAAATACATTCCTGTAATAGTCCTTTAATATAGCTGTATTGGGATAATAACAGCTGGCTTTAATAGGACAAAAGATATCCAGAAAATCCGCCTGGAAACTTGCATTCTGAGATCTGGCAGAAATCATCGAACGGAGTTCGGAGAACGTCGACCGGAGCTCGACGTTCCAGCATAGGTTAGCGTCGAGCGGAGCTCGACGTTCCAACATAGTTGAGCTTGGAAAGCGTCGACCTGAGCTTTGGACAGAAAGCGTCGACCGCAGCTTGAGATAAAGCGTCGACCGGAGCTCGATGTTACAGCAAAGATTAAGCTCGACGATCTTGCAGAGATGAGCTCGACGATCTTCGACCGGAGCTCGACGATCGTCGACCTGAGCATAGTGTTGAGTTTTGATTTCTCTTGGCTGATTTCTCTTGGCTGATTTCTTCAATCTCTGAGAGCCTCTGAATTAGCACAACCTATGACCCTTAGTTATACATTGATGGGTCAAACTAATGAACTTAAAGACATAGTGATCCTGACCCAAATCCAAATTAGGGTGTTCCAACACGGAGCTTCCAGCTCCGCTTCTCCACCTCCAAGAAGAGGAAAAAGAGTCCTGAGTCCATCTTCCTGATAAGGCAGAGGGCCGAGGAGTCGCTAGCCCACTACGTCGACAGGTTCCAAGAAGAGATCCTGGACATCCAGGAGATGCCGGGGTATGCTCTCCAGATGGCCTTCACTGTTGGACTGAAGGAGGGCTTCTTCAAGATGAGCTTGACCCGGAAGACCCCCCTTTCCTTCGAGGAGCTGGTGGAAAGGGCGGCAGAGGAGATAGCCATGGAGGCAGCCAACCCGGCCTTCGTGAAGAAGTTGGCCAAGTTGACAGAGGTGGAGTCAAAAGAGCAAGGCGGCTCAAGGCATCAAGAAGGAAGAAGGAGAGAGGAGCCGAGAGCTCAGGGGTTCCAAGGACGGGAGGGTCCAGAGCTAGGTTGGAGGCACCAGGGAGGACCTGCCCATGGTCCAGGAAGAGCTCTCATCCAGGGTGGGGGAGACTTTCAAGGAGGCCAAGGAAGATACAACTTCCAAAGGCAAGCCCCTAGACAGCTCCTACCCCCACCACAGCAAGCGATGACGATCGGTCGAAGGGAGAGGAGGAACCGCAGAGGAAGAGTAAGAGTAGAGTTACCCTACTATGAGTTCCACCAGGAGGAGGGTCATGCAACAACTACTTGCCCTGAGTTCCAGGAGTTGAGAAGGACAAGAGCTCCGGCACCACAACCTCAACAACCGCAAGATCCGGTACGGATTGAAGAAGTCCAACCCGAGACAACAAGGGAGAGGTGTGAGGATCGGGTCGACGTTGGAACACGAGGGAAAATATGAGCGACTCACGGTAAAGAGGAGATCATGCCCGGGTCCTCTGAAGAAGCCTCGCCCCAGTAGAGTCATGTACTTTTTCTTTATGTTGTAATGAGTCTAACCTCCGACCGGTAGGGTTGGGAGGGTCATGTAACCCAACTATTTTTCCCTTTTGAGGATGTTGAATTTTGGATGAGTTCAGGTGACACGCCCCGTCCCCAAGTCCCTTAGCTCCGAGATGATTCCGCTGCCAGGCTCTCACTAGCTGGCAGGGCAGGTTGATCTCTCGTGGAGGCTAAGTCTTTTTTGCTCCGAGATGATTCCGCTGCCAGGCTCTCACTAGCTGGTGGGTTCAGTTTGATCTCTCGTGGGAGCTAAGTTCTTTTGCTCCGAGATGATTCCGCTGTCAGGCTCTCACTAGCTGGTGGGTTCAGGTTGATCTCTCGTGAGAGCTGAGTTCTTTTGCTCCGAGATGATTCCGCTACCAGGCTCTCACTAGCTGGTGGGTTCAGGTTGATCTCTCGTGAAGGCTAAGTTCTTTTGCTCCGAGATGATTCCGCTGCCAGGCTCTCACTAGCTGGCAGGGCAGGTTGATCTCTCGTGGAGGCTAAGTCTTTTTTGCTCCGAGATGATTCCGCTGCCAGGCTCTCACTAGCTGGTGAGTTCAGGTTGATCTCTCGTGGGAGCTGAGTTCTTTTGCTCCGAGATGATTCCGCTGTCAGGCTCTCACTAGCTGGCAGGGCAGGTTGATCGCTCGTGGGGGCTAAGTCTTTTTAGCTCCGGGATGATTCCGCTGCCAGGCTCTCACTAGCTGGCAGGGCAGGTTGATCTCTCGTGGAGGCTAAGTCCTTTTGCTCCGGGATGATTCCGCTGTCAGGCTCTCACTAGCTGGCAGGGCAGGTTGATCTCTCGTGGAGGCTAAGTCTTTTTAGCTCCGGGATGATTCCGCTGCCAGGCTCTCACTAGCTGGTGGGTTCAGGTTGATCTCTCATGGGAGCTGAGTTCTTTTGCTCCGAGATGATTCCGCTGCCAGGCTCTCACTAGCTGGTGGGTTCAGGTTGATCTCTCGTGGAGGCTAAGTTCTTTTGCTCCGAGATGATTTTTCTGTCAGGCTCTCACTAGTTGGCAGGGCAGGTTGATCTCTCGTGGAGGCTAAGTCTTTTTTGCTCCGAGATGATTCCGCTGCCAGGCTCTCACTAGCTGGTGGGTTCAGGTTGATCTCTCGTGGGAGCTGAGTTCTTTTGCTCCGAGATGATTCCGCTGTCAGGCTCTCACTAGCTGGCAGGGCAGGTTGATCGCTCGTGGGGGCTAAGTCTTTTTAGCTCCGGGATGATTCTGCTGCCAGGCTCTCACTAGCTGGCAGGGCAGGTTGATCTCTCGTGGAGGCTAAGTCCTTTTGCTCCGGGATGATTCCGCTGTCAGGCTCTCACTAGCTGGCAGGGCAGGTTGATCTCTCGTGGAGGCTAAGTCCTTTTGCTCCGGGATGATTCCGCTGTCAGGCTCTCACTAGCTGGCAGGGCAGGTTGATCTCTCGTGGAGGCTAAGTCTTTTTAGCTCCGGGATGATTCCGCTGTCAGGCTCTCACTAGTTGGCAGGGCAGGTTGATCTCTCGTGGAGGCTAAGTCTTTTTAGCTCTGGGATGATTCCGCTGTCAGGCTCTCACTAGCTGGCAGGGCAGGTTGATCTCTCGTGGAGGTTGCCCCACCTAGGAGGCTAAGTGTTTTCACCCCGAGGCTGTCTCGTCACCCAGGCTCCTATTAGCTGACATGACAGGCTGACTCAGCGAATACGTTGGGTTGGATGTTTCTTTCCGAGCTTGTGCCAACCTCGAAAAGAGCGGGGATTGTGTACAACCCCGTATTCGCAGAGTAGGGTACTTTCGGCAGGCGCAGAGCCAGTTTTAAGTTTTTAAGCTTTTTAGAGATTTTGTACTCTCGGTGGCCAATTTTGGCTCTAGCTTGGAAATATACTAGTAGGGGGAGGAAAAATCTGCATCTCCCCCCGGGCTTGCTATGCGCGATGAAGGAGCGGTACTCCGAACGGAGGCCAAGGCCTCACCCCCTGCACCCCAGCCCCCTTAGGCGAGCTCGGCCGGCGGCCTGGAGCTCGCCCGGGCGCCCAGCCCCCTTGGGCGAGCTCGGCCGGCGGCCTGGAGCTCGCACGGGCGCCCTGCCCCTTCGGGCGAGCTCAGCTTGAGTGTCCGAGGTGGGGGTAGGGGGGAGGAGCACAGTTCGGCCTCCCCCTCCCCCCTGGACCTCTTGTTGTAATATTACCCCCAGGGGGAATTTTTCTCTTTTACCCCCCAGTGTGGATGTTTTCTATTGCCTAGAGGCTTATTTGCCTTGGGGGCATTTTGGTCATTTTGACCCCAGGACTACTTGGAAAAAACTATAAATAGACCCCCTTGGGTACCTTTGGAGAGGCATTGGCTTTTGGCTTCCTCCTCCCTAGTTCTCTTCTTGGTAGAGAGAACTCTCCAAGATACCCAGCTCTGTCATTGGTAAGGGAGGGGAAGTGTTCTTGTGACCTTCCGGGTGTGTGGTGGGACCTCCACGCTAGAGCCGAGGGTCTGTTCTTAGTTTCCCAAGTCTTTGGTCCGTGACGTTCTCTCGAGTGTAGTAAGTGTGAGGTCACCCCTTCCCCAAGGGTGAACTCCACAGAGACCGGTTTTCCGGTTTCAACACATTGCATGACAAATCTAATGTATTTAGTTTTGTATGCTTTGTTCAAATTCATATACTATGCCAATTTATAAATTAAATGATTTTCTTGTGATATCTAGCTCTGTGGTCTATTTACTTCGCTTGTACTTTTGACCCAAACTTTTGAATTCTCTAATTTGTTTTTTGTCACTCCTATATTTTTCATGCCTATTTTGATCTCATGGATTGTCTTTTTGGTTTTCATGCTTATTAAACTGCATCTCTCAAATTTCTTCATCTTTACGATCATGCCCAGTCTTTTTGATAAAATCAAAGGGTAGATTAAAATGTTTATGAACTAGTCTTATGTTAGGTATCTAGGGGAGATCATATGTAAGGGGAGTTATGCGGCTATCATACACATAGGTAAGGGAGCACACATGTAAGGGGGAGTCATACCACGCGTGCACGATCACACTAAATAGTGTTCTCACGATAATTCATAGTGCCACTATGACATATAAACCTGTTTTTTGTATTGATTATAGTTGTTTACATTATACCAAGTTACTTCCTGTTATATGTGATTTATATCTCATGAATGAGATTTGTTATTATCAAAAAGGGAAGTTTGTTGGAACATACGTTTTGCATCTCTCAGGTTTGATAATATCGAATCCCAAGTTGTATTTGATCATACACTTTTTGGGTATAGTGTGCATGTTTATAGGTATGAAGTTTCAGGATCGGTGATTTTTTGTATTATCGTTAAAGATAGCCTAGATGTGGACACGTTAGCGATCCGTGGACTGGTGGAATACCCGGGATGCTAGAAAAGGAAGCGTTAAATTAGTATATCACCTGGCAATAATGGCCGTAAATTTGGATATGGCTGCCTCCTTTCTTTTTCGGCGCGGGAAAGCTAGCGGCAGCAGTACTAAATTAAGATATCGCCAGGCGATTGCCACTATAACCCGGAGATAGCGTTAAAAATGCTATAAAAGAGAAATTTTTTTCCTGATGTTCGTGTTTGAACCCTAGAACATCCAAAGGCACCATATTGTCTTCCCTATTGTTGAGAGCCACCATCCTAGAAGGAGAACTCTTTCCCTCTTGCACGAACGAAGGAGATCTTTGGAGAAGAAATGCTAGAACGAGATTTCTGAATACGATCGCGTGCCCAAGCCACAAGAATCAAAAGCACCGATCTTTCGCCGCCTCCAGAGATTTACTTATAAGGGAATATTTTTTTTTCTTTGATCTATTTCTCTTTCTTTTTTTATTGTTTACTGTATTCTATGCGGAGAAATAGTCCAGTGTTGACGTCAAATTCATTGGAGGAGTTCGTGGGAAATCATCCTGGGAGGACGTTAGATTTCGGGGAGGAAACTGCGGAAATCATCCTGGGAGGACGTCTACATCTGGGAGATCTAGTAGACTTGTCAATCTTCTTGAGAAGAAGTGAGAGAGCCAACCAGTCCTTGTTGAGGTTTGGTATAGACAACACAAAAGCTTTTGAAACACCGCCTCCGATCTCCTATGTCATGGAGATCTAGTTGAAATTTTTGTAAACCCTATTTAGTTTCCTTTTAATAAAATCATGTCTACCTGTTTGATCATTAATTTCCTATGTTTTTTTTGTGTTATATAATCTAATATCTATGTAATCGCCGATCCGATATTCGGAGCAAAGAATAAGTTTTTGGAAGATATCACTGGCGATACCTGCTATCGCAGCCGATAACTCCAGAGAACTTGTTTTTAAACTGAAAATTTTTTAATCTGAAATATCTCACTACAAACCTTATTCACCCTCCCCTCCCTCCTCTAAGGTTGGCCACTATATCCGACATTGTAAAACAAGAAAACTGGCAGAAATGAAGGCTTGAATATACAAAGGAAGATGTTAAAGGAAAGCTAATTCTCCTCCCGTCCTCTGCAATGAGTGCATTCATTTCCTGAATCAATCATCACTGAGATAGCATAATTTTCTACCACAACATCTGCAAGAATGGCCACTCATAATTCTCTTATTCACCTCTTAATTCGGATATAAGGCAAACCATCTGACTAGCACTGATGCTTGCAAATGGGCGGAGGAAAATGGCATGAAGCTGGAGGTGGTGGGTCCGGGAGAACACAGGCAGAGAGGGAATAAATGGAGTTGAAAGGCAGCATTGACCCGTAGATCTCGATCGATTTGAGGAGAGGAATGGAAGGCCTGGTTATATAAATAAAGTTACGTTAGAGAGAGACAAAAGGGGGCTTTGTTGCGATTTATCGACAAGGAAAGGGAAGAGGATGGAAAGGATTAAGATGAGACGCTTAGTTTCTGGCATGGTGGATCTGCGGCTGGAGGCACCGCAATGAAATAGTTTGCCAAGTCTATGAGGTTATTGAAGAAGTTGGCGAATTCTTACTTACCTAACTTAGGCTCCGTTTGGGGGGACTTATTTTCACCGGTCAAGCGGTTGCAACCGCATGAACCGGGACTTAATTAAGATCCGGTTCATGCGGTCGCAACCGCTTGACCGGTGAAAATAAGTCCCCCCAAACGGAGCCTTAGGCTTTGTTTGATTAGGCGGTGGCGGGAGCAGTCGACAGCTGGAAAGGGAGCATTGGGACCGGAGGGGGGAAGGTGGGGATGGAAACGGAATGGTGGGGACATTTCCTCTGTCCGCCGGGGCGAAACGGAGTCGGTGATCCGTTTGTTTTGGCGCCCCGCGGAAGCGCTTCCTCCAAACACCGCCGCTAAATGCCTAACCAAACGAAGCCTTAAATAGGCCTTCCCGCGGGCCAGAAGTTTGGGAGACTTGATAAACCGTCGAATCCACATCATGACTTCGAGAGTCTCCTCCTGGAACATATCGATGTAGTGTTCAAGAGTTTCAGTTGCTCCCTATTTAATCTAGAAGAGGGAAGCAGGACTACTCTTTCCTTTCTTCGATGTCACAAACCTCAGGTAAAGTTTCCTCCGCAGATCCCAGTAGGAATTAAGAGACTGGGAGGGTGATTTATAAACTCACTCCCTTGTCTTTCTTACCTTCAAAAGATGTGGGAAGAAATTTGAAATGAATCCATTCAGTTAGTGTGCCCATTAATATTGCAGAAAAAAATCTTGTAAGTGGCTGAAAGGATCCTCCTCCCTTCAAGAGAAACGAGGGAGGTGTGGCTCACTAAGGCTCCATTTGGTTCGGCGGTGGCGGATCGATCCGGCGGGTGGAAACGGAGTGTTCGAATCGGAGGGGGGAGGTGGCTGCTCCAAACGGAGCTTTTTGGGGCGTTTCTCAAGGCGGGCGGGTGGAAACGGAGCAAACGCCGCCGGAGATTCATTTGTTTACCCTCCTTCCGGCGGCGTTTGCCCAAAACAGAAAAACGAAACGCCCAAACAAATAGAGCCTAAATCTATTTGGGACAACTGCCCATTAATTGGATGTCTTCAAAGAAGGGATAAGGCTCTTCCTCTTCTTTAAATCAGGAGGTAAGAAATGGAGGGGATCCATTTCACGGACACAATCTTCTAATTTTTGATCTGACGGGTTCTGTTTTTCCATTCTTTTATATTTTTTTATTCAAAAAAACCTTATCCACTAGATATTTTTTGGACTGATCTTGTCCATTAAATATGAAATGGATCCCCTCCATTTCATTTGAAACGGAGAGGATCCGGAACCCCCTTTTAGGGTGTCAGCGAGTTTTTTTAATCTAGTACTCGCCGACTTCTAGCTGTCGTCACCCTTAATCATTATCACCTCTCGTAGGCAAGAGCTGCATCCCCAACTTGCTGCTGAGGGGCGGTATCAGGATCTGACAAGCGATTGTTAGGATTCATTGCTCTTGTTGGCTTGTTTGTTGACCAAAGTCAAGGGTGTACTTTATTTTTATTTTTTAATGTGTCAAGTATGGCGGAGGAGAGAGAGTGACATTTATGGTGGTTGTTAGAGTTGGTCACGTGGCGTGTTTTTATGGGTTGGTGTTGCCTATATATACATGGGCTTGTATATTGTTTTTTTTGCTGAAATAGTAAAAAGACTTTCCTCATTATTAACTCTCGTAGGAGAGAGAGAGAGGAAGAGTGTGAGAGAGAAAGATTGGCAGAGAGAGTGATTGGCGAGAGAGTGATAGAGAGAGAGATTAGCAGAGAGAGTGAGAGAGAGTGATTGGCGAGAGAGAGTGAGAGTGAGAGAGATTGGCAGAGAGAGTGATTGGCGAGAAAGAGTGAGAGAGAGAGATTGGCAGAGAGTGAGAGAGAGAGAGATTGGTGAGAGAGAGAGATTGGCGAGAGAGAATTTAATTGGGCTCCCGCAAAGTATTTCCCGCAGGAAATACTTTCTCGCCGCCAACCTCCTGAGGGAGGTCTCGCCGAAGCCCTCGCTCTCGCCCGCTGTTCTCGCCGGGGCTGTTCACGCCGCCATTCCCGCCAGGACTCTCGCTGCAGAGTACTCGCACACCTGCTCGTCGTCAACCTCCTGCAGCCGAGACCCGAGAGTTTTGACGTGGAGGAAGCGGGGTCAGGAAGTTCTCGCTGGATCAAGCGTGCCGGAGGTTCCCGCCAAGACCTCTAAGCTCGAAGGTTTCGCACTCAAAAGGAAGCTCCGGAAGATCTCGCCTGGCTGCTTGTATTGCCAGGGTATCTCGCCGGATTGCACTCGTCGGAGCAAGCTCTCGCCATTACGTTTCCAACAAGTGGTATCAGAGGGAGTTTGGAATCCTCGGAAGTTGCTCGGAAGGTTTGAAGTATAGAAGAAATGGAGTTTGGTGGAGCTATGTCGGGGCAAGTCCCAAAGTTGACGAAGACGAATTATGGAAACTGGAGTATTCAGATGAAGGTGCTACTCACCTCAAAAGAACTATGGGAGATAGTTGAGGAAGGGTATGAAGAGCTTACTTCCGAAGCAGAAGCGGCGTTAACCAACGCGCCGAAGACGACGTTGAGGGAAGCAAGAAAGAAAGATAAGAAGGCGTTGTTCACGTTATACCAAGGAGTGGATGAAGCCACCTTTGAGAAGATCTCGGAGGCTATGAGCTCAAAAGAAGCATGGGAGGTGTTGCAACGCTCCATGCAAGGAGTAGACAAGGCGAAGAAAGTGAAGCTGCAGTCCCTCCGGGGCGAGTATGAAATGTTGAGGATGCAGGCCACGGAGAAGGTCGGGACTTTGTGACCCGTCTGCGGACGCTCACAAACGAGATGAAGAGAAACGGGGAGACGATAGATGATGTGAGTCTCATGGAGAAGCTCCTGAGGGCCATGTCAAATAAGTTCCGACATGTGGTGGTGGCGATCGAGGAGTCGAAGGACTTCACCCAGATGACTGTAGACGAGCTTGTAAGCTCATTGCAAGCTCATGAGTACATAATGCAGCAGGATGATGAAGAAGCGAGTGGCTTGGGAAAAGCACTCCAAACCCAGCTGAACTTCGGAGAGAGCTCCGGAAGAGGAGGCGGCCAGCGTGGCCGAGGTCACCAAGGCAGAGGCCGAGGTAGAAGAGGAGGTAGAGATCAAGGAAGGAACCAAGGTTTCCAAAGAGAGGCGGAGCGACCTCAAGGAGGTTGGCAAGAAGGAAGAGGAAGAGGAAGAGGCCAAGGAAGAGGCCGAGGAGGAAGAGCCCAAGTTCAGTGTTACAACTGCAACAAATTTGGGCACATGAGCTATGACTGTTGGGCTCCGAGGAAGACAGAAGAATCCAACCATTATGCGGAGGCTAGGAGCAAGGGGAACGATGCTGGGGGTGGAGACCCAATGATGTTTCTAACCTACCGAGGTGCAGAAGAAGGAAGGAATAAAGTGTGGTACCTGGACACAGGGGCGAGCAACCACATGTGTGGAGATAAGGAGATGTTCTCTAACCTTGAACCCAGTGGGGTGAGGTTAGCTTCGGGGATGCTTCGAAGATTTCCTTGGAAGGAAAGGGCCTGGTTGTCGTGAAACTGAACGGGGAGAGAGTACACCTGAATGATGTGTACTACGTACCAGGATTGAAGACCAACATCTTGAGCATTGGGCAGTTAGTTGAGAGAGGCTACTACGTGCAGATGAAGGATGGGTCTCTGGTAATGAAGAATGATCAAGGGAAGGAGGTAGTGAAGATAAAGATGACGGCAAACCGTCTCTTCACGCTGAAGATGGATGCTCAAGAGACGGTTTGTCTCGCGAGAACAAAAGAAGAGGAAGAAGCATGGTTATGGCACCATAAGATGGGGCATTTGAGCTTCACAGGATTGAAGCTACTATCCCACTCCAAGATGGTGGCGGACCTGCCTATGATCTCCCCTCCGCAGAAGGTGTGTGAGGCGTGCACGAAGGGGAAGCTGAAGAGCAGACATTCGAAGGAGGGAAGTCCTGGAGAGCAAGACGACAACTTGAACTGGTTCACTCGGACATCGCGGGTCCATTTGAGACCACCTCAATAGGCGGAAGCAAGTACTACATCACCTTAACGGATGACTATAGTCGGAAGTGTTGGGTGTATTTTCTGAGAGAGAAGTCTTAGGCCCTTGACAAGTTCAAGGAGTTCAAGGCGATGGCCGAGAAGGAGAGTGGGCAACCATTGAAGGTGTTGAGGACAGATCGAGGTGGGGAGTACACCTCGAGGCTATTCAATAGTTTCTGCAAGGAGAATGGGATATCACACCAGCTGACGGCCGCGTATTTACCGCAGCAGAACGGAGTGGTAGAGAGGAAGAATCTCACCATCATGAACATGGCAAGAAGCATGGTGAAGGAGAAGGGGTTGCCAAAGATGTTTTGGGCAAAAGGAGTGTAATGTGCGGTGTATCTACTGAACAGATGCCCCACAAAGAGTGTGAAGTTCAAGACACCGTTTGAAGCATGGAGCGGCTGGAAGCCGAGTGTGAAACACCTAAGGGTCTTCGGGTGTGTAGCTCATGCTCACATCCCGGACCAGAGGAGGAAGAAGCTCGATGATAGGAGCGAGAAGTGCATCTTCGTGGGTTATGCTCCAGAGAGCAAGGCGTACAAGTTTTACAACCCGGTGACTGGGAAGGTCATAGTCTCGAGAGATGTGGTGTTTGAAGAAGACAGCTACTGGAGCTGGGATGAGGAGACAAGGAACATGAAGGGGATGTTCTTTGAAGATGAGAAAGAAGGTTGTCATGAAGCGGAAGCTGAGGTTGGTGGAGCTGAGCCACCATCACCACCGAGTGGAAGTTCATGGGGAGCTTCTACTCCCTACTCAAGAGGAGCAAGCACGAGTGGAGGAAGTTCTAGTGGAGTGAGCACTAGCAGAAGCAACTCTGATGGTCCTCAACCTAGGATGAGGAGGTTGGAGGAGATCTACGAGGAGACGGCACCGACACTTAATAATTTTTCTTTATATTTTTTGTTGGCAGATTGCGAGCCGCACTCCTATGAGGAAGCTGCCCAGGAGAAATCTTGGAGAATGGCAATGGATGCTGAGATAGCATCTATCAAGAAGAATGATACTTGGAAGCTGGTTGATCCACCCGCTGGCCACAAACCCCTCGGGGTGAAGTGGGTCTACAAGATTAAGAAGAACAAGGATGGAGTTGTGGATAAGCACAAGGCTAGGCTCGTTGTGAAGGGCTACAAGCAAGTCCAAGGAGTGGACTACGACGAGTTCTATGCCCCAGTGGCGAGGATTGACACCATCAGGGTTATCATCGCACTGGCAGCTCACTATGGGTGGACAATCATGAAAATGGATGCGGTGGCGGCGTACTTGAATGGCTACTTGGAGGAGGATGTGTACATCGAGCAGCCTCCGGGGTATGTTGTGAAGGGCCAGGATAAGAAGGTGTGCAAGTTGAGAAAAACACTGTACGGGCTGAAGCAAGGGGCAAGAGCTTGGAATGGGAGGATAGATACATTCCTCCAAAAGCATGGCTACGTGAAGTGCCCATATGAGTATGCTCTCTACATGAAGGTGGAGAAGAACGGGGATATCATGATCCTATGCCTATACGTGGATGACATGATATTCACCGGGAGCAACCCTGCGATGTTCGAAGAATTCAAGAGGCTGATTAAGGAGGAGTTCGAGATGACGGACTTGGGAAAGTTGAGATACTTCTTGGGAGTTGAGGTACAACAGAGAGAAGATGAGATCTTCATCGTGCAGAAGAAGTACGCGGAGGAGATCTTGAAGAAGTTTAGGATGGAGAATAGCAAACCTATCTCCACTCCTGCTGATCCCGGAACAAAGTTGAGGAAGGACTCGAAGGAGGAAGGAGTTGACCCAACCATGTTCAAGAGTCTGGTTGGGAGTCTAAGGTATCTGACTTTCACCAGACCGGACATCATGTATGCGGTTGGGGTCGTGATCAGGTACATGGAAGAGCCCAAGCAGGACCACTTCACTGCGGCGAAGAGGATCCTGAGATACGTGAACGGGACCCGGGATCATGGCTTGATGTATTCATCTACGGGAGAGTTGAAGCTAGTCGACTACTCGGATAGCGACTATGTAGGAGATGTGAACGACCGGAAGAGCACTTCCGGGTATGCGTTCAACATGGGAACCGCGACGTTCTCATGGAGTTCTAAGAAGCAGGCTACTATAGCCTTATCATCTTGCGAGGCTGAGTACATCGCGGCGGCGGCATGCGCCTGCCAAGCCATCTGGCTAAGGAACCTTCTGGAGGAACTGCATCATGTGCAGGATGGCCCAACGACAGTGTTAGTGGATAACATGTCGGCCATCCAGCTCGCAAAGAACCCAGTGTTGCATGGGAGGAGCAAGCATATCGAGACCCGATATCACTTCCTCCATGAACAAGTGGAGCAGAAGACAGTGGACGTGGTGTATTGCCCAACCAGAGAGCAGGTTGCGGACATTTTCACTAAGGCGTTGAAAGTAGAGACGTTCTTGAAGTTGAAGAGCAAACTCGGCATGGTCTGCCAAGTTTGAGGGGGAGTCTGTTGGCTTGTTTGTTGACCAAAGTCAAGGGTGTACTTTATTTTAATTTTTTAATGTGTCAAGTATGGCGGAGGAGAGAAAGTGGCATTTATGGTGGTTGTTAGAGTTGGCCACGTGGCGTATTTTTATGGGTTGGTGTTGTCTATATATACATGGGCTTGTATATTGTTTTTTTTGCTGAAATAGTAAAAACGCTTTCCTCATTATTAACTCCCGCAGGAGAGAGAGAGAGAGAGGAAGAGTGAGAGAGAGAGATTGGCAGAGAGAGTGAGAGAGAGTGATTGGCGAGAGAGAGTGAGAGAGAGAGAGAGATTGGCAGAGAGAGTGAGAGAGAGAGATTGGTGAGAGAGAGAGAGAGAGAGATTGACGAGAGAGAATTTAATTGGGCTCCCGCAAAGTATTTCCCGCAGGAAATACTTTCTCGCCGCCAACCTCCTGAGGGAGGTCTCGCCGAAGCCCTCGCTCTCGCCCGCTGTTCTCGCCGGGGCTGTTCACGCCGCCATTCCCGCCAGGACTCTCGCTGCAAAGTACTCGCACACCTGCTCGCCGGCAACCTCCTGCAGCCGAGATCCGAGAGTTTTGACGTGGAGGAAGCGGGGTCAGGAAGTTCTCGCTAGATCAAGCGTGCCGGAGGTTCCCGCCAAGACCTCTAAGCTCGAAGGTCTCGCACTCACAAGGAAGCTCCGGAAGATCTCGCCTGGCTGCTTGTATTGCCAGGGTATCTCGCCGGATTGCACTCGCCGGAGCAAGCTCTCGCCATTACGTTTCCAACAGCTCTTGCATTTGGTCCTTTGACCTTTTCTATGATTCAGACCAGGATATTCATCAATCTATCCAATTCGACATTGATTACCATTTAAGCTGGGTTGCGGGAACCCCCAGGTTAGATATCAATAAGATCTTGCCTCACCATCACAATTGAATTATTCGATCACTCAAGATCTAATGGTCACGTGCTCATTCTGTTTTTGCATTCTCAACAAGTTATCTCCAATTCTAAGGTAGTTTTGGTATTTTCCTTCACTCCGCGGACAATAGGATAATGTTACAATAATGCCCGCCCATGCGTTTACACGTATGCCCATGAATTTACCAATATATATATATATATATAAACCTAGCATTTTAATTTGAAGCAACTTTTTCAGAACTTCTACCACCCTCAGAGCTTCTTCCGGACCTTTTTCATTTTTTTAGTTTATTGTAGAGTGTTTTGGAGAGATTTTAAAGAGAAGAATAATCGTAGATTGAATGAACAATATTAGAGAGTTTGAATTAGATTCCTACACGTGGATGTTCTCAAATGACGATCCTAGTAATATTTGCATTTTTTCTCTATTCTGTGAATTTTTTCTGAAAACATATAATTTTTTTCTGAAATCATACAATTTTTTTTCTTTATCTTCAATCTCTTCTTGATTTACCCAACAATGAGAGGATATCTCTCTTATTGGGGTGATTTTATAGTAATATGAATTAATACTGAAATTTATTAGTCAATGTGCGAAATTTCAACTATTTTGTTTTATTAGAGTTCTATTCATATGTCTATTGTGTACTTAGTTTAATTAATACCGTTAGAAAAGCCCATGTAAATGAACCATTATTCGGCCCTTGTTCTATTTTATTTCCTTCTTCTCCTATTAATCTCACACCTTTGTATAGGATTTCTTCTCTCCTTTTCTCTCCTATATATTTGTATTCTCTCATTTTATTTTGATACACAAGCAATACATACAAGTTTTGAGCTCACTCAACATGGTATCAGAGGACACGGTTCAGTCCTTGCGGTTTCACTTCCTTTAACTACCCGGCCCGTCTTCCTCTTCTGTCTGCATTTCCTCTGTGGCCTGCTCTTCTACTCGCACTGGGTAAAGGACTCTTCTTCCCGCCCTTTCTCTCTGCGGCTTCTCCATTTCTAACCGCTGCCTGCTCTCCTTTCTCTCCCTCCCTCCCGCCCGTGGATCCACCTTTCAGTGCCTTTTATAGCCTCTCCTCTCAACCCGTGGGCCCCACTTCCCGCTGCCAGCTCTGTCTTCCTCTTACCGCGCGGGCTCCTTCTCGCCCGGTCCCTCCTCTTCTTGCCGCTCGAGTAGTCCTACTCGCGGCCTCTTCTCTCGGCGTGAAGTGTCGCGCGGTCTCTTTTCTCGCTCGTCCATTTTCTCCTTGCCGCTCGAGTACTCCTACTTGCGGCCTCCTCTTGCGGCTTATCTTGCCGCTTGCGGTTTCTCTCTCTTGCCGCTCGAGTTGCTACTCGCGGTTTCTTTTCTTGCCGCTTGAGTTCCCTACTCGCGGCCTCTGCCCTTTGCTTCCTCTCGCTGCTTCCCTCTTCTAGTCGCGCTGTCTCTATATATAACCGCTGAGACTTCTCCTCTCTTTAGAGTCGTCTTCTCTTCTCGCTCTTGTTTGGCCGCTGGTGTTATCACAGTGACCGTGCGGATTGTCCTTGCTCTCTCTCCGCATCTGGTCGCGGCCTCCTGTCGCTCTCTCCCCTGGGCTTGTTGTCGTGACTACCCGCTGTGTCCTCTTATCTAACCTCGTGGGCTTGTCGTGAGTCTCTTCTCCGACGACCTCCTCCTATTCCCGCAGCAGGCGTTCTGTCTAACCGCACGCTCTTCTATTCGCTGCGGCCTCCCCAGGCTCCATGGGCTCCTCCATCGACTCTATCGGACAGACGGCTAATCCTCCTGCTAACCGCCCGGCTTCTCTTCCTGACCTCCGAGATGAGCTAAGGATCACAACTATCTCATTATCTGGGAAGAAGAATTTTGTTCCATGGGTCCACTCGGTTCGGCGTGTTCTTCAGGCCAAGGGCCTTGTGCTTCACCTTACTAACGAACCATCTTCCCCTACTATTGATGACTGGCTACGAAATGATGGCCGCGTCCAAACATGGCTCCTTAATTCGCTGGAGGGTGAGCCATACCAAATGGTCATGTACCATGGGACCGCCAAAGCTATGTGGGAGGAGCTTCACTCCTTATACTCTTGAAAGGATAGTCTTCAGCACCTCTATGATATTATTACCGACCTTCAGACTCTTGATGCTGGTGGGGTTGCTGACATGACCTCGTTTGTTGCTCGTGCCATGACTCTTGCATAGGCCTGGATCCAGCATCAGCCTTCTACCACCGACCTTGCTGCTCAGTGCACGCAAAAGGAGGTGCTCTGCATTGCCATGATGATGGCTTGTGTCCCGCCTCACCTTCAGAGCATCTGGGCTCAGGTGTTGGCCTCAAACTCTACTCTCTCCCTCTATGATGTCTGCTCTATGCTCCTTCGAGTATCACAACCCCTGGATTCTCTGGCACCCTCTTCTCTGGCCCTTCTTCAGCAGACCCTTCCCCCTTGCTTCCCTCACCGACCTCTGCTCGCGGTGGACATTCCGGCTCTCGCGGTAGGGGGCGTGGGGGTCAGGGCTGCCCCAAGTGTTCCTATTGCGGCCGGGATGGCCACACTGATGCCGTCTGCTACAAGAAATATGGTTATCCTCCTCGCCCAACTGCGGTTGCTACCACTGTTGGCTCCTCCTCCACTGGTACCGACCTTGAGTCCGTTCGCCTCCATCTACAGCAACTCCAGGGGCTTCTTAGCCCTCCCTTTGCTTCTGTTGCCTACATCTTTACCGTAGGTATTACTTGTCTTTCCTCCAGTCCGCATTGGATCTTGGACTCAAGTGCTACTCATCACATCACCTCGATGTGGCCACTCAAGTACTCGGATGTTCCTCATCCGCAATCTATCACTGTCGCTAATGGGGTGCTTGTTCCGGCCTCCGATTGTGCTGAAATCTCTCTTTCCCCCTCCCTCTCTCTTCGCTCGGCTCTTTATGTTCCACGCTCTCCATTTAATTTGTTTTTTGTTGGTCGCCTCACTCATGATATGGATTGCTCCGTCACATTTACTCCATCTACTTTTTTGATACAGGATCGGCGGATGCGGACTACTATTGGTAGGGGTCGACTGCAGTACTGGCTCTACCTTCTTGATGCCTCTCCTCCTATCCTCTCCTCCATCTCCGCTGCTGATTGGCATCGCCTTCTTGGTCATGCCCCTCTACCCGTTCTCCAAAGGTCGCTGCCTGATGTATCTTTTCCTGCTTTCAAATGTGATTCTTGTATTTACGGCAAACAGCCATACACTACTTTTCCTGCTCATTGTACTAGGCGCTCTGCTCCATTTGATTTACTGCATTCCGATGTTTGGGGTCCTTTCAAAGTTACAAGTATCTCTGGCTATCAATATTTTATAACTTTCATTAATGATTATTCTCGCACAACATGGCTTTACCTACTTCGTAATCGCTCCGAGCTCCCACGCATATTTCGGGATTTTATACAAGAAACTCGAACGCAATTCTCGACAACAATCAAAACAGTGCGCACTGATAACGCTCGTGAATACACCATCCATGAATTTGCCAATATATGTGCAAAATTTGGTATTATCCATCAAACCTCCTGTGTCTACACCCCCCAACAAAATGGCGTTGCTGAACGAAAGAACTACCACCTCCTCGACGTTGCCTGCTCCCTCATGCTTCAAATGCATGTTCCAAAAAATTACAGGAACTTTGCGGTCTCCACTGCATGTTTCATCATCAACCGTCTCCCCTCCTCAGTTCTCAACTCTGCCACTCCATTCAGCCTCTTATTCCCCTCTACTCCGACCTTCCCTATCACACAAAGGGTCTTTGGCTGCACTTGTTTCGTTCACCTCCTAGGTCCCTCCTCAGATAAGTTGGATCCCCGTGCAGCTAAAACTATTTTCGTCAGCTATTCTCGCACTCAGAAGAGCTACCTATGTTATTCTCCGGTAACCTGTAAGGTCATCGTCTCCGTAGATGTTACTTTTTGGGAAGATCAACCTTTCTTTTACCCACCTCTCGCTCCTTCCTCCCCGAGGACATCTCCACCAATGTTTATACCTCGACCCATCATCCCTACTACTGTGCCAGTTTCCCTACGTCCTTCTAACACTGCTCCTGCTCCTGCTTCTATTCCTGCACCCTCCAAGCCACCAGTTATCCAGGTTTACACTCGCCGCCTTCCTCCTCGTTCCGCTACCCCTCTACAGTCGGCCTCATCCTCGGCTACCCCGCGCCCCGCTGATTAGGTATCTCCCTCCACCACCCATCCTCTGGCAAATTATGTCTCCCTGCATCGTCTCTCTCCCCAACTGCACACCTTTGCCACTTTTATTTACTCCATTTCAGTTCCTAACACTATGTAGGATGTGCTACAACATCCTGGTTGGAAGGCTGCCATGGAGGAGGAAATGGCTACTCTCTGGGCCAACCAGACCTGGACTCTCGCACCACTTCCCCCGAGTCAAAAACCGGTTGGGTGTAAGTGGGTATTCGTCGTCAAACATGCCGCTGATGGGATGATTGACCGTTTGAAAGCTCATCTGGTCACCCGGGGATTCACCCAACAACAAGGGATGGACTATGAGGAAACTCTCTCTGGTGGCCAAACTCAACACTATTCGGGTTCTTATCTCGGTGGATGTCCATCTTCGGTGGCCCTTACTGCAACTGGATATTAAGAATGCCTTTTTGAATGGAGACTTGCAGGAAACTATCTATATGCAGCAACCTCCCAGTTTTGACATCACGGGGGAGTCTCAGGTTTGTCGCCTTAAGAAAGCTCTGTATGGCCTCAAACAATCACCACGGGCATGGTTCGACAGGTTCAGTAAGGCTCTTCGGGAGGTTGGTTTTTCCCGCAGCACGGCAGACTTCTCGATGTTCACTCGTCACCGAACAACAGGGACAGTTCTTCTATTAGTATATGTTGACGACATCATCATTACTGGAGATGATGCAAGGGGAATACAGGAGGTCAAACAACATCTCGGTATAGTTTTTCAAACAAAGGATCTAGGACCCCTCCGGTATTTTTTGGGCCTTGAGGTTGCTAGATGGCCAGATGGTCTCGTCCTTTCTCAGCAAAAGTATTGTCTTGACCTTCTTCATGATGCGGGTTACTCTTATTGTAAGCCAATCAATGCCCCAATGGATGTGAATCACAAGTTATGTGCTCAGGCTTCCGACTCGGAACTATTACTCGAGAATCCTGAATACTCTCGCCATCTAGTTAGAAAATTGATCTACCTCACAGTAACTAGATCAGATATCTCTTTCGCAGTTGGTATTGTCAGCTGGTATATGCATTCCCCGCAAAGATCTCATCTTTACGCTGTTGAACGCATTCTCAGATACCTCAAAATGGCTCCTAGTCAAGGATTGGTCTACAAGACTCATCTTCAGCTCCTACATTGATAGCTTACTCAGATATTGATTACGCTGGTTCTCTTGATGATCGACAGTCAACTAGTGGGTTTTGCACATATTTTGGAGGACATTTGATTACGTGGTGGAGCAAGAAACAAGTTGTTGTGGCTCGATCATCTGCTGAGGCTGAATACCGGGCAATGGTGTCTGTAGTTTCTGAACAAACGTGTCTGGAAAGTATTCTTACCGATATGAGTATAAGACTTCCTTACCCAGCCCTTCTCCTTTGTGATAGCCAAGCGGCTATACATATTGCCAAGAACCAGGTATTCCATGAAAGAACTAAACATATTGAAATTGATTGTCACTTCATCAGAGAAAAGGTTCAAATGAAGAAGATCGACCTGAAGCATGTTCCCGGGACAAAACAAGTTGCGGATGTGCTCACTAAGGCTCTTCCCAGTACACTCTTCTATCAATGCTTGTCCAAGCTTGGCGCATACGATTTGTACGCTCCAGCTTGCGGGGGAGTGTTAGAAAAGCCCATGTAAATGGCCCATTATTGGGCCCTTATTCTATTTTATTTCCTTCTTCTCCTATTAGTCTCACACCTTTGTATAGGATTTCTTCTCTCCTTTTCTCTCCTATATATTTGTATTCTCTATTGGAACCGTGGTTTCACATTCCTTGTGTTTGAGAATATCAACTCCTAGGTTGTATTTGATCATATTGTATGTTGATAGAGTGTGCAGGTTGACAGGTGCAAGCAAATAAAAAGGTATATATGAAAGATACCGCCCATCGTTAGTACTTACCGCACCGCGCTAGCCCACTTAATGTCGCGTTGAGAGTGTTGAGACAAAAAACATTGAGTGCGTTGAAACGTTGGCTTTGAGTGAAGGCTACCGCCCGGTATTAGTAATACCGCAGGCGCTAACGCGATGATTTATTTGGACCTAGCGCTCTGGATGGTTTCGGCGATAGCTCTACCGCGCCAAGTACTACCGCCAGGCGACTGTATTACTGCAGGCGGTGACTAAATGATTTATTTTGTCCTAGCGCTCTGGAATATTTCGGCAGTAGCACCTACCGCGCGGCGCTAGCCTTGTCAAACAGTTGTTGCCTTTTCAGTAACGTCGCATCCTATGTTACCACGCTGCGGTAGGACCTACCGCGTGGCGCTAGCCCAAATGAAAAGGCAGAAGATCATTTCGAATATTATTTTCCAGATTTGGAGGACAGCTGGCACAACAAGCGCGCGAAACTACCGCATGCGCTAGTCTTACCGCTGGCGATAACCTGTTTTCATGAAGACATATAAAAGCCGCTGCATTTCCGGTTGCTGGTGCGACTCCTAGACGAATTTTGACGAAGGGTTTCAGAACTCTAGATTTTGGCCGCCACCTTGCGCCCGTCTCCACTTGTCTTCGTTAAAGTTGAAGGAAGCTTTCTCCCTCTCGTTCGTGAACGAAAAACTCCGGCGATCTAGAATCTTCATCGACACTGTGAACCGATCGGTTGCTCGCCAACAAATATCTCAAGCACCGGTCGTAGATCGCACACCGGAGAAGTTGTCAAGAGGGATAACTTCATTTTCTTATCATCTTTACTTTTAATCCTTGTACTCCTTTTCTATTTTTTGTTTAGTTTGTGGTGAGAAAAATCGACCGGCGAGGGTTGTCGGAATCCGGGTAGGATTCCGCGGTAAATCGTCCCGGGATTTGGGACGTCTAGATCAGAGGATCCAGTCGGGCTCTAAGACCCTTCCATGTGTGGAGGTGAAGAGTGGGCTCTGAGACCCTTTTT
Source organism: Platanthera zijinensis (assembly GCA_039513925.1). Lineage (NCBI taxonomy): Eukaryota > Viridiplantae > Streptophyta > Magnoliopsida > Asparagales > Orchidaceae > Platanthera > Platanthera zijinensis. The sequence continues at coordinate 71,604,461 of CM077082.1, forward strand.
TGTGTGGAGGTGAAGAGTGGGCTCTGAGACCCTTCCTTGTGTGGAGGTGAAGAGTGAGCTCTGAGACCCTTCCTTGTGTGGAGATGAAGAGCAGCTCGAAGTCCTTTCCAAGAAGGAAAGTGAGAGAGCCAACCGGTCCGGGTAGTGGGTCGATATACACAACCCAAGAGTTTTTTATTTTCATCGTCTCCGATCTTCTACGTCATGAAGATCAAGTGTTGATGTAAACTATTTATTTTCATTATTGTTTTAATACAATGAGATTACATTCTTCTGTGTTTGTCGTTAATACGTGAAAGTTAGTAAAATTTTATTTAACATTGTAGAACCTTATTCACCCCCCCCCCCCCCTCTAAGGTTGGACACTAGATCCAACATTCTCTCCTTGTATTTTGATACACAAGCAATACATACAAGTCACTCAACAAATATTTTGCAATCTTTGGGTCAGATCCCCTTTAAGATACAATACAAAGTCTATTTATAGGCCCAGGGGAATTGCCCGCGGGCAACTCTCTTTAATATGGGTTGCTCGATTACAAAATGGGTATAAAATGCTTAAAATATAAGACTTGAAAATAGCCAGAAAAATGGTCAGCGAGTAGGTGGGATGATGAACAGTGAATGCATCCTTGTGATGGCGAGTACCCCCGCGTGATGAGCGAGTACTATTCTTGATAGACGAGCACCCTTCTTATCTTCTTGGTGGGCAAAGAATTCCATGTGACTTGTCAGAGATTAGTGTGTATGGAGGAAAAGGGCAGACAAAAGTTAGGGCTGATATCGAGTCGAGTTCGAGCGATTTTGGCTCGGCTCAAAATCGAAATTTTCGACTCGAACTCGGCTCGAAATCGACTCGAAATCGAAATTGATTTCAAGTCGAGTCGGCTCGACTCGAAATGGCTTGATTCCGAGTCGGCTCGAAATCGAATCGAGTCGGCTCGAAATCGAATCAAGTGGGCTCGAAATTTAGCAATTTTTTGTTTTATTCCTAGTTTGCTCAAAATAAAATTGGGCATCCTATAAATTTAGCAAATGAAACACTTAAAGCCTTTATTCTTTTTTTTAGGTTTAAATTTTGTTATTTTTAATCTTAAAATAAGAATATATTAATAAATACATAATTTTTTTAATTAATTCGAGTTGATTCGAATCATATTTCGAGCGATTCAGGGTTGGCTCGAAATCGACTCGAAATCAGATTCGAGTCAAATTGAATCGACTCAAATTGAGTCGAATCAATTTTAACCGATTCCGATTCGCCTCAATTTTCGAACGATTTTCGAGCGATTTTCGAGTTTCGAATAATATGTTCAGCCCTAAGACAAAGTACCTATCATTATTTAGTTGATTTGAAATTCTCTTTTCTCTGAAATATCAAATTTAAATTGGAGGGTACTTGATAATATAAAATAAGGTCTTTTATTTTCCTTTTTTCAGTCAATATATCATTGAATTTCTATGAATTTTTTAAGTTATAGATATGAATTAATTTACACATTATTTTGTATTTCTTTGCAAGGGATTAAGGAAGGAGAAATTTTGAGTATATTGGAGCATACTAAAGCTAATGGAGGCACTTGGGACGAGAAGAAAACTTTGCTAAATGAATATGAGTCATACAAGAAAATGCATGGCCGACCACATGGTGGTGCATCCATACACATGTACACAAGTATGTGTTAGGAGAGAAGCACATAGAGAGAAAAAAAAGTTTGCTGAATATTATTTCTCTTTAGCTTAGCTTACAAATACTTAGATTATATATATATATATATATATATATATATATATATATATATATATATATATATATATATATATATATATATATATATATGGGGGCACTGAATTTCCGCGCAGCGCTTTTTGGACAAAAAAACGCGCTCCTCGAAAAAATAAAAAAAACACCATCTAAACAGCATTTTTAGACAAAGTGGTCAACATAAAAGTTGTAGATCTCAACGAGATCTACAACTTTCATGTTGACCACTTTTTCTAAAAATACTGTTTATGGGGTCTATTTTCAAAAGGCGCGAAGGGGGTCCGCGCAAAAAAAAAAAAATCGTAATATTTACCGGGCGGAACCCCCTTCGCGCCTTTTGAAAATAGACCCCTAAACAGAATTTTTAGAAAAAGTAGTCAACATGAAAGTTGTAGATCTCGTCGAGATCTACAACTTTCATGTTGACCACTTTTTCTAAAAATGTTGTTAAGAGGGTGTTTTTTTTCATTTTTCCGAGGAGCGCGTTTTTTTGTCCAAAAAGCGCTGCGCGGAAATTCATTAATCTGTATATATATATATATATATATATATATATATATATATATATATATATATATATATATATATATATATATATATATATATCCAACTTCATGCATAGATAGCAAAGATGAAATTGGTTACTCTTAGTCTTCACACATGTGAGTCACAATAGCTCACTTAAAATATAAAAGCATGATTCACACAACCATTAATAAACTACAAATGTGAGTCACATCAAGATTAATGTCAACATTCACCTCCTTAATGTTGGTCTTTGATCTTTACAACTTGGATGCCTATCTTAGTGCGCATTTCCAAGAACTTGAGTCGTGCAAGTGGCTTTGTCAGAATATCGGCAAGCCGGTCGTTAGTATGCACATACTCTACAGTTATCTTCCCTTCTTCAACACATTCTCTAATGAAATGATAGCAAGTATCGATGTGTTTACTGCGGTCATGGAGGAAAGGGTTCTTTCACAACGATATAGCTGATTTGTTATCCACTTTGATTGTGACGCAACCGGGATCCTTTTTCATCAAGTCACGGAGTAGGCGCCCGAGCCAAATATCTTGGCAAGTTGTTGTGGTGGCAGCAATGTATTCCGCCTCACAAGACAATAGTGCCACCACCTTTTGCTTCTGAGATTGCCAACTAATTAGGCTTTTCTCGAGAAGATACAACACACCTATTGTGCTCTTTCGGTCATCAACATCACCTGCCATGTCTTTTTCACTGTACCCGATCAAATGTTCATCTTCTCCTTTCCTCCTATTATAGTGGCAACCCATATTGCGAGTACCACAAATGTGATGCAAAATATGTTTCACAGCTGCTAAGTGCTCAGTGGTTAGAGCCTCCATAAAGCGGCTTACATATCCCACAGAGTAGGCAATGTCGGGTCGTGTATGCACCAAGTATTTAAGGCTCCCCACAATACTTCTAAAGAATCTGTCATCGGTGGGAGGATTAGTGCTCACCTTGCTCAACTTGAGCCTTGCTTCCATAGGTACTTGACATGGGTTGCAACCAATCATACCGCACTTCTCCAAGATATTTAGCGCAAAGGCTGATGGACTCTGAGTAATACCATCATTGGTCTGGTGCACCTCTATACTCAAGTAGTAACTCAACAAACCCAGATCGCTCATGTTGAACAATTTCTTCATCTCCTCCTTAAACTTGATGATTTCTTATTATGTGATCCTATGATAATAAGATCATCGACATACACACCCACAAGTAAAGTTAATGTGTTGATACCTCTTTTGTACATTGCATGCTCCAATGAACTCCTCTTGAACCCAAGTGATAGAAGATTGTTGTCCAACTTTGAGTTCAACGCTCTAGGTGCTTGGTGTAGGCCATAAAGTGCTTTCTTGAGCTTTAATACCTTCTGCCCATTGTTCTTGTCAATGAAACCAGGTGGCTGGGCTACGTAGACCTCCTCTTTTAGATCTTCATTGAGAAATGTCAACTTGACATCCATATGGTGCACCTCCCAACCTTCATGCGTCGCTGATGTTATGATCAACCGCACCGTCTCTAGATGAGCAACTAGGGCAAATACTTCCTCAAAATCCATGCCTTAACATTGCACATATCCCTTTGCAACGAGTCGTGCCTTGTACTTCGCCACAACACCATGCGAGTCCTTTTTGACTTTATACACCCATTTAAAGCCTATGGGTCGACACCTGCTCAGTATATCGGTGTGGTGCCAAGTTTCATTATCTTTAATAGATTTCATCTCCTCTCGCATCGCCTTCCGCCAACACTCATGTTTCTCGTCTTCTACAAAGCGCACAGGTTCTTCGGCCATCAAAAAACACTGTTCGTCATACTCATACTCAAGCTCAGATATGTTATGGTAGATTTTAGTCAACGTGCGGTACCGCGGCACTACTCCATCAGAGGTGGGTGAAGCAAAGTTTGACGGGGTTGCAAATTCCACGTCATCGAGGGTAGGTAGTGTCGCCACCTGTGTGGGCACACTTGGAGAAGTTGCTTGTGTTATTGTTCCACTGTCAGGGATGTGACTTAGCGTGGAAGGTATCGACGCCTCATCACTTTCATGTGATGGCATGTTGTTGTGACTATCTTCTGTGATAGAGCTAGCGAAGTAATCCACAGTGAATACCTCACTATACATGGTTAGCTCCTCCTCACCTTCTGATGTACCCCAATCCCATTTTGCCTCCTCGTCGAACACGACATCACGGGTCACATGTACTCTTCTACCTACCAGATCATACATCTGATAAGCCTTAGAACCGGGTTCGTTGCAGATGAAAACCATCAAAGTGCTTCTATCATCCAATTTATTTATGTTTGGATTCTCGACCTTTACGTTCCCTAGACACCCAAACGTTCGGAGGTGGTGCATGTTCGGACATCTCTCGTGTCATGCCTCATAAGGTGTCTTGTCGTCGACGCTGCTAATTGACGCACGATTGAGGATATAGACTGCCGTCGTGACAGCCTCACCCAAAAATCTTCCTGGCATCCCCTTGGACTTGAGCATACTCCTGGCCATTGCCACTACCGTCTAGTTTCTCCCCTCGACGATGCCATTTTGTTGTGGTGAGTATGGCTTGTAAGGAACTGCTTTACACCATGGTTTGCACAATGCTTCCCAAACTCCACGGACAGGAACTCGCCGCCTCGATCAGTGCGGATGGACCTCAGCTTGCGGCCCGATTCCACCTCAGCTCTTGCTTGGATTTGTTTGATGGCCTCCTCCGCTTTGTCTTTGGAATCCAAGAGTGTCAGCCACATATAGCGACTGAGATCATCTACCAAAAGTAGAAAGTACATATTGCCTCCTGAGGTGGCCAGTGTGATGGGTCTGCATATGTCCTCGTATAGTAGGTCCAGTACATTTTTTGCGAGGTGGTTCGTCTCCTTTGGGAACGAGGCTCGTCTTTGCTTGCCAACAAGGAAAACTTCACAGATTTGATCCACCCGATCAATCTTTGGTAGCCCACAAACCATATTGTGTTGCACCAATTTGCGGAGTGCCTTTAAATTTAGGTGTCCATAGCACGCATGCCACCGCCAGGCATGTTCGCCGTACTTTGCCGTCAAGCACACAGGTTGTGCTATATCAAGGTTAAGAATATATAAGCGGTTCTTGGTTCTTCTTTCCTTGACAAGTAGTTTTTGTTGCCGATCGCGGATCGATAATACTCCTTCCTCGATGAACGTTTGGCATCCGTGTTCATCGAGCTGCCCGAGGCTAACTATGTTGCTGTGAAGCTGTGGGATGTAGTAGACATCTGTCAGCATGCGATGCTTGCCATTGTGAGAAGTGAACAACACCGATCCGCGCCCACAAATATCAACGACTGAGTCATCCCCAAACTTTACCGAGCCCTTGATGTTGGTGTCTAGCTCAATAAAATTTTCCTTGCACCCGGACATGTAATTGCTTGCCCCGGTGTCCAAGTACCAAACCTCATCTTGGTAATCTTCCTCACAACCAAGGTGCACTTGCGCGTGAACCTCGTTGAGCATGATATCACCGATCGAGTCTTTTTTGGCCTCTGTGAGTATGCATGTTTGTGCCATCAGTAGCGCGAGCTCGTTGTCCTGGGCTAGTGTGAGATTCACTTGCTCTGTGTTCTCGTTGCGGCTTGTGACACTCACTTGAATACTCCCCAAGTATGTTGTAGTTGAAGCACTTTATCTTTGACTTGCCACGGCTACTTCCCGCCACAACGATCTGCTTCCCTTTGCGGCCACTTTTTTTCATGTCCATTATGCTTGGATTGACCATGATTTTGCTTCCCGCTAGTACCATTATTAGCAGTTTTGTTACTATCTGAGGGAACCACTCCCGGCTCCCTCCTTTTGTGGCGTGCTAGCCACTCTTCCTCCGTTAGAAGCAAATGATGGTCATCTTGAACATTGTTTCCAAGTTCATAACGCTCCTCAATAGCCTTTAAACGATCGATGAGCTCTTCGATGGACAAGGTCTTCATGTCGAGTAGTTGCTCGATTGAGATGGCGATTTGCATGTACCTGGGTGGAACAACACAAGGGAATTTTTTGACGGCCTTCTCATCTTCCATCATCTCCCAAAGCGCACAGATGCCATTGACGATGTTGTTGAGCCGCATGGCAAAGTCATCCATAGACTCACTTTCCTTCATGTGGATCGCCTCAAACTCGTTGTGGAGTGTTTGTGCCTTCGCCTCCCGGACTCGCTCGACACCCATGCGCATTGTTCACACAGTGTCCCATGCCTACTTGGCGGAGTCCTTCACCGCCAACATGGATAGCATCTCTGAAGGTACGTCTTGGAGGATGGCCGCCAACGCAATCCTATCAAGTCGGTACTCAGCATCACCCGATTAAATCACCTCCCAGACTCCTTGGGCCTGCATATTTACTCTCATCAAGAGAGCCCAATCTGCATAGTTTGTACGCGTGAGCAACGAGTAACGCAACGTCACCCCCGCCTCCCTTTCTTGATGTACCACCAGTGGTCGTATTCCACTACCATCGATGTCACTGCTTAGCATCTTAGCATAGGATTCGCCACTGTTCGGGGAGTCATCGACGTCACCGCTTAGCACCATAGCGTTGGATTTTGATCCTGACATCGTCGATGTCACTAGCTCTGATACCAAATGTTAGGAGAGAAGCACAAAGAGAGGAAAAAAGAGTTTGTTGAATATTATTTCTCCTTAGCTTAGCTTACAAATACTTAGATTATATATATAGCCAACTTCATGCATAGGTAGCAAAGATGAAATTGGTTACTCTTAGTCTTCACACATGTGAGTCACAATAGCTCACTTAAAATATAAAAGCATGATTCACACAACCATTAATAAACTACAAATGTGAATCACACCAAGATTAATGTCAAAAGTATGAACGTGCGCATAGATCAACACGCTTATGTGTCGAAATGCACGCTCATGCGCCCTTAGTTCAAAATTAAAGCCACGTCTGTAAGTTCTTCTAAAGGCATGCCGGTCCGATTCCAAGCATGATCAATGTGTTCTTCCAAAATTCCTCACCTCCTTGTCTATTATAAGAAATCACACAGTCGTGCATTCCCAATCAGTTGTCTCTAATTCTTAGGCATTTTCCTTCACTCTGTGGACAATTTGATAATGTTACAATAATGCCCGCCCAACATTTATACGTATGCCCATGCATTTTACCTTTTTATATATAAGCCTAGCATTATTCCATATCCCTAATATCCCTAGGGTGCATTAGCAGAGTGCAGGGAGTACAAAAATGGAGATGGAAACGTGATTCACGGTTGCTATTGGTCGTGAAGGAGCCAATGTAATTCTCATTGGGGTTGCTGCGGCCAGGAGACGGTTGCGGGCGGTCCAGGATCGACTTCCACCTCTTCCTTCCTCACAAAGAAAACAAAAATCGAAAACAAAAGCCAAGAATATAGGCAATCTGGCAACTTACCACCAATCTAGTGAGGGAATAGGCGACCATAGCAGGAACAGGGCAAAAGGAGAGTGACAATTGAACTTGGTGTTGTGAGAAGGACACGTGGCTTCCCTCAGAATAGCAACGGCTGAGATCATCATCTGAAAGTGTCAAGTAAACAACAGCGAGGATCATTTCAGAACTTTATGATGTCAACATGTGGTAAGCCCATTCCTGCATCAGCCGGGCACATCCTATGAATATGTTATTGTAACACCCCTATCCGTCACATGGCATATAGCAGTAGGTCCGGTCGGGGCCCGACGCCATATACTACGGACAGACTGGTTGGTTACTTATTGAGACCATTCAACCAATCACAACGTCCTACATAGAGCATCTAGCGGAATTAAATTATTAAGTTGCACAAAGAATAAAGAACCCTGCCAAGCATGAATGTCCACTACACAAACCAAGATGGAATGTTTAATATACTAAACAGGAATGGCCTTATGGCCTTACAAGAGTTTGCTTAATAAGAGTGTCTTCCAAACCTCGGCACGCAGGCCGGTCACACATGAGTACAAAAAGGAAAACACTCAACAATTGGCCTTCGAGGGCCGGCACAGCAACTTGGGTTTTAGTCCGCTATTTATCGCTCGGCTTCGCAGCACCTGCAAGCAACAATCCACCGCACGGTGGTAAACAAAGGCAATAGTCAGCTATGCTGACCAAATTATAATGATTCCGCCCCCAAACCGGGGCGGCAAAGCTTCTTCCCTGCACTTGTTAGCAAAATAAGCAACATAGCGAAATAAGCATCACATCACAGGTGCACGCTCACACGGGCGTACACCCCGTGCTCTCAGGGCACTTACTCGGCGAGCAAGTCCGAACTCCATCCGGTCCTTGACTCCGCCACCACTCTCAGGGTGGCAACCTCGTGAGCATTTAGTCCTTTCAGTCGTAGCCTAGACTCGATCTCCAAACCTCGGTAAGTCCCACGTAAAACTTTAGGTCGCTTTAACCGAGCAGATGGAGCGGGTAGGGGTCCACCAGCCTGTTGCTCACCCCGCGGTTGCCATTTGGCCTTTGACGCGGCCTAAGCTTCCCCAGTCCCAAATATCGTTCAAACACGGTACATAGCCCCGTTATGTACCCGGTTGGCTCCCAGGCCACCGATATGACAGAAATGCGTTTCCATCTAGATTTCCGGGTGCACCTCGGGGTTAATCCCCAAGATTCCCTAATGCATTCTACCGCATAGCAACCCAAAAACAATCAAAATGCTCGGAGTCTTCTCCGGCTAAAAATGCACATCAAATCATCACCGATCCAGACCAACACGTCCGGGTAGGCTTCAAACATCATGCCTATGTCCGTACTACGATTCCGGACTCTAATAAGGGGGACTTTACATATCTACCCCAAGGAATACCGCAACCTCGCCGCACACTCGCGGGAGAAGGGTTTTCCCATGCAAAGGAAGAAGAGCTTCACATGCTCAAGAAGAGAATCGTTACCCTTGTGTTTTTCCTCGGCGCCATGGAAATCCACCAAGATGAAAAGCACCGCAATCTCCTTGCCTCCGCAGATCCGAATACGGCTCGCGATTTGGAGCTCCGAAGCTCCGCCAGTGACCGGATCATGGCCTTCTTCCTCCTCCTTGCTCTCCCTTCTCTCTAGATATTAGAGAGATAAAGCCCAAGTGAAATGAGGGCTTCTAAACCCTATTTCCGGGTTTAAACCGCCAGCACCAACTCCCCACCGTCCGATCCCATCAAGAGAAAACGAACGGACACGGTCGGGGCCAAAAATACAAAATCTGGGCCGAACACGGCCTGCGACATGCCCGTGTCCAGGGCCGTGTCGCCCATTCGCCGTCTCGACCGACGCGATAACCAGCACACGGCATTTGACACGGCCTCCGACACGCCTGTGTCGCATGCGACACGCCCGTGTCACGACCCGTGTCACGCCCCGTGTGTAACTACCAACACTTGTTTCCCGAGGAGGACATGGCCTGCGACACGGCACCCGAAATGCCCGTTTCACATGTGACACGCCCGTGTTTGTGCCCGTGTCATGGCCCGTGTACATGACTCAGAAAACTCCCTAGCGTGACATGCTCTGGGACACGCCCGTGTCCCAGGCCGTGTGCCTTAACTCGACGATCGCCGATCGTCAAAATGTCGACCACATGACCCGTGGCCGAACACGCCCGTGACACGCCCGTGTCACGCCCGTGACACGCCCGTGACATCTGCTCCAAGTCCCATACTTGGATTAAAATGTCACTCGTTCCTCTTTTGAGTTTCGGGGTGTTATAGTTATGACAACTGTACCAAGCTGTCATATTTATTTTTAATGTTTTAATTGTGCAACGGTCAATTATAATGATCAACCGTATTATATAAACAGATTAGTTTGTAATTAGGATTATACATGGATTGAATAAGATGTTGCTTCGTCTTTCTCCTTCCCTCTCCATCTCTTCTCTTTCTCTCTCTCTCTCTCTCTCTCTCTCTCTCTCTTTTTCTCTCTTCCTCTTTTCTTCGTTCATCTCTTTTGTCTCTAACATCTCAACTGGAGTTATCGACTCAATCCCGTGCATCCGGAGCCTTTACATTGGTGTTCTCATTCATGTTCTCAACCACTTGCAATGGCAGACCATACAAGGAACAAGGAGACACAGAACCAGATTCTTGAGCTACAGACATCATTTCATACAAACAAGGAGGCTACCACTCTTTAAATTACTGAGCTACGCGATGATTTACTGGCAAATGAAATAGTCCTAATCCAACAAATCGTCGAAACGCGCAACGATTCCACCACCAAGATCGACACATTGCGTAATGATATTAAAAGTCTTTGAATTCAAGGGTAGTTAATCACATAGAGAGGGGTGAATAGGTTATTAGGATCTTTATGATTGTCTTCGCGTTCTTTAAGCCTTTAACTGAGTTAGTCTTTGTTGTGAGTGATTAATTTAGCTTTCAAGAAATTCACACACAGCACACCATATTTTTATAGTGGTTCCCCTGTATGGGTACATCCACTGTCCCTCCCGCCTTTCTAACAGAATGTTAGACAAGACACTTCTCCAATAACTTGTCTCCTCGGAGATTACAACACGATCCCACTAGATCACTCAGTCTCTACCGAGACTTACAACACAGGCACACATTCCCTATAGCCCTATAACACAGATCCAAGACTGGATCCTATCACTCAGCCTTTATAATTTAGGCTTACAACACAGATCTTAAATAGATCCTACAGTAATTGAATAGTAATGTTGATTTGACTCAAGAGAAATTAATCTCTGAGTAAATTACTTCCTGAGCTGAGAGAATCTCAGCTCTATCTTCTTCACAACAACAATCTTCAAGAATTTATTGATTGTGCTGGAAGTAACTCAGAACCTTGATTTTGATTCTGCTGATGAAGGGGAGAGAAGAACAATCTTCGATCAGCTAACCTGTTTTGCAGAACACAGACTGTTCTACCTCTTCTTCACAGATCCATAGATTAATCTTCAATTTAGCTCGGCTTGGATCTTGAAGCAATTTCAGATAGGGATAACCTAGACTGATTCTTCTTCCTCATATAAATCCTCTGATCTTGCTGTAACAGATGTTGATCGTTGCAGCTAACTCAGAAACCCTTCAAAATTGTCGATACGATCTTCTTGTTTCTGCAACAATGGCGGGGGAACAAGATGAAGTCCCGCCCCTCCTTTTTCATAATGAATTGATCCCTTAGAAACTTGTCTCGATCCAGATCTCATCTTCAATTTATAATCTCATCATCGAGCGAGTTGATTGACACGTGTCGCTGCTTTAACGGCTGATTATATCCTTAGTTTTACAGAATGAGACTGACAGCGACGTTAGTGATGAGTTGCAGCTCTTCCATGATCATTTTGAACTTTGTTGACTTTGCTGATGTCATCAGTTATGGACTTAGCCAATTTCATAAAATCACTCCAGGAATTGAGTGCATTGAGTGAACTGGCTTTACTCAATGATTCTGGACTTAGTCAATTCTTCAGCTTGTCCAGACGTTGAGAGCGTTGAGTGTATAAGTTTCACTCAACGCTTTTTGTCTTATCTTAATCTTCAGCCCTTTCTGCATCCTTGGCGTTGAGAGCGTTGAATGTATAAGCTTCACTCAATACTTTTTGACTTAGCTTGATCTTCAGCCCTTTTTGCATCCTTGGCGTTGAGGGCATTAAGTGAACTTGCTTCACTCAACGATTCTGGACTTAGAATAATTTTCAGCTCCTTCTACAACTATGGCGTTGAAAGCGTTGAGTGAACTAGCTTTACTCAACGATTCTGGACTTAATAATTCTACTTTGCATGAAGGTGTTGAGTGTATTGACTACACTCAACGCTTTCTCCTTCAGCCTCAACATTTGACTAGGCGTTGAGTGAACTGGCTTCACTCAACGATATTGTACTTAGACAGAATTTTCTTTCTTCCAAGACTTTGACTGAATCGACATAGCATTGAGTGAACTGGCTTCACTCAACACTATTGTACTTAGACAGAATTTTTTGCCTTTCTTCCAAGACTTTGACTGAATCAACATTGCGTTGAGTGAGTTGACATCACTCAATGCTTTTTGCCTTAGACGTTTTTTCTGCTTGCTAAAACTTTGTCTTTGACTGTCCATACTTGTCTCAGCGCTTTTAGTTGTATGGTGTTGAGTGAACTAGCTTCACTCAACTCCTGTGGACTTAACTGCTTTTCTACCTTGTTCATCATCTGTCTTTGACTTCTGGCATTGAGTGAGGTTGCTTCACTCAAAGCTTGTGGACTTAGTGGAATTTCCCTGTCCAGCTTCCTTCATTAAGGCATCTGGCGTTGAGTGAGCTTGCTTTACTCAATGCCTGTGGACTTAGTGGAATTTCTCTGTCCAGCTTCCTTCCTTAAGGCATCTGGCATTGAATGAGCTTGCTTCACTCAATGCATGTGGACTTAGACAGAATTTCTGTCTCTCCACATGCATATCTTGTGACCACCTATCCAATCAGTATAATAAGTACCAACCTGCATGCATAAACTTAAACATATATCAAATACAACTATGTGTATACTATTGACTTGTTTGACTTCTTACAAATCTGGGACATTAGGAACAATGGACCCAATAATATTCCCTTATTTGAAGAAGTCAAAACACCACTTGAAAAACCTTTGTCAATTATATACACTAGCATATGCATCAACAATATACACCAAATTATAACATAATATAGTTAACAGTTACCACTCTCCTATTTTTCTGCTAGTGTTGTGAGCATCACTTACTCCCCCTGCTTTGCTACATGGTTCACCTTTTCCCTTTATATGGGAAGACCATCTACATCACTTACTCCCCCTGCTTTACTTGCTGCTCCCCCTGCTTTGCTGCTTCTTCTCCCCCTTTTTGACTTCTGTAGAATAGTTATGGAGAAGATGGCTATCTCTGATTATCTTCTCCCCCTTTTTGATTACAGATAACCAACTAATGTTGTACTTGCTCCCCCTCACCAAGAGCAACTTCTATCAACCTTTTTGATATTCATTATATTACATCCTGCAAGATGAAGTATTTCTGCAACAAAATAATATGAAGAGCAATTGAAGCTATACCAAGTTCAACATTCCCAACTCAAACTTGAAGGTGTTGAAATTTGCTTCATCTAGTGGCTTGGTAAAAATCCCAGCCACTTGCTTGTTTGTTGGAATAAACTGAAGACTAATATCCTCACTTTCCACATGCTCTCTTATAATGTGATATCTAATCTCTATGTGTTTAGTCCTGCTATGTGAGACAGGATTCCTAGCTATAAAGATTGTACTAGTAGAATCACAAAATAAAAAGCTTTTACTTAGCTGAATGTTATAATCCTAAAGTTGATGTTGGATCCATAACAACTGTGCACAGTAGCTCCCTATAGCCATGTATTCTGACTCTGCACTAGAAATAGAAAAACTTGTTTGCTTCTTGCTGCTCCATGACACTAGCCTTTTCACAAAAACTAACAGGAGCCTGATGTGCTTTTCCTGTCTTCTCTACAGCCTGCAAAATCTACATCTGAAAATCCTATTAGTTCAAAATCCCTATTCTTAGGGTACCAAAGGCCAAGATTTGGTGTTCCCTTTAGATATCTCAAAATTCTCTTAGCAGTAGAGTAATGAGATTTTTTAGGGCATGCTTGATATCTAGCACAGACACATGTAGCATACATAATGTCTGGTCTACTAGTAGTTAGGTATAGAAGGGATCCAATTATCCCTCTATACAAAGTTTGATCAACAGGTTTCCCTGCCTCATTCTTGTCTAAAGACATGTTTGACCCATAAGAGTTTTCATGGTGGAGGCATTCACCATCCCAAATTTCCTAATTAATTCCCTAGTAAACTTACACTGAGATATGGATAATCAATTATCAGTCTATCTTACTTGTAAACCCAGGAAGAGCTTAAGTTCAGTCATATTGCTCATCTCAAACTCCCCTTGCATAAGTTTGACAAACTTTCTGCAAAGGTTGTCATCAGTAGATCCAAAGATAGTGTCATCAACATATATCTGGACTAGAATGATCTTGTCCTTGGATTCTCTTAGAAATAAGATCTTATCTATCTTCTCCCTTGAGAATTTGTTCTCAATGAGGAAGCTAAACAGGGTTTCATTCCATGATCTAGGAGCTTATTTTAACCCATATAAAGCTTTCCTAAGTCTATAAACAAAATTTGATTGGTTAGGAACAATAAAACCAGGAGGTTGTTCAACATAGACTTCTTCCTTCAAGTCTCCATTCAGGAAGGTTGACTTTACATCCATGTGGTAGACTCTGAATCCTTGGTATGCAACATATACAAGGAATAGTCTGATGGCTTCTAGTCTTGCTACAGGGGCAAAGATTTGATCAAATTCAATACCTTCTTCCTATATGTACCTCTGAGCTACCAGTCTAGCTTTGTTCTTGGTTATAATGTCATTTTCATCAAGTTTATTCCTATAGATCCACTTAGTTCCAATGACATTATGTCCTCGTTGTCTGGGAACCAGCTTCTAGACCTTACACCTCTTAAACTAGTTCAGGTCTTCTTGCATAACTACAATCCAAAACTGATCCATGTTTGCCTCTTCAAACTTTTTGGGCTCTACTTGTGATAAGAAACTTGAGTACATTATTGTGTTGAAACATCTGCTCCTTATCACTACACCTTGACTTGCATCACCAATGATCTGGTGTCCTAGGTGATCCTTCAAATGCCTGACTGCTGGAGGCAGTCTTCCATCAGCATTTTGTGCTCCAAAGTCTCCATCATGTTGAACATCATCCACTTCTTTTGTGTCGTATGATTCCTCTGGAATCCACACACTTTCATCTTTTTCTTGGACTATAGATTAAGCTTCCTTAATAGTCAGCTTGTCCATGATCACTTTTGTGCCTGCAGGACTAGAAAAGGAGCTTGACAGCTCATCGTTAATCATGTTCGAATCATCAAACACTACATTAACTGACTCCTCTACAACATGACTTGTCAAGTTGTAGATCATATATGCCTTATTATGATTGTTGTACCCAACAAAGATCTCTTCATAGGACTTGACAGCAAACTTAGTTATATAGGATTTCCCATTGTTAAGTACATAGCATTTGCTCCCAAAAATTCTAAGATAAGAAAGGTTTGGTTTTCTGCCCTTCAATATCTCATAAGGAGTCTTTTTATGACTCTTGGTGATAGAAGCCCTATTGAGGACATGACAAGCAGTGTTTACTGCCTTAGCCCAGAAATATTCGGGGAGAGTTGTGTCATTCAGTAATGTCCTACCAGCTTCTATAAGAGTCATATTCTTCCTCTCAATAATCCCATTTTACTGCGGTGTTCTAGGAGAGGAAAACTCTTGATGAATCTAAAGTTCTTCACAAAAGTTTGTCATGCATTCAGATTGAAACTCAGTTCCATGACTACTTCTGATTCTGACCACAGAACTATTCAATTCATTCTGTATTTATTTGACAAATGTCTTGATGACATCAAGGATTTCAGACTTTTCCTTAAAAAGAAAACCCAAGTAAAGTCATCAACAACTACAAAGGAGTAGACTTTCCTACCAAGACTATGAACTGGCATAAGACCAAATAAGTCTATATGCAGAAGGTAGAAACACCTCACAGAGTCTTCAGTCTGAATGCTTTTAAAAGAAGCTTTAGTCTACTTGCCCTTTTGGCATGCAGAGCAAATTCCTTCCTTAGTGCATACCATTTTAGGACCATTTTTAACTAGCACTTTACTGAAGAGCTTTCCTATGGTCTTATAGTTCAAATGAGCTAGCCTCTTTTGTCATTTGACACAGTGTGAGGCTTTCTTATTTGCAACTAGGCATATGTAAGAGTCTGAATTTACATAAAGAAAATTTAAATAGTACACATTCTCACTCCTAGTGCCTGTCAAGATGACCTCTTGGTCACTTGACTTCTTTATGTGGCACTCATCCTTGTGGAATGCAATGGCATAGCTATACAACCCCGTATCCCGCGAGTGGGGTCGGCAGGTGGCAGACTGGCCAAGTCCAGGCCAATACCCAGGCGAGCCAGGTCCCTGGCGTCGAGTCTACTCAACGCCCTCAGCCCTAGAATCGAGTGGGGCGAGCTCACTCAACGCCTTCATCCCCAGCGTCGAGTGAGGCGAGTTCGCCTCACTCAACGCCTTCTGCCCCGGCGTCAAGTGAGGCGAGCTCATTCAACGCCTTCAGCCTAGGCATTAAGTGAGGTGAGTTCTGTCAACGCTTCTTTCCCTTGGCATTGAGGGACATCTCAGCATCCGCCGGCTCGCACTCGCCCTAGAGAGCTCGACAACAGCCCAAGCTCGCCCAGGTGGGGTAGGATGCTTCCGGAAGGAGGTCTTGAACTCGTCGAGCCTCTTTTGATGAGCTATGTCCCTCTCGTCAAACTCTAGGTATTTTGACGAGCTCTAGCGGTTCAATGAACTCGCGGCAGGCGAGCAGGGCCAGCCAGGCTCGTGCTTGCCAAGGACTAGGAGGAGATGGCGGGTGCCAGCTCTATTGAGCACTCGCCGCCCCTGCCGAGTAGAGATTGTTGAGGGCAACTCGCCCTGTACTCTGTGATGTGTTTTTACCGTTTTCCCCCGCTGGCCTGCCCGTAGACAGTTAAAACAGTGGAGTCTCGCTATTTGCAGACCCGGGTGGGCTGCACATAGCTGTTCAGAACAACGGAGGTTGGCTATTTGCAGCCTGTTTTCAGAAATCTATAAATATAATCAAAGGGATACCTTAGAGGGCATGCTTACTTGTCTCCCAGTCTTCTAGCGCCTTCTGAGGTATCTTAGCCCGACATTTGGCTAAGGAGGGGAAGCGCTCAGTGATCTTCTGGGTGTGTGGTGGGACCTCCGCGCCGGGCCCTTGGTCTAGTCCTTTGCTCTTTTTTCCTTATTATTTTTATTGCAGGAGCAAAGTAGGTGCGCGACCACCCCTTCCCCAAGGGTGAACTCCACAAGAGACCGATTTTCGGTTTCAACATTTTGGTGTGATGAGCGTGGAGCGTGGTCAGCACAGAAAACCTTCAGCGAGCTCAATGACTGGAGGAGAAGGGTAAGGATCGGATAGGACCGACTCGCCACCCCCTCCCCCTCTCGCCACCCTGGGGATGCTCGAGGATTTCAGGCAGGAGGTCCTCGGCATGGTCCGATTTGCGCTCGGCGTGCGTACCGAGAGCTCGACTCCGATGATTCCGGTCCTCGCGGATTCGGCACTTGGTGAGGTTGCGCCAGCCAGGCGAGCCAGGAAGGAGGTCGCCGAGGAAGGTTGGGTTGTCGAGCTCCTCGGGCGAGTGCTCTTCCCAGGTTCGAGGAGCGGTGGCAGGTTCGGCCAGTTGGGGGGCGCGAGACCCTCCAGCTCGCCCGGTGGGCGGAGATAGCCCCTTCAGCGAGTTGGTCTCCTCTACACCAGTCCCGAATGGGTTCAGGGTGCCCAAGATGTCCTACTACACCGGGAAGGGGGACCCAGTCCAGCACATCGAGTGGTTTGAGGACGTGGTCTCAATCCGACAGATGTCGGATGGCTTTAAGTGCAGACTCTTTGCCATCACTTTGAAGGAGAAGGCAAGGGAGTGGTTCCACTAGCTGCCGGTAAGTTCCATCTACTTCTTTGAGGACCTACGTTGGGGGTTCATGTTGAGGTTCACGACCTGGAAGAGGAGGAAGAGGGAGTCGGAGTCCCTATTCCGCATCAAGCAGGGGGTGAATGAGACCCTGGGGAGCTATGTCGATCGCTTATAGGAGGAGGTCGCCCAGGTTCAGGAGATGCCGGGGCACACTCTGATGATGGACTTCACCTTGGGGCTGCATCAGGGTTTCTTCCGGATGGAGTTGAAGAGGATCCCACCCCTCTCCTACGAGGAGTTGATGGAGAGGGCAGCGAGAGAAGTCGACGGGGAGGCGTCGAACCCTGAGTTTTTCTGGAGGCTAGCCAGGTGGGCTACAGAGGAGGAGAGGCCCAGAGGGGGAAGAAGTCAGGAGGAAAGGAGAACTGAACCTCGGTAGAGGGAGCAGCAACAACAACAACAACAACCCAGGTGGGGGCGTCAGGAGCCGAATCACCGGCTAGGGTGGAGGCCAGAATGGCAAGATCAGGGGGCGAGAAGAGGGTTCCATGGAGGGTACCTTCGCCAGAAAGGCCAAGACCAATTTTATCCTCCGGGAGGGAGGCAGGCCCAGAGGCCGCCTCTTCCCGACCAGGAGCAGGCTGTGGCAATAGCCATGGGGGAGAGAAGGAGGGCTAAAGGAGAAGGAGAAGGGAAGTCAGGGTGGAGCTGCCCTATTGCGACTTCCACTAGGAGGAAGGGCACACCACGACCACATGCCCAGAGTTCCTCGAATTGCGAGAAAACAGGGAGAAACAACGGCAACAGGAGCGGTAGGAGGTGCGGATCGAAGAGTTCATGTCGCGCCCGGGGAGGACCGGTGCGAGGACCGGGCGGATGTGGGGACCCGGGGAAGGATCGGGATGATCCATGGATGGGCAGGTGTCGAGGCTTCCCGCAAGGAGAGCCTCCATACCATGTACCGAAGGAGCATCGCCTCCACGTCCCATACCCCACTCTAGGAGGAGAATATCACCTTCTCAAGGAAGGATATGCCGGATCACGAGGATCCGTTTTGTGATGCGCTAGTCATACAGACAGCCATCGAGAATTTTACCATCGCCCGGATCCTCGTCGACAATGGAAGCTCGGTCAATGTCATCTTTAAGAAGGCGTTCAATGCGATGAAGTTGGAGGCGAAGAGGGTGCTTGCCTCAAGCGGACCCTTGTTCGGGTTCTCGGTGGAGAGGAAGGAGGTAGAAGGAAGAGTGAGACTCCATGTTGCACTGGGGGGCAGTCCTGCACCTGCAAGTTCGTTATTGTGGATACCCCCAATAACTACATCTCCATCTTCGGGAGGCCCCTCATCAGCGCCTTTCGCTGCGTCCCCTCATCCTTCCACCAATGCTTGAAGTTCAACATCGAGGGGGTCCAGGTCCGGGACCGTGGAGACCCTAAGATAGCAAGGAAGTGTTATGTCACTGCCGTAAACTCCATCTCATGGAAAGGGATGCCAATGAAATGGGGCGAAGGATAGAGGAGGCAGAGCAGGAGGCTGGCCAAGAGGAGATGGAGGTGACCCTCCCTTGGGAGGAGGAGATAGAGGAAGTCCAGGAGTCGGCCAAGGCGATGGTCGTGGGGGAAGCCGAGGAAGAGGATCTCTCCCCCGGAGGGGGATGCTAAAAAGTGGGGGGAGCAGTCTCGTGTGGAGGCGGCAGAAGAGGTGGTGGATGGAGGTTCTCACCCTCGGAGGCAGGGTGGAGTAGGTCCGCGTCATCGGGGGGCTGATCCCGGAGGCTCATGGCAGGATGCTGGAGTGCATCCGGAAGAATGTGGACATCTTCGCCTAGAGTGCCGCGGAGATGTCAGGTATCGATGCGGATGTGTCCTGCCATCGCCTCAACCTAGATCCGGAGGCTCACCCCATCCAGTAGAAGAAGAGGTCCACGACGGACATGTTGGCCGAGCCAATTCGGGAGGAGGTGTCCAAGCTCCTCAAGGCTGGTTTTGTATCCGAGATCCAATACCCCGGTTGGGTCTCCAACATTGTTATGGTTTAAAAAGGGGATGACCGGTTGAGAATGTGTATTGATTTTTCTTTATCATGCCCCAAGGATTGTTACCCCTTGCCTCGGATCGACGCGCTAGTTGACTCAGCCGTCGGTTTCCCTGTAATGAGTTTCCTAGATGCTTTTTTAGGTTATCATCAGATCAGGATGCACCCCCCCGACATTAAGGATGTCTCCTTCATCACAGGGGATGGATGTTATTGTTATAAAATGATGCCATTTGGGCTAAAAAATGCAGGGGCGGCCTATCAAAAGATGATGGATAGGGTCTTCCGAGAGCAAAAGGGAAGGAACCTGAAGGTATATGTAGACGACCTCGTGATCAAGAGCCTGGACGTCGACTCTCACCTCCGGGACTTGGAAGAGACTTTTGCCACTCTCTGTAAATATAAAATGAGACTAAACCCCTTGAAGTGCATTTTCGGGGCGAGCGGGGGCAAATTCCTGGGGCATCTCCTCACCCCTACCAGTGTAGAGCCCAACCCTAACAAGGTGAGGGTGATTGTAGAGTTGGGGTCACCACAGAACACCAAGGAAATGCAGCGGTTGATGGGGAAGTTGGTAGGGTTTAGCCGGTTCCTCTCCTGGGCCGGGGAGAAGTGCTCTCCCTTCTTCAAAACTCTGAGGGGAGGTCGGAAGTTTGAGTGGAGCTTGGAGTGCAAGGAGGCATTTCAGCCCTTGAAGAGGCAGCTAACTCAGGCCCCCCTGCTCCAAGGGCCAAAGGAGGGGGAGTTCTTGTTCTTGTATCTAGGGGTCGGGGGTTCGGGAAGAGGGGAAGAAACAACTCTCGATTTACTATGTGAGTCGGGTCTTTAGGAAGGCAGAGCTTTGGTATTCTATCCTGGAGAAGCTGGCCTTTGCTCTCATCATTTCAGCTCGAAGGCTCCGGCCCTACTTCCAGGCACACTCGATCCGAGTGGTGACTAACCACCCCCTCCACAACATCTTCGAGGGGGTGGAGCACTCAGGCCAGTTGGCCAAGTGGTCGGTAGAGTTAAGCGAATTCGACATTTCATTTATCCCTCGCCTTTTGATCAAGGTACAAGCAATGACCGACTTCCTGGCAGATTATGTGGTGGAAGTGGCGGAGGTGGAACTCCCCCACCTAGTACCCTGGAAGGTGATGGTGGACGACGCGTCAGGGAGGCATTCCCTAGGGGTGGGGTGATCTTGGAGAGTCCACAAGGGACGAGGATTGAACAAATAGTGGTGGTGCACTTCCCCATTACCAACAATTAGGTCGAGTATGAGGCAGTGATCCCGGGGCTACGCTTGGCCAGGGAGCTTGGGGTGTGCGACATGGAGGTCCTCACTGACTCCATGGTGGTGGCCTCCCAAATTAACAGAGAGTTCGAGGCAAGGGATCCAACTCTACGGCTATACTTGGCGAAGGTGAAGGGGGTCATCGGCACGTTCCAGACTTTCTCCATTCGGCACGTGCCCAGGGAGGAAAACGAGCAGGTAAATCAACTGGAAAAGCATAGTCCCCAGGTGGGGGGTACCATCACTGACTTATTCCACCCCTCCATTGAGGAGGGAGAGCTGATGGAGGTAGAGCAGCACCCCTCGTGTATGGGCCCATTCACGACTTTCTTGTCCACGGGAGAGTATCCTGAGGGGATTGACAGGAAGAAGCTCAAGCACAAATCAGCATACTATCTCATGTGTGATGGGCAGCTGTACCGAAAGACCCTCTCGGGGATGTTGGCACGTTGCGTGGCCGAGGGGGGGGGGGGGGTCCCGAGGATCTTGGAGGAGGTCCACTCCAGGGAGTGTGGAAGCCACTCTGGGAGTCGGACGTTGGAAGGGAGGATCGTCAGGCAAGGGTACAATTGGCCGAACCTGAGCCACGATGTGACAAAGTTCAGAAAGGAGTTTCATAAGTGCAAACTATTCGCCCCCCTCCAGCTACAACCGGCCCAGCGCCTCGAGAGTATCAAACAACCCTGGCCATTTGCAATCTGGGGAATGGATTTGGTCGGACCCTTTCCCCAGGCCAGTGGCCAAAGAAGATTCTTGCTAGTCACGATCGACTATTTCTCCAAGTGGATGGAAGTCAAGGCTTTGGCCAAGGTGACCTCCCAAGTCATTAGGAACTTTGTTTGGGGGGAGATCATCTACCGACACGGGTTGCCCCAGGCCATCGTTACAGACAATGGACCTCAGTCTGCTAGCGCCGAGTTCATCAGCTTTTGTGGGCAGCTTGGGATTGATCTCAGGTTCGCCTCGGTCCATCACCCAAGGAGAAATGAGCAGGTGGAGGCGGCGAATAAGATCATTGTCAACCTCCTCAAAAAGAAAGTAGAGAACCTGAAAGGTAGTTGAGTGGAGCAGCTCCCCTCGGTCCTCTGGGCCCTCAGAACCACACCCAATACGGCGACAGGGGAGACACCTTTCAAACTTTCCCATGGGTGCGAGGCGGTGCTCCCAATAGAGTTCAAGGTCTGAACGCCTCGGGTGGTCAAGGCAAGAGAAGGTAGGGAGGAATGGAGAGCTGAGAATGAAGAGGAGCTACATCTCTCCCTTGGCATGGTTGAAGAGCTGCGAGACCTCTCTGCCATCAGGCAAGAGGAAGTAAAGAGAAGAATGGCCAAGTACTTTAACAAGCACGTCAGAGTCAAATAATTCGCGGAAGGGGACTTGGTCTTAATAAAGGTGGATGCCGCAGGGAGATCAGCCTCAGTGGGGAAACTTAACCCCAATTGAGAAGGACCATACATAGTGTAGGAGGTCTTGAAGTCAGGAGGGTATCGCCTTCGAAATGTGGAAGGCGAGACCTTAGGTCTCACCTGGAGTGGTGACGACCTGAAGTGCTTTTACCCTTGAGTCATGTAAGTTCTATTTTGTGGAATAAAATTTCTCGAGATGCTTATTCTCATGACATGTTTTGTGCAAGTGAAAGACTGAATCCTCCCCAGACCCCGAGCAGATCCCTCTATAAGGCTCTCACCTAGCTGGCATGGCTGGATGTCACTCGGAGGAGTCTCCCCCAGACCCCAAGCAGATCCCGCTGTCAGGCTCCCATCAAGCTGGCAGGGCTAGATCACTCGGAGGAGTCTGCCCCAGACCCCGAGCAGATCCCGTTATCAGGCTCTCACCTAGCTGACAGGGCTGGATGTCACTCGGAGGAGTCTGCCCCAGACCCCGAGCAGATCCCGCTGTCAGGATCTCACCTAGTTGGCAGGGCTGGATGTCACTCAGAGGAGTCTTCGCCAGACCCCGAGCAGATCCCGCTATCAGGCTCTCACCTAGCTGATAGGGTTGGATGTCACTCAGAGGAGTCTGCCCCAGACCCCGAGCAGATCCCGTTGTCAGGATCTCTCCTAGCTGACAGGGCTGGATGTCACTCGGAGGAGTCTGCCCCAGACCCCGAGCAGATCCCGCTGTCAAGCTCTCACCTAGCTGACAGGGCTGGATGTCACTCAGAGGAGTCTACCTTAGACCCCGAGCAGATCCCGCTGCCAGGCTCTCACCTAGATGGTAGGGCTGGTTGTCACTCGGAGGAGTCTGCCCCAGACCCCGAGCAGATTCCGCTGTCAGGCTCTTACCTAGCTGATAGGGCTGGATGTCACTCGGAGGAGTCTGCCCCAGACCCCGAGCAGATTCCGTTGTCAGGCTCTCACCTAGCTGGCAGGGCTGGATGTTATTCGGAGGAGTCTGCCCCAAACCCCAAACAGATCCCGCTGTCAGGCTCTCACCTAGCTGACAGGGCTGGATATCACTCGGAGGAGTCTGCCCCAGACCCCGAGCTGATCCCGATATTAGGGTCTCACCTAGCTGGCAGGGCTAGATATCACTCAGAGGAGTATCCCCCAGACCCCGAGCAGATCCCGCTGTCAGGCTCTCACCTAGCTGTCAGGGCTGGATGTTACTCGGAGGAGTCTGCCCCAGACCCCGAGCAGATCCCGTTGTCAGGCTCTCACCTAGCTGACAAGGTTGGAAGTCTTTCGAGGGGGTTCAACTTTCTCCTGGAATTATTCGAGAAGATTGCTTTCCTAAAGGTATGAGGGGAGAAGACACTTGTGGGCGAGATTGTACTCGCAGGCCCATCTCAGCAAAAAGAAGGCGAGCCGTCCTAAGTCTCCTATTGAGGGCGAGCTCCAATGAGGCACTCCACCCCCCTTCGGTTTTACTTGGAAATATTTTGATGGTTTCGACTCGGCATTGGAAAAGAGAAGGTTAACTCGCGCGCGAGCTGGGTGGGTACGACCCCAACTCAGCAGGCCCATGTCTGGTTGACCTGGGGTAGGGGGAGCTCTCGGAATCTACTCGCGAGTACGAGTTCCAAACACGCGTTCTAACATCAAGACCTGTCCTAGCGAGATCCACCGAAGGGGAGGAAACTCGCAGGCGAGTGCGGCACAAAAAGAAGAATTCAAAGCAAAAAAGATAGAGAAATCTTAAAAACATTTGCAAATAATTTTCATACTTTAAATATCTGATTACAATGTCATAACTCGCCTTCGCGAAGTTACAAAAGAGGGAGGGGGAAAGAAAAGAAAGAACAAAAATCTAGCTCAGCTCTTGCCCTCCACCCCGGAGGTGCGACCTTCCTCGCCCCCGCGCCCCTGGCCCATGTCCATGTCCCCGAACAGCGAGGCGAAGCTTTCCTACTTCTCTCCAGGCGGGCTCGGCGGGTATAGACTCGACATGAGGTCACGAACCGCGACCTCCTCGCAGCCATCCGCCAGTATCCTCGTACCCCTCATGGCAACCAGAAGGCACTTGGTAGACTCGATGGAGTTGATTCACAGCCGCTCTTCGACCTCCTTCGCACCAAAGAGCCGTGACCTTTGATAGGGGTAGGGGGCCACGTCGCCGCCCTCTGGGAGTAGAAGCTCCGCCTGCCGGAGGAACTCGCTGTGAAGCTCCCGATTTTGCACTTTCAGCCGCCCCACCTCGGCCTCTAGCTCAGCAGCGCGGGCCTCTTGCTCGATAGCACGCGTCTCCCGCTCACCGTAGCGAGCCTTTTGCTCGGTAAGACGGGCCTGCAGTTGGGCAATCTCCTCCTCCAACCCAGAGGCGTGAACCTGTAGCTCGCGAGCGGCCTCAGCAACCTGTGGATCATCAACTCAGCACCAATTCTGGAAAATGTTCTAAGTAAAAGAGGAAAGGGATAGTCAGCACTTACCAACCCGTTGGTGGCTTTCGCGAGTAGGCCCTCGGCCATTCCGCAGCGTCTTTCTGCGTCAGCGGCCTTTTCCTTTGCAAGTTCGCGCTCTTGCTCGGTCTTTAGCAACAACCGCTTGAGGTTGAAGTCGCGGCGCACCATCATGTGGTGGAGCTCGAAGGCCCGCAAGTAGGCCCGCAGACCCTCACGACCCAGCTTGCGGGGGGTCATGGTCTTGAAGGCCGCGGCACTGTCTCGACCGTAGAGGCCGAAGCCGAGTGCGAAGGCATGGCCGGCAGGAGGTTGGCGAGCACTCCAAGAGGGGTGGCAGGTAGAGATGGAGACCCGGTGAGCCGACTCGTCCTACTTTATCATCGGCTCGCCAGCCGAGTCTTTGCATTTCTCCCCCATGCCGAATAAGAGATGTTCTTTGGGCTGGCCCGACTGGCTGGGCATCGGCCCTTTTGCATCCTTGGGCGGAGTGGGCTCGCGCCCCCGGCGATCCCTTCCCGTTGTCTCCTTAAGCGGACTCTCCGGTGAGGCATCAGGGGGAGTCTCGGGCAGGTCCATGTATTTGGGGGACCGTCTCTCTCCCAAGGAGACGACCTTGGCCTTCTTCTTCTTGTGCTCTCAACCTCTTCTGCTTCCCCTTCGTGCACTCCTCACAGACCTTCTGCGGTGGTGAGATCATAGGCAGATCTTCCACCATCCTGGAGTGAGATAACAACTTCAGGCCAGTGAAGCCTAAGTGACCCATCCTATGGTGCCATAACCAGGCTTCTTCTTCTTCTGTCCTTGCGAGACACATCGTCTCCTGAGCATCCATCTTCAGCGTAAAGAGACGGTTCTCCGTCATCTTCACCTTCACCACTTCTCTTCCTTAGTGATTCTTCATTGCCAATTACCCATCCTTCAGCTGCACACAGTAACCTCTTTCCACCAGTTGTCCAAGGCTTAAGATGTTAGTCTTCAAGCCCGACACGTAGAACACATCGTTCAAGTGCACCTTCTCGCCATTCATCGTTACCACCACCAAACCTTTTCCTTCAAGAGAGATTTTTGAAGCATCGCCAAAACTAACCTCACCACCACTTGGTTTGAGGTTTGTGAACATCTCCTTCTCTCCACACATGTGATTACTTGCTCCTGTGTCCAAGTACCACACATCATTCCTACTTCCTTCATCTACTCCTTTGTAGGTCAAGAACATCATCGGGTCACCACCCGTGTTGCTAGCTTCTGCATAATGATTGGTCTCTTCTCTCTTCCTCGGAGCCCAGCAGTCATAGCTCATGTGCCCAAACTTGTTACAATTGCAACACTTTATTTGGGACATGTCTCCTCGGCCTCTTCCTTCTTGCAATCCTCCTTGAGGTCGCTCCGCCTCTCTCTGATGGTTCTGAGTTCTCCCTTATCTCTTCCTCCTCTTCTTCATCTACCTCTACCTCGGTAGCCTCGACCTCGCTGGCCTCCTCCTCTTCCAGAGCTCTCTCCAAAATTTAACTGAGTCTGAAGTGCTTTCCCCAAGCCACTTGACTCCTCATCATCCTACAACATTCGATACTCGTGGGCTTGTAGAGACTCGACGTGCTCATCCACGGTCATCTGGGTGAGGTCCTTCGATTCTTCGATCGCCACCACCACATGACGGTCGAACTTCCTTGACATAGATCATAGGAGCTTCTCCATAAGGCTCACATCGTCTATCGTCTCTCCATTGCGCTTCATCTCATTCGTGAGTGTCCGCAGATGGGTCACAAAGTCGCCAACCTTCTCGGCACCTTGCATCTTCAACACTTCATACTCCGCACGAAGGGACTGGAGCTTCACCTTCTTTTCCTTATCCACACCTTGCATGGAGTGTTGCAACACTTCCCATTCCTCCTTTGAACTTCTCGCATCGGAGATCTTCTCAAAGGTCGCCTCATCGACCCCTTGGTATAATAAGAACAGTGCCATCTTGTCCCTCTTTCTTGACTCTCTCAACGCCGTCTTCTGGGCATTTATAAATGTCGCTTCTCCTTCAGCAGTAAGCTCCTCATATACATCCTCGACTATGCCCCATAACTCCTTCAACGCTAGTAGCACTTTCATCTGAATGCTCCAGTTACCGTAGTTGGTCTTTGTCAACTTGGGGACTTGCCCCGGCATAGCACCACCAAACTCCATCTCTTCAAGTCACTAACTTCTCCGAGCAACTTCCAAGGTTCGCAACCTCCATCTGATACCACTTGTTGGAAGCGCTCTTAATGGGCACTCACATACACACCCTTTAACAACCACCACCTGTCCTCTATCACAGAAATACAAACGCAAAAATAATTGCAAGAGCCTCTAGGCGAGATCAACAACGACGAGAGCCTACTCCGGCGAGACCCTTCAGCGAGCACTCCTATCGTGCGAGATCCACCTGTGCGAGATCCTTCCGGCGCGAGGTTGTCCGGCGAGTACTCCACCACCTGGGCTGCGGCGGCTTTGCTGTGAGTGCTCCGACGAGTTGTTGGCGAGAGCGGCCTTGGCGAGGTGCTTCGACGAGACGTCACAGCGGCGGGAAGTACAAGCAGAAATTTCCTGCGGGAAATATAATATGCAAGTGTACAGGCGCTGTTCACGAATTTTAAAAAAACGAAATATAACTCTCTCTCTCTCTATTCTCTCTTTCCTGCGGGAACTAATAAAAGGCCGATCTTACAAATACCAACAACTTTTATTCTCCAATTTCATGCTCCTCAACACTACAACCAACACATATATATAGGAAATGCTACCCAATTAGAGGCCGCCACCTGGCCGTCCTTAATTTTTTACAATAAAAGTTTCTCACTCTCTCCTCCGCCATTTCAAAATAAAAACATAATATATATGTAAATGCTCGTTGACCCTGGTAACCTCCTAACCACTAACAATTTGTTGCTTTTTGATCTTGGTTTTTGGAACCTAGTTACTGCCTTGATCAACTTTGGAGAGGAGTTCCCAAATTCAAGATCACAAAAAATGAATTCAGCAAATCTGTTGCTTTTTTTTTTGTGAATTTGGGAAAATCAGAAAAGTTTCTGGCTCCAAATCATCAAGTAAATATTACATTTTCTAATCAAGGAGGAAAATCAAATAATCTAGCTTGATCTGAAGGAGGAAGTTCAAGGGAGTTTCTTGCTTGGGCCGCGCACTACAACTTCTGGATGTTGGAGGAGTACGTAACTCCTAATTGCTATTTGGAGAAAAAAAATTATTGGATTGGATCTGCAGTGGACTGAATCGACTCTACTCGGATCAGGTGATATTTTTTCAGTTTGCGTTTTTCATTTTTAAAATGTTGAAACGTAGCACCTATAATTGCAGTAAAATTGCAGTTTTTTTTAATTACACTGATTTCCATGGGTGGAAACTCCGCGTTCAGCCTGACTTAGAAAATAGGAGATTTGCCACACAGTGTTCAACGATTTTGTCACTATCTGAGAGAATGTGGACGAGTATCAGTTGAGCAAAGACCAGAATTTTTTTTTTTGCAGGGATTACCTTATGAATTCCTTGAATCCTCGTCTTTCATTGACCTTAAACAAGTTGGCTCATCTTCAAGTCTGAAATGAACAGACTAAAGAAGTAAGAGGAAGCCCCACAGAATACGACAACATGCTGGCCTTCTGAGTTGTAGCTGGATAACGATGCAACCTATCATGTGCTTAATGACAAAGATCATCTAACTAAGGTCACAATAGTTATGGAAACGGGGAAAACCTACGATGGAGGAGAGACCGAGGCGACCCATACTGGGAATGCTACCTTGTTCTTGTCCTCAGGTAAAAATTTAATTTTGGACAATATAAAATTTATTTTTACACTGACTGCTAATTTAGTGTCTATTAGTTTACTTTGTGATGTTGGTATGCCTTTTAATTTCTGCAGCGGTAGATAATATTGTAAGTTAACTCACACTATTTTTGTTGTGCATCCGTCCAAATAATAGAATGTATCGACAAAGTCTAGCAAATGAGTTAGTTCAAACAAACTTAGTTAGCTCTAAGACTCTACATGAGAGACTAGGACACGTGAACTATAGAAAAATATTCCAAATAGCTAGAACTCACCAGATCACATTAGACACTAAATCACCACCTGAGAAATGTGACGTGTGTGCTCAGACTAAGATAACTAAGAAATCTTTTAGTGTGGTTACTAGAAGCACAACACCCCTAGAGCTTATACATTCCGATATATGCGACTTTAAAAGTTTTGTCACCAGAGGAGGACAGAAGTATATGATCACATTTAATGATGACTGATCTAGGTTTTATCACATCTATTTTTTTAAAACTATAGATGAAGCGTTTGAAAAATTTTGTCTTTTTAAAATCAGGTTAGAAAACCAACTAGACATAAGAATAAAGAGGTTTAAAAGTGATCGATAAGGAGAATACGTGTTCAGTGAGTTCAGATGTTTTCTTGCCTCTCAAGGCATCATAGCAGAAACCACTGCTCCTTACTCACCCTAGTCGAATTGTATAGCCGAGAGAAAGAATAGAATGTTAACAAAGATGTTGAATTCTATGATCCTCACTGCTGACATGCCTACTGCCTATTGGGGAGAAGCAGTTTTAACTACAAAAAATATTCTAAACAAAGTCCATCATGCTAAGTTAGACGTCTCGCCCTACGAGCTTTAGTTTAAGAGACCTTTGTCTATACCTAGACTTAAGACCTGGGACTGCATAGCCTATGTCTGGGTCTCTGACCCTAGATGGTCTAAACTTGGACCTCAGACCAACACATGTGTCTACTTAGGTTGTGCTGAAGATAGTGTTGCAAATATATTCTTAGACCTGTCTAATAATATAATTATTGAATCTAGGGATGTTGTGTTCTTTGAGGATAAGTTCCTTAAGGATAAGAACCTGTCAATCCCAGGTATGCAAACAATTATCACTGAGCAAGAACCTGAATCAGTACCGAGCACCTCCTATTCAGTCCCGGTAGATAATAGTGTCCTAAAGTCTAGAAGGACTTCGGTGAGAGAGCGAACTCCCCTAACCTTTGGTAGTGACTTTCTCACTTAACACGTTGAGGCTGATCCATCCACCTATAAGGACGCGATGAGATCACGGGATTCACTACTCTGAAAAGAAGTCATTGATGAAGAGATGAACTCTTTGCTTCAGAACAATACCTGGATGTTGGTTAATAAGCCAAAAGGGGATAAAACTATAGGGTGTAAGTGGGTTCTGAAAAATAAGCTCAATCTTGATGGTAGCATAGCTAAGTATAAAGCACGCCTGATGGCTAAAAGTTTCACACAAATTAGTGGGGTGGATTACTTTGATGTATATTCACCAGTGTGTCACTTAACAACCATTAGGATACTTCTTGTTATTGCATCTATTGTGAACTTTATTATTCATCAAATGGATGTTAAGACTGCGTTCTTGAATGGAAATCTGACTGAAGAAATATACATGAGCCAACCTGAAGGTTTCATAGTAGACGGTCACGAAAGTAAGGTCTGTAAGTTAATCAAGTCACTATACGGACTAAAACAAACACCAAAATTATGTCATGAGAAGTTTGACTATAATGAAAGGAACATGAGATTCATGTCGAGTCTCTCAGACAAATGTCTTTACATACATCATAGAAATGTGAATGTTGCTCGAAGCATCCGGACGGGGATCAAGGTGGAATCCCCTACCCATTTCCCCTAGGTTGGTATAAATAGGCAACCCCTTAGGAGTTATTACAGGTATGGGTTAACCGTGTACCCAAACCGACCTGTTACGCCTCCGAACTCGATAATTGTCCAAATATACATTAACAATCTCCTCTTATATTTGTGATAAATATCGTGTACATCTCGGAGTGCAGAAAGTAGAACATACTAAAAAAAATATTTTCGACTTTACACATTTTCATAAGATATCTGATAGCACAGTCAAACAGACAATAGGAGTTTACCAAAAAATCAGTAACGTAAGCATCCAAACATAAAGTGCTACTCATGAATAAATAAGTCTAAAAATAACATAACAATGGATAAAAACATATAACAATTCTACTCAGAGAGTACATCATCATCATCAATGTTAAAGTCTACTTTCTCTCCTCCATCTTCACCAGTGCATGCAAGGAATTTCATAAGTCAGACTCTATGAATTCATAAATATATGTAGTGACGTATCAAAATAAACTAGCTCTACCTAAATGAGTTTAGTACTTGTAGCAGTAGTGAAGTAGCACTGTCAGCATCTCTATCCAGTCTAGCTAGGACCAGTCAAATTTTGATTGTAATAAATCAAACGTTATTATCTTACTCATTAGTGACCACTATGTACCTCATCATATGATTTGACACACCATCATTTGCAACATTATCTAATGCGAAATAATGTGTTATGATCACTAATGTTAGATTAACTCATACAATGACTTTTTATTCTCAGTTGAATAATTCTCAAATTAACTTACAATGAGAAAGATGTTAAGTCATCAGGTGTGGAATGACTAACATCTAACCATCTTAGGCTTTCATCAAGAAATTTGTTGAAGCCAAAAATGACCTCTGTGGAGTTTGGGGTCCCAAAAGAGGGGTGACCGCGCACCTACTACTCTCAAGCGAATGATCTTGGAACTAGACTAGGAACATGAGGGACAGACCCAAGGTCTCAGTGTGGAGGTCCCACCGCATACCCGGAAGACTAACTAACTCGTCCCCTCCCAAGCCAAAGACTGAGCTAAGACACCTTCATAGGGCGCTCTTGGCCGACCAGATCATCTAAGGAGGATCTCAAGACCAACTCTCTCCTATCCAGATGTGTCTCCTTGGGTCAATACAAAATGCTCCTCACCTTCCCTACTAATGGCCCAATATCGTCAAGCAATTCTTCTACACACTGCCCAACTGGGCTGCAAACAGCGCGACTCCAATGCCCTAAAAGGGTTGTCAACAGGCCATCAGGGGCTTCCCGGCAACTAAACCTCGAGGCTCCCACAGGACGAGCGGTTCACGAGCACACCACACGCCCAAGATAGAAAGAGTAAACCACACATACACAGAGCATCACAGATATTATAAATAATTACACGAATATGAATTCCATACTTCGACACACAAGCCGGCAATATAAGCAAAAATAGGCCTTCGAGGGCTGACACAAGCTTGGGCTTAAGCCCGCTACTCCCCGCTTGATACTGCAACACCTGTACGCCATCATCTCGAATGGCGGCAACCAGCCAAACAAAGGTCGACTAAAAGCGACACAAAAACATCGCACCCACCCCTTTTTTGGGGGCTGCAACGCGCATTCCCTGCAAATGGACAATATACAACTTTCTCGGAGTCTTCTCCGGGAACCCCAGAACATCACCAATCCGGCTCACACGTCCGAATGGGCTTCACACAGCATGCCTAAACCCGTACTCACGCTTCTGGGTGCTAAATGTAATTAATTGCAGGGACGTACACATCAACCCGTCGGAGAGCTCCCTTCCCCCACCCATTGGTGGAGATGGGCTTCCATGCAAATATATGTAAACTGAGGGTTTCACCTACCAAAGTAGAAACATCGTTATCCTTGACGCGTGCTTGGAGGCGGTGCTAGGAGAGAAGCTTCAGGCTGTTATTGTTGAAAGTGATGTCGGGAGGACGAACCTCGGTCGGCCTTGCTAGGAATGACGAAGTAAATATCTCTTGATGGTCGATCTTTCCATGGTGGTCGAGCCTCTTGCCGGTGGTGAGAGAGAGTAAATCTCCATTTTCGGCTTAGTGTACGATTCGAGCTCCGGCCGGCATCGGCAGAGAAGCTCCCGACCGACGTAACTCCAGACGGCCGAACTTGACTCCATGAGGCCGATCCCGGCTCCAAATGACCAAACTCAGCCCTACATGGCCGATTCATGCTCGAAGGGGTCGGATCTGACCATAGGCGGCGGTGACGGGAGAGGTGGAGGGAGGCCGAGGCTTTGCTCCTTGCTTAGGCCGACGACAGGAGAGGTGGAGGGAGGCTCGGGCCTTTTCCCTTTGCTGTGTGCGAGAGGAAGACCGAGAGGGAGAGAGAGGCGGTCGGGCTGTGCGCTGCTCCAGGCCTAGAGAAAGGGAGAGAGGTAGGCTAGGGTGTTGCTCCTGACCGAGAGAAAGGGAGAGAGGCCGGCTAAGGTGTTGCTCCTGGCCGAGATAAAGCGAGAGAGGTTGGGGTTGTGGTGTGCTGCTCCTCCTCCAACCTAAAAAAAAACTCCCTCCTCCCTTTTCCTCTTTTCTTTTTCATTTCTCCTGCTCCCCTTTTGTCCCACCAGAGCCTTTTTCCTCCTTTTTTTTGTTTTACTCCCCCTGCTGCTCTGCCTCCTCCCTTCACTTTCTCTCTTTTTTTTTCTGCCCCTCCCCTGTACCGCCCCAGCCCCTCCCCCCTTTTTCCTGTACCATGTTATATATTATATAATATATATAATACAAGATATATATTATATAATATATATTATACTATATATATATATTATTATTATATATATACATATATTAAAAAGCCTATGTCCAAAAAACCTCCGCGCGCCCACACGAGCTTCCGCACATCTTCGAATGGGGATGTGCCACATTGTCACTTATAGCGCGCCCCAAGTCCGCCACTTGGGGAGGATCCCGCTCGGCCGGATACGGGGTTGTACACAATCCCCGCTCTTTTCGAGGTTGGCACAAGCTCGGAAAGAAATGTCCAACCCCAAGTATCCGGCGAGTGGGAGCCGACCCAAAAGAAAAATTTTAAGAGAATCCAAAATTTTCATTCAAAACACTAATCTCTCCATGCCCCTTTTGATCACTTTGAATCACTCGATACTTGTAACGCTCTCTGCTATCGAACTACCCTCATACCATTACTTACAATAAGTACACAATTTCTCAAGATATTGTGAAACAACAAAGCCATATATCTTCGTATTCTCTTGTACACGCGGAGATAATCCTTTCCCCCCAGGTGTGCCTACCGCCCTGCTCAACTAATGGACGCCTGAGCGGCGAGTCTACCCAGGGCCGAGCAGCACTCGGGGTCCCTTACCCCCACAGGCGAGCCTACGGACCTGCCAGCTAGATGAGAGCCTGCGCAGCAGGTCTACCTGGGGCCGAGCCAGGCTCGGGGTATTGCTGGGGTCTCTGAACTGAAACATCTCCAAGAACCAACCCTTTTACCCCAAGTGTGCCTACCACCCAGCACAGCTAATGAGAGCCTGAGCAGCGAGTCTACCCAGGGCCGAGCAGCAGTCGGGGTCCTTTACCCCCACAGGCGAGCCTATGGACCTGCAACCTAGATGAGAGCCTGCGTAACGCGTCTACCTGGGGTCGAGCCAGGCTCGGGGTAGTGCCGGGGTCTCTGAGAACAAAACCTCTCCCCTACAGGCGAGCCTTCGGACCTGCCAGCTAGATGGAAGCCTGCGCAGCGGGTCTACCTGGGGCCGATCCGCGCTCGGGGTAGTGCAGAACCAAGGACCAAGAACCAGACCTCTCACCCATAGGCGAGCCTTCGGACCTGCCAACTAGATGGGAGCCTGCGCAGCGGGTCTACCTAGGGACGAGCCGCGCTCGAGGTAGTGCAGAACCAAGGACCAAGAACCAGACCTCTCCCCCACAGGCGAGCCTTCGAGCTTGCCAGCTAGATGGGAGCCTGCGCAGCAGGTCTACTTGGGGCCGAGCCGCGCTCGGGGTAGTGCAGAACCAAGAACCAGACCTCTCCCCCACAGGCGAGCCTTCAGACCTGCCAGCTAGATGGGAGCCTATGTAGCGGGTCTAGCTGGAGCCGAGCCGCGCTCGGGGTAGTGCAGAACTAAGAACCAAGAACTAGACCTCTCCCCCACAGGCGATCCTACGGACCTGCCAGCTAGATGGGAGTCTGTGCAGCGAGTTTACCTAGGGCCGAGCCGTGCTCCGGGTAGTGCAGAACCAAGGACCAAGAACCAGACCTCTCCCCAACAGGCGAGCCTTTGGACCTGCCAGCTAGATGGGAGCCTGCGCAGCGGGTCTACCTGGGGCCGAGCCGCGCTCGGGGTAGTGAAGAACCAAGAACCAAGAACTAGACCTCTCCCCCATAGGCGAGCATTCAGACCTGCCAGCTAGATGGGAGCCTGCGCAGCGGGTCTACCTATGGCCGAGCCGCACTCGGGGTAGTGTAGAACCAAGAACCAAGAACCAGACCTCTCCCCCACATGCGAGCCTTCGGACGTGCCAGCTAGATTAGAGCCTGCACAGCAGGTCTACCTGGGGCCGAGCCATGCTCGGGGTAGTGCAGAACTAAGAACCAAGAACCAGACCTCTCCCCCACAGGTGAGCCTTCGGACTTGCCAGCTAGATAGGAGCCTGCACAGCGGGTCTACCTGGGGCCGAGCCGCGCTCGGGGTAGTGCAGAACCAAGGACCAAGAACTAGACCTCTCCCCCACAAGCGAGCCTTCAGACCTACCAGCTAGATGGGAGCCTGCGCAGCGGGTCTACCTAGGGCCGAGCCGCGCTCGGGGTAGTGCACAACCAAGAACAAAGAACCAAGAACCAGACCTCTCCCCCACAGGAGAGCCTTCAGACCTGCCAGCTAGATGGGAGCCTGCACAGCGGGTCTACCTGGGGCGGGGTAGTGCAGAACCAAGAAACAGACCGCTCCCCCACAGGCGAGCCTTCAAACCTTCCAGCTAGATGGGAGCCTGCACAGCGGGTCTACCTGGGGCCAAGCCGCGCTCGGGGTAGTGCAAAACCAAGGACCAAGAACTAGTCCTCTCCCCCACAGGCGAGCCTTTGGTCCTACCAGCTAGATGGGAGCCTGCGCAACGGGTGTACCTGGGGGTGAGCCGCGCTCGGGGTAGTGCAGAACTAAGAACCAAGAACCAGACCTCTCCCCCACAAGCGAGCCTTCAAACCTGCCAGCTAGATGGGAGCATGCACAACAGGTCTACCTGAGTCCGATCCGCGCTCGGGGTAGTGCAGAACCAAGAACCAAGAACCGGACCTCTCCCCCACAGGCAAGCCTTCGGACCTGCCAGCTAGATGGGAGCCTGCGTAGCGAGTCTACCTGGAGCCGAGCCGTGCTCGGGGTAGTGCAGAACCAAGAACCAGACCCCTCCCCCATAGGAGAGCCTTCGGACCTGCCAGCTAGATGGGAGCTTGCGCAGCGGGTCTACCTGAGGCCAAGCCGCGCTCGGGGTAGTGCAGAACCAAGGACCAAGAACCAGACCTCTCCCCCACAGGCGAGCCTTCGATCCTGCCAGCTAGATGAGAGCATGCACAGCGGGTCTACCTGGGGCCGAGCCGCGCTCGGGGTAGTGAAAAACCAAGAACCAAGAACCATACCTCTCCCCCACAGGCGAGCCTTCAAACATGCCAGCTAGATGGGAGCCTGCGCAGCGGATCTACCTGGGGCCGAACCGCGCTCGGGGTAGTGCAGAACCATGAACTAAGAACCAGACCTCTCCCGCACAGGCGATCCTTCGAACCTGCCATCTAGATGGGAGCTTACATAGTGGGTCTACCTGGGGGTCTCCTCTCCAAACCAACTCCAACCCCGGAGTGAGCCTACAGCCCTACCTGCTTGATAAGAGCCTGGTCAGCGGGTCTTCTCGGGGTCTCCTCTCTAACACAACTCCAACCTCGGAGTGGGCCTACAGCCCTGCCAGCTTGATAAGAGCCTGGTCAGCGGGTCTTCTCTGGATCTCCTCTCCAACCCCGGAGTGAGCCTACAGCCCTGCTAGCTTGGTAAGAGCCTGGTCAGCGGGTCTTCTCGGGGTCTCCTCTCCAACACAACTATAAAGCAAACATAAAGATAATCAAATACTCAAAAGAACTGTTAACCCGATCAATCAAGCCAAAGTCCTACACGAGGCACTTCTACCCGCTACATCCACCCTCTTGTGAACCAGGGTCAAACATATAATATTCTCCCTAAGGCACATTTTTTGTCTCCAGGATAGAACATCCTATGTGATTTACATTTATCTTTCTTGTTTCCCTATTTTAAATCAAATCATCGTTCAAATTTTCTGTTCTCATATCTTATCATATTTGGTACTTTTTGATAGAATAAAAGTCTTATAACTTTGTTGATGTATTAAGCTCTCATGATTATACTTGCAATTAGAGATGTATAAATAATATGCTAACAACCAACCTCAAGTAGGATTTCAACTAAGAGAAATACGGTAAATAATCTTTGCTTGGTTCATTATACACATCACTTTAACCGCCCCGTGTTACGTGGTAATACAGTAAGTGTTCTTCGCTTCAAATTCATAAGTATGCTTGTCATGAGAGGGTGAAAGATTGAGCCTTTAGTAGTTAGTTGCCTGTTAATCTTTCTTATATAAATCTAAAAAACCATAATTATACTTCTATTTCACTTATAGCAAACATCTCTTTGTTTAACCATGACAAATGTTCCGAGGAGTCATAAGCAGATGTGGTGATAATTGGTAGTGGTATTGGCGCGTTATGTTATGCTGGGTCTTTAGCTAAATACAATCAGGATGTATCTGGTGGTGTTGCACATTCATTTGAAATTAAGGGTTACAAGTTTGATTCTTGTCCATCTTTGTTCTCCGGGTTTCATTTTACAGGTTTGCAAGCAAACCCCCGAGCATAGGTGAATTAGTTATGGTTCGTGAATGCCGCGATCCTCTCTAGTTTTACTGTTCTTTTTATTCCCACCTCTCTCATCATAAAACACACATTTGAGGATAATTGTTAATATACATTTTCTGGAACTTAGATATCTCACATAAGTATGAACCCAATATGTTAATACTAACACTTCAACCCTTCGACTGTGCATTTCCTAACCTTGAAATTTTAGACAATGGAACATTATTTTAAATGTTACTTTTTGCTGTGAGAGTTTAAACTTTGGCACTTGAGAAATATTTGAGACGAAATGTCTGGATGGTTAGGATCAACAAAAGGGGAGTGGGAGGGGACATCTTTCATCATATGACCCTGGTCGTCCCTTAGTTCCTCTTCTATAGCCATGACATTCGGCTGAGTTTTTCTATGCTGGACACTCTCCACGCTCACCGCACCATGTGTTGAAGCCAAAAATGACCTCTGTGGAGTTCGAGGTTCCAAAAGAGGAGTGACCGCTTGTAAGACCCCTTTTTTTTTTCTTTTCAACCACCGGGGTCTTAGCCCAGAATTGCCGCTTTGCGGTGGCACCGACTCACGGGAAGGTTGCCACTACAAAACGCCAATACTGCCGGCCCTTTTCGATCGCAGAATAGTAGCATAATAAAGTAAGAGCAAGTCCACAATACTCACATGTATATAATTAAGTCTCCACGAAGGGAGTGTCCACAATATATCAGAGTACTGAAACTACAGGCTTATGCCTGGTACATGTAATCCTCACTACAAGCCACTCGCGGAAGCAAAGCTAAAACTAAGAGTCACCGTAACTGTCACTGAACTGAGAGCACCCAAGCTGGACTGGCCCATCTCCACCGACTCTGTACTCCGCTGTTGCTGCATCTCTGGGTGCTTCTTCCTTTTCGGCCTGCCGTCGCCGCCTCGCGATCCACGTCTACGTCTACGTCTTCGGCCTCCTGGTTGCTGAGCTGGTGGAGTCCCACCCATCAAGGGGCATTCAACCCGTGTATGTCCCGGCTGGTGACAATGGTAACACGGTCGCGGGGTCGACTCTGTCAGGAACTGTAAAAGCTGTGACCCTTCCAAATGGTACACCTAAAATGTTGTGGTTCGAAAACCGTTAGTCATAAAGACTAAGCCCTATCATCCCCTACCCCTTCCCCCATGGCTCCTAAGTACCGAGCGGAGAGGAAGAAAGGGAAGGACATGAAGGTGGAGATTAAACCAAATAAACAGGTGACAGCGGACCTATGCTAGCAAGTTATAATAGGTGAACAGTTTAAATGTTGTAATAAGAAAAGCAGTTAATAAGTAGCAATTTATATAAAATGGCAGCTAGAGAACAGCAAGTAAACAAGCAAGTAGAAAGTATGTAACCTTAACTTATATGAATGCCCATACAAACTTATAAGTTAAGGGATCTTCTGCAAGGCTCCCATCGTATAAAAAGTCCCATACCAATTTATACGTTGGGGTGTCGGTTGTATGCAAATATGAGTGTGGTGATATGCTATGCCATGATTCATGCAAGTGCAACTCACGCACACGACTCTATGCGCACAGACCTTTAGTTCCCCCTGTTCGGGAGGCTAGCTTCACCCCCAGGAACCTCCGTTGTGGCAAACGGAGACAGTGAGTCGGGCCCCCCACTCCTAGGCGGGTAACCACACTACCAGGCCTAGCCCTTCCGTACGCCCCTAGAAGAACACAACCTAGAGTATCCGCGTACTGCTGCTGGATGTACCCTCCAGACTTTTCGCCGAGTCATCGTACCGCTGTCGGTGTGATCGATCGCCTAGTACCGATGACCCACCACTTTTATTCTGTACTCCAACCCTCGAGCCCGCGGCCCCCCGGACAGTCCTGTCCGTGCATCTACCTTCAGAGCTACTGTCTGATGGCAAGTAATCCTATAATTCTACTTTCCTAGCTACCGGGGAGTGAGAGTGTGCAACCCTAGTTATACAAGTTACTCTTTTAATTTATTATTCCTATGGTTTACGTTAGCCCAGGACTGCCCTCGGTATACCCCGTGAAGGGCTCTCAAGGGGCACTAGGAACCAAAACGGCGGCATTACGGCCCGAAGTTCCCTTTCGCAAGGCACTTATTATTATTGGTTGATCTCCCTTAGCCCGATCCCCATTTAGTTACTTTAGTGCTAACCCTAGAGTATTAAGACTCTTCCTCTTCTTCCCGCGATGGACGATCTTTCGTCGTTCCCGTACCCCCTTATCCTAACCAGTCCCACCCTCTACTTATCCTGACTTCTAATGATGAACTCAATCTTAACTTGCCCTACCAACCATCAATTACCAGAACTCCGTGGCTTTACTATATGCAGACCATCCTAAGCTATATGAGGTACACAAGGGGAGGTACTCCAAATTGTCTTCCAAATCTCCTATGAAATTTACTGGAAGTCTATCATGACTTAATTAGCTTAAATCCAGAAATTTATAATTTTCCTAATTAATCTGATATTTATTTTATTTTTCCCAAAGATTGGCCATGGGTAATTTTAAACATGAACTACATGATATTCTTAAGTAATGGCCACCCAAAAATTATGATCACTAAATAACAGTAAGGTAACATCAAATACTAATTTGCAGGATTTTACAGAAGGTATTTAGCCTCTAATTAATTTATCCATTATAATCCCATTATTCTTATGTAAAGAAGGAAGTACTGAAATTACTCATCATAAAATTATAGAAAAATTACTGATTAATAGTATGGTGCAGAAAAGATCATTGTGCAAAGAATCATAATTTTACCAGCTTGCTAAGCACCAAAATAGACTTAATCCAATATCCATGATAAATAATACTTAATGAAGCAAGCCTTAGAATTAAGCTTTTAAAAATACCATAAAAATTCACAGAGCTTTAAAATCATAATAAAGATTCTCAGCCTAAATTTCATCAGTTTCCAGGAAGTTTGTACCCCATAATAAATTTTCTAAACAAATCATATAATTACTAAATCATTAAAGAAGTACCCAAAATAATGAACATAAAATTCATAGAAAAATATCCAGAGCTTGTACCATCCCTACAATTCACTCTCCTCAGATCTCATCACTTTTCAATGTGATTTGGTGTCATTTCCTATCTCTATTAGTTTCGCGCCCTAAACTAGGGTTAGATTTTTAGGTATCCAAACGGTCTCCAAATCTACTAAGATTTCATCCAGAGCACTATATTGGCCCTATGGACCTCTTCACCCAATCTCGGGTCAATCCAAGGTCATTTGACCACATGACCTTCACAAACCTCCAAGATCCATCCTTAGGGATTGGCCTTGGTCCTTAGGGTAAACTTACCCCGATCCACCTCAAACTCCATGAGGGGGGGTGCTAGAGAGTATTACTAGCCAGTGGTAAAAATCTCAGCCTCAGTTGAGGCGATCTCACCACTCAAACTTCAAAAGTGCACTTTTATCCTAAGACCCCTTATTAGGGCAAAACTTAGGATTGATCATTTCTAGTCCAAACCATCTACAAATGAGATGGAAAATTAT
Organism: Platanthera zijinensis; assembly: GCA_039513925.1. Taxonomy (NCBI): domain Eukaryota; kingdom Viridiplantae; phylum Streptophyta; class Magnoliopsida; order Asparagales; family Orchidaceae; genus Platanthera; species Platanthera zijinensis. The sequence goes on from CM077082.1 coordinate 71,645,529, forward strand.
ACAGAACTTTATGGTGACCCCAGGGACCTCTCACCAAAGTTTGGGAGGGTTTGGAAATTATTTGACTATCTAATTAAATTCGGCTAGGATTATTGAATTTTTCTAAAAAACTATAGAAAAATATTCTCCAAAAATTCTAATTTTTGGATAGCACCTAGATATATGTAAGATTAGACCACACCCCAAATTTCAAGTCATTTGGATGACTGAATTGGAGTGGGGAATTTTTCTAAGGTCAAGGCAGCCCTCTGGATAGACCTCACCAAAAAGGGTGTTGTGGTCTAACCAGGATTCCAAATCGAGTGAAATTAATTTTGAATTAAAGAAGACTTCAAGGGCTACACTTCCTATGTTGATCATTTTTCCTGTAGGAGCCTCTAGATATTTTTCCCAATTTATTTAACAAGACAGATTTTTCATTCAGAAATTATTTTAAAAAAAAATAGAATTTATTCCTCATGCACTGTTCATCTTCTTCAACAGCCCGAACCAGAGGCCTAACAACCTAATATCCTGTAACTTTTCCAAGCTATATCCCGACCATCCAGCCATCTCCCTGGCCGGCCACCACCACCACCACCTCCGTTGAGGCGAGGGCTATCGTCGGGCGGCGGCACAGCCGCCGGAGAGGCGGTTTCCGGCGAACCCGCCACCATGAAATTTTCGGAAAACCACGAATACGCTCACCCAATCTGGCTCTTTTGAGCCCGATATCTCTCCTAACGATTCCTAAGATCTATCCGCAGAAGAAGAGGGAGGGGAGGACCTTATTCATAGTTTGACGGCGAGACGGACGTTGGACTGTCATGGCGCGGTGATGGCGTCGTCGGAAATTCTTCAACAGCAAGGGGGAAGTCTGAAACGGTTTGAGGGAGTGTAACCTTTTCCTCTTGCTCTTAGGAGTCTTTTATAGATCAGCAAATGGGGAGGGGAAAAGATAAAACGTTGGCGGCCATTAATAATCCCTTAATGACGTTTCGGTTATGGCGTATGGCAGTTGAAACGTTAGAGATGAAGAGGTGTTGCCAGGTGGCGATTTCTTATTTGACCAACATTTCCCTAATTATTTATTAGCTAATTAGGGACTGAAACGGCCCATAAATACTCTTGATTTTCATTCCCATAATCAGAATTTATTTCGACGTCGGTTACCGAAATTTCCAATCTGGCTGACGTTTCGGCCTTGGTCACAGGCGTGACACATAGGTCACGGGCGTGACAGGCCCGGTTAGCCAGTTCTGGGTTCGACGATCGTCGAATCGAGATCGACGATCGTCGAAGGGTGGTCACGGGCGTGACACCTGGGTCACGGGCGTGACAGGCCCGTGCGGCCAATTCTGGTTCGACGATCGTCGAACTGAAATCGACGATCGTCGAGCGTGTCACGCCCTATGTCACGGGCGTGTCATTGTTGGTCACGGGCGTGACATGCCCGTGTGGCCAATTTTTAGTCGAAGACCGTCGATCTGAAATCGACGATCATGGAACATGGTCACGCTCTATGTCACGGGTGTGACATTGGGGGTCACGGGCGTGACAGGGTCAAGGTAATTTCGGCGCTCGGCGATCGTCGCGCTGAGATCGACGATCGCCGAAGGGGTCATGCCCTTGGTCACGGGCGGGACTCCTGGGTCACGGGCGTGACAGGGCCGGGTTGAAAATTCTGCGCCCGACGATCGTCTCCCTGAGATCGACGATCGTCGAATGAGTCACGCCCCAGGTCACGGGCGTGACGGGTCGGTCACGGGCGTGACCAACCCGTGACCCGAGATCCTGGTCGATTTATTACGGTTTTTGGGCTTCCTAGGGTTCCATCACGACCAACCGACTCCTAGGGGCCTAGCCGGAAATGGGATGTTACAAATCCCAATAAACAAAACAAAGATTTCGTCCCCGAAATCAAGGTTAAGCCTACGGGACTCTGATTGGGAAAAGGAAGCTTGTAACATCCCATGAAAGTTGAAAGATCTACATCTCTGCGTTACGTTTGCAGTGTGCAGTTTTGATTCTAAGAACCGTTCGTCCAATTGACTAGGTATATATCCCATTAAACAAAAGATCAGCCCCTATCCTTGAAAATTTCAGTCCTACTGGTTTAAAACAGGAACACAAATTGGTTGTCCAGAGGGGTTGTGAGGTATACATGGCCGAAAAGTTCTGGATACTTCTGTCGCATCAAGTCCTGTGGCTCCCATGTATGCTCCTCCTGTCCATGATTGTTCCTCAGAACCCTGACTAACGGAACCTTCTTCCGCCGCAAGACCCGCACTGTCGTGTCATCGATCTTGATAGGTTCCAAGTTGACTGACCGATTCAACACAATCGTCTTGGGCATCCCGTGCTAACGAACAGCTACTCACCATTCTTATGAAACACCCACAAGAGTTTTCTTTCGGGTCGAGGTGACACCACTACCCCGTCCAGTCTATCCTCGACGCTCCCTTTACCATTGTGCCTGGGTGGGGACGACGAATCCTGTGCATGAAATCTCCAATTATACCTTCGTACTTCCATTATATCTCGGGCAGTGGCTGCAATAGTTTCCCAAAAATTCTTTCACTTAGCCTTCAACAACTGAAGGATCTCACCGTGCATCACCAAATCCGTGACACTTTTATTCGCTCCAGGGGGTAGATGTTCTGAGATACACCACACTTCCGGTAGTTTAATTTCTCATTTGTGTGTGTAGGCAACAGATCTATAAAATCTCCACACGATGATTGTCCTATTCCTTCGAGTACGCCCGAAATCAATCAATTCAACCTTACGGGTTATATTTAAGGTATCCGTCTTTCAATATATTGTTTGCTCATATCGGGTAGTTTCCTAGAGTCATTGTACTTCCGATGATATAACATAGCGATCTAGTCTTATCTTGGCGGAACAACGTCGACTTCTGTCAAATTCAATCTCACTATTCCTAAATTCGGGCTAAGAAAACCTAAGTCAATCCTATTTGCCCAATAAACAAAAGTTTAGCCCCCAATAAACAAAAGATAAGCCCCTACCTACCTTGGGCTAAGCATCTTTTATATTACCATGTTATCTCCGTCCCAGTTGGGTGCACAATCCATAGGGCATCAATCTTCGACTTGGGGTTCCACCCTGAAATTCGTCGATATACCCCGTACTTCAAACACTTTGAGTCACATTTTCGACAGCCTTGTCCGAGTCACGATGTTCCCAATCCCAAATGGGTATCTTCCGAACTTGTATTCCTATCCGACTCTCAGTGTTTGTCTCGATGGTTGCCCCCAAGTAATTCTTGTCACAGGTATGCGGGATAAAACTGCTTTTCTTCTACCCTTCTGTTAATAGATCATTGGCCTCAATTCTCCTTAAGGTAGCCTACCGCTTCGAATAATCGTTGATTGGGATAGTAGGGGCACCAGAGTTTTACGTCTTAGGTATTCATTCTCGTGCTAAACTCCTCCTTCATTCTCTTTGGGTATCTCCTTACCTTAACCAAATTCATACCCAAGGTCTATTTTGAACTAGGGAACACTATAAATTGTCATGGTTAGTCACGAGTCCTAGTTGGTTGAGTCTAAATCGTAGACTAGAGAATTATGTGAAATGTTCTCTGCCGCCGGAGGTGTTCCCTGCTGGGGCAGGGTAGGCCACAGGCTACAAAGAAGGATTCCAATTAACGATGAAGTGGACTTTCACATGTGATTTCCCTTATGGGCACACCACTGCTTCCGCTGCTTAGTTTGTCCCCAAACTAAACTCGAGCGGGGGTGACCCAGGGTTAGTGGACTGCTACTTTTCCGATCGAGGTTTCCTCTGATACCACTTGTAAGACCCCTTTTTTTTCTTTTCAACCACCGGGGTCTTAGCCCAGAATTGCCGCTTTGCGGTGGCACCGACTCACGGGAAGGTTGCCACTACAAAACGCCAATACTGCCGGCCCTTTTCGATCGCAGAATAGTAGCATAATAAAGTAAGAGCAAGTCCACAATACTCACATGTATATAATTAAGTCTCCACGAAGGGAGTGTCCACAATATATCAGAGTACTGAAACTATAGGCTTATGCCTGGTACATGTAATCCTCACTACAAGCCACTCGCGGAAGCAAAGCTAAAACTAAGAGTCACCGTAACTGTCACTGAACTGAGAGCACCCAAGCTGGACTGGCCCATCTCCACCGACTCTGTACTCCGCTGTTGCTGCATCTCTGGGTGCTTCTTCCTTTTCGGCCTGCCGTCGCCGCCTCGCGATCCACGTCTACGTCTACGTCTTCGGCCTCCTGGTTGCTGAGCTGGTGGAGTCCCACCCATCAAGGGGCATTCAACCCGTGTATGTCCCGGCTGGTGACAATGGTAACACGGTCGCGGGGTCGACTCTGTCAGGAACTGCAAAAGCCGTGACCCTTCCAAATGGTACACCTAAAATGTTGTGGTTCGAAAACCATTAGTCATAAAGACTAAGCCCTATCATCCCCTACCCCTTCCCCCATGGCTCCTAAGTACCGAGCGAAGAGGAAGAAAGGGAAGGACATGAAGGTGGAGATTAAACCAAATAAATAGGTGACAGCGGACCTATGCTAGCAAGTTATAATAGGTGAACAGTTTAAATGTTGTAATAAGAAAAGCAGTTAATAAGTAGCAATTTATATAAAATGGCAGCTAGAGAACAGCAAGTAAACAAGCAAGTAGAAAGTATGTAACCTTAACTTATATGAATGCCCATACAAACTTATAAGTTAAGGGATCTTCTGCAAGGCTCCCATCGTATAAAAAGTCCCATACCAATTTATACGTTGGGGTGTCGGTTGTATGCAAATATGAGTGTGGTGATATGCTATGCCATGATTCATGCAAGTGCAACTCACGCACACGACTCTATGCGCACAGACCTTTAGTTCCCCCTATTCGGGAGGCTAGCTTCACCCCCAGGAACCTCCGTTATGGCAAACGGAGACAGTGAGTCGGGCCCCCCACTCCTATGCGGGTAACCACACTACCAGGCCTAGCCCTTCCGTACGCCCCTAGAAGAACACAACCTAGAGTATCCGCGTACTGCTGCTGGATGTACCCTCCAGACTTTTCGCCGAGTCATCGTACCGCTGTCGGTGTGATCGATCGCCTAGTACCGATGACCCACCACTTTTATTCTGTACTCCAACCCTCGAGCCCGCGGCCCCCCGGACAGTCCTGTCCGTGCATCTACCTTCAGAGCTACTGTCTGATGGCAAGTAATCCTATAATTCTACTTTCCTAGCTACTGGGGAGTGAGAGTGTGCAACCCTAGTTATACTAGTTACTCTTTTAATTTATTATTCCTATGGTTTACGTTAGCCCAGGACTGCCCCCGGTATACCCCGTGAAGGGCTCTCAAGGGGCACTAGGAACCAAGACGGCGGCATTACGGCCCGAAGTTCCCTTTCGCAAGGCACTTATTATTATTGGTTGATCTCCCTTAGCCCGATCCCCATTTATTTACTTTAGTGCTAACCCTAGAGTATTAAGACTCTTCCTCTTCTTCCCGGGATGGACGATCTTTCGTCGTTCCCGTACCCCCTTATCCTAACCAGTCCCACCCTCTACTTATCCTGACTTCTAATGATGAACTCAATCTTAACTTGCCCTACCAACCATCAATTACCAGAACTCCGTGGCTTTACTATATGCAGACCATCCTAAGCTATATGAGGTACACAAGGGGAGGTTGTAAGACCCCAACCTCGGAGATGATCGCGGGGCGATCAAACGGCGCTTTTGGAGGTCTGAACAGGGGCACACGGCCAGGCACACGGCCGTGTGCCTACCCGTGTTCAGGGATTTATTGTGTTTTTGTGTTGTCTCGAGTCAGAGAGGTATACGGCCTGAGACACACGGCCGTGTCTCAAGCCGTGTGTGGGGCACACGGCCTCGAACACAGCCGTGTTCGAAGCCGTGTTCTGGAAGCCCGACGATCGTCCTGAAGCTCCAGGTAACACGGCCCGTGGCACACGGCCGTGTCAGGAGCCGTGTCGATCGGCGAATGAGTTACACGGCCAGACACACGGCCGTGTGTCAAGCCGTGTTCGGCCCAGTTTTTGGGATTTTGGATCTAATCTCGGTCGTTCGTTCCCTTGGATCTGGATCCAACGGTGGGGGCTGCTCCTGGGGGGTTATTATCCGGGATTAGGGCTTTGAATCCTCATTTTTCTTTGGTCCACTCTCTCTCTAAGTGTTTAGAGAGAAGGGAGAGCAAGAGGAAGGAGGAGCCCAAGATCCGGCCGCCGGAGGAGTCTTGAAGCACCGATTCGCGATCCGAGTCCGGATCCTCGAAGGCAAGGACGAGGCGAAGCTTTCCATCCGACTACATCTTCATGGCGCCGCGGAAAAATGCGAGGGTAACGATCCTCTTCATAGGGCATGTGTAGTCGCCCTTCTTTCTATGCATGGGGAAATCCCCCCTCTCGCGAGTGAGCGTTGAGGCGCGGAATCCCTTCAGGTAGATATGTAAAGTCCCCGTTGTTAGAGCCCGGAATCGGAGTACGGGCGTAGGCATTGTGTGTGAAGCCTATTCGGGTTTAACCCGGATCGGTGATGTTTTCATTGCATGGCCGGAGAAGACTCCGCGCCGGTGATTTTAATTTTCCGAAAATTCTACGCGGTAGATTGCATACAGGGATCCTTGGGGGTTAACCTCAAGGCGCACCCGGAAAGCTTGGGCGGAATCGAATTGCCGCCACGATGTTGCCTAGGAGGGCAAATCGGTACATAACGGGGTTATGTGCGTGTTTTGATCGATTGTGGGAATGAGGAGAAACTTGGCCCGCACCGATGGCTAAATGGCCGTGGTGAAGTGAGCAACGGGCGGGTGGAACTCTACCCATTCCAAGTGGTCTCGGTAGAAGCGACCTAAAGTACATGGGACTTCCCGGGGGGCTGGAAACGGGCCTAGGCTTCGGCTGAAAGGGCTAAATGCTCACGTGTGTTGCCATCCGAGGGATGGTGGTGGAATCGCGGTGTCGGACTGGGTCCGGACCGGGTTCACCGATTAGTGCCCTGAGAGCACGGAGTGTGCGGCCGTGCGTGCCGACACTTGTGGCGAATAGAATACTTTATAGAATTGCTATGGTAGTTTTGCAAGCAGGGAAGGAGCACCGTCGTCCCGAGAAACGGGACGGGGTCGTTATAATTTGGTCAGCTTTGCTGACCGTTGCCCTTTTGTATTGCCACCTCTTGGGTGGGTTGTTTCTACAGGTGCTGTTGCGGAGCCAAGCGGCAAATAGCGGGCTAAAGCCCAAGTTGCAGCGCCAGCCCTCGAAGGCTTAGTTATTAGCTTTTTCATATTCATGTATGGCCGGCCTGCGCGCCGATGTATGAAAGACGCTATCTTGTTAAGCGAACACTTTTGTAAGGCCCTAAGGCTGTGAACTCCTTGTGTATGTACTCATTCCTGGGTTATAGTGGACATTCATGCTCTGTGGCAGGGTTCTTATCTTTTTGCAACTTAATTAAATTGCTTCCGCTAGGTGTTGTGTAGGACGCTCTGATTGGTTGTGTGGTTTCAACGCGTAACCAACCGGTCTGTCCGTAGTATATGGCGTCGGGCCCCGGCCGGACCTACTGCTATATGCTATGCGACGGATAGGGGTGTTACAAATTGGTATCAGACTTCTGGTTTCGGTCAAGCTTAAATGAATTCGTGGACGAATTCACTTTAAGGGGTGGTGAGCACATTGTGTGCGTCATCGTTATAACATGAAAAAGAACCCATGAATGTCCACTTAGGAATGAAAATACACTTGTTGAGGAACCTGCGTGTTCCTATAATTGTTGTTTACAGTAATTTTTGGTCGCTTATCGGTGTTTTGCACGATTTTAGGTGACCAGAAGTGGTGCTGGGCCGTCTGAACGGCCAGGTTCTGAGGCGAGCAGTGCGCCAAGCGACGCGCCTGCAACACCTTTGTCTGCTGAGACCATTAGGTTGGTGGCAGAAGCGGTCATGGCAATGATCAATGCGCAGCCTGCAAGGCAGGTGCAGCAGCCTGCTCCTGCTGTGGAACAGGTACCGCTTCAGGCGGCAGAGCAAAGGAGGGTTGAGCAAGTAGTTTTGGAGCCAGAGTTGCCTAGGAGAGCAACTGAAAGACAACTGAAGCATGTCATGGGCTTTCACCCACCGGTGTTCACGGGGGCAGAAACCCTGACCCAAGCAGAGGATTGGCTCTCAAGGGTCAACAGGGTGATGACTGCGACGCAAACTGAAGAGTGGCAGAAGACCACTATAGCGACGTTCCTTTTGGATGAGGACGCGAGACTGTGGTGGGAGGGCCTAGAGCTGCATCAGTTGAGGGGAAGGCCATTGGCCGAAGTCCCGATGGAGGAGTTTGCGAGACTATTTATGGCTCGATACCTCCCCTCGGCGCAGAGGATCGCGCTAGAGAGCGAATTCCAGAAGTTGGTGCAGGGTGATAGCACCGTTGATGAATACCTCCACGAGTTTACTCGGTTGGGGAGATATGCCGGCGCTACCTTCGCAGACGAGGAGCGCAAGACGAGCCGCTTTTATGAAGGGCTAAGGGATGATTTGAGGTTGCTGCTGTCGGGGCCCAAGACGCAGGGTTTCATGACCCTGGTCAGTTCGGCCCGGTCCTTGGAGAAGGATATGAGAAACGTGCAAGCGAAGAAGGAGAGGGAATCTGGTGGCAAGAGATCAGAGTTCAAGGCGCCGACTACGTCGAAGTCGGGCTACCGCAGATTCTCCAAGAAGTCTAGGACGTCGGGTCCAGCTCCTTCTGCAGGTGCCTCGGGGGCAACTACCCATCGAACCCCGGGCGCTTGCTTCACGTGTGGAAAGCCGGGGCACTTTGCCCGTGACTGCTGGAGTGGACGCTCAAAGTACGAAAGGAAACAAGGAGCTACCTACGAGGAAAAGGGCAAAGCGGTGGAGTTGACCGCGTCCCACTATGCTCCGACTCAGCCTAGAGTCTACAACTTGGGCCAGCAGGAGGCCATCAAGCAAGCGGATGTGGTGACAGGTATGAGTTAATTTTTGCAAGTTGACTTGAGAATACTATTACCTATTGCTTGTTAAGCTAATGTCTTTTGCTTAGGCTTTGTGGTAATTAGCGACAGTCCGGCACGGGCACTGTTCGACACTGGTGCTTCGCATTCTTTCTTGTCCGAACAGTTTATATCGCGTATCGGAGTCCCTTCTTCGATGGCGAAGGATAAGTTAGATGTGTTTCTACCGAATGGGTGCTCGATGCGTGCGGACAGAGTGTGCGCCGTGAAGGTTCACATAGGGAGCCAAGAGTTCGACTTGCTAGCGTCATTATTGCCGTTGGTAGAGTTCGATGTTATCTTTGGAATGGATTGGCTGTCAGAGCAGAAGGCTTGGATCGATTGCGACCGTAAGGAGGTCAAGCTGGGTGTAGGGCGGGAGACTACTTTCGAGGGGCTTAAGGGGTCGAGCAAGACATTAATGTCTGCTCTTCAGGTGGTGAAGGCGGTTCGTGCTGGTGCAGAGTTGTTCTTTGCGATAGTGGGGGCGGTGGAGCCAAAGCCCCCGTTGGATAGCATCCCCGTGGTTTGCGAATACCCCGATGTGTTCCCGGATAGCCTTCCTGGAGCCCCACCGCAGCGAGAGATTGATTTTACGATCGAGCTCGTGCCGGGTGCCAAACCCGTGTCACGTGCTCCTTATAGATTGGCGCCAAAGGAGATGGCGGAGTTGAAGGTTCAGTTGGAGGAACTGATGGAGCAAGGTTATGTGCGTCCAAGTTCGTCGCCTTGGAGCGCACCGGTCCTCTTCGTTAAAAAGAAGGACGGTAGTATGCGGCTATGCATCGACTACAGGGAATTGAACAAGTTGACGGAAAAGAACAAGTACCCGATCCCGAGGATTGATGATCTCTTTGATCAGTTAGTCGGATCATCTGTATACTCCAAGTTGGACTTGAAGTCGGGGTACTATCAGCTGAGGATCAGGGAATGTGATATCCCAAAGACGGCGTTCAGTACGAGGTATGGGCATTTCGAGTTCACGGTCATGCCGTTTGGACTGACGAATGTGCCATCGGTGTTTATGGATCTGATGAACAGGACGTTCAGAGATTTCCTGGATCGCTTTGTGATCGTCTTTATTGACGATATTTTGGTGTACTCGCAGTGCGAAGAAGACCACTTCAAGCATTTGCATTTGGTGTTGGAGACTCTGAGGAGGAATGAGCTTTACACAAAGTTCTCCAAGTGCGAGTTCTGGCTACCTTCGGTAGCGTTCCTGGGTCATATAGTGAGTGGGGAAGGTATAGCGGTGGATCCGGCGAAGATAGTTGCGATACGGGAGTGGCCTGTGTTGTCTTCGGTAGCGGAAGTCCGTAGTTTCCTTGGGCTTGCCGGCTATTACAGGCGCTTCGTGGAGAACTTCTCGCGGATAGCGTTACCTCTCACAATGTTGACCAGGAAGGATCAGAGATTCTTATGGACGCAAGAGTGCGTGCAGGCTTTCGAGGAGCTGAAGAGGCGGTTGACCACGGCGCCAGTGCTTAGTTCGCCGAGTGGGACCGAGGGCTTTGAGGTGTATAGCGATGCTTCGGGTAGCGGTTTGGGCTGCGTGTTGTTGCAGCATGGTAGCGTGATAGCGTATGGATCGCATCAGCTAAAGGTGCATGAAAGAAATTATCCGGTGCACGACTTGGAGTTGGCGGCCGTGATATTTGCACTCAAGTTGTGGAGGCACTACCTATACGGAGTAAGGGTCGATATATACACCGATCACAAGAGCCTAAAATACCTGTTGGATCAGAAGGATCTCAATATGAGGCAGAGGAGGTGGATGGAGTTCCTGGGGGACTACACCTTCAAGATACATTATGTACCCGGGAAGGGCAACGCAGTTGCGGATGCGCTGAGCCGCAGGGCTCCCGCCCGAGCCAACTGGTTGTCGGTGCATGATGAGCGGCTAGTGCGGGAGTTGGAGGAGCTTGAGATCTGTTGCGTGGACAAGCAGACGAGCGCCAAAGCAATGTTAAACTGGACAGAGGTGCAGTATGACCTGGCTGACCGGGTTCGGCAGGCATTGGAGTTGGACGATTCCATGAAGGAGCTTTTGGAGGCCGCTTTGGATGGGTCAAATTCCCAGTTCTCGGTAGAAGATGGGTTATTAAGGAAGGATCATCGTTTGTGCGTCCCAAGTGGGGGTAACCACCGGGCGGAGTTGATGTACGAGGCTCATCATACCAAGTACTCAATCCACCCAGGGAGCACGAAGATGTATCGCGATCTCAAGAAGTTGTTTTGGTGGCCGGGGCTTAAGAAAGATGTGGCGTTGTATGTGGCCAAATGCCAAACATGCGCCTTGGTGAAGGCGGAGTGCCAAAAGCCGGGAAAATTTCTGAAGTCCTTGCCTATACCGGAGTGGAAATTCGACGATATATCTATGGACTTTGTGCACGGGTTGCCAAGGTCGCAGAAGGGGAACGACGCCATCTGGGTGATCGTAGATCGGCTAACTAAGGTGTCGCATTTCATTCCGCATAGGAAGGATGATCCAGTCGAGAAATTGGCAAAGTTGTACGTTGACAATATTGTTAGGCTGCATGGTGTGCCTCGTAGCATTGTGAGTGATCGCGATGGGCGGTTCACGTCAAATGATTGGAGGTTGGTGCAGCAGATGTTGGGAACAAAGTTAAAGTTCAGTACAGCTTTCCATCCGCAGACGGATGGGCAGACCGAGAGGGTCAATAGAACGATGGAGGACATGCTACACATGTGTGTCCTGGACTTCGGTAAGCATTGGGAAGACCATCTTTATTTGGTGGAGTTCGCGTACAACAACAGCTACCAAGCGAGCATACAAATGGCGCCCTTCGAGGCCCTGTATGGTAGGAAGTGTCGCACGCCGTTATCGTGGCTTGAAGCGGGTGAGGCAAGGTTGTACAAGAAGCAGGAGGTGGAGAGTGCTACCTCGTTAGTGCGGATCATTCGGGAGCGCTTGTTGATCGCTCAGGACCGGCAGGCGAAGTATTACAATGCCAAGCACCGGAACGTGGAGTTCGCGGTAGGCGATTGGGTATACCTGAAAGTGAAGCCGTTCAAGGGTGTCTCACGGATTCGACGCTTGAAAAAGTTGAGTCCGAGATACCTTGGGCCATTTGAGGTTCTGGAGCGAGTCGGCGAAGCGGCATACCGTTTGAAGCTATCGGTGGAGTTGAGTGGATTACATGATGTGTTCCACATTTCTGTGTTGCGGAAGGCGGTGCAAGAGCCTTCGCAGGTGATCGCGGCTGATCAAGTACCGGTTGAGGAAGGGTTGACAACGAAAGTCAAGCCCATATCTATTGAGGATTTCGAAGTCAAGCGGCTTCGGAACAAGGAAATCAGAATGGTGAAGGTCCGTTGGGATAACTGCGGGCGCGAGGAGCTCTCTTGGGAGCGAGAGCAGACAATGCGCGAGGAGTACCCCGAGTTGTTCCCCTCAGGTACTCGTTATGTTTTTGTTTTGTGTAGTCTCTGTTCTTAATTTCGGGACGAAATTCTCTTAAGGGGGAGGGAGTTGTAAGACCCCAACCTCGGAGATGATCGCGGGGCGATCAAACGGCGCTTTTGGAGGTCTGAACAGGGGCACACGGCCAGGCACACGGCCGTGTGCCTACCCGTGTTCAGGGATTTATTGTGTTTTTGTGTTGTCTCGAGTCAGAGAGGTACACGGCCTGAGACACACGGCCGTGTCTCAAGCCGTGTGTGGGGCACACGGCCTCGAACACAGCCGTGTTCGAAGCCGTGTTCTGGAAGCCCGACGATCGTCCTGAAGCTCCAGGTAACACGGCCCGTGGCACACGGCCGTGTCAGGAGCCGTGTCGATCGGCGAATGAGTTACACGGCCAGACACACGGCCGTGTGTCAAGCCGTGTTCGGCCCAGTTTTTGGGATTTTGGATCTAATCTCGGCCGTTCGTTCCCTTGGATCTGGATCTAACGGTGGGGGCTGCTCCTGGGGGGTTATTAGCCGGGATTAGGGCTTTGAATCCTCATTTTTCTTTGGTCCACTCTCTCTCTAAGTGTTTAGAGAGAAGGGAGAGCAAGAGGAAGGAGGAGCCCAAGATCCGGCCGCCGGAGGAGTCTTGAAGCACCGATTCGCGATCCGAGTCCGGATACTCGAAGGCAAGGACGAGGCGAAGCTTTCCATCCGACTACATCTTCATGGCGCCGCGGAAAAATGCGAGGGTAACGATCCTCTTCATAGGGCATGTGTAGTCGCCCTTCTTTCTATGCATGGGGAAATCCCCCCTCTCGCGAGTGAGCGTTGAGGCGCGGAATCCCTTCGGGTAGATATGTAAAGTCCCCGTTGTTAGAGCCCGAAATCGGAGTACGGGCGTAGGCATTGTGTGTGAAGCCTATTCGGGTTTAACCCGGATCGGTGATGTTTTCATTGCACGGCCGGAGAAGACTCCGCGCCGGTGATTTTAGTTTTCCGAAAATTCTACGCGGTAGATTGCATACAGGGATCCTTGGGGGTTAACCTCAAGGCGCACCCGGAAAGCTTGGGCGGAATCGAATTGCCGCCACGATGTTGCCTAGGAGGGCAAATCGGTACATAACGGGGTTATGTGCGTGTTTTGATCGATTGTGGGAATGAGGAGAAACTTGGCCCGCACCGATGGCTAAATGGTCGTGGTGAAGTGAGCAACGGGCGGGTGGAACTCTACCCATTCCAAGTGGTCTCGGTAGAAGTGACCTAAAGTACATGGGACTTCCCGGGGGGCTGGAAACGGGCCTAGGCTTCGGCTGAAAGGGCTAAATGCTCACGTGTGTTGCCATCCGAGGGATGGTGGTGGAATCGCGGTGTCGGACTGGGTCCGGACCGGGTTCACCGATTAGTGCCCTGAGAGCACGGAGTGTGCGACCGTGCGTGCCGACACTTGTGGCGAATAGAATACTTTATAGAATTGCTATGGTAGTTTTGCAAGCAGGGAAGGAGCACCGCCGTCCCGAGAAACGGGACGGGGTCGTTATAATTTGGTCAGCTTTGCTGACCGTTGCCCTTTTGTATTGCCACCTCTTGGGTGGGTTGTTTCTACAGGTGCTGTTGCGGAGCCAAGCGGCAAATAGCGGGCTAAAGCCCAAGTTGCAGCGCCAGCCCTCGAAGGCTTAGTTATTAGCTTTTTCATATTCATGTATGGCCGGCCTGCGCGCCGATGTATGAAAGACGCTATCTTGTTAAGCGAACACTTTTGTAAGGCCCTAAGGCTGTGAACTCCTTGTGTATGTACTCATTCCTGGGTTATAGTGGACATTCATGCTCTGTGGCAGGGTTCTTATCTTTTTGCAACTTAATTAAATTGCTTCCGCTAGGTGTTGTGTAGGACGCTCTGATTGGTTGTGTGGTTTCAACGCGTAACCAACCGGTCTGTCCGTAGTATATGGCGTCGGGCCCCGGCCGGACCTACTGCTATATGCTATGCGACGGATAGGGGTGTTACAGAGGTACTCCAAATTGTCTTCCAAATCTCCTATGAAATTTACTGGAGGTCTATCATGACTTAATTAGCTTAAATCCAGAAATTTATAATTTTCCTAATTAATCTGATATTTATTTTATTTTTCCCAAAGATTGGCCATGGGTAATTTTAAACATGAACTACATGATATTCTTAAGTAATGGCCACCCAAAAATTATGATCACTAAATAACAGTAAGGTATCATCAAATACTAATTTGCAGGATTTTACAGAAGGTATTTAGCCTCTAATTAATTTATCCATTATAATCCCATTATTCTTATGTAAAGAAGGAAGTACTGAAATTACTCATCATAAAATTATAGAAAAATTACTGATTAATAGTATGGTGCAGAAAAGATCATTGTGCAAAGAATCATAATTTTACCAGCTTGCTAAGCACCAAAATAGACTTAATCCAATATCCATGATAAATAATACTTAATGAAGCAAGCCTTAGAATTAAGCTTCTAAAAATACCATAAAAATTCACAGAGCTTTAAAATCATAATAAAGATTCTCAGCCTAAATTTCATCAGTTTCCAGGAAGTTTGTACCCCATAATAAATTTTCTAAACAAATCATACAATTACTAAATCATTAAAGAAGTACCGAAAATAATGAACATAAAATTCATAGAAAAATATCCAGAGCTTGTACCATCCCTATAATTCACTCTCCTCAGATCTCATCACTTTTCAATGTGATTTGGTGTCATTTCCTATCTCTATTAGTTTCGCGCCCTAAACTAGGGTTAGATTTTTAGGTATCCAAACGGTCTCCAAATCTACTAAGATTTCATCCAGAGCACTATATTGGCCCTATGGACCTCTTCACCCAATCTCGGGTCAATCCAAGGTCATTTGACCACATGACCTTCACAAACCTCCAAGATCCATCCTTAGGGATTGGCCTTGGTCCTTAGGGTAAACTTACCCCGATCCACCTCAAACTCCATGAGGGGGGTGCTAGAGAGTATTACTAGCCAGTGGTAAAAATCTCAGCCTCAGTTGAGGCGATCTCACCACTCAAACTTCAAAAGTGCACTTTTATCCTAAGACCCCTTATTAGGGCAAAACTTAGGATTGATCATTTCTAGTCCAAACCATCTACAAATGAGATGGAAAATTATACAGAACTTTATGGTGACCCCAGGGACCTCTCACCAAAGTTTGGGAGGGCTTGGAAATTATTTGACTATCTAATTAAATTCGGCTAGGATTATTGAATTTTTCTAAAAAACTATAGAAAAATATTATCCAAAAATTCTCATTTTTGGATAGCACCTAGATATATGTAAGATTAGACCACACCCCAAATTTCAAGTCATTTGGATGACTGAATTGGAGTGGGGAATTTTTCTAAGGTCAAGGCAGCCCTCTGGATAGACCTCACCAAAAAGGGTGCTGTGGTCTAACCAGGATTCCAAATCGAGTGAAATTAATTTTGAATTAAAGTAGACTTCAAGGGCTACACTTTATGTTGATCATTTTTCCTGTAGGAGCTTCTAGGTATTTTTCCCAATTTATTTAACAAGACAGATTTTTCATTCAGAAATTATTTTTAAAAAAAATAGAATTTATTCCTCATGCACTGTTCATCTTCTTCAACAGCCCGAACCAGAGGCCTAACAACCTAATATCCTGTAGCTTTTCCAAGCTATATCCCGACCATCCAGCCATCTCCCTAGCCGGCCACCACCACCACCACCTCCGTTGAGGCGAGGGCTATCGTCGGGCGGCGGCACAGCCGCCGGAGAGGCGGTTTCCGGCGAACCCGCCACCATGAAATTTTTGGAAAACCACGAATACGCTCACCCGATCTGGCTCTTTTGAGCCCGATATCTCTCCTAACGATTCCTAAGATCTATCCGCAGAAGAAGAGGGAGGGGAGGACCTTATTCATAGATTGACGGCGAGACGGACGTTGGACTGTCATGGCGCGGTGATGGCGTCGTCGGAAATTCTTCAACAGCAAGGGGGAAGTCTGAAACGGTTTGAGGGAGTGTAACCTTTTCCTCTTGCTCTTAGGAGTCTTTTATAGATCAGCAAATGGGGAGGGGAAAAGATAAAACGTTGGCGGCCATTAATAATCCCTTAATGACGTTTCGGTTATGGCGTATGGCAGTTGAAACATTGGAGATGAAGAGGTGTTGCCAGGTGGCGATTTCTTATTTGACCAACATTTCCCTAATTATTTATTAGCTAATTAGGGACTGAAACGGCCCATAAATACTCTTGATTTTCATTCCCATAATCAGAATTTATTTCGACGTCGGTTACCGAAATTTCCAGTCTGGCTGACGTTTCGGCCTTGGTCACGGGCGTGACACATAGGTCACGGGCGTGACAGGCCCGGTTAGCCAGTTCTGGGTTCGACGATCGTCGAATCGAGATCGACGATTGTCGAAGGGTGGTCACGGGCGTGACACCTGGGTCACGGGCGTGACAGGGCCGTGCGGCCAATTCTGGTTCGACGATCGTCGAACTGAAATCGACGATCGTCGAGCGTGTCACGCCCTATGTCACGGGCGTGACATTGTTAGTCACGGGCGTGACATGCCCGTGTGACCAATTTTGGGTCGAAGACCGTCGATCTGAAATCGACGATCATGGAACATGGTCACGCTCTATATCACGGGTGTGACATTGGGGGTCACGGGCGTGACAGGGTCAAGGTAATTTCGGCGCTCGGCGATCGTCGCGCTGAGATCGACGATCACCGAAGGGGTCACGCCCTTGGTCACGGGCGTGACTCCTGGGTCACGGGCGTGACAGGGCCGGGTTGAAAATTCTGCGCCTGACGATCGTCTCCCTGAGATCGACGATCGTCGAATGAGTCACGCCCCAGGTCACGGGCGTGACGGGTCGGTCACGGGCGTGACCAACCCGTGACCCGAGATCCTGGTTGATTTATTTCGGTTTTTGGGCTTCCTAGGGTTCCATCACGACCAACCGACTCCTAGGGGCCTAGCCGGAAATGGGATGTTACACCGCGCACATACTACCTTCAAGCGAACGATCTTGGCACTAGACTAGGAACATGAGAGACAAACCCAAGGTCTCAGCGTGGAGGTCCCACCGCATACCCGGAAGACTAACTAACTCTTCCCCTCCCAAGCCAAAGACTGAGCTAAGACACCTTCGGAGGGCGCTCTTGTTGACCGGATCATCTAAGGAGGATCTCAAGACCAACTCTCTCCTATCCAGATGTGTCTCCTTGGGTCAATACAAAATGCTCCTCACCCGCCCTACTAATGGCCCAATATCGCAAAGCAATTCTTCTATACGCTTCCCAATTGGGCTGCAAACAACGTGACTCTGATGCCCTAAAGGGTTGTCAACAGGCCATCAGGGGCTTCCCGACAATTAAACCTCGGGGCTCCCATGGGACAAGCGGTTCACAAGCACACCACTCGCCCAAGACAGAAAGAGTAAACCACACATACACAGAGCATCACAAATATTATAAATAATTACAGGAATATGAATTCCATACTTCGGCACGCATGCCAACAATATAAGCAAAAATAGGCCTTCGAGGGCCGGCACAAGCTTGGGCTTAAGCCCGCTACTCCCCGCTTGGTACTGCAACACTTGTACGCCATCATCTCGATTATCTTTATGTTTGCTTTATAGTTGTGTTGGAGAGGAGACCCCGAGAAGACCCGCTGACCAGGCTCTTATCAAGCTAGCAGGGATGTAGGCTCACTCTGGGGTTGGAGTAGTGTTGGAGAGGAGACCCCGAGAAGACCCGCTGACCAGGCTCTTATCAAGCTGGCAGGGCTATAGGATCACTCCGGGGTTGGAGTTGTGTTGGAGAGGAGACCCCGAGAAGACCCACTAACCAGGCTCTTATCAAGCTGGCAGGGTTGTAGGCTCACTCCGGGGTTGGAGTTGGTTTTGAGAGGAGACCCCCAGGTAGACCCGCTGCGCAGGCTCCCATCTAGCTGGCAGGTCTGAAGGCTATCCTATGGGGGAGAGGTCTGGTTCTTGGTTCTTGGTTCTGCACTACCCCGAGTGCGGCTCGGCCCCAGGTAGACCCGCTGCGCAGGCTCCCATCTAGCTGGCAGGTCTGAAGGCTCGCCTGTGAGGGAGAGGACTGGTTCTTGTTCCTTGGTTCTACACTACCCCGAGCGCGGCTCAGCCCCAGGTAGACCCGCTGCGCAGGCTCCCATCTAGCTGGCAGGTCCGAAGGCTCGCCTGTGGGGGAGAGGTCTGGTTCTTGTTCATTAGTTCTGCACTACCCTGAGCGCAGCTCGGCCCCAGGTAGACCCACTGCGCAGGCTCCCATCTAGCTGGCAGGTCTGAAGGCTCGCCTATGGGGGAGAGGTTTGGTTCTTGGTCCTTGGTTCTGCACTACCATTAGCGCGGCTCAGCCCCAGGTAGACCCACTGCGCAGGCTCTCATCTAGCTGGTAGGTCCGAAGGCTCACCTGTTGGGGAGAGGTC
The DNA here is from genome assembly GCA_039513925.1 of Platanthera zijinensis. NCBI lineage: Eukaryota > Viridiplantae > Streptophyta > Magnoliopsida > Asparagales > Orchidaceae > Platanthera > Platanthera zijinensis. The sequence continues at coordinate 71,664,418 of CM077082.1, forward strand.
TGGTTCTTGTCCTTGGTTCTGCACTACCCCGAGCGCGGTTCGGCCCCAGGTAAATTCGCTGGGCAGGCTTCCATCTAGTTGGCAGGTCTGAAGGCTCGCCTGTGGGGGAGAGATTTTGTTCTCAAAGACCCCAGTACTACCCCGAGCCTAGCTCAGCCCAAGGTAGATCCACTACGCAGACTCTCATCTAGCTGGCAGGTTGTAGGCTCGCCTGTGGGGGTAAGGGACCCCAAGTGCTGCTCGGCCCCGGGTAGACTCACTACTTAGGCTCTCATTAGCTGGGCAGGGAGGTAGGCACACCTGGGGAGAAAGGGTTGGTTATTGGAGATGCTTCAGTTCAGAGACCCCAGCACTACCCCGAGCCTGGCTCGACCCCAAGTAGACCCGCTGCGCAGGCTCTCATCTAGCTGGCAGGTCTGTAGGCTCTCCAGTGGGGGTAAGGGACCCCGAGTGCCGCTCGGCCCCGGGTAGACTCACTGCTCAGGCTCTCATTAGCTGGGCAGCACGGTAGGCACACCTGGGGGGAAAGGGTTGGTTTTTGGAGATGCTTCAGTTCAGATACCCCAGCACGACCCCGAGCCTGGCTCGGCCCCAGGAAGACCCGCTGCGCAGGCTCTCATCTAGCTGGCAGGTCCGTAGGCTCGCCTGTGGGGGTAAGGGACCCCGAGTGCTGCTCGTCCCTTGGTAGACTCGCCGCTCAGGCGTCCATTAGTTGTGCAGGGCGGTAGGCACACCTGGGGGGAAAGGATTATCTCCGCGTGTACAAGAGAATGCGAAGATATACGGCTTTGTTGTTTCACAATATCTTGAGAAATTGTATACTTATTGTAAGTAATGGTATGAGGGTAGTTCGATAGCAGGGAGCGTTACAAGTATCGAGTGATTCAAAGTGATCAAAAAGGGCACGGAGAGATTAGTGTTTTGAATGAAAATTTTGGATTCTCTCAATATTTTCTTTTTGGTCGGCTCCCACTCGTCGGATACTTGGGGTTGGACATTTCTTTTCGAGCATGTACCAACCTCGAAAAGAGCGGGGATTGTGTATAACCCCGTATCCGGCCGAGCGAGATCCTCCCCAAGTGGTGAACTTGGGGCGCGCTATGAGCGACGATGTGACACAGCCCCGTTCGGAAACGTGCGGGAGCTCGTGCGGGCGTGCGGAGGTTTTTCGGACATAGGCTTTTTAATATATGTATGTATATAATATAATATATATATATAGTATAATATATATATATTATATAATATATATCTTGTATTATATATATTATATAATATATAACATGGCACAGGAAAAAGGGGGGAGGGGCTAGGGCGGTACAGGGGAGGGGCAGAAAAAAAAAGAGAAAGTGAAGGGAGGAGGCAGAGCAGCAGGGGGAGAAAAACAAAAAAAAAAGGAGGAAAAAGGCTCGGGTGGGACAAAAGGGGAGCAGGAGAAATGAAAAAGAAAAGAGGAAAAGGGAGGAGGGAGTTTTTTTTGAGGTTGGAGGAGGAGCAACACAGCATAACCCCGGCCTCTCTCCCTTTCTCTTGGCCAGGAGCAACACCCCAGCCGTCCTCTCTCCCTTTCTCTCGGCCAGGAGCAACACCCCAGCCGGCCTCTCTCCTTTCTCTCGGCCTGGAGCAGCGCACAGCCCGGCCGCCTCTTTCTCCCTCTCGGTCTTCCTCTCGCACGAAGCAAAGGGCAAAGGACCGAGCCTCCCTCCACCTCTCCCGTCGCCGGCCTAAGAAGGGAGCAAAGGCTCGACCTCCCTCCACCTCTCCCGTCACCGCCGCCTATGGTCAGATCCGACCCCTTCGAGCATGAATTTGCCATGTATGGCTGAGTTTGGTCATTTGGAGCCGGGATCGGCCTCATGGAGTCAAGTTCGGCAGTCTGGAGTTACGTCGGTCGGGAGCTTCTCTCCCGATGCCGTCCGGAGCTCGAATCGTACACCAAGCCGGAAATGGAGATTTCCTCTCTCCTACCGCCAGCAAGAGGCTAGACCACCATGGAAAATTGAGCGAAAGAGGGGATCTACTTTTCCCGGCAAGGTCGACCATCAAGAGATATTTACTTCGTCATTCTTAGCAAGGCCGGCCGAGGTTCGTCCTCCCGACATCACTTTCAGCAATAACAGCCTGGAGCTTCTCTCCCTGCACCGCCGCCAAGCACGCGTCAAGGGTAATGATGTTTCTACTTGGGTAGGTGAAGCCCTCAGTTTACATATATGTGCATGGAAGCCCCTCTCCACCAACGAGTGGGGGAAGGGAGCTCTCCGACGGGTTGACGTGTACGTCCATGCAATTAATTACATTTAGCACCCGGAAGCGTGAGTACGGGTTTAGGCATGCTGTGTGAAGTCCATCCGGACGTGTGAGCCGGATTGGTGATGTTCTGGGGTTCCCGGAGAAGACTCCGAGGAAATTGTATATTGTCCATTTGCAGGGAATGCGCACCACAGCCCCCAAAAAAGGGGTGGGTGCGATGTTTTTGTGTCGCTTTTAGTCGACCTATGTTTGGCTTGTTGCCGTCATTCGAGATGATGGCATACATGTGTTGCAGTACCAAGCGGGGAGTAGCGAGCTTAAGACCAAGCTTGTGACGACCCTCGAAGGCCTATTTTTGCTTATATTGTCGGCCTGCGTGTCAAAGTATGGAATTCATATTCCTGTAATTATTTATAATATCTGTGATGCTCTGTGTATGTGTGGTTTACTCTTTCTATCTTGGGCGAGTGGTGTGCTCGTGAACCGCTCGTCCCGTGGGAGCCCCGAGGTTTAGTTGCTGGGAAGCACCTGATGGCCTGTTGACAACCCTTTTAGGGCATCAGATTCACGCTGTTTGTAGCCCAGTTGGGCAGCGTGTTGAAGAATTGTTCGGCGATATTGGGCCATTAGTAGGGCGGGTGAGGAGCATTTTGTATTGACCCAAGGAGACACATCTGGATAGGAGAGAGTTGGTTTTGAGATCCTCCTTAGATGATCCGGTCGGCCAAGAGCGCCCTCCGAAGGTGTCTTAGCTCAGTCTTTGGTTTGGAAGGGGAAGAGTTAGTTAGTCTTCCGGGTATGCGGTGGGACCTCCACGCTGAGACCTTGGGTCTGTCCCTCATGTTCCTAGTCTAGTGCCAAGATCGTTCGCTTGAGGGTCGTAGGTGCGCGATCACCCCTCTTTTGGGACCCCGAACTCCACAGAGGTCATTTTTGGCTTCAACAAAATTATTTGGGATTTTTAGTCAGTTATTAGATGCTTGAATGTTACGACTCTAAGTGTTTTCTATCAAAACATAAACATAGGAGGAAGTTTCATTTTTCTATGAACTTTAATCACATCTCCCCCGATGTTTTAATTGTGAGAACTCTATTTAAGCTCTTTTTCAAGGCGTCTGTAATATTATCTTTCGATCTCACATGCATAAGGGTTATAATCTCTTGACTCGTGAGAGAATTCAACCAAGCTTGTTTTATCTTGAGTTACCTTCTTTTGCTGTTGAACAAAGTATTCGTAGCAATCATTTTCGTAGCCTGATTGTCGTAGTAAACTGCAACAGAACTCAACTTTAGGCTCGATAGTTGAATGTCCATCACCAAATCTCTTATCCACTCTGCTTCTTCTCCCGCTGAAGCTAGAGTGTAGAGTTTGGATTTCATAGAAGATAGTGCAATACATGATTGCCTTTTAGACTTTCATGCTACAGCTACTCCTCCTAGTGTGAATATAAATCCACTAGTGGACTTGCTATCGTTGATATCTGAGCACTATGATGCATCAGAATATTCTTTCAAAACTGGAGGATGACCATGGTAACATAAAGCATACTTTTGGGTGTGTTTTATGTATCGCATAAGCCTATCGAGGGCATCCCAATGGTCTTGACTAAGATTACTAGTGAATCTGCTTAACATGCCGACCGTAAAGGCTATGCCAGGTCTTATGCAGACCATAACATACAAGCGATAATCGTAAGGTATCTCCACTACTCTACGTTCACTGTATCCTCACATATCCAACATGGATTTTATATAGTGTCTTTGACTAAGGGAAATGCCATTTTTCCCAAAGCTCACTTGCATTCCTAGTATCTCAGCTACACCTAGATCTTTAATGCTAAATTCTTTCATTAGTTCTGACTTAACGTCATCCACTACGGATTGATCAGAACCAAGAATCAGCATATCATCCACATACAAGCATAGTATAGTGACTTTATTTGATCTATTACATATGTAAAGACATTTGTCCGAGAGAGCTAAATAATACTTTATTTGTTCGTACATCACGTAACTGTCTTCTCCCATGCATTGAGAAAATGTTCAGAGCGGAGAAGATGAATTTGCAAGAGAGCAGTGCCTGCGAAAATCTTCTATCCAATAACAACGATCTTGTCCTTTTCCGATCACAGGGGCACACCAAAGAAAAACCTGCGAATAGACTTTCCTAGATTTGGTTCTGGACCTTCTAGTTCTTCAGCAAGTGCGATAAGGAATTCTTAGATGGGAGAAGTAGTTTTAACTGCAAACCATATTCTGAACAAAGTCCCTTAGGATAAGTTAGAGGTTACACCCTACGAGCTTTGGTTTAAGAGACCCCCGTCTATAACTAGACTTAAGACCTAGGGCTGTTTAGCCTATGTTAGGTTTTCCGACCCTAGAAGGTCTAAGCTTGGACCTAGGACCAACACTTGTGTCTAGTTGTGCTGAAGATAGTGCTGCAGATAGATTCTTAGACATGTCTAATAATATCATTAATGAATCTAGGGATACTGTGTCGTTCTTTGAGGATAAGTTCCTTAAGGATAAGAACCTGACAATCCCAGGTATGCAAGCAACTATTACTGAGGAAGAACCTGATTCAGTACCGAGCACCTCCTATTCAGTCCCGGTAGACAATAGTGTCCTAGAGTCTAGAAGGACTTCAGTGAGAGAGCGAACTCCTAGAAGCTTTGGTTGTGACTTTGTCACTTACCACATTGAGACCGATCCATCCACCTATAAGGACGCGATGAGATCAAGGGATTCCCTACTCTGAAAGGAAGTCATTGATGAAGAAATGAACTCTTTGCTTTATAACAACACATGGACGTTTGTTGATAAGCCAAAAGGGGATAAAACTATATGGTGTAAGTGGGTTTTGAAAAAGAATCTCAATCCTGATGGAAGCATGGCTAAGTATAAAGCACACCTGGTGGCTAATGGTTTCACACAAGTTAGTGGGGTGGATTACTTTGATGTATATTCACCAGTATGTCAATTAGCAACCATTAGGATACTCCTTATTATTGCGTCTATTGAGAACTTTATTGTTCATCAAATGGATGTTAAGACTGCATTCTTGAACGGAGATCTGACTGAAGAAATATACATGAGCCAACCTGAAGGTTTTATAGTAGACGGTCACGAAAGTAAGGTCTGTAAGTTAATCAAGTCGCTATACGGACTAAAACAAGCACAAAATTATGGCATGCGAAGTTTGACTATAGTATAAAGAATATGAGATTCATGTCGAGTCTCTCGGACAAATATCTTTACATACATAATAGATCAAATAAAGTCGTTATAATATGCTTGTATGTGGATGATATGCTGATTCTTTGTTCTGATAAATCTGTAGTGGATGGTGTTAAGTCAGAACTAATGAAAGAGTTCAGCATTAAAGACCTAGGTGTAGCTGAGACTATACTAGGCATGAAAGTGATCTTTAGGAAAAATAACATTTCCCTAAGTCAAAGCCACTATATAAAATCCATGTTAGATATGTGAGGATATAGTGAACGTAGAGCATTGGAGACACCTTATGATTACAATAATCGCTTGAAGCTCAATGATGGGTCTGCGATTAGACAGTTAGATTATGTTAAACTGATTTGTAGTCTCATGTATGCTATGGTCTGCACAAGACCTAACATAGCATTTATGGTCGCCATGTTAAGCAGATTCACTAGTAATCTTAGTCAAGACCATTGGTATGCCCTCGATAGGCTTAAGCGATACCTAAGGCACACCCAAAAGTATGCTTTATGTTACCATAGTCATCCTCCAGTTCTGGAAGGGTATTCTGATGCATCATGGTGCCCAGAATTTAACAACAGCAAGTCCACTAGTGGATTTATATTCACACTAAGAAAAGCAGCTGTAGCCTGGAAGTCCAAGAGACAATCATGTATTGCACTATCTTTTATGAAATCTGAACTGTACGCTATAGCTTCAGCTGGAGAAGAAGCAGAGTGGATAAAATTTGGTGATGGACATTCCACTGTCGAGCCTGAAATTGAGTTCTGTTGCAGTTTACTGCGACAATCAGGCTACAAAAATGATTACTATGAACACTTTATTCAATAGCAAAAGAAGACAACTCGGGATAAAACAAGCTTGGTTGACCTCTCTCACGAGTCAAGGGATTATAACCCTTATGGATGTGAGATTAAAAGATAATGTTGCAGACGCCTTAACAAAGGGCTTAAATAGAGTTCTCACAATAAAAACATTGGGGGAGATGAGATTAAAGTTCATAAAAATATAAAACTTCCTCCTATGTTTATGTTTTGATAGTAAGAACATATAGTCGCAACATTCAAGCATCTAATAACAGACTGAAAATCTCAAATAATTTCTTGATAAAAGTCCACAATGGTTAGATGTTAAACATTCTACACCTGATGACTTTACATTTTTCTCATTGTAAGTTGATTTGAGAATTATTCAACTGAAAATAAAAAGTCGTATGAGTTAATCTAACATTAGTGATCATAACACATTATTCCGCATTTGATAATGTTGTAAATGACGGTGTGTCAAATCATATGATGAGGCACATAGTGGTCACTAATGAGTAATATAACAACGTTTGATTTATTATATTCAAAATTTGACTAGTCCTAGCTATACTAGAAAGAGATGCTGACAGTGCTACTTCACTACTGCTACAAGTACTAAACTCATTTAGGTAGAGCTAGTTTACTTTGATACGTCACTGCATATGTTTATGAATTCATAGAGTCTAACTTATGAAATTCCTTGCAGACACTGATGAAGATGGAGGAGAGAAAGTGGATTTTGACATGGATGATGATGATCAACTCTCCGAGTGGAATTGTTACATGTTTATCCATTATCATTTTTGTTTTTCCAGACTTATTTATTATTGAGTAGCGCTTTTTTTCTTTGTATGTATTATGTTATTGTTTCAAAACTCATGTTTGTTTTTCTTTAAAAACGGTGCTAACTCTTATGGAAAAGTGTAAAGTCGGAAACTTGTTTTGATACTCTCCACTTTTTGCACTCCGAAACGTATACGTTATTTGTCACAAATATAGGAGGAGATTGTTAGTGTGTATTTGGACAATTAACGGGTTCGAAGGCATAACGGGTCGTATCGGATACACGAATATCCAATACTCGTAGAAACTCCTAAGGGTTTGCCTATTTATACCCACCTAGGGGCAACGGGTAGGGGATTCCACCTAGATCCCCATCCGTATGCTTCGAGCAACATTCATATACGTAATAGATCATATCCGTAAATTTGACTTTACTCCTTCGAGCAACATTCACCTTTTTTTCTTTGGAATCATCCGGATGGGATCTAAGTGGAATCCCCTACCCGTTGCCCCTAGGTGGGTATAAATAAGGAAACCCAAGGAGTTTCTATGGGTATTGGATATCCGTATATCCGACACGACCCGTTATGCCTCCGAACCCGTTAACTGCCCAAATATACACTAACAATCTCCTCCTATATTTGTGACAAATAACATATACGTTTCGGAGTGCAGAAAGTGGAGAATATCAAAACAAATTTTCTACTTTACACATTTCCATAAGAGTTAGCATAGTTTTTAAAGAAAAACATAAACATGAGTTTTAAAACAATAACATAATACATTCAAAAAAAGGTGCTACTCCATAATAAATAAGTCTGGAAACAAAAAATGACTACAGATAAACGTGTAACAATTCTACTTAGAGAGTAGATCATCATCATCCATGTCCAAATCCACTTTCTCTCCTCCATCTTCACCAGTGCCTGCAAGGAATTTCATGAGTCAGACTCTATGAATTCATAAACATATACAGTGACGTATCAAAGTAAACTAGCTCTACCTAAGTGAGTTTAGTACTTGTAGCAGTTGTGAAGTAACATTGTCACCATCTCTATCCAGTCTAGCTATGACCAGTCAAGTTTTGATTTTAATCAATCAAACATTGTTATCTTACTCATTAGTGACCACTATGTACCTCATCATATGATTTGACAAATCGTCATTTGCAACATTATCAAATGTGGAATAATATACTATGATTACTAATGTTAGATTAACTCATATAATGACTTTCTATTCCCAGTTGAATAATTATCAAATCAACTTACAATGAGAAAGATGTTAAATCATCAGGTGTGGAATGACTAGCATCTAACCATCTTGGGCTTCCATTAAGAAATTATTTGGGGTTTTTAGTCTGTTATTAGATGCTTGAATGTTGCGACTATAGGTTCTTACCATAAAATATAAACAATAGAGGAGATTTCATATTTTTATGAACTTTAATCTCATCTCCCCCGATGTTTTAATTATGAGAACTCTATTTAAGCCCTTTGTCAAGGCGTCTGCAACATTATCTTTTGATCTCACATCCATAAGGGTCATAATCCCTTGACTCGTGAGAGAGGTCAACCAGGCTTGTTTCATCCGTAGTTGCCTTCTTTTGCTATTGAACAACGTGTTCGTAGCAATTGTTTGAGTAGCCTGATTGTCGTAGTAAATTGCAACAGAACTCAACTTCAGGCTCGACAGTGGAATGTCCATCACCAAATCTCTTATCCACTCTGCTTCTTCTCCCTCTAAAGCAAGAGCGTACTGTTTCGATTTCAAAGAAAATAGTGCAATACATGATTGCCTCTTGGACTTCCAGGCTACAGCTGCTCCTCCTAGTGTGAAAATAAATCCACTAGTGGACTTGCTGTCGTTTAATTCTGAGCACCATGATGCATCAGAATAACCTTCTAAAACTGGAGGATGACCATGGTAACATAAAACATACTTTTGAGTGTGATTTAGGTATCTCATTAGCATATCGAGGGCATCCCAATGGTCTTGACTAGGATTACTAGTGAATCTACTTAACATGTCTACCGTAAAGGCTATGTCAGGTCTTGTGCAGACCATAACATACATGATACTACCAAGCAGTTTAGCATAATCTAACTGTCTAACCACAGCTCTTTCATTGGGCTTTAAGCGGTTATTGTAATTGTATGATGCCTCTAATGCTCTACGTTTACTGTATCCCCGCGTATCCAACATGGACTTTATGTAGTGGCTTTGACTTAGTGAAATGCCATTTTCACAAAGCTCACTTGCATGTCTAGTATAGTCTTAACGACACCTAGGTCTTTAATGTTAAACTCTTTCATTAGTCCTGACTTAACGTCATCCAAGTCGGATTGATCAGAACTAAGAATCAACATATCATCTACATACAAGCATATTATATCGACTTTATTTGATCTATGACGTATGTAAAGACATTTATCCGAGAGACTCGACATAAATCCCATGTTATTTACACTTGCACTTGCAATCCCAACACGTGTGTCTACTTAGGTTGTGCTGAAGATAGTGCTGTAGATAGATTCTTAGACCTGTCTAATAATCTAATTATTGAATCTAGGGATACTGTGTTCTTTGAGGATAAGTTCCTTAAGGATAAGAACCTGATAATCCCATGTATACAAGAAACTATTACTCAGGAAGAACCTGAGTCCATACCGAGCACCTCCTATTAAATCCCAGTAGACAATAGTGTCCTAGAGTCTAGACGGACTTTGGTAAGAGAGCGAACTCCCATAACCTCTAGTAGTGACTTTGTCACTTACCACGTTGAGGCTGATCCATACACCTATAAGGATGCGATGAGATCAAGGGATTCACTACTCTGGAAGGAAGCCATTGATGAAGAGATGAACTCTCTATTTCAGAACAACACTTGAAAGTTAGTTTATAAGCCACAAGGGGCTAAAACAACAAGATGTAAGTGGGTTCTGAAAAAGAAGCTCAATCCTGATGGTAGCGCAGCTAAGTATAAAGCACGTCTGATGGCTAAAGGTTTCACACAATTTAGTTGAGTGGATTACTTTGATGTATATTCACTAGTGTGTCACTTAGCAACTATTAGGATCTTACTTGTTATTGCGTCTATTGAGAACTTTATTGTTCATCAAATGTATGTTAAGACTGGATTCTTGAACGGAGATCTGATCAAAGAAATATATATGAGTCAACCTGAAGGTTTCATAGTAGACGGCCACGAAAGTAAGTTCTGTAAGTTAATCAAGTCGCTATACAGACTAAAACAAGCACCAAAATTATGGCATGAGAAGTTTGACTATAGTGTAAGGAACATGTGATTCATGTCGAGTCTCTCGAACAAATGTCTTTGCATACGTCATAGATCAAACAAAGTCACTATAATATGCTTATATGTGAATGATATGTTGATTCTTGGTTATGATCAATACATAGTGGATGACGTTAAGTCAGAACTAATGAAAGAGTTTAACATTAAATACCTAGGTGTAGCTCAGACTATACTAGGCATGCAAGTGAGCTTTGGGAAAAATGGCATTTCCCTAAGTCAAAGTCACTATATAAAATCAATGGGTGATACCTGAGGATACACTGAATGTAGAGCAGTGGAGACACCTTACGATTACAATAATCGCTTGAAGCCCAATGATGGAGTTGCGATTAGACAGTTAGATTATGCTAAATTGATTGGTAGTTTCATGTATGTTATGGTCTGCACAAGACCTGACATAGCATTTACGGTTGGCATGTTAAGTAGATTCACTAGTAATCTTAGTCAAAAGCATTGGGATGCCCTCGATAGGCTTATGTGATACCTAAGGCACACCCAAAACTATGATTTATGTTAAGCATATTCACTAGTAATCTTAGTCAGGACCATTGGGATGCCCTCGATAGGCTTATGTGATACCTAAGGCACACCCAAAAGTATGATTTATGTTACCATGGTCATCCTCCAGTTCTGGAAGGATATTCTGATGCATCATGGTGCTCAGAATTTAACGACAGCAAGTTCACTAGTGGATTTATATTCACACTAGGAGGAAGAAGCTGTAACCTGGAAGTCCAAGAGGCAATCATGTATCGCACTATCTTTTATGGAATTCGTACTCTACGTTCTAGCTTCAGCGGGAGAATAAACAGAGTGGATAAGAGATTTGGTTATGGACATTCCAATGTCGAGCCTGAAATTCAGTTCTATTGCAGTTTACTGCGACAATTAGGCTATGAAAACGATTGCTACGAACACTTTGTTCAATAGCAAAAGAAGGCAACTCGGGATGAAACAAGCTTGGTTGACCTCTTTCATGTGTCAAGGGATTATAACTCTTATAGATGTGAGATCGAAAGATAATGTTGTAGACGCCTTGACAAAAGGCTTAAATAGAGTTCTCACAATAAAAATATCGAGGGAGATGAGATTAAAGTTCATAGAAATATGAAACTTCCTCCTATGTTTATGTTTTGATAGCAAGATCATATAGTCGCAACATTCAAGCATCTAATAACAGACTGAAAATCCCAAATAATTTCTTGATGAAAGCTCAATATGGTTAGATGCTAGTCATTCCACATCTGATGACTTAACATATTTCTCATTGTAAGTTGATTTGAGAATTATTCAACATAGGATAAAGTTCATAGAAATATGAAACTTCCTCCTATGTTTATGTTTTGATAGCAAGAACATATAGTCGCAACATTCAAGCATCTAATAACAGACTGAAAATCCCAAATAATTTCTTGATGAAAGCTCAACATGGTTAGATGTTAGTCATTCCACATCTGATGACTTAACATCTTTCTCATTGTAAGTTGATTTGAGAATTATTCAACTGGGAATAAAAAATCATTATATGAGTTAATCTAACATTAGTGATCATGTCACATTATTTCACATTTGATAATGTTGCAAATGACAGTGTGTCAAATCATATGATGAGGTACATAATGGTCACTAATAAGTAAGATAACAACGTTTGATTTATTAAAATCAAAACTTGACTGGTCCTAGCTAGACTGGATAGAGATGCTGAAAGTGTTACTTCACTACTGCTACAAGTACTAAACTCATTTACATAGATCTAGTTTACTTTGATACGTCACTGCATATGTTTATGAATTCATAAAGTCTGACTCATGAAATTCCTTGCAGACACTGGTGAAGATGGACGAGAGAAAGTGGACTTTGACATGGATGATGATGATCTACTCTCTGAGTAGAATTATTACACGTTTATCCATTGTCATTTTTATTTTTCCAGACTTATTTATTATTGAGTAGCACCTTTTTTTTTCTTTTGATGTATTATGTTATTGTTTTAAAACTCATGTTTGTTTTTCTTTAAAACTGTGCTAACTCTTATGAAAAAGTGTAAAGTCAGAAACTTGTTTTGAAACATTCCAATTTCTGTACTCCGAAACGTATACGTTATTTGTCACAAATATAAGAGGAGATTTTTAGTGTATATTTGGAAAATTAAAAGGTTCGGAGGCATAACGGGTCGTGTCGGATACACGGATATCCAATACCCGTAGAAACTCCTAAGGGTTTGCCTATTTATACCCACCTAGGGGCAACGGATAGGGGACTCCACCTAGATCCCCGTCCAGATGTTTCAAGCAACATTCACATATATGAGTAGACAATGACACCAAATAAAACATTGCATTTGCGGCTTAATTACATTCAAGTCATTATTTGCCAGTGGCGGACGCGACGTGGTCGAGGAACTATTGAGATCAAGGCACTATTACAATTGGTCGTAGAAGCGTTGCCCCATGCAAAGGACTTGATGTAAAATTTTCCCTGCGATCGTGGCGGAGACAGAGGGAGAAGTGGGGGTTTAAAGTGTTGAGGTAAAACATCTGCAATCACATGCATCCACAATAAAACACTAAATCATAGAGTAATCAAAATTTTTTTGTATAGTGCTTTAATGAATCTATGGTGCAATGTACCAATTTGTTAGTAAAAATGGGACTCCACTATGGTTCTAAGGACAATTATTATTGTTGTAACTTAGCTAAATGATTTTAGAACTACTGCAACTTCGTTAATGAGTTTAAAACTTGAGTAAATGTTGAATTGATGTCTGTTTACAATTTCATATTCCTTTTCATTCTAGATTCCTCTCCATTTATTCTTCATTCACTCTCTAACAACACTTCTTCTTAACACATAATTATAATGGAGATGCAATTGCTAATTTTTCTTGGTATTATTACATAAAAGTTTTTTTTGGATTCCATTGTTTGACCATCCTGCTGCTCTTATACATCTCTGACTTTGATGGTACTGTACCATGGATCGAGTGTGGAATTTCTGTGATTTATGTGAAATTTGTTTTTGTTATTTTGCAATTATAAGAAAATCAGACCTTATACAAAAAATATCATATGCTTTGTGGATTAAATTCTTTAAATTAGCTAGAGGGTCTTGGGAGTGATTATCTCCTCTCAAATGCACAAGTATTACGTTTTTTAGTGAATTCTTTCCCTTTTTTATATTTACTTTCTTATCATTTTTCTTCTTCTATAGATTTGTTATTGGTATTGAAGTGGAGATCCGTTAAAATCCATTCACTTTATGTAAAAGTTCTACTTCGCTGTCAACCTACAGGAAATTATGGCATGTTATGAAGTGAAAATTTATACTATTAAGAGCAATGTTCGCTATAATTGAGGCACGAATTCAAGAAAGCTGGGATAAAAAGCACGATTCTCCGTTTGATTAAGGCTCCGTTTGGGAGGACTTATTTTCACCAGTCAAGTGGTTACGGCCGCATGAATCAGATCGTAATTATGGTCTGATTCATGCGGTCGTAACCACTTGACCGGTGAAAATGGCTTGAAGATTTAGCTTCTAAATATGGATTTTGAAGTCAAATTCTAAGCATGATTCTGCAATATGATTTTAAACCTAATTGTAACTTATAATGCTTTAATTGGCGGTCTTTGTAGGTCAGGAAGCATAGAAATTGCAGTTGAGATTCTCATAACATGCTTGAAAAAGGATTTCCATTGGATTTGATTCTTTCAATCATGTCTTGCTGAGTATATTCAAGTAATTTGATTTTTGTATATGCTGAACCTTGAGACTATTCCCGTTGAATTTATGATTTTTTTAATTACCAATATTAGTTGCCATGAAAATTCTTGACTTTTTTAAATTATAGTTACTTAACATATATTTTTCGTCTCTAAAGATCTCTTTGCTTAATCATCTTATTGCAGGAATTCAAACAACTGTAAGTAAGAACTGATCCATGCTATTTATTTGTGTTATGTCATTCGTTCTTGACTCTTACACCATCCTTTACTTTTTATTATCACTACAAGATCAAAGACATAGTTGATGTCGAAGAGCTATGACATTACCACAATCAGAGAGAAGTTACGTAGGAAAAAAATGATAGAGAGGTATGACAAATAATTCTCATGTACTATACATGAACTCATGTACTAATTTTAATTATACTTGCATTTACATTCTTTATTTTTAGACATGCTCTGAGGTATTTGTCAATCAGTGGCTAAGCAGAGCATATTAGCCTCTATATTGCATGCATATAGGGCTACTCCGTAGTATTGGTCGGTAGAGGGTCAAGTGGAGCATGTAGTTTTTTAATATATTTTACAGGTGCATGCATGATCTTTATTTATTTTTTTCATTTCTTTTATATAGGTGTGCTCGGGGGCGGGCGGAGCACGCCGGGTGCGGGCGGAGCACGCTGGGTGCGGGTTGACCCCTGTCAGGGGCGGGCGGTGCAAGCCAAGGGCGGGGGCGGGCGCAGCCTACCATCGCCGGTTGGGTACTGTCATGCTTGGCCGAAGGCTGCCGGGGGCGGGCGAATCCCGCCGCCGCCGGTCGGGTACTGTGGCGCATAGCCATGGGGGCGGAGCCCCGTGTCGGGCACTATTGAGTTGTATAGAAATGTGTAATCGCAACAGTATTGACTATTGAGTTGTACAATTTTTCATGAAAATATTTATGCTAGATCTGGCGGTTTTGTTTTCAAGGTTTAATTACTATTTTTTTAAGGTTTTTAAGGATTATTTACTATGCTGGGCTGAAGGTTGTCGTTTTGTTTTCAAGGTTTAATTACTATTTTTTAAGGTTTTTAAGGATTATTTACTATGATGGGCTGAAGGTTGTCAAACAAATGCAGATGATGAAAATGATTGTTAGTTAGAGGCGTGAGAGAGAAAAAGCCAAAATAAATATTTAATTAAAGCCGTGAGAGAAAAAAGCCAAAATATTTGAGGTATTCTTATATAATTTTAATGGAACTTTAGGATAACTCTTTTAACAAATAATGAATCACTCGGCGCTGAGTGCACTTAGGGGCGTTGAGTGCAAGTGCACTCTACATGTACTAAGGGGCGTTGAGTGCGCTCAACGCCCCAATCCTCTCTGAGGCGTTGAGTGCACTCAACGCCCCAGAGTGAGCGGCCCTGAGTGGGGTGTTGAGTGCACCTAGGGGCGTTGAGTGCAAATGCATATTAAATGCATGTTCAGTGCAAGTGCAAGTGCACCTGAGGCGCTCAGTGCAAGTGCATATTAAATGCCTACTCAGTGCAAGTGCAAGTGCACCCGAGGCGTTGAGTTCAGTGACTCAAAGTATCCATCATCAGTAATGGGGCGTTGAGTGCAAGCGCACCTGAGGCGTAGGTTTTATTCTTCGTATTCCCTTTCATTGGAATCAAAGTTTCAAGCATTTAGCTCAACTTATCACTGGAATCAAGAGGTATTCCCTTTCATTATGCTCCTGTCATTATGCATTCATATTAAATGCTAAGTTTAAGATATATAAAATGTGATTTACTGGTAAGATCATAAAATATGGATAAACATAATGGCCATTTAACATCAGAATATGAGGATTTGTTGCATGACCCGTATAATGGATTAATGATAATATGATCTTTTTTTGTTATGTTCTGGAAGCTATAACTTTGGGGACTCTCCCTTTCGAAAAAAAAATTAGAGAAGAGGTTACATTAAATAATGGTCGGGTATTGTCGCGCCTTGATGCGGACGCAGTCCGCAGCGACCCGTCATGGGCGGGCGAAGCCCATCGGGTGAGCGCGAGGCCCGCCGTCGCCGGCCGGGTACTGTGGCGCGTAGTCATAGGGGCGGAGCCCCGTATCGGGCACTCGACGCACGGAAAAGAAGTTGAGTGCACTCGGCGCCGACGCCTCTTCAGGCGTTGAGTGCACTTAGTGCACTCGGCGCCGACGCCTCTTCAGGCGTTGAGTGCACTGAGTGCACTCGGCGTCGACGCCTCTTCAGGCGTTGAGTGCACTGAGTGCACTCAACGCCGACGCCTCTTCAGGCGTTCAATGCCTGTGAGTCTTCAGCGTTGAGTGCTGAGTACTCAACGCCTGTGACGCCTCTTCAGGCGTTGAGTGACGGCTCTTCAGGCGTTCAGTGCACTCAACGCCTGAAGCCTCTTCAAGCGTTGAGTGCACTGAGTGCACACTCAACGCCTGGACAGACGATGAGTGCCCGCCGTCAGATTTTTTGGTGAGTGCCCCAGACAGGCGTTGAGTGCTTGCCATCGCTGGATTAGTGTACCGTCGCGGAGCGACCGGTCGAGGGCGAGGGCGGGAGAAGCCCGCCGACGCCGGCCAGGTACTGTGGCGCGTAGCCATAGGGTCGGCGGCCCGTGTCGGGCACTCGTGTGTGTGTGTGTGTGTGTGTGTGTGTAGGATTTATATCATATGCGGGCACAGTTATTTGTGGGCATACGAGCGCAATTAACTATGCCGCTCGATTAATCAATCACGGCGGCCGGTGATTGATTAATCGGGCGGCTATTATCCAGCGGCGTTAGGGCTTACAGGGTAGGTGGCCGGCAGTTGCGGGCTGGCCGACCACCCTGGATTCGCCGGCGGCTCTGGCGAATCCTGAGCAGCCGGTGGTCGGCGAGCCCGCAGCCGCCGGCCACAGCCCCTGTAAAAAAAATTGCACCGCAGTCGCGTCATGAACGACGGTGGCGGTCATGAACGCAGTGGTGTGCTCTTTTTTTTGCACTGCGAGCTCGCCGGTGTTCAGATGCAGGATCTTCCTCATCGTCGTCGTGCTCACCGGCGTTCAGATGCAGGATTCACCGGCGAGCTTGCATCTTTGAGGGAGGGAGGAGGAGCTTGCATCGTTGAGCGAGGGAGGAGGTGGATCCTTGGAGGAACTCGTTGCTGAGCCCGAAGCCCCTGGATCGTCCTCATCGCTGGATCCGGCAGCTGTTCTTGCACGCCCGCATGCCCGCACCTACGCCAGCCCGTAAAGAGGCGCGCGCGCACACACACACACACACGAGCACACACACGAGTAACAGTGCACGGGGGCCCCCGTGCCCCGCGCGACAGTGAAGCGAGCCCCCGACGGGCTTCACGCACCCGCCGGCGGGCTTCGCGCACCCTCGTCGGGCTTCGTGACAGTACCTGGTCTGTGGCGGCGTGCTCCGCCCCACCGCTGGTTCTTATAAAAATAATTTTTTTTTGTATGATGACACCATTTTAAATTTAAAATTTAATTTAATATTAAAAATAGTAATTAATATTAAACCGTTGATCTTTTTATCTGCAAAGTAAAAAACGGACGTTCAAGATCAATTTAGATGGCCTCAAATGTTACACTATGCAATCGGCAATCGCAACGGTTCCCGATATTTTTTTGTATATATAGTATACACACACACACACATATATATATATATAGGGGTTACTGAATATACACAGGCTGTGTATATAGGCTATATACGTGGCGATGAGAAATATAGAAAATACACTCAGTTTCTTGCATTTTTAGGAAAAGTGTTCAACATGAAAGTTGTAGATCTCGACGAAATCTACAACTTTCAGGTTGAACACATTTCTTCAAAATGCACACAACCGGATGTATTTTCAAAAGGCACGGAACCGGGCGGAACTATTGCGATTCGCAATAGTTCCGCCCGGTTCCGCGCCTTTTGAATATACGTCTGGTTCCGTGCATTTTTAGGAAAAGTGTTCAACATGAAAGTTGTAGATCCCGTCGATATCTACAACTTTCATGTTGAACACTTTTCCTAAAAATACACGAAACCGGGTATATTTTCAAAAGGCACGTGGGCTGTGTATATAATCCAAGTAAAGTTCTTGCGTTTTTATGAGAAGTGTTCAACACGAAAGTTGTAGATCTTGTTCTTGGCTACAAAATGCATATATTATTTGTCAAATTGCGACAGGTATTGTGGGAGAATCGGCTCAAATTTTTTTAAGCTTAAAAAAGTTTGAGTTTATATATATATATATACACACACACGAGTGACAGGCACGGGCCTTCGGCCCGGGGGGCATTCGGCCCGGGGGGCATTCGGCGGGGGTGCGACATTCAGCGGGGGTGCGACATTTGTCGTGGGTGCGACATTTATCGTGGGTGTGACATTTGTCGTTAGGGCAACATTCAGCGGGAATGCGACATTTGTCGTCGGGGCGACAGTTGTCGTCGGGGCGACATTTGTCGTCGGGGCGACATTTGTCGTCGGGGCGACATTTGTCGTCGGGGTGTCATATGTCATGTAATCGACATGTGTTGTCGGGCCGTCAATTTTCGTGGAGGCGACATTTGTCATGGGGTGCAATAATTAAAATCTGATCTTTGATAAAATCAAATATTCATCTCACAATTTATCCATGGAAGCATTCCGGAAAATTAAACAGTAAAACATGATGGTTAACATCAAGAGAATAAATACCGATAGAAATGCATGCTTGGCTGTAAATCATAAGAACCAAGATATTATCGACTTAATATATATTAAATTATATACCTGATCCAGCTCAGCAAGCCTGTAGTTATATGCATTTTTACTGAAATTTATGCACTGATCGCGTCCTTCAAGTTATTGATTCTCTGCTCTACAACTGTGGGAGAATATGAAAGAATTAAAAAAATGAGTTCATCATAACAAATCAATAACGAGGGCTCCAAAAGAAGGGGCTTTGTTGTAGTTGATTTCATACCGTATTTCTTGACGTCGTTGGATTGGCCCGATCAAATATCTCTTTGAAGACGACGTTCTTCATGTATACACTCTCATGACTTTCGATAACATTGTTTTTTACTAATACTCTTGTGGATTGTGCAGAAAAACCTCTTGATAAAGCAACATATAGTTGGTCATGACTGAAGACGTGATTTGGAAGATAGATTCCGACATTTCCAATTGTCTGACCCTGAGATTTGTTAATTGTTAATGCAAAACTCAATCTGACAGAAAATTGTTTCCTCGTCAATTCAGACGGCATCCTATAATCTTCTGCGCTTTTAAGCGGTATGCGTGGAATGAAAACCCTAAGACCCTTGAAATGGCCTACCAATATAGTCGCTTCGATAATATTTCTTCCAAACCTACGACATATTAGTCTCGTGCTATTGCATAATCCAATTTTTGGATCTATATTTCGGAGAAGCATAATTGGACATCCACGCTTCAATGTTAATTTGTGGGTTGGTAGATTACCTGTATTAATAGAGTTTAAAAATTCTGGTAGATATAAGTTGTGGTTATCATCTGAGACAGAGTCAAAAGAGTAGTAAATTGTGTCATCCCCCGGGAACATGTCCATGCATTTTTCGTTCAACTTGTTAACGTCTTCATTTAGTGGAGTTATTAAAGCTCTCGTCTCCATATACTCAAAATTGGTACAGTTGACATCATATGTTTGTATATTGGGAAAAACAAAATTTATTAAATCATCAATTGATTGCTCTCTTTCCCAAGGCATAACAATTGAGT
Organism: Platanthera zijinensis; assembly: GCA_039513925.1. NCBI lineage: Eukaryota > Viridiplantae > Streptophyta > Magnoliopsida > Asparagales > Orchidaceae > Platanthera > Platanthera zijinensis. The sequence continues at coordinate 71,684,267 of CM077082.1, forward strand.
CAAGAAGCCGAATCATGTCATTTTCTAGTGTTGGCTCCTCACCATCTCCGACCCTGAGCAAGAATTCAGCAAATTCAACATCATTGCGGGCCCTCATATTTTCTTTTAGTTTAAGCAACTTGACATATGGCCATACGTAAGACTCAACAATGTTTGATCGAATTATTTCTAATCGTGTGCCATTCACAACAACGGGCATCACTTGTCTGAAATCTCCTCCCATGATAAGAACTTTCCCACCAAAAAGCTTGTTTATTTGTAGCACATCTTGCAATATACGATCTAAAATCTCAAAAGTTTTCATGTTAGTCATCGGTGCCTCATCCCAAATAATTGCTGATGAAATTTCAACCAATTTACATAAATCAGATTGTTTACTAAAGCCACAATTTAGTACATTCTCGAGTTTAATTGGTATTTTGAACCTAGAGTGAGAAGTGTAGCCGTCTGGGAGTAAATTTGCTGCTATCCCGGAAATTGCAGTTGCAATCACAATTCGACCTTCGTTACGAAAAGTTGCTAATATAGTCCGATAAAGAAACATTTTACCAGTTCCACCAGGGCCGTCAATGAAGAACATACCGCCATTTCCTTCTCTTATGCAAGTGCATATAGTGTTATACGCTACTTATTGTCCATGATTGCTGGTCATATCATTACTTTGTTGGCCTCGCCGGATATCCCTACGACGGGCAGTATTCGATTCACATAGGTGTACAGTGGATGTGTATATTGGCGGCCTTCCTCTAGATCGAGAAGTTTGCAGTGCCGCATCTTGTCGGTTTGTAATCGATGTTTGTATTGGTGGTCTTCCTCTCCGTCGAGCAGTTGTAGAGGGTGAGAAGGTTTTGGTTGCTATATTTTTTCCATCCCCTTCAGTTGTTGTATCTGATATCCATGTAAAGCTCAATGTGGTAGTTATTTTAGAATTGCAAAGAATAAGCATCATATTTTGGGGTAAAGTGGCATATACCTGGATGTGACGCTCCGATTTGACTTTGTTCTATTCGTCGTCGTTGGGTTCGATCTGTTTGTTGATGCATAGTAGCTGCAATATGAGGGTATTTTATGAATGTTTGTATGTGTTGTTTGTAGTTGCGATTACATGTGCAAATAAGTTGAAACGAAGTGAGACCTTGTACTATTGGTATATAAGGTGGAGCTAGAGTTTCATCAGTGGAAGTTGCGTTTGGCAATTGTTCTGCATTGTTTCCTGGACAATAATTGGATGGAAAGATGTAGTTGTTGTTTACTTTGAGTAGTTTTATTGTGTGTTGTAGTACTTTACCGGACGTGTACGCGTCAATACTTTGTCGAAATTTGTAGAGTTCCCTTCTTCGAGCATTAGTTGAATCATGTCGTTCTTGAGTTGATGCGTATGTAGGACTGTAGGAGGTCGTCCTCTTCTGCGGCGTGTTTCGGTTGGTAAGTTGATTGCATTTGTCACGATTGACCCATCCTGACGTTCAAGCTCGTTGTGTTGGTCTGTCGTTGACATTCTGAATGTGTGGCTGAGTTTATATTTAAGTTGTACATTGCGTTGAAAATATTTTAATAATGGATGCGCAGAAGTATGCCAAGATTCTAATTTGTGGACCCACGCGTAAATAAGCCAAGATTCTAGTTTATTTTATATGTCAACTTCAAAATAATTATTTTTATTTCAATGTAAAAAACTTTAGTCCAGATCATTAAATGTAGGTATATGAAGAGAAATGTAGATTACATTTTAATTAAGAAATCAAACTACAAAAAAAAACCCCTTATATAATCCTAAATAGGAGACCATTTTATGCATACCTTGGAACGACCTGCATGCATTTATAGTAAAAGAGAACCTTATGAGTTTTGCAATTTATAGCTTGTATGAATTAAAGAGCGTGCTAAAAGAGAAATTAAGCAGAAAATGCAAGGTAATACACGTCTCAGTCCTTCATCGAAGTTAAGGACCAGTGATTGCAAACAAATATAATGCAAGCACCACAAATATAATCCAAGACACATATGTAACATGTCGTAAAATACCTATCAACTAACCCGCCAAGTCAAAATAATTTGTGAACTTTTCAAACCTGTTCAGCCCAATTTTTGTACAATGACTGATTCATGTAGATGAAGAGATTCAAAATTAATAATTTTTGAACTTAAAAAATACCATTTCAAACCTGTTCAGCCCAATTTTTGTCCAAAAGTAGTAGTTAAAAATGACCTCAAATTACCAAAGTAATTAAAGGAAAATGAAATTTAACAGTCGTGTAATTTGCTTCCGTACCAGCATTTGTTTGTTCATGAGTAGTCAATTTGTCCAATTTCCAATTTCAGTGATCACAATTATAAGCAACTAAGAAATAGGTGAAGCACCCTGTACAGACTTTTCGAGATCCTAGATTCACTAGTCGAAGATAAAGTAGATGTTGAAAATTGAAAAAAAAATCTCTGGTATTTGAAAGTTCTGGAGCAGGAATGATATTTAAAGGGTATTCCTGCAAGTGTGGCAGGAGATCCAGACCTTGGCAGGTTAGTTGATAGGTATTTTACTCCAGAGTTGCAGGAATTCCCTTTCAAATATCACTACTAGAAAAATTACTTTTAGCCACGTTTTTTTTGCCACGGGGGAAAATCATGGCTAATACTGACTAATAAGCTAGTATTAGTCACGGATGACTAATCCGTGGCAAATAATCCGACTTTTTGCCACAGTTTGCCTGTTTCGTGGCTAATAATCTAGTATTAGCCACGGAAGCCTAATCCGTGGCAAAAGGTCGGGTTTTTTTAGTCTCACACCGCTAACAAATAGTTCAATTTGGGGTTTATATAGCCCATTAAAAATTATTGTTTGAAATAAAATCGGCGCGGCGGCGGCTGCCGGGCGGCGGCGGCGGCCGGCCGGCCGGGGGGCGGCGGCGGCCGGCCGGCGGCGGCGGCGGCGGCCGAATATTTTTTATGTTAGGTTTATTACAGACCCTTTAGCCACGACAATTGAACCGTGACAAATGAGGAACTTTTAGCCACGACAATTGAACCGTGGCTAATAACTTATTAGCCACGAATTCAGCATGGGCTCGCATTGCCCACGCCCATTTGCCGTAAGTAGGCCGTGGCTAATAGTTATTAGCCACGGTTTTGGACTTTTAGCCACGGAAATCTGTCGTGGCTAAAAGTCTGTTTTCTAGTAATGTATCAACAATCGTAGAATTATCAACTATTACGGGAAAGAAGAAAGGTCAACAGATTGAGGCTCCGTTTGGGAGGACTTATTTTCATCGGTCAAGCGGTTACGACCGCATGAATCCAACCTTCATTAAGGTCCGGTTCATGCAGTCGTAACCGCTTGACTGTTGAAAATACGTTCCCCAAACGGAGCCTGAATCGACAATCAACAGAACAAACAGTTGCTACACAGAACAACAACCATAATAAGAGAAATCTTTCCTGAACGGCTGAACAGATTGTTCAACCTCCCGCGCTGGAGCAGGAATTCCTGCAACGCTGGAGTGATGTCGAAGGAGTTAAGCCTATACTAGAGGGATTTCTCAGACCGGGAGAGTGAAGTAGCTTACCTAAGTCCGACGAAGCAGTGAGCCGTGGAGATGTTTGCACTATCAGCAACTGCGAGAAGAACGTTGGATGAGATGTAGATGCGCAGAAGCGAGAAGAGTGTTGTGTGTGTCGGGTTTATATGTAGGGCTTACCTGGATGAAGATGGGAAACAACGAAAGACCATGAAAGGCGTGAAAATTTCCGATCTTTGAGGTTTTGTCGGCGAGGGGAAGCGTTAGTTTGTCCTTGTTTGTCAGTTCGGGATGAAGAAGAGCGTTGCCGGCGGCTGGTGTTTCGGGCGGAATTGGGTTTCTTGAATTTGGAATTGGGTTTCGGGCAGAGGGCCGGGAAGCGAGGGGATGGAGTGCACTGCTTTTTACGTGAGGGGGTGCGGGGTTTTAGTGCGTGTGAGTAGATTTTAGTGTTTTAATCGAGTGGTTAGCAGTTTATGTGGCGAAATCTGATGGTGTAGGGTTTTTAAGGTTTTTTATTGACACGCTATTTGCAGACCGTGATAAATCTTTTTAATATAGTATATATATATATATATACACGTGTGCCCGACACGGGGCTCTGTCCCTATGGCTACGCGTCATAGTGCCTTGCTGGCGATGGCAGACTTCGCCCACACCCGGCGGGCTTCGCCCGCCCATGACGGGTCGTCGCGGGCTGCGCCCGCATCAATGCGGGTTGTGGCCGCATCAAGGCGCGACAATACCCGGCCGACGACGGTGAGCTATGCCCGTATTTGCACCGGTTGCGCTCCCTTTCGAGCGGGCCGCGCCCATATTCGTCCGCAGCCAGGCGGGCTTCTCCCACTTCCGCACGGGTAGCCCGACCTGAGGCTCCGCCCGAATGCAGCCCGACACGGGGCTCCGCCCCTACGGCCAAACTCGTTAGTACCCGTCCAGCATTACCGGTGATCCGATGTTGGAATGGAGCCGAGAAAATAAGGGTTGAAAGTGAGAAGCGATGGATTTCAGAGCACAGAGACAACCCCTGCGCAAAAACAGAAACAAAAAGCTTACCAGCGATCGACGTCGGAATGGAGCCGAGCAAGCACGAGTGGGATGGGAGGTGCGATGGATTTCAGAGAACGCTAGAGAGTTAGAAGCCGCCTAGGGATTTCGAGGTATTGATCTGTGCGATAAGAAAGGTTTCAAAAATAATAAAATAAACAGAGAAGGATTCAAATTAAAGTAGAATCAACGGTCTTGATTTAATGAGGTCTTATTAGATGGTCAAGATCTTTTATAGAAATTCAAAAGAACTTCTTTATAATAAATAGTGCCCGACACGGGGCTCCGCCCCTATGGGCAAGCGTGACAGTACCCTTCCGGTGGGCAGGCTTCGCCCGCCCCCAGCTCGATGAAGTCGGGCAGCCTTCGGTCACAACCAGGCGAGCTTCGCCCGCTTTCGCACGGGTACTGTCGCGCTCGGCTTCACCCGTGCTCGCTGACTCTTAGCGGGTTGCGCCCGCATCCGAGCGCTCCCGAGCAGGCTGCGCCCGCATCCGAGCAGGTTGCGCACGTGCTCACTGGCTTTTAGTGGGATGCGCCCGCATATGCAAAAAATTAATTTTTAAGAAATTGAAGATGACATTTGACAATATTGTGTTTAGCTGTGAGTTGTTGATGAAAAGCCATGTTTTTTGCTGGCGTAATTAAAACTGAAAACTTTAGCATAAAAATGAACAAAAAAAACACATTAAATTGCTGATTTTAAAAGGGGATTGTTAACCGCAGACCGAATATGGCTATTCGCAGATTATTACTATTCGCAGACCCAAAGACTATTAAATTTGTTATTCGCAGAAATCATTGTTATTCGCAGACCAACATTAAAAGTAAAAAAATAGGGTCAAGATATGCACCGGCACCACAAGTACCACCAAAATTGGAGCCTACATAAAAATATACATAACCTGCATCAAAAAATATGAAGCACTCACACCACAAGTGCACAAAAAATATCAAGTCTATCAGAAGAAGAAGAAAGTACCAGGAGCATGGTTAGGGCAAAATCAAGATTCAGAGCAGCGATCAGTGGCAGAGGCGGGCATTTCCTGGGAGATAGATCTACTAGACGGGGCCGGAGAGAAAAGAGCACACTGCCTTCGTCGTCGCGCTTCCCCGTTACATGCTCGGAAATGCCCTAACTCCTGGCGCCTTAAGCTAGGTCCGCCCTTGCACACAGCGGCGAGCGGCGGGGCGATCGACTCTTCTTCGCCGGCGAGCGGGGCGAGCGGCAGTTGGCGAGCGGAGCGATCGGCGGATAGCCATTCGGTCTGCGAATAAAAAAAAAGGAACCCAAAAAAACTTTTTTTTCGGTCTGCGAATAGCCATTCGCGGTCTGCGAATAACAATCCCCTTTTATAAACATTAACATTGAAATATGTTAGACTATAATATTTCGAAATAGAAAGTACGAAGCAATATTATTTTAAGCAACCCTTCAATATATATCTATTTATGCCCCAAACATATAGTTTTATAAAATTTTATATGAGGGGAGATAATTGAAATGTCAGGGCTCATAGCTAAGTATAGTTCAACCAAATATATATAGACACTATTAAAATGTACTTTTAGGGGGTTTTGGGCATCATAGGATCCATTTCTTTCAATCATAACCACCCAATTAATTTAGACCATCTAATAAAATTTAATTTAAATTTCAAACTTATTCTAAATTGTCCTTGGCTGCATACCCGTGCCAAAACCCCGTTCCCAAAGTATTCTTATCCCGCTCCTCATGCAACAGCCCCATGTCACAAACAAACCTCAGAGCTACAACGATGTGAGCAATGTCTGTGCTAGATGGCGAATAACATAAAACACAATTTTTTACACAACTAAAAAAACATTAAAACTACTTTTCTTTGACATGAGGAATAAAACAGAGCAATGTTGTTTTGGTGATATTTGTAGAGTTGATATTAATATTTGCAGAGTTGAATATTCAAAAATTGTGTCTTTATACCCAAAATAGCGCTTGGCTCTCTTAGACGACAACATATCTGCAAGATTTGAGAGAAATTTTTCATTAATCTGAACAATTAAAATAATTGCCCAAATTAAGCTCAAGGTAAGCACGTTTAGATAAGTGATTTGTAATTTAACATAGAGCTGTTGTTTATTCCCAAAATGTATGTAAGATGCATAAAACATAGAAGATGGTGGAGAAGATCTACAAATCTTTTAAAGTTATAAGAGACATAATATAAAAAATAGACAACTCTTCACCAAGCTCATGCAAAAATAAAAAAAAAATGAGGTAACCCAAGTAGTTATCTTATTACCTCGTGGTAATGACAACACCCAGCGTAATAGAGGATGCAAAGTATTCAAATTCAACCTACATATTCAAAACAAACTATTTAGGCATAATAATAAATGTGTTGCTTGAACAGTTTTAATTATAAAATCTATTACCTAACATAGAGTCGCGCAGGTGGTGAGGAGAAGAAGTCGGGCCCTGCTTAGAGGTCATCTAAGGATTTGATTCAATGAGAATAAAATCTTAAACATGATTTAATTCTAAGAAAATAAGTGTTACCATAAAATATTCCTGCATGTGGAACTCTTACCTAAATGCAAGAAAATCTGGGATCTCTCTGAGTTAAGGGCTTCCGATGGCCGAGGGCTTGCCACTGGCGAGGAAAATGGTATACGACAACACTTTAATTGGTGCTCCAAACAAAATTGTAATTAAAATAGATCTTCATAGGACCTGACACTATAGAAAAAAATATTAGCTGTATTAATCTTAAATTGTAGTTAAAAGAGATCAAAACCAAACAAAATAATCTTTTTTTTTTATTTTGAGAAACTCTATTGATGAGCAAAGCATACGATTCAGCATTGTATAAAAAGAACAACTTAATTGTGTCTTTTGGGGATTTTGAGAAACTCTATCGATGAACAATTAATTGTGTCTTTTGGGGATTTTATAGAACAACTTATCAGCATTGTATAAAAAGAAAGAGAGGTCGAGAGTGTTGAAGCCAAAAATTGACCTCTGTGGAGTTCGGGGTCCCAAAAGAGGGGTGATCGTGCACCTACTACCCTCAAGCGAACGATCTAGGCACCAGACTATGAACACAAGGGACAGACCCATGGTCTCAGCGTGGAGGACCCACCGCATACCCGAAAGACAAACAAACTCTTCACCTCCCAAGTCAAAGACTGAGCTAAGACACCTTCAGAGGGCACTCTTGGCCGACTAGAACATCTAAGGAGGATCTCAAGACCAACTCTCTCCTATCCAGATGTGTCTCCTTTGGTCTATGCAAAATGCTCCTCACCCTCCCTACCGATGGTGTAACCTAACCGAACAGCTCTACCTTACGTAGCCCCAATTGGGCCGCCAACAACGTAACTTCGTTGTTCTGAAAGTCTATCAAACCCTCGAGGGCTTCCTGGTAACTTTACCTCGAGGTCCCCACGGGGAGAGCGGTTCACGAGAATACCGCTCGCATAAGACAAAAAGATAAATAACATACATACGGCAGCACATGCATCTTAATTTACAGGAATATAAATTTCATACTTCGGCACGCAGGTCGGCAACATAAGCAAATTAGGCCTTCTAGGGCCGGCACAAACTTGGGCTTAAGCCCGCCGCTTCCCGCTTGATACTGCAACACCTGAACGCCGACGTCACGATAAGCGGCGATAAGCTAAACATCAGTCGACTAAAAGCGACCCAATAATATTGCACCCACCCATTTTTCGGGGTTTTGGTGCTTATTCCCTGCAAATATATAATATACAACTTCCTCGGAGTCTTCTCCGGGAACCACAGAACATCACCAATCTGGCTCACAAATCCGGATGGGCTTCACACAACATGTCTAAATTCGTATTCATGCTTCCAGATACTAAATGGAATTAACTGCGGGGATGTAAACATCGACCCGTCGGAGAGCCCCCTTCCCCCACCCATCGGTGGAGAGGAGATTCCATGCAAATATGATAATTGAGGGCTTTACCTGCCCAAGAAAAAACTTCGTTACCCTTGACACGTGTTTTGACGACGCCGAGAGTGAGACTCCCGGCGGTTCTCTCTGAAGGCGGCGTCAGGAGAGGATCTCCCTACCGATCTTGCTACAAGCGGCGTCGAGAGAGGAGCTCCCGGCCGATCTTGTTGCAGGCGGCGTCAGGAGAGGTGCTCCCGATCAATCTTGCTGCAGGCAGTGCCGGGAGAGGAGCTCCTGGCCGATCTACCTTTAGGCGGTGACGGGAGAATAAATCCCGGTCGGCCTTGCTCCAAGCGGCTACGACGGTGAAGGAGAGCCAGGCTCAACCTTGCTGCAGGCGGCGGCGAGGAAGGGGATCTAGGGCTCGGCCAGCCCTGCTCCAGGAGGCTGCGACGGGAGAGACATCCCGATCCCTCCTCCTCCTTGTCGGCCGACGCAGCGGAAGAAATCGGGAGCAGGGGAGAGAGCGGGATCGGGGAAGGAGTGGGAGGATCGGGCTCCGCTCCTTCTAGTGGAGACAGGAGCGGCGCTCGGGTCCTCCTTCAGGCGGCGACGGGAGAGAGGGAGAAGGCTCCTGATCGGCTCCTTCCGATTTCACCCGGTGAGAACGAGAGCCAGCGGAAGATCGGGAGAAAAATGGGGGGGGGGGTCCAATGCGACTGGCCCCTTCTTCTAGGGTTAGCTTCTTTCTTCTTTTGCTTTTTCCCAGCATGCCCCCCTCCTCCTTCCTGCACCCCAATCCCCTCCTCTCTTTTCCCATATAAACATATATATCATGAATATCTATATAATTATAATATTAAACATATATTTATATACAATAAAAATATATATATATATATATATATATATATATATATATATATATATATATATATATATATATATATATATAGGCCTAAACCACTTAAAGCCATTTACATATAAAATCTCCACACGCATGTGCGAGCACTCATCGCTCAGAGCACGCCCCGAGCCCGCTACTTGGGGAGGATCCCACTCGGCTGGATACGAGGTTGTACACAATCTCCGCTCTTTTCGAGCGAGTTCCACGCTCGGAAAGAAATGTCCAACCCCGAGTATCCAGCGAGTGGGAGCCGACCTCAAAAAAAGTTTGAGAAAATTCCTCAATTGGATATAAAGGGAGCGAAACAGAATGTGCGAAAGACAAAACATAACATGGTATAATGTATTATTCAGGTTTCTTATCTGAAACATCATTACCACCTGCAATTGAAGTCAATATGGCTGATTTTGAAAGATCTAATTTTAGACATTTAGCAGAAGGTGAAATCTTTGTAATAAAAGTTCCAAATGCAATAGACATAGTTTCAATGAGTAAAACTGATAAACGCTTATCTCAATTTGAACGCAGACATCATATGATTGAATGGATATTATATGATAGCAGTATAACTTTGAAATCATCAGATAGTTCAGCACCGAAATTCATATTTAATTTAAGTAAGATTACTAAAACATGTAAGTTTGAAACTAATAGTGACACAAACTCTTTCTTTATACGATTCTCTGATTCATGGGTAAATTCTGATAGAGCATGTTTGAAATATAATCCAAATAGTTCATATGTTTCTGAATTTATAAAAGTATTTGAAAACATGAATGTTTCTTATAATGATTACATATCTAAAGCATTATCAGCATCTACAGAAGATATGAGGAAATTTCATAGTGATTGTTACAGTAGATCAATACAACCTAAAAGAGCTTCAGGTGTGAGAAATAAAATACAAATAATATTAGAAGATGCTTCTATGGTTAGAGATGCTTTCCTATGCACTTCTGGAATATCATTGCTACAGGTTAATAATAAGAATACCATAGTGAGAGTGAATCTTAGTACAGGATTTTCTGTCGATACTAAATGCTTTATGACAAAATCAAACTAACTTATCATTGAATGTCACTGTTAATGACAAAACATGTTTTGAAATTAAAGAAGCTAAATCTAACGAAAGTAGAACACTTTACAAGCATCATTTCTTTGTCACTTCAAAAACATTTTATGTTATAGCCAAATCTAAACTTGAAGAAACTAGAGCAGCTAAAGATTGGTCTATGCGTGTTCACAATTATATTAATACAATAATGAGATTCAGAACATGACAGGAATATGTGTGATACCACCTGAAACTAAGAACGGAAAAAGTACAGACAACGTATCTTTCCATGTTATGAAAGATGATGATATTTTTGATTTGATAGATTTTCCAAATAATCTTACAACTCTCTTAAGGCATGAATCAAGTAGAGTATTAATACTAGTCTGTTTTGTTCATCAAAATGAAACTATTGATTTCAACTATGGCTTAAACTATGATTATCCACATTTTGAAGAAGCATTGCGCATTTTCTAGTTTTTCTATAAGTATATATATTTATATTTCAATATATAAAAAGCTTTCATCTATTATAGATATACGTTTATTCCAAACCCTTTTCAAACTCTTTCCCTTTCCCCCCAGGTGTGCCTACAGCCCTGCCCAGCTAATGAGAGCCTGGATAGCGAGTCTACCTGGGGGGCGAGCAGCACTCGGGGTCCCTTACCCCCATAGGAGATCCTATAGACCTGCCAGCTAGTGAGAGCCTGCGCAGCGGGTCTACCTGGGGCCGAGCAAGGCTCGGGGTAGTGTAAAAGTCTCCAATAACCAATTCTTTCCCCCACAGACAAGCCTTCAGACCTGTCAGCTAATGAGAGCATACACAACGGGTCTACCTGGGGCCGAGCAGCACTCGGGGTCCCTTACCCTCATAGGCGAGCCTACGGACCTGTCAGCTAGTAAGAGCCTGCGCAGAGAGTCTACCGGGGCTGATTCAGGCTCGGGGTAGTGCAAGAGTCTCCAAGAACCAATCCTTTCCCCCACAGGCGAGCCTTCGAACCTGCCAGCTAATGAGAGCCTGCACAACGGGTCTACCTGGGGCCGAGCCAGGCTCGGGGTAGTGCAAGAGTCTCCAAGAACCAATCCTTTCCCCCATAGGCGAGCCTTCAGACCTGCCAGCTAATGAGAGCCTATGTAGCGGGTCTACCTGGGGCCAAGCAGCACTCGGGGTAGTGCAAGAGTCTCCAAGAACCAATCCTTTCCCCCACAGGTGAGACTTCGGACCTGCCAGCTAATGAGAGCCTGCGCAACGGGTCTACCTTGGGCCAAGCCAGGCTCGGGGTAGTGCAAGAGTCTCCAAGAACCAATCCTTTCCCCCACAGGCGAGCCTTCGGACCTGCCAGCTAATGAGAGCCTACGCAGCGGGTCTACCTGGGGCCGAGCAGCACTCGGGGTCCCTTGCCCCCACAAGCGAGCCTACGGACCTGCCAGCTAGTGAGAGGCTGCGCAGCGGGTCTACCTGGGGCCGAGCCAGGCTCGGGATCTTCCACCATATCCCATTATAGTTTAAGGATCATTCAATTTACTCAAACATCATTGGTTAAGTGTGACATAATTAGGTATTATTTAATTCATCAAAAACAATGTAAATCCTTCAACAGAATCCCTAAAAGCACAACTTTAGCAGAATATTAATCAACATAAATCTGTACGTTACACTTGATTTCAAGGTGGTTCATGGTTTGAGAAATATTTGTCAAATGTGAAAGATCCCGAGTCTTGATGTTTATTTCATGCACAAATTTAAATATGATAAAGTAGGTTTTCAATAAGGACAAACCCATTAATCGAAGAATATGAGACCATAAAGTGGCTACAAATAGCTAGCGAGGTAAACAATATACTAATGCAAGTGGTTTAAGGAAGTGAATGGGGAAAAAATTAAGTTGACATAAAATAACGTAATGCTATTGCCGCATACAAGCATAGCATAAAAGTGATTTTGAGCTGCATCACGTACACTTTAATAATAGGCCAAGTTAGAATATCAAGGGATTATAGATTGTGAAAAAAAGAAATGAAAACTTTTATCAGATTGGTTGGGTTAAAGCCAAGACATTCATTGATTTAAAGCTTTAATTCATGCAAGTCTAAGCTAATGAAATTAAAGCTTTAATTCACGCAAGTCTCAAGATACATGTAAATAAAATCTCCATAGTTCATGCAAGTCTGCAAGATAAAATGTATTGAAATCTGAGATGAAATCTGAGATGAATTCTGAAATTTTAAGTAAAATTGACTCAATATATCTATACTATTGAACAAATTAAAGCTTTAATAAACTTATTTTCACACTCAAGATATCTAAGCACTGCACATTTATATTGCCCTAAACTTCAACGATAAAATGAATCAGATTTTCCATATTCAAAAGCAATCTGCTTTTTATCCTAAACTTAACGTTTTCACAGGACAATGCTTTTATCTTGAACCTAAATCTACATGGAAGAACGCAAACTCAAAAGTCTAAGTGTACATGAAAAAAAATTGAATCAACATTTGAACAAACCAAACCCATATCTTTAGATATCTAAATGAGAGTTAATTTTGTCCAAAAGGGGGTTATCTAATTCATATACTCATCCCAAAATTTTATGTCGGGATTTTTATGGTAATATCCCTTTATTTCATAAAAATAGCACCTTAATAATGTGTAAATCACCGTCGAAGCCTCAATATAGACTGCCCAAAAATCCTAAAATTCAAGGATGGGACGACTTCAAGTATGAGGACCTTACCTATAAAGCATCCGCGCATGACCTTTACTGTCACTTGGTTCCTCTTCTAAAGTCATGACGTTCACCTGAATTCTTTCGTGTTGGCCACTCTCCACGCTCACCTCACCAAAAGTGTTGAAGTCAAAAATTGACCTATGTGGAGTTCGGGGTCCCAAAAAGGGGTGATCGCGCACCTACTACCCTCAAGCAAACGATCTAGGCACAAGACTAGGAACACAAGGGACAGATCCAAGGTCTCAGCATGGAGGTCCCACAGCATACCCGGAAAAGTAACAAACTCTTCCCTTCCCAAGCCAAAGACTGAGCTAAAACACCTTCGGAGGGCACTCTTGGCCGACTGGAACATCTAAGGAGTATCTCAAGACCAACTCTCTCTTATCCAGATGTGTCTCCTTGGGTCTATGCAAAATGCTACTCACTCGCCCTACCGATGGTGTAACCTCGCCGAACAACTCTACCTTACGCAGCCCCAATTGGGCCGCCAACAACGTAACTTTGTTGTTCTAAAAGGCTATCAAACTCTCGAGGGCTTCCCGGTAACTTTACCTCGAGGTCCTCACGGGGCGAGCAGCTCACGAGAATACCGTTCGCCTAAGACAAAAAGATAAATAACATACATACGACAACACATGCATTTTAATTTATAGGAATATAAATTTCATACTTCGGCACGCAGGTTTGCAACATAAGAAAATTAGACCTTCTAGGACCGACACAAACTTGGGCTTAATCCCGCTGCTTCCCGCTTGATACTGCAACACCTGAACGTCGACGTATCGACAAGCGGTGGCAAGCTAAACATCAGTCGACTAAAAGCGACCCAATAATATTGTACCCACCCTTTTTGGGGTTATGGTGCTTATTCCCTGAAAATAGATAATATACAACTTCCTCGGAGTCTTCTCCGGGAACCCTAGAATATCACTAATCCGACTCACACATCCGGATGGGCTTCACACAGCATGCCTAAATTCGTACTCACGCTTCCGGATACTAAATGCAATTAATTGCGGGGATGTAAACATCGACCCGTCGGAGAGCCCCCTTCCCTCACCCGTCGGTGGAGAGGAGCTTCCATGCAAATATGATAATTGAGGGCTTCACCTGCCCAAGAAGAAACTTCATTACACTTGACGCGTGTTTTGAAAACGTCGAGGGTGAGACTCCCGACGGTTCTTGTTGAAGGCGGCGCCGGGAGAGGAGCTCCCGACCGATCTTGCTGCAGGCGGCGTCGGGAGAGGAGATCCCGGCCGATCTTGCTGCAGGCGGCGTTGGGAGAGGATCTCCCGACCGATCTTGCTGCAGGCGGCGCCGGGAGAGGAGATCTTGGCCAATCTTCCTCTGGGCGATGACGGGAGAATAAATCTCGGCCGGCCTTGCTCCAGGCGGCAGCGACGGTGAAGGAGAGCTAGGCTCGTCCTTGCTACAGGCGGTGACGGGGAAGGGGAGCTAGGGCTCGGCCAGCCCTATTTCAGGCGGCTGCGACGGGAGAGACATCCTGATCTGTCCTCCTCCTTGTCGGCCGGAGCAGAGGAAGAAATTGGGAGTAGGGGAGAGAGCGGGATCGGGGAAGGAGTGGGAGGATCGGGCTCTGCTCCTTCCAGTGGAGATGGGAGCGGCGCTCGGGCTCAGGTCCTCCTTCATGCGGCGACGGGAGAGAGGGAGAAGGCTCCGGATCAGCTCCTTCCGATTTCACCCGGTGAGAATGAGAGCCAGCGGGAGATCAGGAGAAATATGGGGGGGGGGGGGTCCAATGCGGCTGGCCCCTTCTTCTAGGGTTAGCTTTTTTTCTTCTTTTCCTTTTTCCCGGGTTACCCCCCCCCCCCCCCCCCCCCCCCCCCCCCCCCCCTCCTCCTTCCTGCACCCCAATCCCCTCCTCCTCTCTTTTCCCATATAAACATATATATCATGAATATCTATATAATTATAATATTAAACATATATTTATATACAATATATATATATATATATATATATATATATATTTAGGCCTAAATCACTTAAAGCCATTTACATAAAAAATCTCCACACGCATGTGCGAGCACTCATCGCTCAGAGCACACCCCAAGCCTGCTACCTGGGGAGGATCCCACTCGGTCAGATACGGGGTTGTACACAATCCATGCTCTTTTCGAGCAAGTTCCATGCTCGGAAAGAAGTGTCCAATCCCCGCTCTTTTATCAGCATTGTATAAAAAGAAAGAGAGATCGAGAGAGAAGAGAGAGAGGAGCAGCAAGAGAGAGAGAGAGAGAGGAGAGAGAGAGAGGGGAGAGGGTGAGGGAGAGGAGCAGCTTGGAGGAGGCGAGGCTCTGCTGAGGAGGATTAGGTGGAGGAGCTATTGAGGAGGAGTGCCAAGGAGGTGCAGCGGAGGAGGCTCTGTGGAGGAGGAGATTTGGAAAGGGCGAGACGCTGCCGAGGAGGAAGCTTTATGTGGAGGAGGCGTGACAGAAGTCCATGCGGCGGACATCAGTCGAGGAACAGTGGAGTTGGCGTGTAGCACTGGGGTTGGCGTGTAGCAACGATGATTTTTGAGAATCCTAAATTAAGTTTGACTTTTAGTAGTTGGAGTAGGGCTAAATATTAAAATAAAAAAATTTGATAGCCGCAGAGGATTCAAAATAAAGTATTTTTAACGGTGAAGATTAAAATGTTGGTTTTTATTCAATGGCTAAGATGAAGTTCATGTAGTTTTCAAAATTTCAAAACTACTTCTTTAAAAAATATAAATATATATATACACACACGAGTGCTCGGCACGGGGCTCTGCCCCTATGGCTACACGCCACAGTACCCTGTCTGCGACGGCGGGCTTCGCCCGCACCTGGCTGGCTTTGCCAGCCCTCGACAGGTCGTGGCGGGCTGCGCTCGCATATATTCAATGCCTGGCACGGGGCTGTTACTGTTAAAATTTTTAAGAAATACAATATAATTAGGGTCCATTTACGCACACTTAGACCCATCCATCATCAAACAGAGAAAAATAGGAAAGGGTTGGGAAATGTTAGAGAATATTTACCGGCAAAGAACATTGAAATGTTAGAAATGTTAGAGAACAATGTGTTTACTGAGGATATTTTTCACAGACAAAAAACGGAATGCAATCAGACTTAAAGTAGAACGGAATGAAGAAACTGGAACGTCTTATGAGGAAATCAATGAGAAGGAATTAAACAATGCTGACCAACACAACAAAGAAATATATTCAGCATAGGATTTCACATTGTAGGAAATCTATTCACAAAAAAAAATATTGCACTGGAATCTATTCAGGATGAAGGAAACATTGATATTTAAATTGAAGATCTAGAATGATAAGAGAAAGAATTACTAACATAGAAATCAGTACAACGATAACTATATTTTTTACACACGGTTCTTGAGACGGAATGCACTTGCGATCTTGATCGATTGGGTGAAGGGTTTTTCCAAATATTCAACACTAAACAAACACTCATATAAATACTGACTGATGGGGTTTCCCCCTAAGAGTTGTTCAATCAAGCCCGAGAACCACCCTACCCCGACCAGCGCAACCGCCAAGGGCGCGAACAAGCCACCTTGCACAAGACCCGTGTTAGAAAATCCTCCTGCACGATGCGCACGAGCGGGAATGATCCCACGCTGCGCGCGCGGGAATGATCCCTCGCGCGGGATTAATCATCCCAACCAATGGGGATTTTCCCCATTGGCTGGCAGGACAGTTGACCGAGTCAGCGCCCCTTTGGGCGCTGATCGGTCAACGCCATGCACGTTCTACCTAATGGGGAGTGTTGTGCACTCCCCATCAGGGAGAAATGGCGGCTATCCGCGCGCGCTGCCTCCTTGCGCCATCCCACCCGTATTTCTCCCTTGCGCGCTCCCGCGTGCGCCTCCTCCTCGTGCGCTCCCGCGCGCGCCGCCTCCTTGTGCGCATTTCTCCCTTGTGCGCTCCCGCGCATGCCGCCTCCTTGCGCGCTCCGCGCGCAGTTCTCCCTTGCGCGCTCCCGCACACATCGCCTCCTTGCGGGCTCCCGCGCGCGCCGCCTCTTTGCACGTTATCACGCCCGTCTCTCCCCTGCACGCTCCCGCGCGTTATCACACAAGTTTCTCCCTTGCATGGGTCTCTTCCCCCAACGCTCCACGCGCTCTTCTCCAATAAGCGTCCAACGTGCTCTCCACTAGCAAGCGCCCTGCGCTCTCTCCTCCTACAAGCACCCTGCGCGCTCTTCTCCAACAAGCGCCATGCGTGCTCTCCTTTAGCAAGCGTCATGCGCTCTCTCCTCCAGCAAGCGCTCAGCACGTTCTTTACCAACAAGCGCCCTACGCGCTCAAGAACAAGCGCTCCATCTACCGATAAGATAAACAAACGACGCTTATTAAAAAGACAATTATAGATAAGAAGCGGAGGTTAGGGCGCGCTAAGCGCGCCTCCGAGCCTCAAAGCTCCAGACATCAGAACGTGTACAACAAGCTACTCTCGCCTCCAAGAATTATTAGAAGACTCCAGAATACAACAAGCGCATCGCTCCCCGCGGCACTCGAAGAAGTAATTAGCTCTGTGAGTGGTGGCCTGTCACCCACCAGGTTCTCTCTCTCCCCAATAATTGTAACGAGAGGTGGCATGTCGCCCTTGAGTTCTTGAAAAAGCCCTGTAACAGCACTCAAATCTAGTGGAGGTTTGGTCGGCACAAATACGACTACGTGGTTTTTCACCTCTTTCTGGGGTTTTCCACGTCAAAAAATTTACCTTTTCAACTTTCCATTTTCATTGACTGTGTGCGCGCTCGACCGTTCCGAGAGCTAAGACGGTCCAAGAATTCCGGTCCGACCGGGACATCGAGTTAGTCCGCAATAGTTTGACGTCGTCTATGGGAAGCGAGTTCCCAACATCCTCAAAAGGCAGTACCCTCAACACAACGGTACTCATAACTAAATACCATGACGGGAGAAGCTGTCTGCACGATAGAAGGGACAACACTCGGGGGGGGCAGGTTGGTCCAAGTCCCCCTTACCGGCATGTCGTCATACCAGAAGGAGAACTCCCTAGTGCGGAAGTACACGGCCGTAGAGCCCTCTTAGACAAATGATCTAATGTTCAGCATCACTACAATCACCCAGAAACAACAGGCATCAGGCCAACAAAAGTTGAAAGGCTCACACGTGAAAAAGTTCTCAACTTAATCACAGAAGAGCGCAAGCGGGACAAGCAATGTGCTGCTCCCGCCAGCCATCCTCTCCAACATTACTTGCCATTTGCACCCGAGGTTTGGGCACACCCAATCCCTCACGATTTCAAGCTCCCAAAGATCGAGGCATACGATGGTGTAAGTGACTCGTCGGAACATGTCAGACACTTCGCAACCATGATGCAACTTTGCAACGCCCCAGATCAACTATTGTGCCAAGCTTTCCCAGCAACTTTAAAAGGGCAAGCTCACACATGGTTTATGTCCCAAAAGAAAGGAGAAATCAAGGATTTCGTAGAACTAACGCAACAGTTCACGAATCAGTTCATCGCTAGCCGCCGGATATTTAATGATCCTTCTCACCTGTCTGGTATCCGTCAAAGTGAAGGGGAAACCCTTAAAGATTTCTTTTGTCATTTCACCACTGAAGCACGACAAATCCCTTGAATAAAAGCGGAACTCCTACGCGGATTTCTTCTTGGAGGGCTCCGCCCGGGTGACTTCCACTCCGCACTAGTACAAGAAACAATATCCAGCTATTCTGATCTTGTTCAACGGATCGATGCTTAGATCGCCGCTGACGATGCAATCGAAGCACACCGCCAATAATTCAAAAGCAATTCGAAGAGATAGCGAGAGTAGGGGTTGACACCACTATCGGTTCCCAAAAAGAGCCACTCGTGACATGTCAACTCTCGACGGGCTGGGGGGCATCACCAACATCAATCCTTCACTCCCCTCAACACTTCGCAAGCGGAAGTGTTGCTCTCCATACACAACCATCCGTCTCTCCAAAGGATAAGGGCTCTTACTCCAAATTTCGGTGACCAATCTAAGTATTGCAACTTCCATCAAGGTCACAGGCATAAGACCAAAGATTGTATAAGACTGAAGACAGAAATCGAACGATTCGTTCGCCTTGGGTACCTTTAGAGTTCTCTCCAAAACAAAGGCTCTGAATCAACATGTCAAGAATGATCCGGGACTGAGACGATCCCCATGATGAACATCTCAAAGAAGAATTCACTTTCTGCCAAATGAGCATCCAGAATTCCATCATCACTGTTTGTATTTTGTATTTTTAACATTCGTGAGATAAATAACAAGTGTTATTTCCAATCTTATTGATGACTACATTACAGAGTGTTTAGTGTTCCCAATAAGGGACTCTGGCCTCTCCTCTTACAGAGCGTTCAGTGCTCCCAACAAGGGACTATGACCTCTCCCCTTACAGAATGTTCATTATTCCCAACAAGGGACTTTGGCCTCTCCTCTTACAGAGTGTTCAGTGCTCCCAACAAGGGACTCTGACCTCTCCCCTTACAGAGTGTTCAGTATTCCCAATAAGGGACTCTGGCCTATCCTCTTACAGAGTGTTAGGTATTTCCAACAAGGGACTTCGTCCTCTCCCCTTACAGAGTGTCCAGATTACCGCAAAAGGGATCCTGGCCCCTTCAGCTCCAAGCCGCGAGCCAGACTCATGCAAACTCCCCGTGGGGGCCTGCCCCCTCACGGTAAGCCGCGATTACAACTCGCACAAACTAAGCCGCGAGCCCGACTCGTGCAAACTTCCTGTGGGGGACTGCCCCCCTCACGGCTAAGCCATGATTACAACCCGCGCAAACTAAGCCACAAGCCTGAATCGTGCAAACTCCCCGTGGGGGTCTGCCCCCCTCACGGCTAAGCCGCGATTACAAACCGCGCAAACTAAGCCGCGAGCCCGACTCGTGCATGCAAAACCTAGCACGCGAGACGTACCTTATACGGTCTAATCTCTACACCTCCAGTGCATTTTGCTGTATGCACAAACCAGTGACCACTTTGCTCTGAAGTCGGTGCATCTTCAGCACCTCTTAAACACCAATCATCTACACCGTGCTTATACATTCAATCTGACAATTAAGTCCCATACTCCTTCAGCTCCGACCATGGAGTTCGAGGACTTGGTGGGTATCTGATGGGGTTTCCCACTAAGAGTTGTTCAATCAAGCCCGAGGACCGCCCTGCCCCGACAAGCGCAACTGCCAAGGCTGCAAACAAGCCACCTTGCACAAGACCCGTGCTAGGAAATCCTCCTGCACGGCGCGCACAAGCGGGAATGATTACGCGCTGCGCGCGCGGGAATGATCCCTCGCGCATGATTAATCATCCCGCGCGCAGCGCGGGATAAATTATCCTGCGCATGCGCGAGATAAATTATCCCGCACATGCGCGGAATTAATGCCAACCAATGGGTATTTTCACCATTGGCTGGTAGGTCTATTGATTGAGTCAGCGCCCCTTTGGGAGCTGACCGGTCAACGCCATGCACGTTCTCCCTGATGGGGAGTGTTGTGCACTCCCCATCAGGGAGAAGTGGCGGCTAACCCCCACCCCTCCCCCAAATGGGGGGGGGGGGTGCGTCTGTAGCCGGAGGGAGACGCTGGCCAAGGAACAGCCGCATGTCCCTTTCCCTTCCACGACCGCCACCGCCGTTGTCCGTTTCTACCGCCGCGGCCGACGTCTCCCAATGCCGCGGCCGCCACAGCCATTATTTCCCGACTCCACGACCGCCGTCGTCGTTGTCCGTTTCTCCCGCGGCCACCTCCGACGCCGTCTCTCAACATCGCGACCGCCGCTATCTCTCAACGTCGCGGTCGTCGCCGCCGTTATTTCCCAACTCCACGACCGCCGTCGTCATCTTCTGTTTCTCCCGCGGCCGTGGCCGCGACCTTCTCCCAACGCGGCGGCCGCCGCCGCCATTATTTCCCGACTCAACAACCGCTACCGTCGTCGTCTATTTCTCCCGCAGCCGTCGTCGCCGTCGTCTCCCAACTCCGCGGTCGCCGCCGAAGTTATTTCCCGACTCCACGACCGCCGCCGAAGTTATTTCCCGACTCCACGACCGCCGCCGTTGTCGTTTGTCTCCGCCGTCGCCGTCACCGTCCGCCGTCGTCCGTCATCACTTTCCTCCGCCGTCTAATCGCACTCCCGCGATCGCCTCCATCCCTTACGTGGGTAACTCCCCCCATGATCTTTCGTAGTGGGGAAATGAGCTGCTAAAAATAGACTGGCCTACGGTTAGTATAATTATTAAATATTATATATGCATATTATGTCATGAGTGGATTTATTAATAGCACTCATGGTGGTTATGGGCTGCGAATAACCGCATGACCTCCATAACCACCCATGAAGCCTATAAATATGACCTCTCTTCCCACTTTTAATTCATTCTCTCCTTTTTGGAAAAATCCTCCTACGGATTACCTCTCTCCTTCCTCCTTCATCTTCTTCATCTCCTTCTCCCCCTTCGAGGATCTTCTAGCATTCTTTGAAGACCTCCTTCGTCTTCGAAGATCTTTATCTTCTCCGCCCAGAATTTCTCTCTCCCCCGTCGCCTCCTTACGCACTCCCCCGCGCTCCTAGTCCTTACGCGCTCCCGCACGCGCCTCCTCCTCCCGCGTGCCGCCTCCTCGCGCGCTCTCGCGCGCATTTCTCCCTTACGCGCTCCATCGTGTGCCTAGTTCTTGCGCGCACGCGCGCGCCGTCTCCTTGCACGCTCTCGCGCACTTGCCTCCTCTTGCGCACTCCCGCGCGCGCCTCCACCTTGTGCGCTCTCGCGTGCGCTGCCTCCTTGCGCGCTCTCGCGGACATTTCTCCCTTGCGCGCTCCCGCGCGCTCTGTCTCCTTGCGCGCTCCCGCCCGCCTTTCTCCCTTGCTCGCTCCCGCGCGCGTCGCCTCCTCGTGCGCTCCCGCGCGCGCCGCCTCCTCGTGCGTTCCCGCGCGCTGCCTCCTTGCGTGCATTTCTCCCTTGCGCGCTCCCGCACATGTCTCCACCTTGCGCGCTCCTGCACACGCCGCATCCATGCGCGCTCCGCCTCCTTGCACGTTATCACGCCCGTCTATCCCCTGCACGCTCCCGTGCGTTATCACACAAGTTGCTCCCTTGCACGGGTCTCTTCCCCCAGCACTCCACGCGCTCTTCTCCAACAAGCGCCCAACGTGCTCTCTACTAGCAAGCGCCCTGCGTCCTCTCCTTCTACAAGCGCCCCGCGCGCTCTTCTCCAACAAGCGCCCAATGTGCTCTCCTCTAGCAAGCGCCCTGCGCGCTCTCCTCCAGCAAGCGCCCAACACGTTCTTTGCCAACAAGCGCCCTACGCGCTCAAGAACAAGTGTTCCATCTACCGATATGATAACTAAACGTCGCTTCTTCAAAAGACAATCAGAGACAAGAAGCGGAGGGTAGGGCGCGCTAAGCGCGCCTCCGAGCCTCAAAGCTCCAGACATCAGAATGTGTACAACAAGCTACTCTCGTCTCCAGAAATTATTAGAAGACTCCCGAATACAACAAGCGCATCGCTCCCCGCGGCACTCGAAGAAGTAATTAGTTCTGTGAGTGGTGGCCTGTCACCCTCCAGGTTCTCTCTCTCTCTCCCCAATAATTGTAACGAGAGGCGGCATGAGCCTTCGAGTTCTTGAAAAAGCACTGTAACAACACTCATATCTAGTGGAGCTTTGGTTGGCACAGATACGACCACGTGATTTTTCACCTCTTTCTGGGATTTTCCACGTCAAAAAAATTACCTTGTCAACTTTCCATTTTCATTGACTGTGTGCGCGCTCGACCGTTCCGAGAACTAAGACGGTCCAAGAATTTCGGTCCGACTGGGACGTCGAGTTAGTCCACAACACTGACCAATACAACAAAAATCTGGAAGGGAAGCAGGACAGATGTGCACAGTAACCACATATTAAGAGGCTAAAAAAATCAGTAACAACATTTGTTGTGTTCTCCTTGCAAGATACCAATATTTCTCATAAGTAGGCTCTTTTATAGAGTTTAAATGCTCTCAATCATCATTACCCAACTATCTAACATTCCAAAAAAATAAAATTGAAAGGGAAGCAGGACAGATGTGTACAGGTAATCACATATTAAAAGACTAAAAAAAATCAGTAACAACATTTGTTGTGTTCTCCTTGCAAGATACCAACATTTCTCATAAGTAAGCTCTTTTATAGAGTTTAAATGCTCCCAACCATCATTACCCAACTATCTAATATTCCAAAAAAATAAAATTGAAGTTCTGCAAAAAAAAAAATATGAGTGCAGGCAGCCACTCAACTATCTAACAATCCAAAATGTACATGAAGTATTTCTAAAAGGCGAAAAATCGGGGCATATTTCCAAAATACGCCTTGTACATGCATTTTTAGGAAAAGTGCTCAACACTAAAGTTGTATCTACAACTTTCGTGTTGAGCATTTTTCCTAAAAATGCATGTACAAGGCGTATTTCGAAAAGACGCGAAAAGTTATGAGATTTTGGGGTGCGACTAGCCAATAACAGGTTGCGGTTAACAATCGCCTAATTTATTAGCAAAGAAGTTTTGTGATTTTCTGAGATATTTTTTAAATTTAAAAGGATAAAATTGTAATTGTATATTATAGAGTAGGAACCCTATTAAAATTATAGATTTTGGACTCCCTACTATCCTAAGTGTAGGAGCCCTATTAAAATCTAGACGGACGGTCATGATTCGTTTAGGTGATCGAACGGCTGAGATGTTATGATCTAATCAGATCGGACGGTTCAGATTCGTTCGTCGACCGAGTTACGCCATAAGGATATTTTTTTATATAATAGTATATATATATACATATACACACACACACGAGTGACAGGCATGGGCCTCCGGCCCGATGACCACGCGCCACAGTATCCGACCGACAACGGCGGGCTTCGCCCGCCCCCCTGACGGCAGTACCATCGGTGTCGCGCGACAGTACCCGGCCGACAACGGTGGGCTTCGCCCGCCCCCCTGATGACAATACCCCTGGTGTCGCCCCCCCCGGCGGGCATCTTCCGCCTCCGGTCTTACGACACCTTTTTTAAATTTTATTTTTTAAAATTATATGTCCATCTAAAATCCTAAGCACAGCCACAAAAGATCGTGAATATGTCCATCTAAAATGTGAGACTAAACCATAACTTGAGTAATGATTTAGGGGAATGTATTGTCAAAGTTCTACACAACCGAGGAATGGAATTATGTCACTGTGCATAGGGATGTTGTTCATATACTTTCAACTAACTAATACGAAGACACAATTAACACTAAATTATTGGCATCACATACAAACATTCATTCATAAAATTATTTTGGAGCATTTTATCAAACACGTAAAATGCTCAATGTCATAATATTTTGAGAGAATGTCATAGAGTCATTTGTTAATTTTACCGATCAAAAAAGGAATGGAAAACTGATTTGAATAAGAGAATGGAAAACAACACATTTGTGCATGTAGATATCATAGCAAAGACAGTGATTTCATATTGTAAATAATTCCAAAAAAATTGATATCATAGCAGGTTGCGATTGTTGGGAAAATAGATTTTAAAAATCTGAGATGAGATCAAAGGAAATGGAGATCCAAGAATTCAACTTTGCTATGCTATGTAAAGAGATTTCGAAAAGATTATGGAAATTCGTTTTTTTTGGGTAGACGGGAAGGATTGCTAAGATGTTGTGTTGTAGTATACCAAAAATCAACGAAGAGGAGAAACGAAGAAGAAAGCGTAATATTCGGCGCCGCAAACGGCGGAATAGAGAGCGGCGGAAGATGAGGTTGCGTCCAACAGAGGTGACGACGGCAAGGTCGCAGAAGAGAGAGTGTCGGAGGAGGAAGCAACAACCAACAGAGATAGGGACGGCGAGCCGCTGATCAGAGACTGGCGAGCCACTGATCAGAGACCGGCGAGGAGCCTTTTACCATAGATCTTCTCCGGCGAAGGTGCAACGACGGAGATGAGATGGCGTTCGGCGAGGAGGAGGGATTGCGGGCTTTTTTGCGATCCGGAGTAAGTTTACGGGAGACGATGAATTTCGCGAATGGTGAAATGAGGAGGATCGGGTTTTAGGAGAGAGAAGCTTTTAGGATTTTTGGGTTTTTTTTATTTGCAAACCTATTTTGTTATTTGCAGCCCAAGATCCAATTCTGGATCAAAACACTCAAATCCGACGCCCACCAATTTTTCCCTATTTTCGAACTCACGTTATCGACAGACCACCATATATCTTTTTAATATATAATATATATATATATATATACTATATTAAAAAGAAATCAATAACCATTAAATAAAAATTCATAGAAATAATGACCGTCCGATCGTGTCCATTGAAGAAATGAAAGCCGTCCGATTAAAAAACCTCTGCCCGTTGCTCCTCAAAATCGCGCTGCCGATAGAAATGCTCCCGATTTCTCATCATCGAAGCTGGACGCGCCTGGAGAAGCTGGAGGCGTCCAACGTCGGCGTAGATGGAGGCGTTCGACGAAGAAATCCAATATTTCTCATCATCGAAGCCAGTCCTCTCGAGTCGTGGCGTCCAGAGAAGTTGGAGGCATCCAACGTCAATGAAATTTCAGGCGTCCGACGTCGACGAAGCTGGAGACGTCCAGCGCCGGCGAAGCTACAATACCTTGAGAGATCTCGGTTTGCAGTTTATTTTCTTCAAGGCCTTCTCTTCCATATATTTCTTTTGTTGTTGTTGTTGTTATTTCCCTTCAATGGTAGCCAGGGTACCTCGAGAGACCAAAGTTTTACGAAAGAAGAGCTTCCTCTCATGCATCGTCTCCTCTTCAACAGGTATTCTCTGTCATTTATTTTCTCCAAAACCTTTTGTTATATTTGTGAATGAAATTTTATGGTGTTTACGTCGCTACGACGAAATTAATGTTTATCAAAATTCTACTTAATGCAGCGACATATAAACCTAGGACCGTTTTTTAACCAAACTTTATTAGTATCAAATTAGAGTTATGCATAAATTATTTTCTAAGACTAAGAACACGAAATGTAGTGAGCTTGTACAGAATGATATATAACTGAAGTGCGGAAATTAATTTATACCGTTCTTGGCTTCGAGCTCGTGCTTCATGGTAGCGACCATTCCCAATAACCTCGGGGTGTTATTCCTTATGTAGTTAGCAGCGTTATCGCAACCCGTTAACATACAAAATTGTTATATCCACTGCTGCTCAGATCTGTAAGATTGACAAGTTCCTGACCGGCTGTGTTTGGAGAAAATGAAATAGGCCGCCGGTACAAGCAGCGACCCACGATGAAGATCCACTAGCTGCAGTCCTCCTTGTCCAAAACTGTAAACCTGCGAGGAAAAAGATGCTCGCTCACCGGCTCCTGTGTAAGACGAAAGACCGACAAGGTCTATTCCTCTCGGGATCGTTGAAAAGAGAGAGGGCTAAGGCCTGCTGTAGATCGTCGGTGAAGATCCTCCTCCAGAACCAAACGGAGAAAGGAGATGGGATGACCTCTGTTCTTCTCTGGATCGCAGGGGAGACCGATTGAGGCGGTGGCGGTTTCAAAACGATGAAGATGAGGAAAAATGAATCGGGATTCCTATTTTACCCTAGCCGGTTTTTTTTTCACTCTTGTTCATAACCCATGGAGAATAAAGAAAAGGATTTTTCTAGGCTTAATAGGGAAGCCCTATTGGGAGTTACCAAATGAGCCCAATAAATTCTCATAACTCCCTAATTGAAATCCAAATTAAATCTCATGAACTTAATTGAGGTTTAAATATCATGTCCATTCATATGCCACGAGCGAGACCGAGCTCGCGACTGAAATTAAGAGACGGCCGGGCCCACCTATCACAGGCTTCGACCACTCGCGCGACTAAATTAACACGCGCTCGTAAGAGTCCGAATAGACTAAATATACGCGTACGACTTTAACGGGTCGTCTCGATGAATCGAGTCCACCTAACGAGAAATTTCCAACAATATTACCTTACTTTCTATCAGGCATCATCGTTCTCAGGTAAAATCAACTCACTCCCTCCGATGATTCTAGGTTTTGCAGAGCACTCTTTATTCTCATTTCTCAGATAAAGAAGTAAGGGCAATTCTCAATTGAGGTAAATGCAATTCTAAGTTGAGATATTGAAAATGTTGTTGAAAAAATGATGAAAATACTATAAATTTCTACACTGACCTCTAGAGGCTGAAAGGAACATTCTAAACATAGCTTGGTTTAAGATCTTTGAATATTGCTTGGTAATCAGCATAATAAGATTTCATAGCTTGGTATAATAAGATTTTGGGATTAGGAACGCATGAATGATTGTTCTAGAAATAGAGGAGGTGCTGTCAAGAATGCCCATTTCTATGTTTCTTCTGCTGCAGGTCCTGCTTAACATCAGATTTCAGTTTTGAGGAAAAACCCATTGGTTGTTCTAGAAATAGAGGAGCTGTTTTAAAGGATGCCCACTTCTATGTTTCTTCTGCTGCAGGTTCTGCTTAACGTCATATTCTAATTTTGAGGAAAAACACATTCGGGTAAGGTTCTATGGCTTTTGTTCTTCAATAGGTACTTGATCAGTTCTTCAATAGGAACTTAATTTTCTCTATGGATGAACATAATTTTCAGTTCTAAAACACCAATTTATGCAACTGTGAAGTAGTTTGAACAATAATATTTTACAAACAAAACAAAAATTTAAGAACATCTATCCTCATTATCATTATTTCAAAATATAAGCATCTTATTTAGTAGACTGGACCGGAGACACCTACAAAATCAATGTTGTCGCCCCCGACAAATATCGCCGTCCACGATCAATATCGCCCCCACAACTAATGTCGCCCCCACGACCAATGTCGCCCCACTCGACCTATATCGTCCCCCTCGACCTATGTCGCCCCCTCGACATATGTCTCCTTACATGACCAATGTTGCCCCCCCACGATAAATGTCACCGCCCTCGCTGAATGTTGCTGCCCGCACGGGAAGCCCGCCGCTGCAAGCCGGGTACTTTTAGGCGGGTCATAGGGGCGGGCAAAGCCTGCCGTCGCAGCCGGAGTATTGTCGCGCGGGGTCGTAGGGGCGGAGCCCCGTGTCGGCCACTCGTGTAACCCCCCAGTTTTCCCGAAAGTTCAATCTCTGGGGGTACCGTTCATTGAACTCGGGGCCGTTCGACGAAAGTCGAAGGCCGTTCGACGAAAGTCAAAGGCCGTTCGTCGAACTCGAGGCCGTTCGACGAAAATCGAAGGCCGTTCGTCGAACTCGAGGCCGTTCGACGAATGTCGAAGGCCGTTCGTCGAGCTGTCTGTTCGACGCGTGTCTGACAGCGTTGTGGAGCCGTTCGACGAACGTCGAAGCCCGTTCGACAAATGTGCAGGCCCTTCATCGATATCTGTCCGTTCGACGAATTTTTGTTGGCTGAGCTGTGAAGCCGTTCGACGCAAGTCGAAGGAATTTTCGTGGAGTTCTGTCTGTTGGCTTCTTAGCCGTTTGATTTCACATCAAAACTGATCCTAGGGCCCAGAATCCTCTGCCGAAAGGGCTTATGTAGGGCTGAACGGTTTTCTCACTCATTTTCTTCTCATTCCTGAAGTTGACTTAGGGTTTGAGAGTTGGAGAGTGGAGGAGGAGGAAGGAAGCTTTCTCTGCCATTGACGGAGCTCCAGAGCTCCGATCGTCGTTCTGAAGCCAGATCTGTGGAGAGGACGTTGAAGCGCTCGCTTTCATCCATGCAAGGCAAAGATTCCATGGCTAGGAAGAGGGGTCGTAAGGCAACGCCACTTCTCTTCTCGGCCTTAGGATGCGTGCATGACACCTACTATTTTTCTTGCTTCCTTTCAAGCATTTTAGGCACCAGATCTCTCAAGTGAGAGGCATTCGGGTTGCCATGGCTCAAGGGGAGCCACCAGGTCGATTGTGTCCGTCCCCGACATGATATTGCATTAGAAATCTGCTCCACTAGTGGATTAGGCATGGTGGGTGAAGCCGTAGTCGCGACCGTTAGTCCGACTCGGTGATGTTGCATAACGAGCCTTAAGGATTTTGCTAGAAATCCGTTGCGGCAAGATGCCGTTTGTGATGTATGTCTCCCTTATTTCACGCGAGTACGTGTAGTCGGTACCGGACAAGGTTAGCTCCGTGATGACGGTAGATGGTTTCCTTGGAGCACGAGAATGTTACAGTACGAAAGGTGGATTAGGGTGACAAAGCTATGTGTTGTGATGTGCGAAGGCTTGACTTGTCTCCGGGGTCAAATAGCTAGCCCGTGACGTGCAAGTCATGCGTGGAGAGTGTCCCGGCGAGGCAAGACCCCTTCTGTGAAACTGACGAGAATGTCAAGCATTGGGCAAGCCCGGACAATGAAGCCCACGAGCGGGTGAGGTCCTGCGAGGGTTCTTAACATCAGTTTGTTTGTTTGAATGGCGGAATCCTGACGTGAGAAGCCAGAGTTGCAGGCAAGCCCGAGTTTTGAGACCCACGAGCGGGTGGGGCCTTGATAAGAGTTCCGAGTAGCGGCTTGAATGCCGTTTGGGGAAATTGGAAGTACCCATGTGTTTGCGGCTTGAACGCCGAAGGGGAAAATAGAAGTACCCGATTGATAATGCGTGTTGATGTGTTAGATTCATACTCTTTAGGGTGCCTTGGGTGAAACTCAGGTTTGCATACATGCTGCATTGTAGGCCCCTTTTACTATATGCTCAACGTAGAAATATGTTTATTGTGTGAGACATCCAACTTGTTTAACCGCTTTACATGTTTATGTATATTGCATACGAAGTGCTGACTTGCAGGGTAATGGAGTGCCCCGGGGTCCACTAGGGACGACCGGGAGGAGATGAGTTGGTTACACAGTTGAGGTCAGCCTTTGCTGACCCACGTTACAACAAATTTTTACAGTGCCTTCATGTTGGAAGGAGACGTTAAGTTGTGGTGGGTGAGCCATAGCGGTCGTCAGTTCCCTGGACGCACCCCGTCCATTGAAGAGTTTGGGAACGCTTTCTTGAAGAAGTACATTCCTGCGTCGACAAGGATGACCCTCCAGAGGCAATTTCTGCACTTCGTGCAGTGGGACAAGACGGTTGACAAGTATGTTCAGGAGTTCACTCGTTTGGGTCATTATGCTGGGACGACCATGACCGATGATGAGGAGAGGGACAACCTCATATACCATGGGCTGAGGGAGAATCTGAGACAACCCCTCATATCTATGAAGAATGCTGGTTTCAATGAGCTGGTTGAGGCTGCCAGAACGTTGGAAAGCGATATGAAGCGAACCCAACGTCGTAAGGGTTTTGCAGTCAAGCAAGGGGAAAGGAAGCCTTCTCAATCACAAGGGAAGTCTGAAGGGAACAGGTGGAAGAAGAAGCCTCATCCTTTCAAGCCCGGTGAGAAAAGTAACATGACGTCTGGAGGGTCTCGCTTCGAGATCTACAATATGAAAGTTGTAGATCTCGACGATATCTACAACTTTCATGAGATCTACAACTTTTATGTTGACCACTTTTCCTAAAAATGCATTTTACTAGGTGTATTTTCCGTATTACGCATCCCTGCGTATATAACCTATGTGCACATGCCGCGTATATACATTAACCCTATATATATATATATATATATATATATATATATATATATATATATATATATATATATATATATATATATATATATATATATATATATATCTACTATTATACAAAAACTAATCTTTGGTGAAACATTGCAAATATCCCTATATTGCCCTTATAGTTGTATTCATAATTACACAAATATACATAATTTTATATTAATATATTATAAAGTCAATATTCTTTTAGGTAATTATACAACTTTGCAATATTTAAATACAAAAAATAAAAATACTAGGTATCCTAAACCTATGACCTATAGCTAGAAATGATAAAAGAAAGATTAATGTTTTAACGTTAAAATATAATTTGTTTTACAAAATAAAAATTATATTCTTGATTTATATTTTTTTACGATCATTTTGAGTACTCATATGTATATGTTGTGGGAGGGTACTGTCCACGACAAATGTCGCCGCACACGACAAATGTCGTCGCCCACGAAAAATGTTACCGCCCACGACAAATGTCGTCCCCCCGACAAATGTCGCACCACCGACGAATGTCGCATCCCGCCGAATGTCGCACTCCGCCGAATGTCGGACCCCGCCGATTGTCGCACCCTCGCTGAATGCCCTCAGGGCCGAAGGCCCGTGCCTGTCACTTGTATATATATATATATACACACACACACACACACACACACGATCCCATATATATATATATGGGATCGTGTATATATATATATATATATGGGATCGTGTGTGTGTGTGTCTATATATATATATATATATATGTGTGTCTATATATATATATATATATATATATGTGTCTATATATATATATATATATATATATATATATATATGGGGGAGATATCATATGCGGGCATGCCTACTGTGCGTGCGTGCGTGAAAGAGATTTTGGGGGTCAAGATGGTCCCAAAACGAAAAGTGATTAACATGAAAGTTGTAGATCTCGGCGAGACGAACAACTTTCATGTTTATTACTTTTTGATTTGGAGCCGTCTTGACCCTCGATTTGGGCCTCAAAATCGGGGGGCGGCGAGAGGCTTTACTGTAGCACTCTCGCCGCCCCCGATTTCGAGGCCCAAATTGGGTGTCAAGACGGCTCCAAATCAAAAAGTGATCAACATGAAAGTTGTTCGTCTCGCCAAGATCTACAACTTTCATGTTGATCACTTTTCGATTTGAAGCCTCCTTGAGTCTTGTTCGTACGCCCGCACTAGATATATCCCCATATATGGGTATATATATGTTGTGCAATTGGTACCGGCCCGCGAGTACGGAACTCGTCGCGGACAATAGCAACGGAAGCGAATTACTAAGCAAATAATGGCGCGCACCAATCAATCCTCGGAAGGATACTAGTTCGAGTTTCCAAAACACAAATCAACACAGACGACAAGAGATATACGTGGTTTGGAGTTAAGCTCCTACATCCACGGGGAGAGCGCGCCGGATCCACAAAACAAAAATAGAGGTTCGATTACAACACAGAGCACTCAACGATCCTTTCGGATCGACACTAACCTATAATAGAAAAAAAACAAGAACAAAAAGAAAGGAAGAAAACTCCCCTAGCACGCTGCCGCCGTCCGGCCAAGAAAGCCGCTGCCCTCTTCAAGATGAAGGAACCGCAGCCTTATGCTCTCTTTCACCGCCGGAGTCGCCGCCGCCGCTCGATCGCCGGAGCCGCCGAAGGAAGAAACCCGCACCCGCCGCTGCCGTGGATCTCCCCTCTCCTACACCGGAGATGGAGCCGATGCCGCTGCCGTGCACTAGATCGGAAACCCCGATCAATCTTTCGCCGCCTCGGATCGCTGCTGTCGCCGGAGAAGGAACCCAAGATCCTGATCCTTCTGATGTCGCCGCTCCTCTTCCTCCTTGCCGCCGCCGGATCTCCAAGATCGCCGGAGAAAATAGCCCTAGACTAGGCTTGCCTTACGCCTCTGCAGAAGGAGGCCGCTCCCGACCTTGTCGCCGCCGGAGAAGAAGAGACCGCCGTCCGCACACCTTGATCGGTCCTTCCCGTCAATGACGCCGCGCTCGCGATCTTGATGCCCGCCGCTAGGTCGATGCCGCCGCTCCTCTTCTTCCTTGATGTCGCCGGAGAAGAAGCCGCCTACCTCCGCCGCTCCTTCCTCCTCACCGCCGGAGAAGAAGCCGCTCGATTTCCCCTGCTTTTCTCCTGTTCTTGCAGCCGCCTGCTCCTCCGCTAGGTTTAGGGAAAAATCGGGCTCTTTGCTCCTCCTGTCCATGCAAGTATATACATATAAAACTAAGAAAAAGAAAAAACAGGGCCTTGACCGGTCCAACTGGACCGGTCCGGTTGGAGCATCACAGAAATTAACAATCTCCACCTTGGTTCTCCACGAACACTAATACCGCATAGAACACACAGACCTCGACTGGCGACTACAAGCCCACTCTCCCTGGGGCCGGCACGATCAACGTGCATCAGTCTGAGACAAGTCAAACTTGACTCGCCTCACTGATTTCTCTCGCATGCTCGCAACGCATTCCTCCATAGGACTTTCCCGCAACATAACGCCTCCACCTCGAGCAAACTCCCTCAACTCCCGGTGACGCACGTCGACGTGCTTCGTCCTTGCACGATAGACCGGGTCTACTGCAAGACGAATCGCACTCGAACTGTCACTGTGCAACTCCACCTTCTCCTGAGTGATCCTAAGTTCCTCGGTTAGACCTCTGAGCCTGATGGCTCCTCTCACGGTGCCTGGGTGCTCCTGAGATGACTCTCTACCCGTCTCCTCTACGGCTGCGAAAACTCTACCTCCGCCAAGGTCTTCTCTCTGCGCACACGCCCTTGCCACGAATCCTGCTCTGCTCCTCCGCTGGTCCTTCCTAGCTTTTCGCTGAGAACAGTCTCTGCTCTCTAAAGCTCTATCGAAGGAACCGCGACCTGAGGAGATCGCTTGAAATGCATATGTTCAATTCCGGTCGCCTTGACCCAACGGATACAAAAAACGCACGAACGACGACGCGCCGTTAACTACGTGTCAACGTAACGCCCTTGAGTCATCATTATGCCACTAAAAAGAATAAAATAATTATTGAAAATTCAAGGGTGTTATAGCCACTCTCCCTAAAAGGAAGTTTCGTCCCGAAACTTGATATGCAAATTGAATCTTGTTGAAGGCAAAAATGACCGAGGCCAAAATTGGCTTCTGTGGAGTTCGGGGTCCCAAAAAGAGGTGACCTCACACCTACTTCACTCGGAGGAACGTTATGGACCGAAGACTTAGGAAGCTATGAACCGACCCTTGGCTCTAGCGTGGAGGTCCCACCTCACACCCAGAAGACCTTTGAGGTCTCCCCCTCCCTAGCCAATGCTTGAGCTAGGTGCCTTGGAGGAAAGCCAGAGAGATTTTGGTGGCTAAGGAAAGAATGACCAGTCCTCCTCCAAGGCACCCTCAAGGGTCTATTTATAGTTTTTCCAAGTCCTGGGGGTAAAATGACCAAAAAGCCCCTGGGGCAAAAATGCATCCAGCCAATAGAAAACCTCCGCACCGGGGGGCAAAAAGGGAAAAACCACCTCGAGGGTAGAACGGTAACATCAGGAGATCACGCCCGCCGGCCAGCCCCCTGGTCGGTCTCGCCCGGCCTGGCCGCGAGGTCGGGGCGAGAACCAGGCCTCGGGCCGGTCTCGCCCCGCCCGACCTCGCCTGGCCGCCCGGTCACGAGGCAGGGGCAAGAACCCGGCCCCAAGCCGGTCTCGCCCCGCCTGCCCTCGCCTAGCCGCGAGGCAGGGGCGAGAACCCGGCCCCGGGCCGGTCTCGCCCCGCCTGCCCTCGCCTAGCCGCGAGGTAGGGGTGCGCCTTCGGACTCCGGCCGGTCCCGCAGCTTCCCTCACGCCTACCATGCTGGGACGGGTGTCTGCCTACTCGCCGCACCCGCCCCTCAAAAGGGGCTCCAAAGCTTAAAACTTACTAGCATGCCTTATGCCCTGCTTGAGGTCCTTACTCCACGAATACGGGATTGTACAAATCTGAAACAGAAAAGAAATAACCAACGGGTATCGGATGGAAATACTTATCAATGAAAACTAGGAGAAAAGATGAGGATGAGACTCTCATAACCGATTCCAACTCTCAAGTCGCGCTCTCGACGTCTTGATTTCGCCAAAGAACCTTGATCATTTGTATCATCTTCCTCCGCAACACCCGATCATGTGTCTCTAGAGTATGAACAGGCTCTTCGACGTAGGAAAGATTGGGCATCGAGTCAAGGACATGTCGATCAATAAGCACACACTTTCGCAACTGGCTCACCATAAACACATCATGAATACCGGGGAAAGTAGCAGACAACTCCAACCTATAAGATGAAACTCTGATGCGGTTAATAACCTGGAAAGGTCTCACATACCTGGGATCTAACTTGTGGTTCCTTCCAAATGTCTTAACACCTGACATCGGATAAACCTTCAAAAAAACCATGTCACAAACTGTGAACTCCATATCAATCCTTCGCCGATTAGCATACTTTTCATAACGCTCCTAAGCCACACGAAGCTTTTAACGAATAAGCGTTAAAAAAATACTCATTTCTTCCAGGGATTTCGGACCCAACAACGGTCTCTCACCAACCTCAGCCCAAAACAAAGGAGTTCGACAACGCCTCCCATACAAAGCCTCAAAGGGGGTCATTTGCAAACTATCTTGATAACTATTATTATAGACAAATTCCATCAGTCTAAGACGTTGGTTCCATGCTCTACCATGGTCCAAGATATAACACCTAATCATATCTTCCAAAATCTAATTAACTCTTTTTGTTTGACCATTGGTCTGCGGATGGTAAGCGGTTGAATACCTGAGGTCAGTATCCAACGCTACTTGCAAGCTTTGACAAAAACGCGACATAAACCTGGAGTCTCGATCTGACACTCCAAGCAATTTGATGACCTCGTTCAAATACAACTCTACTATCTTTTTCATGGATCAGTCAATTTTGAAAAGCACGAAGTGAGCACACTTGATTAATCTATCCACTATTACTCACACAACATCATGCTTTTGGGAAGACCTTGGCAAACCAGTAATGAAATCCATAGAAATACCCTCCCACTTCCAACTCGGAATATCTAAAGGCGTCAGCTTGCCACCAGGACTTCTATGATTCTCCTTAACGCATTTACAGGTGAAGCACTCTGACACGAACTTAGCTATATCGTTCTTCATTCTATACCACCAGACAATCTGCTTCAAATCTCTATACATCTTTGCAGAGCCAGGGTGGTAGGCAATACTAAAACTATGCGCTTCGTTGCAAATCCTTGCCCGAATATCCCCAACCGTGGTAATGCAGAATCTACCTCGATACTTCAGGGTATCGTCCTCATCTATAGAGAAATCTGGCAATTCACCCCTCTGTCCTACCTCGAATATATTACAGTTCAGAATCATCCTTCTAATTCAACCTTGTAAGAGTAATCCAAGAAGGCTCTTCAGCTTCTAAGCTAGAAGGCATGACACTACTGCCGACTGAAATATCCATCAACAAAAACTCTTCTACTAAAGACTGTACGAAAAAGTTGAAGATTCGTGCGGTCTTTCTACTTAGGGCATCAGCTACCACATTAGCTTTGCCCGGATGATAAATAACTCAAATTACCCTACGCATGATTTAAAATTTACGGCAGTGATTTATGCCTTAAAGCTTTGGAGATATTTATTGTATGTCAATCGTAGATATTTGTTGTATGTCAATCGTCGCCCCCGCGGCAAATGACGCCCCCGCGGCAAATGA
The DNA here is from genome assembly GCA_039513925.1 of Platanthera zijinensis. Taxonomy (NCBI): domain Eukaryota; kingdom Viridiplantae; phylum Streptophyta; class Magnoliopsida; order Asparagales; family Orchidaceae; genus Platanthera; species Platanthera zijinensis. Next base: position 71,720,768 of record CM077082.1, read on the forward strand.
CGCCCGCGCGGCAAATGACGCCCCCGCGGCAAATGACGCCCCCGCGGCAAATGACGCCCCCGCAGCAAATGTCTCCCCCACGACAAATGTCTCCCCCACGACAAATGCACTCACGTAGGGCACGAGAAAACGTCGGTGTTTGATTCAAGAGCACCCGCACTACTCAACTTTGATAGTGCACAGTATACGTCAATATTAAGGTGTCAAGTGATTTCAATTGGTATTAAAAAAACATTTCAAATGGCATAAAATAGCCTTCAAAATGTCAAAAGAATTTAAAAAAAAACAAGAATCTCTACGCAAGACATGAAGATTATGGATCCTATCTCAAACAGACAAGGGTAAACGAGAGAGCAAAGAAGCGATGAACAAATATAATTGGCACAGCTGCTTAAAAAATAATTCAAAATTAGAATTACATACAATATTATAATACTTTTATTAATTTAAAATATTCCTTAGCCATAATGATTCATTAGTAGAATTTTGTCATGTTTTACACGAATTAAAGAACCTAATAATCATCCAAAAAATATGTACAAACAATAAAAATAGTTTAAATAAATAAATAAAAATTTCCTCTTCCAATAGTTTACTCTTCCATACAAGGGTGAAATGTCAAAAAATGGGCGGCGAGAAGGTCCCATCACAAGAGTGAAATGTCAAATGTAGGCAAACTTTACCTTACATTTGTTTCCTTTTTCTCAAAAGAACGTCAAAATTATTCAATCTTTCAACAATGAAAACACCGGAATTCCTTCGCCGAGAAGCTAGTGCACCGGACTCGAAGCTCTTTTCCCGCCTCAAAATCCCTTCTACCATTCACCTACAAATACAAATTCAGCCTTAGGGATAAATGAACATTCATGCATGATCATCAGAAAATATGAGCATTAGATTTCAGTTCAAGATTTTTAATGTAATAAAGAATGCACTGATCTTGAGCAACTTGAAAGCAAAAGGCAGGTCCCACCAAAACATAGGATGCTGCCGGAGGTAAAGAGAGGCGCCCCGCCTACCTCCCCAGTTTGAAGCACATCGGTCGCATTCACTGCTGCTGCTGCAGTGCGTCACCAGAATTTCAAACTGGTACTAACTTGAACCAATTTTGACCTGAGTTTCAACCCAAACTCGCGACTTGGAAAACCATGTGGAATTTCTAGTCCCTCCAGATTTAACTCAAGCAGCAGCTGAGTCATTGGTTGGTTGCACGTTCAAATCCACATATTATCAATGGAATACAGTAATTAACTTTAGGGAGTAATTACTAAAACTTCCTTTGTAAGTTAGCATAATTACAAATTGTACTCTTACTTTGAAATTACAAAAACCTCTCTTGTAAGTTTACATTTCATGACATTCATGCACACAAAAAACTCCATTAGAAATTAGAATACATTTTCAGGAGGGTTTTTTTACACATGAATGTTATGAAATGTAAATTTACACTTGAGATTTTTGTAACTTAAAAAGTAAGAGAAGTGCAACCTATAATTTAGAAAACTTGGAGGGGAGGTCCCGGTAAACGCCTCTTAACTTTAGATGGAAATTTGAAGGTTGAAAGGATGATTACCTCAAACTTGTACATTCCCCGCACGCCTCCAGCGACATCAAGCACCAGTCCATGCGCACGAATCTGATACACCTTCGCTGTAATTCTGTCTCCCAATTTCAATTTAGAAGCAGAAACCTTCGTAGAGGAAGATAATTTTGTCGTCTTCTTAGAAATGGACATTTCACTTTCTTCCTCATTCACATCCATAGATAAAGAATTTTTTTGGCTCTCGGGCATTGGCAAACTGTCAGTTCTAGATTTAATTTTTCTTTCTGGGAAGGGCTTGGGAAGAGATTTTCTAGTAGATTTTTTTGTGATATGCTGGGTATCAGCGCTGCCTTGAGAATCACATTCGTCAACACTCCTAATAACAAAAGACGGAGTTGAACTAGAAGAATACTCCAGATTTTCCGCTTCACTTTCACCTCCTGCGCTCGCCGATACATCATTTAAGATGGCGACCGAGACATTGGCATTGTGTTTACTAGAAGAAGCAGGATCACTATCTTCCAGAACTTTCTTTTCAGATCCACGCTTAGGGAGAGTGGCCTTCAAAGATAATTTGATGTTGCCGCGAACATCTTGACCAATGCACATTACTGATAGTTCTTGACCAATAGATACAGCATCAGAGACTTTTGTTGGCTGTAATATAAAAAAATTAATGACTTCAAATTTTCTTTCGAAAAATCATATGATATACTATAATATAACAATAATGTGGCAACATAAATAGAAATGATTGTTTCAATAGGGGAGTGATTGGATCTCACTTACAAAAGGGAGTTCAAAGGTTTCATTAGCTGAAACTAGATGCAGCTGAGTTCTTATTATTGGAACTCACCTAGTGAGAAGTAAAGGTCCTTTTGGCACGGCGGTGGTGGTTGTGAATGCGGTGGTTATGAATTATCGTTCGTGAACGCCCAACCTCACTGGAAGAACTTCACCACTTTTATGCTTAAAATTAGTTTTATTTATTGATGGCGATCATAACCATTGCCATGTCAAACACATATTTTATGATGAAGGCATTTTTGTCCAAAGTCACATGAACGAAAACACCACGCCAAACAGACCTGAAGTTTCAACCACCTCAATTTTTTTACTTTCACTTTTAGGCTTCGTTTGGCGTGGTGGTGGAGGTCGTGAACGCGGGGTCATGAACCGTCGTCGTGAATGCCCGACCTCACCTAAAGAATTTAATGCATTTAATGCTCAAAACTATTTTATTTTCTTGGTAGTGGTCATAACCTTTGTCATGCAAAACACATTCTATGATAATGGCATTTTTGTCCAAACTCACCGAAGCAAATAAGTTTCGCCAAACGAAGCCTTAATAGTAAAATAATCAAAAACAATGATGCTATGACTGGTGCAAATGGCACTCATTGCAGCTCAAGCAAACACATGAACTGGAAGTTCCTGCAAAACAAATAAATATTTACTGCAACTCACTTCAATCTGCCTCACTCTGACGGGGATGATGTTCTAGCCGTGGTACAAATTTTGTTAAATCATGGTACATGTAAAAAATAAAAAATTTACTGAGAAGATAATTATGCATGATGTATTTGAGGGATTATTAAAATATTAGGCAATTATAGACGAGCCAATGGGGGAGGCATTAACTTGACATTAATAAGGAAGGAGGTTTAATGGCGATGCTTACTGGGACATGTGATAGCTCGGAGATATGGAGAAGTCCTTGTTGACCGCCATTGAATTCCACAAAAGCGCCGTATTCTTTGATTGAGGAAATGACGCCTTTGTAAATTCGGCCAACTTGGATTTCACGCCCAACTAAAAAATCAACCTGCAAGATCAGCACATTCGCATAAAGGATCGTTTGCTGGGACCACCCCTCTGAGTTTACTAAACTATAGCTTGCACCCCTCTATCTTTGAAATTATAAAAACCTCATGTAAGTTCACATTTCCTAAGATGCATGATGTTATCTGTAGGAGAAAACACTTTTACTAAACGAAATAACTTGATACAATCACGAGGTATGCTCGTGCCCAACTTTAGGAGTCTGGTTCCTCCTAGAAGCCCCTCTCCAAATGAGTGATCTCAAACCTAAAAGATAAAAGCATAAACCTAACTCCCAAGCCACCTCCTTATATAAGGAGGAGGGCTTCACATATCATTTACCTAAAGCATACAATTTAAAAATAGGAAATACGATAATACTAATACGTGCGTGCGTAACACATGCACAAAATATCCCCTGCGGTATGCATGTAAATGTAATTTTACAAGGGAGGTTTTTGTAATTTCAAAAGACAGAGGGGTGTAACCTGTAATTATACCAACTCCCAGGAGGGGTTTGGGTAATTAATAGTACAGATAAATGCATAAAAATGTACTTATTATGTCATTTCAGGAGTTGTTATTCATATTTTAAAATAAAAAATAATTACAAATCAGACTTTGTATCCAGACCAAGGTGGTAAATTGAAGTTTCCTCGTAAACAAACAATAGAAGGTTGGTTTCGGAGGTCCCCGGAACCACACCGACCAGATATTGTGCTCATAATATTTATCCAGAATTAGTATTACATATCCTTTTATACCTACATTTGCTTGCATTCCGTACTTGATTTATGTATTCCGCTATATATACCGAATGCGGGCATGACCTGAAAGGACTTGGTAAGAAACTCCAAGTGCAAGTTTGAACACTCAATTCAAAGGCATCTAACAGTGTAACTTGACCCAACAAAAACTTGATCGACAAGAACAAACTAGATTATTAGATTGTTAATGGATGGTACATTGGTACCTTCTGTTGAGCTTTTTCCATAATTAATTGGTTTTTAGCAACTATGGTAACTGTCCCATCACTCAAAGCGATCGGTGCCCCTGTTCAAAATAATAATAAGACAATATAATTGAGCTTCTTGAATAGTCCAAGTTTATTCAAAAAAAGGAAACATTGGCTTCATACTGGAACAGATCTTTTTCTTCCCAAGATATTAAAAAACCGAAAATAAAACCTATTCAAGACTAAAACAATGACTCGTAAGCAGTCAAAAAAATGGTAGAGTATTAAACACATTTGGTAAAAAAATAACCACATTCAGATATTCTATAGGAAATTGAATTCATGAAGTTAAGCAGGGAAAAAGCATTATAGATAAGAAGGGTCTGTAATGGAAACACATGAGAAAAACGAGAGCTGAGAACTTGAAGCAATGAATTTAGAGGATTGATGATAGTCATGCTTCAAGGATTGAGATATATGTTAATACTACTATTACATCATGAGATTGTGCAGAGGGGGATATAATGCACAAACCATAGAAAAAACTAGGCTCTTATAGCTCAATCTCTGCATGATGAAAGTCACCTAGCTAACCATAATAGTGGAGTAAATTTCAGAATAACAACTTAATGGAGAATTGTAACAGATTCATTACATTCTTCCTCCATCGTCTCGTCTCGAAGGATGAGAACATATTTGGGAGAAGGAAAAGAAAGAGAGGAACGGAGAAATCAGAGACAAAGGGAAGAATACAATGCAGAAATGAAGGAAAGAAGCAGGGTATGGAATATATTGAGTTAATTTCAGCCAGCAAAACTAGCTTGACGAAATTCCGGATTGCCAAATTTATGCAAAAAAAAAAATGCATTTAACTATTAAAAAGTGTTATGAAGACTATAAAAAAGTAGATCAAAATGAAAGTTGTTATGTACGAAAATAAAGATGCACGTCAAGGTTTGCTCTCTCTCTTGCACAAACCAGAATCATAAAACCTTAGAAGAAAGGGGTAAATAGACACTAACATAATCCTTCATTACCACTAGACAGCAATTCATCCTGCCGGATAAACGACCTTGCCCTCAAGCTCGTGGGAGAGAGATAATGAGTGAACACTGTTTGGGACCATCATCATATGCCAGTGCATGATGACAGTCATGGTAATATCTTCATCTAATCAACGATCATTGAAATAGTCATGAAAAATGAAAATATCTTCATCTTAAGCATATAGGAGAACATGCAGTCCTGTATTTACTATTTAGACATTGATATATATGGGAGTACGGTCGCTCGTAATGGAAATAGAGATCCAGACAGGGGGGCTTGTGTACTGTGATGGGATAGTCATTGTGGACAATGGTGCAATTTTGGTTCAGGTATGTGAAGAAGAGTTGGAGAAGTGGATATAAGTCAAGGAGGTGTCAGAGATTCAAGTGGATTTTTGTGGAAGTTTGACTGATTGATCTCTATCTGTGGTGTGGTACGTTGTGAGGAAGGTTGATGCATTCCCAAAATTGGGATTTGATTTTAAAAGATAAAACTTAGTCATCAATTTTTAGATAAGTTGTGCTGGTGGAATATAACTCTAGAATTTTCAATCGATCGTCGTCCAAATATTTGCAAACGCTCAGTAAATGTCTATCACTCGCTCGTATTCTATGATATGAGTAATTCATCCACATGCATTAGCAAGATAAGAGAGGAAAGCCACGGCTCTTCATCGCCACTGGCGGGGATCGAGAGGGACGGCGGGTTGGAATAGGAAGACATCGCCAAGACGAGCGAGGGTTGCTCGTTCCCTCCGGTGGAGGCTCGAATCTGGAACGGCGGAAGATGTCGGAGCTGCAAGTGGCGGGCGGCGGTCTGTGGAGTGGTGAGTCGGAGGACTGCTGAACTGGGATAGCAAGCCAACGCCAATACGAGTCGGAGCTGCTCGTTCCCGTCGGAGACGGCCTGTCACTGGGTCGACAGAGGTCGCCGGGACAGGGTAAGACAGTGTCAGGCTGAGGAGTTGTGGGGGAGACAAGAGGTCCGCCGGGTACTTGCGTTGGGTGAGGAAAACGACAAGTCTGTAGATGACTCGTCATTTTCTTCTTTCCCAGGCTGCCCCTTTTGATCGAAATTTGCAAGGCTATAAAGAGAGAGATGGCTTCTTTAATTCTTGGAAACGGACAAGATTAAAAATGGGGGGCTGACATCATTAAAGATATGGGGGTTTCAATTTTAAAAGAGGATCGATTAGACTAGTCTTTAAAGGTGGGGGGTTACAAAAGGCATCATAATTGTTTTTTTTGGAAAATGAAGAGTTGGAAAATCAAGGGTTGGGAAAAAACAAATACTTAGGCTTCTCCCTCCAAAATATTAATTTCAGAATATATTTTATATTTTAATTTACTTGCTTGCTTAATTTACTACTACTCCTAATTTGACTGACTCATTCATTCAGGATCTTATTGGCCGGTCTGTTACGCCCCCGGACGAGTCCCGGCTATTTGGTCGGCAATACAGGCGTTGGCTGAGGCATGACGGAGGCAACAACGGGGCTGAACCAATTGGTTCAGCCCCCTCTTCATAAGTTTCGGCCCAAGGGGGGGCTGAACCAAGTTGGTTCAGCCCCCATTGGGGCCGGCCGGCCCCCTTGGCCGGCCGGCCCTGGGTCCGGGTATAAATATACCAGACCCCCTCTTTGGATGGATATGAAAAGTATTATTCAGGTATTTCCCCTTTCCTCCTTCCTCAACCTTAATTTCTCTAGTCACCTTAGATCTTCTCTCTTCTCCTTCTTCTTCCTAACATTTGGTATCAGGGGCTCTTTTCTCCACCATGGTAACCACTCGCACGCAAGAGAAAGTCGTCCGCTTGGAAACCCTAGAGGACAATCTCGTAGGGTTGACGGATTCGGTGGCCACAATCGAGGAAAACGTGAAAACTTCCACCCAAAGGCTCGAAGAACGGATCGACACCCGAATGGAAGAGATCATGACATTTTTGGAACAAAACTTAAAGGGTAAGACGGTGATGGAGGAGGATCTGGGCAGATCTCCCGCTGCAGGACTCGATCCGCACCGGATCGGCCAGGAGGACTCCATAAGGGGTGTCGGCACCACACAGGGGGCCGGATCGGGCACGGGGGGCGTCGGCCGGGTCGGAGCAGGCGGGGGTGGCCCCGACGGGGTCAGATCGAGCACGCCAGGCGGTCCCGGGTTCGGATCGGGCGTGGGGGGGGCTCGGCGGGCTTGGATCTGGCGCAGGAGGCATCGGGGGTGTCAGCGGGTCTGAAGGTGGTTCCGGCGGGATCAGATCGGCCGGATTTGGCTCCGGCGTGTACGGCGCCGGAGGCGGTGGCCCCGGTGGGTTCGGCACAGCCGGTTTCGACGATTTGGGCACTAGAGGAGGTGGGTGGCTGGTTCCCCCATATGGAGGAGGGGAGGGCCTGCTACCTCACCAAGCAAGAGGAGGGATGCAGTGGGGTGGTGCTCCGGCGGCGGGGCAGTTTCGTCGTGGCTTCCCAGGCGTGCCTTTTGCACACGAAGAACCAAGGAGACCGTCGGGATTTGGACAGAAGGCGGGGTGGCGAGGACAGGCCGGTCAGCGGCCGTACATGCCGTCGAAACTGACACGCATGAATTTCCCTCAATATGCCGGGGGGGCGCCTTGGAATGGGTACAGAAGACGGAGTTGTTTTTCAGCTATCAAGAGGTACCCGAGGTACAGTGGGTGCAACTGGCGTCCTTCCACTTGAAGGACGATGCTTTTCAGTGGACGCAGTGGTTCCTGCGGGGGCGGGATTATGTGTCGTGGGCAGAGTTTGTTGATGGGTTCACCGCTCGGTTCGGGCCCCTGGAGTTTGAAGACGTTGAGGCTCTCTTGCAAAAATTACGTCAGAAGGGCACCGCGATGGAATACAGGACGGAGTTCGAAAAGTTGGCAAATAGGTTCACTGGGAGGAGAGGACACTCCTCAGTTGTTTTGTCTCTGGTTTGAAGGACCACTTAAAAGATGAGGTTCAAGCGTACATGCCCTGCAGCTTGAATCACGTCATCAGTCTGGCCCGCATTCAGGAAGAGCGGTTCAACAGGCAGCGGTCCCGCACTACGGTGATGCCCACTACTACACCAGCTACTGCCAGGAAGGACCCGCCGGTAGCGGGACGACCGACAGTGACACGGCTGTCCTGGAGCGAGTTACAAGCACAAAAGAAAAAAGAACTCTGTTTCAACTGTGATGAGAAGTTTACGGCAGGACAAAAATGCCAGAAGGTCCAGGTCTTTATGTTACAACAGAAGGTGGATGACGAGTTGAGTCCAGAGGAGCTAGATTTCGGAGGCGACTTGGACCTGACCGAGCTCGGGGTCTCTCTGCATGCCATGGAGGGGTGTAACCCCCCTCCGCTTACTATGCGGCTTGCGGGGCGGGTCCGACAGGAGAAGATGACCATCCTGGTGGACAGCGGGAGTACGCACAATTTCATTCATCCGGATGTGGCACAGAAAATTGGGCATTTGATTGACACTGGGGTTGCCTTCCAGGTCATGGTGGCCGATGACAACAAATTGCAGTGTCAGGGTGTACTGAAGGGAGTGGAGGTTCGGATGCAGGGGTACGTCGGACGCACAGATGTCTATCTTTTACCCATTCAGGGCTCGGACATGGTGTTGGGAGTTCAGTGGTTGCAGCAGTTGAGGAGGGTCACCTTCGATTGGGACCAGATGACAATGGAGTTCTTGCAGAGTGGGAGCAGTTCTGTTTGCGGGGTCTCACTTCTTCGTCGGTCAAGGAAATTTCTCTACGGAGTCTCCAACAGCTCGAGGAGGCGGGAAGTTTGATGGCGGTACTTTTGGGGGTGAGGACGGATGAGGTGGAGTCAGTTGAGGTGTCTATGCAGATGCAGGCTTTGGTAGAGCAGTACGCGGACATTTTCCAGGAGCCACGTACACTTCCGCCTTCACAGTTTCGGGATCATCAGATTGTACTCAAGACAGGGACGGAGCCTCCCAATATCCGACCCTACAGGTACCCGCACATGCAAAAGACCGAGATTGAGCGCAGCGTACGAGAGATGCTCGATGCAGACATCATAAGGCCGAGCACGAGTTCCTTCTCGGCTCCGATCATTCTCGTCAAGAAAAAAGATGGGTCTTTGCGGTTTTGTGTAGATTACCGTGCCCTGAACAGTGTCACACTGAAGGATAAGTTTCCGATCCCGTTGATTGAGGAGCTGTTAGACGAGTTACATGGGGAGACACGGTTCACCAAGCTTGATCTACGGTCTGGATATTACCAGATCCTCATGAAGGAGGAAGACATCCACAAGACAGCATTCAGAACTCATGACGGTCATTATGAATTCTTGGTGATGGCCAACGGATTGACGGGTGGACCGTCCACCTTCCAGGCGAATATGAACGAGATCTTCAGGGACCTTCTTCGTCACTTCGTGCTCATCTTCTTCGATGATATCCTTATTTACAGTGCTACTTGGGAGGACCACTTGCGCCATGTTGACCAGGTATTCTCCATTTTACGCCAGCACCAGTTGTATGCTAAGAGATCGAAGTGTTCGTTTGGTCAAGAGGAAGTGGAGTATCTGGGGCACTTGGTCTCGGCCGCAGGGGTGAAAGCCGATCCTCGGAAGATTGAGAGCATGGTCTCTTGGCCGCGGCCCCAGACCCTTCGGGCTCTGCGGGGATTCTTGGGCCTTACCGGCTACTACCGGCGGTTCGTGCGCGATTACGGGAAGATTGCCAGGCCACTGACACAACTGTTACAGAAGGACGCCTTTTCTTGGCAGGATGAGGTTGAGGCTGCTTTTCAGGTACTCAAGCGGGCTATGACGACGACTCCAGTCTTAGCACTCCCGGATTTCACCAAGGAGTTCGTCGTGGAGACGGACGCCTCCGGGGTGGAATTGAGTGCTGTGTTGATGCAGGAAGGGCGGTTGATTGCCTTTTACAGCAAGGCATTGGCTACAAGGACGTTGGGATTATCGGCTTATGAGAAAGAGATGTTGGTCGTCATCCATGTCGTGGGCCTCTGGCGACCGTACCTGTTGGGCCGTCATTTCAAGATCCGGACAGATCATCAGAGTTTGAAGCACTTCTTGGACCAGCGGGTTTCCTCCCCCCTCCAACAGAAGTGGGTCACCAAGCTTTTGGGGTACGACTACGAGATTGTTTACCGGCTAGGGAAGGACAATCGGGTTGTTGATGCCTTGTCTCGCTTGCCGTAGGGCACTCTAGCCCACATTTCTACGCCCCAGCTGGATGCTGTCGATGAGATTCAGGAGGAGGTCCAACGGGACCCCGAGCTGCAGGCTATTGTGCAGGATCTATGGCAGGCGCGTGAGGCAGCTCCAGGCTATCATCTACAAAATGACCGGCTATACTGTCGGGGTCGGGTGGTCATACCCTCCCAGTCGGCTTGGAGGACGATCATGATGCACGAGTTCCACTCGTCCCCGACGGGCGACCACGCCGGTGTTCTCCGCACTCTTCAGCGGGCACGGGCCAATGTGTTTTGGAAGGGAATGCGACGGGATATTCAATTATTTGTTCAGCAGTGTGACGTGTGCCAGCGACAGAAGTACGAGACCACCTCCCCGGCTGGGCTACTTACGCCCTTGGAGATTCCACACAAGATTAGGGATACCGTGTCCATGAATTTCATTGATGGCTTGCCACGGTCTAAGGGCAAGACGGTCATTTTGGTGGTGGTTGATAAGTTGTCCAAATACGGACATTTTCTCGCCCTGAGCCATCCCTATATCGGCGAGTCTGTTGCTGATCTTTTCGCTCGCAAGATTGTTCGGCTTCATGGCATCCCTCGGGCGATCATCTCGGATCGCGATCCCACTTTTGTTGGCAATTTTTGGCAGGAATTCTTTTGTTTACAAGGGACCACTCTGCGCTTCAGCACGGCTCACCATCCACAAACAGACGGTCAGACTGAGGTATTGAATCGAGGCATAGAGACCTACCTCCGATGCTTCGTCATGGACGAGCCGCACACGTGGACGAGTTGGTTGCATTGGGCTAAATACTGCTTCAACACTTCCTATCATTCAGCCAGCAAGCTGACTCCCTTTGAGGTGGTCTACGGGTGTCCGCCTCCTTCTCTGAGCAGTTATGAGCCGGGTGGTACGGCAGTGGCAGCAGTTGACCGAGCACTCCGTGACCGTGACCGCACACTTGCTACCTTGCGGGAGAATCTCCGGACGGCACAGGATCGTATGAAGGCACAGGCGGACAGACATCGCACCGAGCGGGAATTTCAGGTGGGGACGAGGTTTTTCTAAAGCTCCGCCCCTATCGGCAGTTGTTCGTTGCACAGCGGACGAATCAGAAGTTGGCACCCCGTTATTATGGTCCATTTCGGATCACCCGGCGGGTGGGACCAGTTGCTTATACGTTGGCGCTGCATGAAGGGTCCAGGATACATCCCACTTTTCATGTCTCCGTGTTGAAGCGGAAGATTGGCGACACTGTCCAGGTCAGCCCTTGTTTGCCAGAAGCTACTAGCGGGGGCGAGCTGCGCCCAATTCCTGACGACGTACTTTTGATCAAGTGGAAGCGTCGCGGCACGGCGTACTGTCCTGAGCTACTGGTCAAGTGGAAGGGTCACGGCGCAGAGCACAACACCTGGGTGGATTTGCTAGAGTCTCGGGAGCTCTACCCCGATTACCACCTTGGGGACAAGCTGGTTTTTGATGGGGAGGGGAATGTTACACCCTCGGACGAGGCCCGGCTATTTGGCCAACAATACAAGCGGCGACTGAGGCGTGACAGAGGCGACAACGGGGCTGAACCAATTGGTTCAGCCCCCTCTTCATAAGTTTCGGCCCAAGGGGGGGCTGAACCAAGTTGGTTCAGCCCCCATTGGGGTCGGCCGGCCCTGGGTCTGGGTATAAATATACCGAACACCCTCTTTGGATGGATATGAAAAGTATTATTCAGGTATTTCCCCTTTCCTCCTTCCTCAACCCTAATTTCTCTAGTCATCTTATATCTTCTCTCTTCTCCTTCTTCCTAACACGGTCACTCCAATAAGTCAAACGACAGCGCGCAATTAACAAGTGTGTTACAATATGAGAGAAACTAAAACATTAAAGGCGCGGATACATGCGCTACAAAAAGTACTGGATAAAGTAAAATAAAAATGCAAACAAGGATTGCATCAAAGGTGTAGGGCTAGGACAATTGAAAGAGGGGTCAGTCATTGTGGTAAATTCAGTTTCTACAAAAGGGGCTTGTAGTATTGCGTGAGAAAGGGTGGTGGATTATGAATGTGAAGGCAAGTGTGGATACAGTTAGATCCTCATTCATAAAGTAACTCAAATAATGACGCATAGATAAGCCTCAAATATGGTTAAACAGTTCCATGAAATTATCCACACAAGTACTCATGAAGGTGTTTTTTAAAGGAGCATAAGCATCAAAAGAATTTCCTTCTTAGCAAGTCACATGAAGGAGGTTGTGTTCCTTCATGAGTTTGATCCATCTGATGTACGAAGATATTGATGGAGTCATTTTTTAAATGTTCTCCGACATGTCTCCAGATATGTCATTTTAAGGGCAAAACGATATGTTTTTCTAAAAAAAATAGATTGTGTCATTTTGTAAAATATTGGCCGACATATCCGATTTTTCCCGATATATCGGCCAACACGACTTTAAAAAATATCATCCGCTGTTTTATTTTATGTTATATTAGCAGACTAGCAACATATGTTTAAATCACTTATATATATATTATATTATGTACGTTTAAATCGATTAAACTTATTGTTTCAATTTTTTAACGTTTTATTCTTGCAACCAATTTTGTATAATTATTTCACAATTTTTTAATTTTATATTACAAAAAATATGAAAATATTTAATACGTCTATTTGTTGATTGTTTGTATGTTTTTAATATAAATTTATAAGTTTGAAAAGACTTATAATCAATCAAGGATTTTTAACTTTAAAATCTTTTTTATTTGCAATAAACTTATTGATATCAAAATAAAATTATTGTAAACAATTAAATATAATTTACAATGTATCGTATTTGTTAGTAATATTTTATCTTATATATTATTCGATTTTATTTCGTAATATAAATGGGTAATTTTTTATATATTTGTTATATTATTTTTCTATTTTTATAACATATAATTATAGTTGGTATATATAAAAATAAAAAATTTATTTATAAGTCATGAAAATCCAATATTTAAAAATATCTCTGACAAGTCTCCGACTTCCAACACCCGATATTTAAATACTCAATCTAAAATGTCGCCAACATCCGATATTTACAACATTGGATGGAGCCAATGCATCCAACATAGAATTGTTCTTTCCCATAAATCTTGGACAGAGGAACCTTGTTGTAAGTAAATGGCTTGAAGTCCAAAGAATTTCTCAGTAGGGCAATCGAGCAACTAGTGACCCTTTACTTGAAAGAACAAAATTTCTAATAGTCAAAAGGTGGACACCAAACTATATGGGGTTGCATAAATGGTGAGTAGGGTTCGCTGGAGATCCCAACCCTGGGGAAGTCAGCAGTGAAGGCGAGAGTCGGTAAAGTAATGGAATCTGAGCTTGGGGGCGGGGGGCAGGAGTACGGTCCATTTGAAGAAGATAGAGTATGAACGTTCACAAAAGATTAAGTAAGCAAGATATGTCTTAATGTTCTCCACACAAGAAGAAAATAAACTAATAGAGTTTGGCTTCTTCTATGCATACCGCCATTGAACAAGTCCGGGAAATGAAAAATAACAGAGAAAGGAAAATGTGTTGTTGGATCAAGGAGCAAACCTATCGGGAGTCCAGTCAGCAAATTAAAAGCTTGATGTGACTATAGACCATTTTCTCATTGAGATCGATGTTACCAAGATGTCAACAAGGAAGTAGAGGTCCGATAGGAACAAAAGCAGCCTTGTTGGCTGGATTCAGCAGAAAATGTGGCTAAACGCTGCAAGACGAAAGTGAAATGGGTAGTCGTAGCGAAGTTGAAGGATCTAACACTGAACAAAGCATGGTAAGGGTACGTATGGTGGCTAAGTTTAGGTGATGGAGTTGGAAAACAAACCGGTAGCCGCTGTAGATGGAAGGCGGCACGATATGTCTAATCAACTATTACGCACGAGAAAACTTGCATGAGTAAGACGAACACAAGAATTAACATCAGTGAGACATGCTCTCGCCAAGATGCAATTGAGGTTAGTCCATCGTCCAAACGAAAATACATAACCCTCCTTTACATAGGGAACTCATACTAACACATATTACAATAATGCCCCCTACTAGCCCTTTAAGCTCCAACTACTAATGCACCTGCTACTCTGGTCATGACTCCTGTAGACGTCACATATGTCCTTAAATGCATTTATAATACGTAGATGCAGATAATAAACCAACATAACTTTGGTTGTAATCCAGTAAAACAAATATGCAGTAAGTATCAAAACAGTAATAAACAATAAGACACCTGGCAATCTAAAAATTAAAAAATGTATCCAATTCAATATGAGGGGCTTTATAATTTTTAAAGAAGTATGTCCTCTGAATATGAACCAAATGAGACATGCATTATTAAAATTTCAGCAAGAGGTGGAAATACCTGTTTCTTGTTCAATTTTTTTCCTTTGAAAACCTAGAGGCCCAAGCAAGCGGCGAATAGATTCATCATCCAGCTTCATAGTAGCTGAAATTTAGATTGAACTTCAATAAAATTCTCAAAACAATAAAAAGTACATTCCAGAAAGCGAGTAAAAACAACCTAATCGTGGGGCATTTCCATCATGCATGGTGCGTGGTGAACCAAGTGCCTCCTCCATCCTATCAATTATCTGAATACGTCCTTTTCGACCGGCTTCCAAACTCTCGCATATTATATCTAAAGGAATTCCAGCAGGTTTTATATCCAACTGAATTGCAGTGATTCCTCTCTTTGTTCCAGCAATTTTGAAATCCATGTCTCCAAGGTGGTCCTCAAGACCCTGACATTAGATTAAGGCAAGAAAATGGTAAATAAACTAAAGAGAAAATCAGATGGTTAAAAAACACCAGGAATTTTTTTTTGTACCACAAAATGCAGGAATTGCATACAAATTCAGTGACAAGGGTGAGGACATCTGGAGGATGACATTAGAAAAGGGATTAACACAGGAATTCCTTATCACTGTTGGCTTACATGAAGGTTCAGCTTTAAGCCATTATATCTTTACCCTTATCTTAGATGAGCTCACCAGACATATCCAACAAGCAATACCTTGGTGTTTATTGTTTGCGGATGATATCGTTTTGGTTGATGAGACGCGCGAGGGTGTAAATGCAAAACTTGAATCTTGGCGAGATACTTTAGAAAAGAAGGGTTTTAGGTTGAGCAGGGCAAAGACGGAGTATATGGAGCAGTATAAGAAGGACAGATGACTTCATTATTAATTTGGGTGATCAAGATATTTCCCGTAGTATGTGTTTTAAATATCTTGGATCGATAGTTCAAAAAGACAAAGGTATTGATAAAGATGTGACACAGAATCCAAGCGGATTGGTTGAAGTAGAGAGGTGCGTCAGAGATCTTATGTGATCATAAAGTAGCACTAAAACTTAAGGGCAAGTTTTACCGTACTGCAATTAGACCCGCGATGCTCTATGGTTATAAGTGTTGGGCAGTGAATTGTGTACATGAGCAACAATGGGAGTTGTGGAGATGAGAATGCTTAGGTGGATGTGTGGACACACGAGATTGGATAAAATTAGGAATGAAAGTATCATGGATAAGACAGGGGTAGCACCAATTGCAGAGAAGATGCGAGAAGCTCGTCTAAGATGGTTTGGAGACGTACAAAGGAGACCATTAGAGGCCCACCTGCTAGGCGTTGTGAGAGTCTAGTCACTAGGCATGTTAAACGAGGGAGGGGTAGATCAATAAAGACTTGGAATGAAACTCTAAGGAAAGACATGATGTACTTAGGCATTAGTGAGGTTATGAAAAAAGATAGGGCACAATGGCGACAAAGGATCCATATAGCCGACCTCACTATAGTGGGATAAAGGTTTGAGTATTGTTGTTGTTGTACCACAAAATGCAAATTATTATTTACTTTCACTCTTAATAACATATTTAACTAGATACATCTTAAATAGTAACTTCAATCTAATGAATTGAATTAATTAGATGTATCTTACTAGTATATCTGTGAGGATGCGATATTCTGTAATAATTCCAGTAGATGGGTCTACTTCACTGACAAGACCCACTGAAACACCTGCAACATGCTCTTTAACAGGTATACCAGCATCCATCAATGCCAAACTACCTATAGAAAATACAGAGTATCATAACTTAGAGATCAAAAGCAGCTCTCAATAAAATTTAAATGCAGCATAGTAAGTAGTGACAAGAACTTGAAATTTGAACCAGCAAATAATCCAATTTGGCCAGACAATGACTATTATCATCGATCCAAATCTTCAATTTTAAAATCATCGAAACTACAAGATGTTGTGATGTGAATAAACCAACCCTATTGATTTTTCTATTGTAGTCTTTCAGTAAACATGGAAATAAGGATGAGTTGTATTTTCTTGTTCTGTTGGTACAGTCCTAGTCCAATTCTAGTTGGGTCAGTTCTGGTACAAGTTCAAAATCCATCACCTCCTTACAATGGCTCAAACCAGCAGTTCAAGACGGTCTCATGAGCCCAGTTCCCAAAAGTTCAATACAGCTACATCCCAATGTTGTTTTACGCAATATAGAGGGATTTTTCTTATGTTGTGTGAACTCAGCATTGTTCATGATTTTCACATGAGCTAAAAAGACCACCTGATTCACTATGATGACACCCACGCACCAATGCATGTTGCTCACAGCATTCAAACTATCTATAGCAGTCGCGGTTAATCCGTAGGATAACATCCATCCACAATCTCTAAGTGCAAAAGCGCAACTCACCGATGTTACCTTCCAAAAAAAAGGATTTAGGATTGGTCGCTCGAGCAGGCTTCGATAAGCCACTGCAGATTTTAATGCAAATAAATAAATAGAAAATTGATGTCTCGGGGCTCTGTTATCTCACTATAACCCATGTAAAACTCAATTCAAAAGTTTTCAAAATTAACAATTTTCAGCCAAAAGTATGGCCATGTTCTGAGTGAGACTTCGTTCTGTTAACTGGTGATTCCTTTCTTTATCTTTAAAAGTCCCATTATTGGTTGTTGCACAATATTCATTTGTCAATTTCAATATAAACAATGTATTAAATCTGAAAAAAGTCAGCAATCAATGTGTATTATTAACGTGGAATTTTTAATCTGATTCGTTGTAGCCAGCTATTAAGCTTTTCATTTACGAAGGATTTTGATGAGAATCTGTTATTGGCCCATGTAGGGGTTGAAGGCGCATGTTTTGGAGGACGCGTATCTTCTTTTCATTGTATTTTCACTTTCCCGCATTGTTATCTTTTTGCGCATTTTAATTACTAATATATCATTGTGAGGGACATTTTTGTAATTATGTGGAAATTTTCCATCACTATATAAATGTGAGAAGGATGACATTGTTGGGGATATGAATGAAACCTTATTTCTCTCCTCTTGAATCGACTCCTCCTCTCATCTTCTTAAGCCAGGGTTAAGGTTGAGCAAGGCTCCCCTCTCTTCTCCTCTCTCGGTCGAGCTCGGCTCCCATTCTATCTTCCGCCATTGGGAAGGCAAGGTCAAGCAAGGGACGAGATGATCTTCTCTGAGACTTCTCCATCTCAAGACCGCACAACCGCTCTCAATCGGAAGCCTGCAACTTCTTGGTATTAGAGCCTCCTTCCTTCTTCAGTCGTTGCATACCAATCAATTTTTTCGTGAAACGAAAACTTGGCAAACGGACAATGCTTGCACCTGTGATCGAGTCGTGGACGACACATCTCCGTCGCAGCATTCGCTGATTGCACCCTCGGCCACTCTCATCCTGGTCGCCGACACCCAACGATCTCGGGTTCCCTAGCCCTTCCTACGACGCTCCCAGGGGCGACTAACAATCCTGTGCGTTCCATGCAGCCTGCGACAACCTACAAAGCCCAGATACTTAAAAATGCTCTGTGTATCGGCTCGAATGCGTACCGGATACGAGAAATGCCCGGAAACGCACGAAAATGCGTTTCTGAAACTCTAGGAAACACATTTTTAAATCGCGTATCCCGCTTGCGAGATAAGAAATTACCATGCGGTAAAGTCTTGTTGCTTATTCATTTGACGGCTTAGCTTTAAGCTTACACGATTCATTGTGCGCCCGAAGTTCTCCAGCATCACGCCATCGTCGAGAAGAGAGGTCTTTGCGCTGAAGCACTCTGACATCAAGCCCGTCGAAGCTTTCCCCTCTCTTGTTGTTGTTTCACTGCCACTCCAGATTCCGTTCATGTTATACAGGTACAAAATGTCTCCACATGGTCAATCAATGCATCTACTATTGGTTTGATTTCATTTCTAAATAGATTAATTGCATTGCATAACACATTATAATTGTCTTGCATATTATTTCTAAACTTAGTCAATCAATGCATAACAAATTATTTAGAACTTATCATATGTATGGTCCATGTTGTACAACAACAACACTCAGGCCTTTATCCCACTATAGTGGGGTCGGCTATATGAATCCTTTGTCGCCATTGTGCCCTATCTTTTGTTATAATCTCACCAATGCCTAAGTATATCATGTCTTTCCTTATAGTTTCATTCCAAGTCTTTATTGGTCTACCCCTCCCTCGTTTAACATGGCTAGTGACTAGACTCTCACAACAGCTAACAGGTGCCTCTAATGGTCTCCTTTGTACGTGTCCAAACCATCTTAGTCAAGCTTCTCACATCTTCTCTGCAATTGGTGCTACTCCTGTCTTATCCCTGATACATTCATTCCTAATTTTATCCAGTCTCGCATGTCCACACATCCACCGAAGCATTCTCATCTCCGCAACTCTCATTTTTTGCTCATGTACACAATCCACTGCCCAACACTCAGAACCATAGAGCATCGCTGGTCTAATTGCAGTACAGTAAAACTTGCCCTTACGTTTTAATGGTACCTGACAATCACATAAGATCCCTGACGCGCCTCTCCACTTCAACCAACCCTCTTGGATTCAATGTCGCATCTTAATCAATACCTTCGTCTTTTTGAATTACCGATCCAAGATATTTAAAACACTCACCACGATAAATACCTTGATCACCCAATTTAATAACAAAGTCATTTGCCCTTCTTGCACTGCTAAATATAAGCTCCATATAGTCCGTCTTTGCTCTGCTTGACCTAAATCTTTCATTTCTAAAGTGTCTCGCCGAGATTCAAGTTTTGCATTTACACCCTCGGGCATCTCATCGACCAAAACGATATCATCCGCAAACAATAAACACCAAGGTATTGCTTGATAAGAGCTTAAAGTTAAACCTTAATGTAAGCCAACAGTGATAGAAAATTCCTGTGTTAATTCCTGTGTATGGTCTATGTTGTAATAGTTGAGTTATGAAATGTTATGTACAAGTCGTGTTTCCCCCTAGTAGGGGTAGTTTTGTCTTTTTTCGTGTTTTTATGTTTTCCCTTACTCATGTATATATATGAGTAAGTGACCAGCTTATGTGCATTGAATAAGATTCCCGTTTTTCTCTCTACTTGGTATCAGAGGTAAAAAAACACGTGCCCTAGCCGTCGATCGGATCGCCCGTCTCCCGTCACGCTTCTTCCCGCAACCCATCGTCGCCCGTCTCCCGCTTCACCGTCGCGCTTCTTCCCGCATCGTCTCCCATCTCCCGCCTCGCTTCACCGTCGCGCATCGCGCTTCACCGTAGCGCTTCCCGTCTTCGTGATGTCGGGCGGCAACAGTGCCAGCTGCTGAGAGGAACGCCGCCGCCATTCCTCCATGAAGCAGTCCGCCTCTCCTTCATGAAAAACAACCGTGTCGTTGTCCTGCTCACGCGTCCAGGTCCTGCGCCCGTGTCGCTGCCTGTCCGGAAGGTGTCCTGCTACAACGTCGCTGTCTTGCTCTCGTGTCGCTGCCCTGCTCCCATGCCGATGCCTGGCCGCTGTCCTGCTACCGTGCCGCTGACGGTGCTGCTGATCTGTATGACAGAATAAGGTGTCCTGCTCCTGTGCTTCTTGTATCGGTATGGGTGAACCTGATTCATCAGTTTCTTCTCCAGGCGTGATCCAGCCTCTGATGGTTGAGCCTCAACGACCCCATGACCACTCTAGCTCCTTGAAGATTACCACGGTTCCTCTGGATGACACGAATTACCTGGAATGGTCTCGTGCTGCTCAACATGTCATCCATAGTCAACAGATGTTTGGTTATATCGATGGGTCAATTACGGAGCCTCCAGTGACTGATCCCTCCTAGAAGCGCTGGGATTCAGACAACTCTCTGATTGTGTCTTGGCTCCTGCATTCGATGTCGCCCAAGGTTTATCAGAGCTATATGCTGATGGACTCTGCTTTTGAGATTTGAACTCGTGCTCGTGAAACTTACTCTCAGATTGGTAGTTCCACCCAGGTATATGAGATCACTCGCCGCATTTTGGAGTTGCGTCAAGGGTCGATGTCTGTCTCGTCCTTTTTTTCGGAGTTTGAGCGCTTGTATCAAGAACTGGACTACTTTGCACATTTCACTCCAGCGTGTACTGCGGATGCCGTCCTGTTAAAGCAACGAGAGGATCGCTTCCGCCTTCATGTCTTCTTAATGGGATTGAATATGGAATTGGATGTGGTCCGGACTCATGTTCTACATCGTTCTCCTCTTCCCTCCCTTCGAGAGGCGTTCAGCTTGATTCTGGGTGATGAAGACCGTCGCAAGTCTCGCAGTGTTATGACTCCTCTGAATCGTTCTGCCTTGACGAGTGTTGTTCGTGGCCTCATCCCTACTCCTGTATCTTTTGTGCCCATCTACAATTACTGTGGTCTACGGGGACACTCTCGGGATGCCTGCTTCAAACTTCATCCGCATTTGGCTCCTCCTGGTCGTGGTCGTGGTCGGGGCCGTGGACTTGGTCGTGGTCGTGGACTTGGTCGTGGGGGCCATAGGCACAGTGGCTACCGTTCTCATGACACTGCTTACATTGCTGATGTCTATGATGAGTCCAAGTCTTCAGCTTCCTCCTCTCTTACTGCACATGAGTTGGATGCATTTCGCCGCTTCCTTCACGCTCAATCCGATCCGGTCACTGGAAGCTCAACTTCTCTTGCCACCAAGCTTGTAGATTGCGGCCGACATGTCCGACATGTCGGCCGACATGTCATTTTTTGGATGAAATCGCAACGTTACCGCTGCAAATGGAATTTTTTGCGTTTTCCAGAATGGCGGCCGACATGTCGGACATGTCGGCCCGCTATTGCGGGTTATGGCGGTGTTATATTGTTTGTGGCGTTTTAAAATCTTTGAGGTTAATAATTATATAATTATTTAATTATAACTTATAAATATTAATTAATTATATACTTATTAGTTATTACTTATAAACTTATTAAGTTATAAACTTATTAATAATCGCTTATATTTCTTCTCCCCCTCCCCCGACTCATCACCTTCCGCCTCGGCTTGCCCTAGTCTCACTCTCTCGCGATTTCTTACTCTCGCGACTTCTTTCTCTCTCGCGATTTCTGACTCCTTCGGCTAACGACTCTCTGGTTCTTTGATTCGTCGGTGATTCTCAACACTGGTTCTCGACAGCTTTCGTCGGCTGTCTTTCGTCGGCCGTCTTTTTATCGGCACTGGTTCTCGACAGTTTTCCTCTCCTCTCCTCTTATGTGGCTCGTCCCCTCAGCATTGAGTTTTATCTTTATTTTTAAGTTATAATTAGGGCTTAGTCTTCTCTTCATCCTTCTTCTTCCTTCTCGACTGGCTATTTGGTGCTTTTGGTTTTCCTTCTCGGCCGTTTTCCTTCTCTATGCTGCAGTGCTGCATCTGTTTTTTCTTTAATCTTCTACATCAGAGCACACGCAAGTGCATATAGGGCACTGGTTCTCGACAGTTTTCCTCTCCTCTCCTCTTTCGTGACTCGTCCCCTCATCACTGTGAGCTTTATCTTTATTTTAAGTTATAATTAGGGTTTAGTTTTCTCTTCATCCTTCTTCTTCCTTCTCGACTGGCTATTTAGTGCTTTTGGTTTTTCTTCTCGGCTGTTTTCCTTCTATCTGTTGCAGTGCTGCATCTGCTTTTTCTTTAATCTGCTGCATCAGAGCACACGCAAGTGCATATAGGGTATACAAATGTTCAATTGTTGTGTAGTATACAAATTTTACAACTGGAATTATGGAATTGTTAGATTATGATATGCACACGCAGTTAGATTATGATATGCATCTGTCTTATGACAACTTGAATTATGGAATTGTTGTATGGTAAATTCTTATAAGAGTTGGTTGGCATTGTGGCAGTGGTAAATTCTTATGAGAGTTGGCTGACATTGTGACATTGTGGTATTGTGGCTATGAAAAAATCCTTATGGCAGTCGATTGACATTATGACATTTTGGTTGTGGCCAATCCTTATGGCAGTCGACTGACATTGTGACATTTTGGCAATGTGGTTGTATCTATTCATAATCCTCTCTTTCTTTCTATTTCTCTATATTTGTCTCTTCCCTTATCCTCTATGATTCTATATTTGCGCATTGTGGCAACATATGATGTGAAAAAAAAAAATTCAGCTATGTTTTTAGACTGATCAATGAACATTGATTAATGATGACATCAATATTGTGGGCATCTAGATATGAAATATCACTGATGTTGCCTTTTTTAAAAAAATTTATAATTTTTTTTGTGTAGAATGAATTCATCAGAAGGTTCTAGCAAGGTTCCCAGTACTTCCTTCGTAGTAGGTCGAGATCCTTGTTGGGCATTTGGGGAGAAGGTGACTCCTAATGATACAAATAGAATACGATGCATATATTGCAAACAAATTGTGAATGGTGGAATTACTCGCTTGAAGCATCACTTGGGGGGGATAAGGGGCAACGTTAAGGCTTGCCCGACGGTACCAGCTGAGGTTAAAGAAAAGGTGGAGGGATATTTACACACTACACAGTCAACCAAAAAATTTAAGCCTGAAAGGTTGCAAACAGCTTTGGAAGAGGTAGTTGTTGGAGGTAATGACATAGAAGAAGCTACACAAAGGAGCCTTTATGCAAGCGTAGGTACTAAAGGGCCTATGGATCAATTTGTTCAATCTAAAAGCACCGAGACGAGCAAAATGGTGCAAACCACCATTGATAGCAAGTACAAGAAAAAAACTAGAGATGATGTGTGCTTGTATATTGCTAGGTGGGCATGCGAGACAGGAATTCCTTTCAATGTCGTGTATGCTACATCCTTCCAACAGGCGTTGCATGCAGTAGGGCTATGTGAACCAGGGATGAAGGGTCCAATCCCATATGAGATGAGAGAGAAATTCTTGAAGATGGAGGTACAACGGACGAAGGAGATGCTAACTACATTCACTCAAACCTATAGGGTGCATGGTTATAGTATTCTTACGGATGCATGGACAGATAGAAAAGGGAGAAGCATCATGAACATAGTGGTGCACACTATTGCTGGGGTGACATTTTGGCTATCTAAAAATGTATCGTCATCCACACATGATGGAAAATTTATTTATGATTTTGTGGATGAGTCGATTGCCAGCCCAGATGGCCCAAAAGAAGAGAATATTATACAAGTTGTGACAGATAATGCATCCAATAACATGGCGGCATCAAGGTTGATAGCTTTGAAGAGGCCAAGACTATTTTGGACTTTATGTGCTACACACACTATCAATTTGCTTCTCCAGGACATTGAAATATTAAAGCAAATAAAAAATGTTATTGCACTTGGACGTCAATTATCAGTGTTTATATATGCTCATATTATCTCCTTTGACATGTTCAGAGAGACTACAAAAGACTTGGAGTCACATGATCTTGTGCGCCCTGGAGTTACCAGATTCGCCACAGCATTTCTTTCGTTACAGAGCATCCATGAGAAGAAGAGACAGTTGCGGGAGATGTTTACATCAGCAAGGTGGGATGCTACCAAATTATCTGGCAGTGATGCAGGCAAATAGGTATTTTAGTAATTTTTTTCAAATATTATTTCTATGATTAATCTGTTTGTACTTTGTAATGTACTAATGTTATCTTGATTCTTGAATTGTAGGCTACAACTACAGTTTTGGGTGGTACTTTTTGGGTGAATGTTGAGCTTGCCCTTCTTATATTTTCCCCATTGGTGAAAGTTCTTAGAAGAGGTGATGGAGACGCACCTTCAATGGGATGATTGTATGGTGAAATGAAGAAGGCTAGAGAGGAGATTGCTGCTGCTCTTGCTTTTAACGAGGGTAAATATCTTCCTATATGGAAGTTGATAGATAGAAGAGTGGAGACTAAGATGAGCAGTCCATTACATCTAACAGGATATTTTCTGAATCCCTTCTTCTACTACCCAAATAGGGAAGAGATAGATGGAGACCCAAAGTTTATGGGTGAGTTTATTGAATGCCTCACTAGAATGTACTCTCATGATCCTTCTATGCAAGATGTCATTACTGCTGAGGTTGAAGTTTATCAGCTAGGACATAGCAAAGAGGCAAAAAGAACTATCAGGGTTCAATCCAGATATATTATCTTTCTTTATTTTTCACCAAATAATTGTTGTTTTACTTTTTAAATTGACTAGTGTAATAATTTGTTATTTTTCTATAAGCTCATTGGTGGAAGTTCTATGGAATTCAAACTCCAAATTTGAGAACTATGACCATGAAAATCTTAAATTTGACAACTAGTTCCTCCGGTTGTAAAAGGAGTTGGAGCACTTTTGAGATGGTAATTTACTTACAAGTATAAGTTTTAAGATGATATTTCAAAAATATCTTAAAATGATAATAATTTTTATAGTTTATGTTTATTATATTTAAATTCATTCCAAGAAAAGGAATAGACTGGAAAACCAAAGATTGAATGATCTTGTATTTGTGAAATTCAATTCAAAGCTAAAGTCTAAATATTCTGATCCATCTCGAGACTCATTGTCTGCAAAGAGTATTGATGAAGGAAAGGTTGCTGAGTGGTTAATGGGTCCTGCCGATGATGTTGTAGATGATGATGATGATAACGAAGTGTTTCCTGGAGAAGGGTGGACTTGGTCTCAGATTGGGGACATTGTAGATGTTGATGTGGGTTCTGCTTCTAGGAGAAGTGCAAGGCCAGCTTTAAAGCAGCTATATATGGCAAAATCAAAAGGAAAACGGCCTATGCCGGAGAGGGATGAGGATGAGAGTTCTGAGGAGGACATTGATGATGCATTGATGATTTACACTTTCGAGGATTATCCAACAGATCAAGAAACTTGATATTACTTAGGTGAGTTTTATTAAGTTAATTTTTTTGTCATGTTTTAATCTTTAATATCATTTAGTCTTACTCATATGTTCATTGATTGCAGGAAAATAATATATAGATTTATATTAGAGTAACAGATTTTGTGGAGCAGTGCACTCACATTTTGGGAATAAGGTACAATTATATTTTTAGTTTAATATGATTTTGTGATGTTGTATTACATGATAGAAAGTATGCAATATTAATTTTTTTATTATAAATTGATTAGATGATTGTTATTAGTTTAACTTTCTTATATGAATTTTAGTTTACACTTGATTAGATAAAATAATTACAATTTAATTAATAAATGAAAAAATTATGGAATATACATATATATATATATAATTATAATATTATAATCCGACATTATGAAATGTTCCCGATATATCCCCCGCAATCCGACATCCGACACAAAAAACCCAAACCGACATGAGTCCGACATCCGACATCTGCAACCTTGCTTGCCACTGTTGCCATGCCCAGTGCTCATGCGGCCACCACCTCACCTTCTGAGTGGCTGTTCGACTCCGGTGCCACCCACCACATGACTGGGTCCTCTTCAGGTTTTCTCTCTTATACTCCTTTGTTTGGTAAGGAGAAAGTTATTTCTGCTAATGGATCGTTGTCCTCCATTGCGGGCAAGGGCAATATTTCTTGTTCTCCGTCCATATCCCTTACCTCTGTGTTTCACGTCCCCTCCTTTCCATGCAATTTACTTTCCTTCAGCAATATTAAAAAATCTCTTAACTGCTCTGTAACATTCTTTCCTGATTCTTGTGTTTTTCAGGAACTGGGTACGAAGCGGAACATTGGCAGTGGTAGGTGCGGTGACGGCTTGTACTACCTGGACACTCAACCTCGTTCTCAGGCTCTTTCAAGTTCTACTGTTACTGCAGAGGATGTTCACCGTTGGCATCTGCGTTTGGGACACCCGTCCTCCGTCTACCTACAAAAATTATTTCCTGTTTTTTACCTTTTCTTCAGAATTTCTCTTATGATATTTGTGATCGGTCTAAACATGGGCAGACCTCTTCACATCTTTCTTTTCCTAGTAGCACTCCTTTTGATGTTATTCATTTTGATGTTTGGGGGTCATCCCCCATTGTATCGTTGATTGGTTTTCGCTGGTTCGTCACCTTTATTGATTGTTTCTCGCGTACTACGTGAGTTTATCTATTAAAAAAGAAAAGTGATGTTTTTTCGTGCTTTCAAGACTTTCATAACATGGTGAAAAATCAATTTAATGTCGCTATATGTGTTCTTTGAAGTGATAATGGAGGGGAGTATGACGATCGTGGATCCTTTGGCGCTTACCTCACTTCTCACGGTATCATCCACCAGAAAACTTGTGCATACACATCTACTCAGAACGGAGTGGACGAACGGAAAAATCGGCATCTCCTCGAGGTTGCCCGTTGTCTCCTCTTGACGATGCATCTTCCTAAACCATATTGGGGTGATGCGGTGCTTACTTCTTCACATCTTATCAACCGTCTTCTTTCTCGTGTTCTCTCTTATACTACTCCTCTAACTCATCTCTATACCTCTGGCGTGGCTCATACTTCCCATTTGCCACCCCGTGTTTTTGGGTGCGTCTGTTACGTGCATGTGCATCAACCTCAACGTGACAAATTTGACCCTCGGGCTCAACGTTGTGTCTTCCTGAGCTATTCCTCCACGACCAAAGGATATCGTTGTTATCACCCCCCCCCCTCCCGGCGTATGTTCTGTACCATGGATGTTACCTTCCGTGAGAGGGAGTCCTACTTTCCGTCCTCGACTCATGACCTTCGTCAGGGGGAGAGTAGTACTACGGATGATTTTATTGTTGTCCCTCTGCCTCTTCTTTCGTCCTCTTCCTCCATACCTTCACTTCCTTCCACTCCGGTACCCAAAGCTCCTCCTATCCCGATATCAGACTCCTCTACTATGCTCTCTCCTTTTCCCCATGTATACCACCGTCGTTCAGGTACACAGGTCACCGCCGCTCCTTCGGTAGATGCCGATTTCGGACTCAGATTCTGATGATGCCGACCTGCATATGCCTCTTGCCTTGCTGAAAAAGGGTAAAGCTACTTCCACGCAACATCCGATTTCTAATCATGTGACTTATCATCATCTTACTCCAAGTCATCAGACTTTTATTTCATCTCTTTCTCTAGTTGTTATTCCTAAGACATGGCAGGAAGCATTGGCAATACCGGCTTGGACACAGGCTATGCGTGATGAGATGTCCGCCTTGGATAAAAATCAAACGTGGGATACCTTTGCTCTCCCTTCGGGAAAGAAAGCTATAGGTTCCTGATGGGTCTTCTCTGTTAAGCATAACCAAGATAGCAAGGTGGAATGGTACAAAATGCGTCTTGTCGCTCAAGGATACACCCAGACTCAAGAAATTGATTATCAGGAGACTTTTGCTCATGTAGCAAAAATGGACTTTATTCGGGTTTTGTTGTCATGTGTTGCTTGTCTGGACTGGGAACTTCATAAACTGGATGTGAAAAATGCTTTTCTCCATGGTGAGCTTGAGGAGGAGGTGTACATGAAATTCCCTCCTGGTTTTGTGAAGGAAGGAACTGAAGGACGTGTCTGTCGCCTTAGGAAATCTTTATATGTCCTTAAGCAATCTCCAAGGGCCTGGTTTGGAAGATTCCTCACAGCAATGCTCAAGTTTGGGTACAAGCAAGCCATATCGGATCATACGATGTTCATCCGGAGACATGAACAGCATGTTGTGGTTCTCATTGTCTACGTGGATGACATCGTGATTACTGGAAATGATACTGAGGAGATTGTCAACCTCAAGACCCTTCTATCGGCTGAATTTGAAGTGAAGGACTTGGGAAGGTTACGGTACTTCCTGGGCATCGAAGTGGTTAGATCTGAGCGGGGTATCTTTATATCTCAACGGAAGTACATTTTGGATCTTCTAAAGGAAACTGGTATGCTTTGTTGTGTTCCTGCGAACACCCCTATGGAGGAAAATTATAGGATTGATGAAAATGGTGATGGTGATCATGTTGATGCATCACGTTACCAAAGATTGGTCGGAAAACTTATATACCTATCTCATACTCGTCCTGACATTACGCATGCAATTGGTATTCTTAGCAGATATATGCATTCTCCTAGAATCAGACATCAAGAAGCGGTGTATCGTCTACTGCGGTACTTAAAGAAAGCTCCTGGTCGCGACCTCCTATTCTCTAGGAACAACAACTTGAAGATTGAAGTTTTTACTGACGCTGATTGGGCTTGGTTGCCAGGATGACAGAAAGTCCACAACTGGATACTGCTCCTTTGTTGGTGGTAACCTTGTAACGTGGCAGAGCAAGAAGAAGAATGTGGTGGCCAGGTCAAGTGCAGAGGCAGAATATCGTGTCATGGCCCAAGACTTATGTGAGGGATTATGGTTGCGTACCGTGTTACAGGATTTGGGTTTCCCTGTGATAGCCCCTTTTTCCTTATTCTGTGACAATAAGGCTGCAATTAGTATTGCTCATAACCCGGTCCAACATGACAGGACAAAGCATGTCGAAGTGGATCGACACTTTATTAAGGATCACTTGGATAAGAAAATAGTTGTTATTACATTTGTTCAGTCCCGGGAACAGCTGGCTGATGTGTTCACCAAAAGCTTGGGGTGTGATGTGTTTACCAATGCTATCCAAAAAATTGGGATGACTGATATCTTCCGTCCGTCTTGAGGGGATAGTTGAGTTATGAAATGTTATGTACAAGTCGTGTTTCCCCCTGGTCGGGGTAGTTTTGTCTTTTTCCGTGTTTTTAGGTTTTCCCTTACTCATGTATATATATGAGTAAAGGACCTGCTTATGTGCATTGAATAAGATTCCCGTTTTTCTCTCTACTGTAATCTTATTAAAATTTTTTTGTTACATTTCAAGATATGCACACTTAGTTTGTTAGTTGTCTTATTTTTATATTAATTCATACTTATATTAAAATAACAAAAAAAATTTAAAAACGTTTCCCGCATCCTTATTTTTTTCAAAAATCATGTTTCCCGTATCCGTTTCGTATCGTATCTCGTATCCAATATCCTATATTCGTCCTCGTGCTACATAGGCAACAACTCCAGCAAGCCGAAGACTTTAGTACCTCCAGTCCCACCCTGACAGCAACGAATCTATCGACCGATCGGCCGACGACCCTAACAACTCCTACCTACTCGACTTCAGTGGTTGTTTCCCCTTCACGGGCCAGCCGACCAACCCACACCAACCTTCGCTGAGACTTCAGCCATCCTACATTGTTGCCTCACTGCTCCC
Organism: Platanthera zijinensis; assembly: GCA_039513925.1. Lineage (NCBI taxonomy): Eukaryota > Viridiplantae > Streptophyta > Magnoliopsida > Asparagales > Orchidaceae > Platanthera > Platanthera zijinensis. Next base: position 71,750,773 of record CM077082.1, read on the forward strand.
ACAGTGACCTGAGTGCCCAATCATCAGTCTCGGGCCATCCAACCCTCATCCTCAACTTCTACCACCTCTGACCAGCCCCAATGCATCTTCTGTGGCCATGAAAGAGAGCATACTTACTCTCACTCACAGTATGGAGGTTATGCAAAAGTTGATGGCCATTCAGGTGCAACAACAAGCCTCGCTCGCGGCTCTGACTGCTTGCACAGATGGCTTCCCTCAGATTTCCCGCCCCAATGCATCTTTTGTGGCCATGGAAGAGAGCATACTTACTCTCACTCATAGTATGGAGGTTATGCAAAAGTTGATGGCCATTCAGGTACAAAAACAAGCCTCGCTCGTGGCTCTGACTGCTTGCACAGATGGCTTCCCTCAGACTCCCCCCCCCCCAAAGCTATCACACCACCTCACGACAAGTTTTAATCAGGATGAGCCGCTGTTCATTATACCCAATGATTCTCATGTGCATCGATCCACGGGAGATAGTGTTCTGCATTACGTGAAGTTGAATTTTCCCATGGTTAACGGCAAGAACGATCATCTGGCTTGGCTCACGATAATGTGAGCACTTTTTTGTCAACCAACTCACGCGGTTGGAGGATCGGATTGGGTTGGCTTCCTTCTACCTCTTGGGCTCGACATAGCTATCGTATGGCCAACTGGATTGGGAGCCCCCTAATTTAAATTACGCAACCTTCAAACACTCCTTCAATCTGCGTTTTTGTCCCATTTCGCTGTAGCAATACCTTTTGCAAGCTCGTCAATCCCAAGCAATTCGGACCCGTGGATGATCACTTGGGGAGCTTCCAGATGTTACTTGCTTGTGTCCCTTCTATCTTGACAGAAAACCAGGTACATATTTTCACTTCCAAAATGCATGGTCAATTGCGCCTCGATGTCGAATTCCAATCCCCGTAAGACGTAGCACAACCATGAGTCTATTTCGTATCTATGAGAAACGTCTCCTCATGGACAACCCGTATGGCAGTCTCCATGGCGAGAACGGGGTGCAGTCAGATCCCCACTCCTTGTTTCGATAATTTGTTTGCACCACTCAAGGATAAGGAATTCAGTAGCAACCTAGCCATCAAGTGTCTATCATGAGCAGAGCTAGCAGAACGACATGCACAAGTAGGGGTGATATCGAGTCGAGTTCGATCGAGTCAGGTCTGGCTCGAAATCAAAAATTTTAACTCGAAATCGATATTCATTTCGGGTCGAGCCGGCTCGAATCAATTTTGAGCCGACTCAAAATTAACTATTTTTTAAACTCCTAAAAAACTGGAAGCCAATAAACTGTAAATGAAATTAACTATTTTTCGATTAAATATTCTCGGAAATGAAACTGGAAATGAAATTAACTAAACTCAGAAGTAACCGGTCAATTAACTATTTTTTTAAACTCCTAAAAAACTGGAAATGAATTTCCCATTTCCAAAGGAATGCTGCCCTAGGTATGATGGCGTGCTGATCTAGGTTGTTCTGCGGTGATGTGAAATTTATGTGTGATGGCGCGCAGCTCTAGGTGTGGAAATAATGGAGTAAACGGGTAAAACATCTTGGAAACTGGATTTATGAAAACTGCAAAATTTAAAATTTAAAATAAAATCATAAATCGAGCCGACTCGAATACAAAATCGAGCGATGCATAAGAGACTCGAAATCGACTCGAAATATATTCTGAATCAATTTTGATTTGATTCGAATTTTTTTTAGTTCGATTCGAATAAAAACTCGAGCAACTATAGAGTTTTGATTATTATGCTCACCCCTGCGCACAAGAGCTTTGTTTCAACTGTGACAAACCATATTTGATCGTACACAGGTGCAAGCATCTTTTTTTGGCTAGAGGTGGACGATTCCCTGGACGAGGACGACCAGGATGCCCAGTCGATGAGACCCTTGACCCTTAAGCTTGAGGATAAGCTTGATTCGCATGGGGGAGCTGGTGTTATGGGACCACGTAGAAGGTGACGACGCGTATCTGGGATGAGGTGCATCTTCTTTTGAATTGTATTTTTACTTTCACGCATTGTTATATTTTCGCGCAATTTCATTACCACAGATCATGTAGTCTGGATAAGGGGCAGTTTTGTAAATTTGTGGAACATTTCACTCTCACTATATATATACATGTGAGGCGGGTTCATTTTGTTGGGGATGATGAATGAAACCTTATTTCTCACCTCTTGAAGCTTCTCTTCCCAATTTCTTAAGCTACGTTTAGAGTTGAGAAGGGATCCTCTCTCGGTCGAGCTCGGCTCACTTTGTATCTTTTGTCATTGGGAAGGCTAGGCCAAGGAAAGGTCGAGACAATCCTCTTTGAGACTCTCTCAAATTCGCACATCCGCTCTCAATTGGAAGTCTGCAATAGGGTCATAATTCACGGGCGGGCCAACCCATATCGGAGACTGCTCGGGTTTACATTCATAGGAGGAGGGGTTAGGACAATTGTATGAATGATCCAAGCCCGTCGTCACGTTCAAATAGTCAACGAGATATTTTTTGTGTTTGCTTTATTTTTTTAGTCGTTATTTATGTACGTTTTGTGTGAATATTGATGAACAATCACGGACGTCCATTGTGTATTTATAACCTATAAATGTGTTTGTAATTCTATGGGCGTTGAAAAAATAATAGTGATTTCAAATCTGCATTCATTTCACGGTGTTGAATCCGTGAAGCGCTGGGTGTTGAAGCCTAGTCTTTATTTCCCTTTTATTTGACTGGAACCCCCAACTCCATCTCAACCCTTCATCATATATTTACTCCTACAACAAACCCTATGATTCTCCAGCAACTATCAAAATAACCGTTGGAACTGTTCGGTTCAACGTAGAGCTTGCAATAGATCATTCCTGGACAGGAAAGGAATGCTTCTCCCTTACAACTGAAGCATCTCCTCCCTTCTACGACCAGTAATTTTTCATCTTCGGTTCAAGCATTTGCATTCATCGCTCTCCTGGAAGAAAATAACTAATGCAACGGGAGGTTTTGACGATTATTCATCATGTCAGCCACCTATAGTCCCCAGAGAGCCCCTCTACAGCAGCTACATCCATCGTCCAAGCCCTGTCCAATAGTTGGAAACCTTTAGAGACCTACAACCCCCAATATGGTCTCGTTTCAAGCCTCCCAGAGCAACACCCGACTTCTCCCTGGTTCACGGGATGTTGATTTTTTGCCTCCCAATTGTTGTTTCAGGATCCAACTACCCTTCAACAACTCCCAGCCACAATTCAGAAGGTTTTGTTTCCAGACAAGCCTCCTCCAATTCTAGCCTTTGAAAAGTGCAAACATGTGCATAATTCAATTATTTCAGTGGCAAAATTGCTTCAATCTCTCGGTTCCAGAAATTACAGCAAATCATCTCATTTGGTTCAATTACTTGTGTAAATTCTAAATTTGAAAGTTATTTTTGATTTTGTCGATTGCTTGTTGGAAATCATACGATTTAGAAATATTAGGGGTACAAGTTTGCTCAATTACTGAACCTACATGAAGGATTTATTCGTTGGGTATTTAATTAACGCAATCTCACTTAAATTTTTATTAGAATTTTCTCATTGTTTTTTACAGTCTAAGTTCAATTGTGCAAGCTAGCATAGCTTAATTTAATTTCAAAAGTTATTATAACTGCACGTGCAGACTTTGTATAATAATGGCATCATTTAAAACCTCACTCACTACCACAATTACATCCATGCATTAGAGTCTCATTAGTGCATACTCACCCACAACCTTAACTTTATACCATGTCAAATTTTCTCATGTTTTCCATTTTCATTAAAGGAACTTAATTGTCTCAATTAAGGTTTTTTGGACTACAAAATCTATGTGAATGCAAGTTTTGTGAATTTCAGTTGAAATGAGAAAATGATATTGGAATTAATTATCAAAGCCCACTACTCTTACATATATATGAGTAGGACATAAAACACATGGACCAAATTACCCCTACAGTGGGATAATGAAATAAGAAAAACTTGAACAAATACAACTCTTCCCCTCAAGTAACGAAAAATATCTGTCATTCCAAGCTTCTGAGTATCATCAACAAAAACATCACATCCCAAACTTATTCTATATAGGAACAATATAAGTAGATAGGGATATTCTCCTGGAGCCCTAGATCACGAAGCATGGAATGCACCCAAAGACCTTCAAATAGACCTTGAGACATTGCATGATACTCAGCCTCAACACTAGATCTAACAACCACATTCTGCTTCGTACTCCTCCATATCACTAAATTTCCTCCAACAAAGATCCAGTAGTTGGTAGTGGATTTCCTGTCATTGCGACATTCAGCCCAATCAGCATCAATGAAGACTTCAATCTTCAAGTGATTATCCCGAGAGAATAAAAGGCCTCGACCAGGAGCCTTCTTCAAGTATCACAATACACGATATCCTTCCTCTTGATGTTTAATCTTAGGAGCATGCATATATCTACTCAAGATACCAACAACATACATAATGTTAGGATGGGTGTGAGATAGATATATGAGTATCTCAACCAATCTCTGATAGCTTGAAGGATTTGTGGGATCACCATCACCGTCTTTATCTATCCTATGATTCTCCTCCATAGGAATATTTGTGAGGGTACAGCCTAGCATTCCGGTTTCTTTTAAAAGATCCAAGACATACTTCCGTTGAGAGATAAAGATACTCTGATTCGATCGAGTAACCTCAATACCCAGGAAGTACCGTAATCATCCTAAGTCTTTCACCTCAAACTCAGCAAATAAAAGAGTCTTAAGGTTACTAATCTCCTCAGCGTCATTGCATGTAATCACAATATCATCCACATAGACAATAAGGATCACAATCTTCTAGTTATTTTTGCGGATAAACTGGTGTGATCAGATTGTCTTTGCTTATAACTGAATCCGATCATTCTCTTGAGAAATCTGCCAAACCATACCCTTGGAAACTGTTTCAGCTCATAAAGATTTTTTCACCGACAAACAAGACTTTCTGCTCCCTATTTTACAAATCCAAGAAGAAATTTCATGTACACTTCCTTATCAAGCTCGTCATGGAGGAATACATTCTTAACATCCAGTTGATGAAGATCTCATCCTAAGCAAGTAGCACATGATAGAAGAACCCGTATGAAGTCCATCTTTGTCACAGGAGCAAATGTCTCCTGATAGTCCACTCCTTAAGTTTGAGTGTATCCTTGAGCAACTAGCCGAGACTTGTATCGTTCAATCTTACCATCCTGATTACGCTAAATAGAGAACACTCATCGTGATACAATGGCTTTCTTTTCGAGGGGAAAAGAGGAGACGTCTAATGTATGACTTTTGCCAAGGCAGACATTTCTTCCTCCATAGCCTGTGTCCAAACTGGTATGCCCAATGCTTCTGTCACGTCTTAGAAATGGAAACCAAAGATAATGCAGAAATAAAAGTCTGTTGGGTCGGGATAAGATGATAAGCAACACAATTGGAAATAGGGTGTTGAGTGCATACATCTTTACCTTTCAGCAAAGCAGGAGGTCATCACGAGAATTCGATTCTGAAGCGGGCACCGACAACACTAGCAGCATGTTTCCCCGGTTGATGGCGATGGTATATGTGCAGAAAAGGAGAAATCAAAGAAGGAATCTGAGGAACTTGGATAGGAGGCGACGGAGGTACAAGAATAGCTGGAATAGGGATAGAAGACTGAGCAGGAATGAAAGGAGGAATAAGAGGAAGAGGAACTTAGATAGAAGCGACAGAGGAACTTGAATAGCAGAAACAAGAATAGAAGACTGAGCAAGAATGAAAGGAGGAATAAGATGAAGAGGGAGAGTAGCAGGAACACCAGTGTCGCCCATTTCACCCTGACGAAGAGAGTGAGTCGAAGCTGGATAATAAGGTTCCTCCTCCAGAACAATAACATCCATGGTACAAAAAAAATGTCTGGAAGGAGGGTGGTAACACTGATATCCTTTCATAGTGGAGGAATAATCGATAAAGACACAACGTAGAGCCAGAAGGTCAAGTTTGTCCCTTTAAGGATGATGAACATGCACAAAGCATACACACCCAAAGAAAAGGGGTGGAAGATGAGAGGTGTGAACAACCGACGTCAAAGAAAAACAAGCGATGGGATTAGCATAATCTAACACTCGTGAGGGAAGACGATTGATAAGATGAGAGACAGTGAGGACATCAACCCAATATGATTTGGGAAGATGCATAGTGTGAAGAAGACAACGTGCCGCCTCAAGAAGATGACGATTCTTTCGTTCAGCAACCTCATTTGTGTGGAAGTGTGAACACATGTGGTTTGATGTAAGATACCATGATTGGAGAGGTGCGAGCCAAACAAACCACGATCATCGTATTCCCCCCTCCTCACATTGTAACTACAAAGAACGCAAATTTTGTCATCACATTGGGTTTGTACCATCTTATAAAAACTTTGGAAACAGGAAAACACATCACTTTTTGTCTTTAGCAAATAAACTCAAGTTGTTCTCGGAAAATAGTCAATAAAGATAACAAAGCAACGAAAATCAGATAAAGAAATCATAGGGAAAGGACCCCAAACATCATAATGTATAATAGAAAAAAGGAGGGTCAGTAGGAGAAAATAAATACAGAGATGTGTCGAACATGCTTAGACATAGCACAAACATCACAAGATAAACTTTTAATAAAAGGCAAGAAAGCAGAAAACAGATTGTAAAGGTAAATGGAAGAAGGATGTCTGAGGCGAAGATGCCATCGTCGAACATCTGCAGCAACGACAGTAGTCGATGTGAGAGCACGAGATGGTAGTTGGGTATCCAGGTAGTACAAGACATGATGTTTCCTACCATTGTCAAATGACTACTTCGTATCGGTCCATGAAAAACACAGGAGTCGGGAAAAAATGTCACAGAGCAGTTAAGAGATCTAGAAATGTTGCTGATAAAAAGTAAATTGCGGAGAAAATAGGGAACATGAAGAACAGAGGCAAGAGAAATAGAAGGCGAGCACGAGATATGTCATTTGCCAGTAATGGACGACAAGGTGCCACTAGCAACGATAACTTTATCCTTGCCAGATAAAGGTGTATAGGAGACAAAACCTGAGAAAGATCCAATCATATGATCAGTGGCGCCTGAATCAATGATCCAAGCAGAGGAAGCGATAGTGGCAGTGTGAGCACTGGGAGATGTCGCAGTAGCAAATGAGGTGTACGTTGGAGTTTTCAGGATGATCTGACGTAGTCAAGTTGTTAGTCTCACTGTCAACGCAATATGAGCCTATAGGGTCGCACATAAGAGCGTTTGGAAAAATTGAAGGAAGGATTGTGTTGGTATTACTCATATAGAATATGACTGAAGGAACAATCTTCTGGCACAAAGAAAAATTTGACGCTGGTTGCGTGAGTGCTTATCGATGCATGTCAAGCTCAATTTAACACAACCAAAGTCAAGGTCTAAGCGGGCTCAAGTCGACGCTTGCGTCGAGTAGATGTCGACATACGTCGAGTTCTATTCGACGCAGGTTGCGTCGAGTTTTATTCGACGCAGGTTGCGTCGAGTGCTTGTCGACGCGCGTCGAGTTCTATTCGACGTAGGTTGCATCGAGTGCTTGTCGACGCCATTCTTGTCACGGCGTCAAGGCGAACCAAGGCGAGCGTCGGGCGCCTTGACGCTTAGGCGACAAGGCGGACGCCTAGGCGACCACAAGGCGAGCAAGTTGCAAGGCGCCAATTTGCTTCTATTTAAATTTTTTTATATAAAAAATACTATAGACTGCGGTTATTATAATAACCGCAGTCTATAGTCTTAAGTCTAAAGACTGCGGTTACTATAGACTGCGGTTAGTATAATAACCGCAGTCTATAGTCTGCAGTATATATATAGACTGCGGTTATTATAATAACCGCAGTATATATATAGACTGCGGTTATTATAATAACCGCAGTCTATATACTGCCAGCCACACTTTAAACTGTGGTTATTATAATAACCGCAGTCTAAAGCTTTTTTTTTTTAAATAATGACAGAAGTTACACCAAATTACAAGATACACAGTTACATTACAAAGTACAAACACAGTCACAGTTTTTTTCTTCTTCATAACAGTAAGAACTAAGAAGTAGCTTCTGATATATCATATATCATATATGGGCAGTTAGCCTAATTCAGTAAACTACCAAATACACAGTTACACAACCACCAAGTAGCAAACTAGAAAGTAGAAACTACCAAATACAAAGTTACAAACACAGCCGGCCAAGTAACAAACTAATGTATCCACCGGTCTTTCTTTTATGACCGGCTTTCCACCGGCTCTAACTCTGCCCGGATGTTCTTGGCCTAAAACAGATGTAAGAATGTCATTTCTTCCCTGCGAGGACGACATTGTTTCAGCACTCTGGGACTCTTGGCTCGACATCTCGTCCTAAACAAAAGTAATAAACATTGGAACAGAATTGCAGATAAGAAAATATATTTCTCAAGAAATATAACTATCAATAATTTACAAATGATGAAATGATACATTTACACTTACCATTTTAGATGTCAACTCAGCTGCATCTTGACTAATGTATTCACCGGTCTTTCTTTTATGAACGGCTTTCCATAACTCCGCACGTGAAATTGGTGCAGCTTCACCTTGTTCAACCTTGACAATAAAATGATATTAAATTATCATACAAATAATTGAGAAAACCAAATTTTAAAATACAAAATACGAGAGAGAAGTAGAGAGCTAATATCATTCTTTTTTCTAGTCCAGAATAACTCATTCTAGAAGTAGTATGAAAGGTCTTTCGTGCTTTTGCTCTCTCTGTATTAACCTTACTTTTCTCCTACACAAATAAATATGTGTTAATACTTATTTTCCTTATAAGTTATAAAATTAAAGAATGATATAAAACGTTGAATTTAATAAGAACACATAACCATATATTCTGGAGTAGTGCGATGGTCGACAAAAACTCTCCAGTCTTCGGCAGTAATAAAACTATACTTGAAAGGAACATTGTATCGATGCTCCAAATCAACATCTTTTACATAATTGATGAAAAGTTTGGATTTGCAAGTCCTCCAACTTGCACTCATATTTTTCATTAATTCCTTGTAATGACCATCAATATTATCAAAATAAATCTGAAATTAATAGATAATATCAATTAAAAAATAACTAAAACACCAAAGTTATGCAATCACTGATAACAAGGTTACATATATTTAATTCTGCCCATATTTGATCTTTAATCTGTCTATCAACATTCTTCCATGCAACATATGTAATTGACACATAAGACTTCACAATAACTCATATATAACTCATCAGTTTATTTGTTTCAGGCCCGGGAATAATGCGGTCATCATCACGGAAAGAAATAGTAAGCTTCTTCCCCTCTAGCCTAAGCTTATTAGATTCATTCATTTTTGTGAAGCCTCTTGTTGACCTCGATGAAGATCCCTTATCCGACATTTTCCTGTAAAACCCTAAAAAAAACTTAAACCATACAAAAAGCCTAAATAAAATTCATACATTGTGTTGTTTATAAATATGATATTGAGCAACTAATTAGTAGTTACTACTTATAACCAGTCTACCACACAATCACACGATTCACACATATAAATAATTAAATATATATGTTACTATGTTACTCAGGAGGTTTAGACATGTATTATAGGGGTTAAACTGAAATATTTTGGCACATTGTGTTGTATCATGTATGATAATAAAGTAATAAAGTACTAATACTATACTACTACATTACTTGAACAAAACGGAGAAAGGTATTAAGAAATAGTATACCTAAGTGAAAAGATTAGATTTGTCAAAGAAGAATCGTCAAATCGAAGCAAAGGAGAGTAGAAACTTGAACAAAATCGCCTTTAGGGATTATCGCAAAGAGCAGCGATCGTATCGTCATTAGGGTTTCTCGCAAAGAGAAGGACGAGCAGCGACTGTAAAAAGAAGAACCAAAAACTTGGGGTAAAACTAGATTTTTACGGTTCACGGGTAAAATAGATAGTATAGACTGCGGTTTTTACATAAACCGCAGTCTATTCCAAGGTTCAGAAGTAGGATAGACTGTGGTTTATGCAAAAACCACAGTCTATTCTACCTCTGAACCTTGGAATAGACTGCGGTTTATATAAAAACCGCAGTCTATTCTAAATTAAACTGCGGTTTATATATAAACCGCAGTCTATTCTACATTTGGGCGCCCTGACGCCTAGGCGACGCCATGACAAGAATGGTCGACGCGCGTCGGATTCAATTCGACGCATGTCGACGCAAGTTGAGTTCTTAGCGGTTAGCGGAGACGTATATCTGTTTTATATCCTTGGGTATAAATAGACATGTGATTAGGTTTTCTATATGACTTTTGAGGCGCTTTTAATAAATTAGACAGAAAAGTATTTTTATGAGCCCTAATAACTTTTGTTGTTACCTCTTATGCGAGACCTGTACCAGCCATCGCCACTACCGCCTCTCCTAGAACAAATCTAGAAATTTGTGGAGACGCTGAGGGAACTACTTCTCCGACCTAGATCTTGTTAGACAAGACATTAGGGTGGGGTTCTCCATCGTTCGCGTGGACTTCTATAGAGTCACAGATCAACTCAAAAGACCTAGTCGCAGTTGCTGATTCCGCCGCAAAACATTCTAGAGAGTTTACTGGAGCATCTTGATCAGGTGAGAACTTGATTCCGCACAGGTAATCTTACATTTGTTGTAATCAAAGCAATGGTTGCTCTATTTCTTGATTCAAGGAGATTGCAAGATCATATTACTCTTTTAGGTTTTTTTAGTATGTTTTATTTCAACCAGCACATATGATATGTTGATTTCCCTCAATAGCGAAAACCCAATAGTGGTATCAAAACGAGGTTGGGCCGATTTTCCTTAGTGGTAAGGGTGCGAGCAGATAATTGTGATATTCCACTGTCGACATTGGGTCCAACTTAACAAGGTGACCTCAAAGGTTGAGTGCCTAGAGACATAGGGTTGACATGCACCATATGATGGATACGAATAAAGAGTTATTCACAAGCATATGAGAGTTACATTATGTTGCAATTGGCAAAAGTTTTCTACCTAAATAATAACATTATGGATGATCAGTCAAAGCTGACTTATGATGGCAGTGAAATACGAATTTTGTCCACTAGAGAGTAGCTCGCATAAACTCTCTGAATTGATATTGAGGGTTATCAATTTGAACAAAATAGTGGGAGTGTTTAATAAAAGTTCATATTAAAACAAAAATGTATTTTGAAATATAGTACTAAAATATTTTGCATATTTTTGTAGAATATCCTTGGCAAGTGGTTCACACTCCACCTTGTTCCTAAGAGCCATCCTTGAGAAGGACAAGCTCAATGTGATAAACTTTCTAGACTGGTATGAGAACCTGAGAATTGTTCTGAGGCAAGAGCGTAGGCTCTATGTGTTGGAAGAAGATACCCCCGCGGAGCCAGCCGCATCTGCCTCTACCATGAACTCTGAGCTTATAAGAAGTATGGAGGCGATTTCTTAGATGCTAAATGTCTCATGTTTGCTACCATGAACTCTGAGCTTCAGAAATAACATGAGAACATGTGTGATTTTGAGATAATCGAGTACCTGATGAAAATGTTTCAAGTGCAAGCTCGGCAAGAGAGGTTTGACATATCTAAAGCATTATTTCAGTGCAAGATAGGAGCTCGAGACCCAGTAGGGACTCATGTGCTCGAGATAATTGAGTACATTGAGAACCTTATGAGATTGGGCATTCCCTTAGTCCAAGAGTTGGCCTCTAATCTGATACTACAATCGTTGTCGGACGGTTATGAATAGTTAGTCTTGAACTATAATATGAATGATATTGACAAGATAATACCCAAGCTCTTAGACATGTTGAGAACCGCCGAGATCAATATGAAGAAGGTCAAGTCTGCTAGCCCCATATTGATGTTGCATAGAGATAAGGGCAAGGTCAAGGGATCCAAGAAGACTAAGGTAAGATCAAAGTCATATCTTAATCCCAAGTCTTCAGCACTGAAGAAGAAAGGTTTGGCTAAGGAAGGGAAGTGTCACTATTGTGGTAAGACAGAGCACTGGAGGAGGAATTATCTTATCTATCTTGAGGATCTGCAGAAGGAGAATGGAAGTATGACTTTCGCTTCAGGTATATTCGGTATATAAATAAATATTTTTGCTTCTTTATCTTGGGTATTAGATACAGGATGTGGTTCTCACATTTGTACAAATGTGCAGAAAATGAGAATGAGAAGATTGTTGGGTAAAGTAAAAGTGAATCTGCGCGTTAGAAATGGAGCAAGAGTAGTTGTTGTTATCATACAAGTTTACCGTCTATCTTTGCATACTAGGCTTGTAATAGAACTTGATTATTGTTATTTTGTTTCAGCCATAACTAGAAATATTATATTTGTTTCATGTTTAAACATGAAAAAATTTTCATTTATAATTACTATCAATTGTTGTTATTTTATGAATGATGTTTGTTATGTTGTAGCTTAATTGTTTAATGATTTATATGTTTGAACTTAGATCAGTCAATCTATAACGTAGAAAATACTAAAATATTAAAAACAAATGACTCAAATCCTACGTACCTTTGACATTATCGTTTGGGTTATATAAACGAGAAACGTATATTCAAGCTACATAAAGATGGATTATTGGACTCATTTAATTATGAATCATTTGAGCGATGCGAGTCTTGCTTATTAGACAAAATGACGAAAGCTCCTTTCACTAGTCATACTGAGGGGGCTGATAATCTTTTGAGTGTAATACATAGTGATATATGCGGACCCATGAGTTTTATGATTAGAGATGAGTTTCACTACTTTATAACATTTACTGATGATATCAATAGATACGGATGTGTGTATGTGATGAAGAACAAATCTGAAATTTTAGAAAAGTTCAATGAGTTTGAGAATGAAGTAGAGAATCAACAGGGGAAAAAAATCAAAACATTCTGATCTGTTCGAGGTAGCGAATATTTAAGTCACGAGTTTTGTTATCATCTAAAAGAGTGTGATATTGTATCACAGCTCACTCCATCTGGAACACTACAGCATAATAATATTTCCGAGCGGAAGAATCATACTTTGTTGGATATGATAAGATCGATGATGAGTCATGCGAATGTGCATGTTTCCTTTTGGGGATTTGTTTTAGATACTGCTGCTTTCACACTAAATCGTGTTCCAATGAAAACGGTTCTAAAGACACCATATGAGATGTGGACTGGGAAGCGTCCTAGTATATTTTTTATCAAGATTTAGGGTTGTGAGGCATACGTGCAACGTCAAATGTCTGATAAGCTGGAACTCAAGTCAGATAAGTGTTATCTTGTGGGGCATCCTAGAAAAACCAAAGGGTACTACTTCTACCTACCGTCCGAGGATAAAGTGTTTGTGGCAAGGATTGATTTCTTTCTAGAGAAAGTTCTTATTAAAAAAGACTGCAAAGAAAGAACTTGAAGGAGTTCAAGAACCGCAAACAAGAAATGAACCGAAATTGGAACCTGATTAAAGACTACAAGTTGTTGTAGGTAGAGAGCATGCTCATAAAACACAAGTCCTCTGTAAATTTGATAGACCTATATTTGAGTCTGAAAGATATGGATTTTTCATGTCTCAAATAGGTAATGTGTTACTTATGAATCTTGATGATAAGTCTGCAACCTACCAAGAGGCTATGAATGGACTGGACTCTGAGAAGTGGTTTGAGGCCATGAATCTGAAATGGACTTCATGCATGCAAACCAAGTTTGGACTATGATGGAACCATGGACCACCTGAAGGGGTACGACCCAAAGGGTGCAAGTGGGTCTTTAAGAAGCCCGACATAAATGGAAATGTGCAGACATTCAAAAGCCGATTAGTTGCTAAAGATTTCAAGCAAATTCAAGGTATTGACTATGATGAGACATTTTCCCCTATTATCATGGTAAAGTTCATCAGAATTTTGTTTGTTATTGCTAAGTATTATGACTACCAAATTTGATAAATGAATGTCAAAATAGTTTTTCTTAATGGAAATCTCCTTGAGGAAGTGTATATGACACAACCCAAGGGTATTGTATCTCCAGATGAAGCCACTGAAATATGCAAACTACAAAAAATCATTTATGGATTAAAACAAACTTCTTGAAGTTGGAATCTACGTTTTGATGAAAAAATCAAAGGTTTTGGTTTCATCAAGAACAAAGATGAGCCTTGTGTTTACAAAAGGATTAGTGGGAGCATTGTCGTATTCCTAATTTTGTATGTAGATGACATACTGTTTATTGAGAATGACATTCCAACCCTACAAGTTGTTAAGAATATATTAGGAGGTTATTTTCTATGAAAGACTTGGGTGAAGTGATTTATATACTTGGTATTAAGATCTATAGAGATATATTGAAGAAGTTGTTGGGTTTGACCAAAAGTACATACATTGAGAATGTGTTGAAGCAGTTCAACATGTTTGAGTCCAAGAAGTGATTCTTACCTATGTCTCATGAGTCATGATGTGAGTCTCTCTAAAGACTAATGTCCTAAATCTTTGGAAGATAAGGACTGCATGAAGTTGATTTCATATGCTTCGGCAATTAAGTAAATCATGAATGCAATGTTATGTGTTAGACCCGATGTCACATATGTTTTGAGCATGATTAGTTGATATCAGTCTCATCCTAGTGATGGTCACTGGACAGCAGTCAAGAATATCTTGAAGCACTTGAGAAGGATTAAAGATGTATTCTTGATATTTGGTGGAGAAAAGATCTCGTTGTAAAAGGTTACATAAATGTTAGCTTCCAGACTGATAGAGACGACTTAAAGTCTCAGAAAGATTTTATGTTTCGCCTGAATGAGGAGCTGTAAGCTGGAAGAAGCAAGAGACAGTTGTTGATTCTACAACTGAGACCGAGTATATCATTGCTGCAAATACGGCGAAGGAGGTTGTGTGGATTAGGAAGTTCATCGACGAGCTTAATGTAGCTCCTAGCATTGTTGATCCAATAACTCGTTACTGTGATAATAACAGTGTCATTGCATAGGACAAGGAATCTATATCACATCAGCGTTTCAAACACATACTTCGGCGGTTCCATCTTATTTGAGAGATTGTCAATCGAGAAGATGTAAGCATATGCATAGTACTGACTGAAGACAACATAGCGGATCCACTGACGAATGCTCTTTCACAGAGGAAGCATGATTGTCATACTAGATCAATGAGTATTAGATACTTAAATGATCAACTCTTGTGGGAATTGTGGATTTTGTATGTGTCGGTTGTAATTCATATGATGAATTGAGTAATATATAATTCATTTTATATTCATGGCAAGTTCTTTTATTTTGTCAATATTTATTTATATATGATAATTAATTAACATAATAAATGTCCTTATAATATTTGATTCCATGGAAATTCAAGTATGTGACTTGAATATGAGGGTTTATATTTATAAGAAGCATCATTCTTAAATGATCTCCGGTCGAGGTATCATCTTAGAAATTAGGGCGATCGATGATAATACATTAAGACTACCATGTGCGTTGACTGATGACAAATTCTCATAGATCATGATATTGTGATATCAAATAATCATATAGGTACTTGCTAGTGAACAAGTTGTACTATATAGACTCACAATGAGACTACTTTGTGAATTGTTATATGAACGTATCATAAGTAGGTCTCAAGTGACAATGGTGTTTGTGGTTCTTTGACCTGAAGTCACAGTATTCATCAAGTGAGGAAGAGCGTACTTTGATGTCATCTAAAATTTTCCTTGAGAAAGGTTGATGATAAGGGTGGTTGTTGGGTATGTTACGAATGATTTGGGTGTTTATGTGTGGACAGAAATGAGATTTGTCCTCCTATATGACAGGAGTTGCATCCACGAGACCCTTGGTGGAATGAGACTAAGAAATGCACGAGCATGTTTGGTTGAGTTAATATATGATATTGAGCTCACCAATTTCTAATAGTTCATTCTAGATCAAGAAACTAGGATTGAATAATTATGAGAGGGATGCGGTATATGCCTCTAGTTCAATCTAGATGTAAAGGACAAATGGATATGACGACACTGATACATTGGTTACAGACTAGCCTATTGAGTTATGAACTCTTATTGCTTTGGTAGCAATGATGCATTGCTAGATACCGTTCATTACTTGTGAGACTTTTGTTGATACGTTCTTAATTAAGTGGGAGACTGTTGGAGTTTTAGGATGCTCTGGAAGTAGTTAAGCAGTTAGTCTCACTACCAATGTAATATGAGCTTACAGAGTCGCACATAAGAACGTTTGGAGAAGTTGGAGGAAGGATTGTGTTGGTCTTACTCATATTGGATATGAGTGAAGGACCAATCTTTTGGCACAAAGAAAAATTTGACGCAGGTTGCGTCAAGTGCTTATCGATGCACGTCGAGTTCAATTCGATACAACCAGAGTCGAGGTCTAAGCAGGCTCTACTCGAAGCACCGGTACGGGTAAACTTGAATAAATAAGAAATACTTGAATAAATACAACTATTTCATCATTCGACTTGCATCAATTAAGGTAATCCAAAAATTAAAATTATTAAAAAATAATTCTCAGGGTGTTATAAACATTTTTTGGACAGCTAAATTTCATGATCCACATATACCCTGCACCTAGAAAGCACCGGTACGGGTACGGATACCGGGTACGATACGTATCCGGTACGCCTGTACGAAAAAAATTAAAAATAAGAATACGGGTACGACATGATACGTTATAACAAATATAATAAATATATATATATCGCAAGTGCAATAAATAGTAGTCGAAATATCAAACATAAATCATAACTTGAAGTACAAGTCCACAAATCAACGAAGCATAACATGAAGTTTTCAAATATTAAGCATTCATAAAAATTACAAAATTTAATATCTTATATGTTTAACTAAAAGAGATAAAATTAAACTTAAATCTACTCATCAGTCTTTTTTTTCTTCTTTTTCATTGTTAGAGATCAACATTTTCAATCTCTGGTTAGTCTAGAGACAAGTTAGTCATTTTGTTAATAACATGTGTCGTATTAACACATTCAATACGCGTACTTGTAACAGAAACGTACCAGAAACATACGCGGTACAGATACACAACTTAATTGGACGTACCAACGCTTCCTAGCATAGAGCTAATTTTTGTTTACTCTAGAAAATAAACTCCTATCACAATATGCAGAATGATGTGCTATATCCAAATGTCCATATAGGTGTATCCATCGAGTATCGGATACGTACCGGTACCGGATACGTACCGGTACCGGATACGTACCGGTACCGGATACGTACCGGTACCGGATACGTATCCAGTACGGGTACGCTGCCTTCGGGGAAGTATCCGTGCTTCATAGGCCTACACCAATTTTTTGTTGCCAATTCATAAAATTTAATTTGAAGGTCCGAGTGCTAAGTTGTCTTTATTCTTGTCCACGTAAAAATATCTTTTTATCTATTTATGTTGGTGTTCATTCTAACTTTATAGTCACTTGAGGTGCCTGAATAGAATAATACAATTGTATTTCAAAATTGAATTGATCGATTATCTTTGATAACAAATTGTGTTTGTCGAACAAACATAATCAAGTGCAATTTGTTGAATTGATCATCATTCCTTTACTAGTTTCATAATCTTTATCAACTAAAGGTTTTGAGTACAAAGTTTATCTTGAATGGCTAAGATCCCGTTTTTGCCACCGGTAGAATTCATAGTTAGCTTTTTAGTACTTCAAATTCCTCCAGTATACATTTTTTAAAAATAACTTAAAGAGGTTGTTGCTTCAACGAACATCTTTATGCATAGAGTATTTATCTAAAAAAACAACAGATACAAGAAATAATCCTTAGAACTAATTAAAATATTACTCAAATAGGCAAAAATATGGAAAATATCTCCCAATGAATAGAATTTTCTGTTAAACTGAAATAAGGATTTGTCAAAAATGACTATACCTCCACATACACTTGCCATGGATGTAGAACCATCAGAAGACATGACTTCAGAGTTAACACGAACAGTATATTGAAAGTCCTCTTCTGGAGGTAGCACAGCCAACAAAGCCTTCTCAGCAAGAGTTCCTAATATGCAGAACATGATCTGTTTAAGAATACTTTCATTCAATAGAGAAAAAATTAAAGTGAAAAAATAACTTTTTTACAATTACATCGAGATCATAGGTACAACAACCACCATTTTAATAAAAATGTGGTAAGAATACAATCAGTTATATCATGCCATATAATAATAATAATTATCTCATTTAACAGAACATTTAAGGATAAACCAACATTTTAGCAATTAAATTAAATGAATGATATCAGAGGGAATAATTGCTTAAGAGAATAAAATTAAAGTAAATGCATTACTAATTGGTATATAGTTTTGAAAGAATAAAACAACACAAAACAAAACCAGTGGCATGAAAATTTTAACAAAATTAACCGCATTGATGCTTTATAAGCAGTAAAATAGAAATGGAGTTTGACGGCGCGCCACGACCGACACGCGTGTACTTCTGCAGGAGGCAGTGATCCGCTGCCCGGGCGGACGATCATACTCCGTGGTTGCGTCCGGATGCCCGATCCGAATCTCTTTTATATTTTACTTTTAAATTTTTGAGTTATATTTGGACCCCGATCGGCCTAAACAATATATGTTGTCCGATTTGGAGAGTTGTGATATATTGCAGTTGGCAGTGGTTTATTTTTAGGGTTATAAAGAGGCTTTTAGGGTTATAAAGAGGCCGGCAGGCGGTTCGAGAGGGGGATCGGGGTTTCGCGCAAAGTTGAAACCGATGATCGCACAGGAGCGAGTCCTGTTCCTTCTCCGGTGCGATACCGAGAAGTTCATCCCGTCCAACTCCTCCGCCACTCCACTGTCGGTGCGACGCCGGACTCTTCTCCATTCGCCGCCGCCCTCCTCATCTCCGGTAAGCCGCTCCATCTCTCTCATCCCGACGCCTTCTGCCTGCTACCCAACCACCGCTTCACCCCATGTCCATCTTCCTCTCCTCCGTTTAGTCATGCAAGCCCAACCCCGGCCTCCCTTCTCCCGTTGAACCCCGCAGCCGACCAACCCTCCCTCCGGCTGTTTCACCCTTTCCACTGTGAGTCCATCCCCACCGTGAACCTCTCCACCAGAAGCCCTAAACCTGTTACTTCCATTTTCCCCTCCCTCTTCACTTCCCTGTCCCATCCAGTCGGTCCCCTCTCACATCCTCCTGGTTTCCTCACCACCGCCTGCAACTTCTCCCCCAACACTTACATCATTTAATTACCCCCCATCCTTCCTGTAGCCGGCTATTCATTGCCACTCCACACTCCTTGATTTTATCCAAGGCCACTATTCTCAGCCGTGTTCAATTCAACAACCAGTCCAGATCTCCCCATTCCGATACTTGGATATTGCAGCCCCTCCTCGGATGCCCGTGAAAACCGCCAACGCCGCCGCCTACACGTGCAAATAGTGGTATAAAGTTCTGTCCTTTACTGTTGTGTATTTTTGTACCCATACTGTGGTGGATTTTAATTTCCTTGTGCTAATAGTTCAGTCGTTGTGCAACTTGACAGAGTATTTTGCTTGTGCTTGAAATTATTGCGTCTCTTTCGCTTACAAAAAAAATTAATAGTTTGTTCTCTTTAATTCATTTATTGTAGTAACTGCGTGTGTCCTGCTAATAAACTTAAAATGATTAATTATTTGCTGCAATTTTCGTAGCGGCCCACTTGTGCGCTTGCATTTACGTCATTGCATATAGGTGTGCATTTAGCGATTCTACCCCGTGTCGCCTTACCACTACATCAAATTGGAATCAGAGGCAAGGTCTGTGCCACATTTATATGTGCAGAGGTAGGTTTGGGCTTTATGTTAGCACGCAGTTGTTGAGTCTCTAGATTTCGTCCTATGTCGAGCTATTATCGTCAATACACTTCTCCACGTCCTTATGTTGGTAGCGTTGAGTATCGTTCAGTTCATCTTCGCCACACATCACCTCTATTTGAGGAACCCAAGTGTAAATATGTGCGTCCACTACTGCACGTTCGTAGGGCCCACGCACCCCCACGAACACAATCTGATTATGTTAAGAACTATCGTCTAGATGACCCTCAGGAACCCTATAGAGTTCTCCATCGCCAGAATCACAATATATGTCAAGACCCTCCTAGTGTTCCACAAATAGAGTTACCCGATGTTGAATTTCAGTGATTATGTTACGCCCCCGCAACGTTTTGCCGGTCGTCATTATGCTCGCAGACGCAAGGATGTCGTACACAACGGGGCTGAACCATCCGGTTCAGCCCCCTCTCTCTGAAGATGCAGAAATGGGGCTGAACCGGTTCGGTTCAGCCCTATTGGGGCCGGCCGGCCCCTTTGGCCGGCCCCTCTTTGGTTCCGGGTATTTATACACCGGAACCCCTCTTGGTTGAGCATGCAAGTATTGAGGTATAATCTTCTTCCTCCTTCTAAACCCTAATTCCTCTTAGCCCCCTCTTCCTCTCTAGTTTATCTCTCTCTCTCTCTCTATCTAGAATCCTAACAATTGGTATCAGAGGAGTTCGTTCTCCGACATGGTGAACACGCGCACGCAAGAGGAATCCGCACGGCTCGAAACCCTAGAGGGGACGGTGGTCACTCTCACGGAGTCGGTGGCGGCCATGACGGCCGGTATGGAGGAGTTGAAAGCCTTATTGAAAGGAAAAGGGCCGGCTACGGATGATTCGGCCGGATCGGGACAAGATCCGGCTGCGGGTGTTGCGCGCGGGGCCACGGATGGCGGAGTCGGGCGTGTCGGGCTCGGCGAGGACGTGCGTCGTTTTCCCCCTCCGTCAACGGGGCCATATGGCGGGTCGGGATCGGGGAATTACGCGGGGCCGGGGCCGATGCCGCCCGCATCGCTGAATAGCGGCTTCGGCGAGCCGGTCGCAACCCAGATCCAGGCGCGTCGGGGCTGGGATGAGCCCGCAGGCTTCCGGCATGGCTGGGATGAAGCCGCCGGCCATCGGCATGGCTGGGATGAAGCCGCCGGCCATCGGCGGGGCTGGGATGAGGCCGCAGGCCATCGGCGGGGCTGGGATGAGGCCGCAGGTCAGCGGCGGGGCTGGAATGAGGCCGCAGGTCAGCGGCGGCCACCGGAACAGGCAGGACAGCAGAGGGGAGGTCTTCTTCCTCCTCCTCGGGGGTTTGGACAGCAGGGTGCGCCGGTTTATGGACCACCATGGGGTGGCCAACCACCGGGTTACGGTGTATTTGAGCAAGGCGATATCGGAAGGCGAGAAGGAGGTCATGGTCCGCATCGCTTGTCTCCAGGCTTGTCTCGCATGTATTTCCCGGAGTTCGAGGGTGGTGACACCTTGGAGTGGATTCAGAAGGCCGAACTCTTCTTCCAATATCAAGATGTTCCTGAAGGCCAATGGGTGCAGTTGGCGTCTTTTCACCTAAAGGACGACGCTTTCCAATGGACACAGTGGTTCCTGCGGGGACGGGAGTACGTGCCCTGGGGGGAGTTTGTGGAGGGCTTTACGGCTCGATTCGGTCCGCTAGAGTATGAGAACTATGAGGCCATGCTTCAGAAACTCCGCCAGAAAGGTTCGGTGATGGAGTACCGTACGGAGTTCGAGAAGTTGGCAAATCGGGTGCAATGGCCGGAAAGGACTTTATACAGTTGCTTCATCTCCGGTCTCAAGGAGTATATTCGTGATGAGGTGCAGGCACTCATGCCTCAGTCGTTGAACCACGCCATTACCTTGGCCCGTATTCAGGAGGAGCGGTTCAGCAGACAGAGAGGCCGCATGCAGAATAGGCCGCCCCCGGCCAGCACTACTACTACTACGGTTGCACGGCGGGAACAACCTACGGCTAACAAGCCGACGGTGACTCGCTTGTCTTGGAGTGAGTTGCAAGCTCGCAAAGAGAAGGGTCTATGCTTCAATTGTGATGAGAAGTTTGCTCCGGGCCACAAATGCCAGAGGACACAAGCCTTCATGTTATATCAGGAGGCTGAGGAAGCACCGGCGGTCGACGAGGATGAATTGGAGGTGGACCTGGAAGACACTGAGTTTGGAGTCTCTATGCATGCTTTGGAAGGATGCGTTCCTCCGCTTACAATGCGGCTGGCGGGTCGGATCGCCCAGGAGAAGGTTACTATTTTGGTGGACAGTGGGAGCACCCACAACTTTGTGCATCCCGATGTGGCAGGGAGAGTTGGACACAGGGTCGACAAGGGGGCTGCCTTTCATGTTATGGTAGCGGATGGCAGTAAGTTGCAATGTGAAGGGGTGCTGAAGGGAGTGGAACTGCGGATAGGAGACTATGCGGGACGAACGGACGTCTACTTGCTACCAATTCGTGGCTCGGATATGGTTTTGGGAGTTCAGTGGTTACGCCAATTACAACGGGTAACTTTTGATTGGGCGCACATGACCATGGAGTTTGTGCTCGGGGAGCAACAGTTTTGCCTGCGGGGTCTTATGTCTTCTCCTATTAAGGAGGTATCTCTTCGCAGCATGCAACAGTTGAGCGGAGACGGGCAAGTGATGGCCATTCTACGGGAGGTTCAGACCGGCGACTCCGGCAATTCTGAGGTACCAGTTCACTTACAGTCCATTTTGACAGATTACGCTGACGTTTTTCAGGAGCCCCGTACTCTGCCGCCGCCTCGGTTCCGGGATCATCGTATTCCGCTCAAGGCGGGCGCCGAGCCTACTAATGTGCGACCATATCGCTACCCACACATTCAGAAGGCGGAAATCGAGCGGAGTGTCCGGGAGATGTTGGAGGCCGGTATCATTCGGCCGAGTACTAGTTCCTTCTCCGCCCCCATCATTCTGGTCAAGAAAAAAGACGGTTCCTGGAGGTTTTGTGTGGACTACCGCGCCTTGAATGGCGCCACGATCAAGGATAACTTTCCGATTCCTCACATTGAGGAGCTGCTGGATGAACTGCATGGAGCACAACTTTTTACCAAGTTAGATCTTCGCTCTGGATATTATCAGATTCTCATGGCCCAAGAAGATATCGACAAGACGGCTTTCCGAACACATGACGGCCATTATGAGTTCTTGGTCATGGCCAATGGCTTGACTGGCGGACCTGCGACATTCCAGGCCAACATGAATGAGATTTTTCGGGATTTCTTGCGGACTTTTGTGCTGATATTCTTTGACGACATTCTCATTTACAGTGCTAGTTGGGAGGATCATGTGGGACATGTGGAACAGGTCCTATGCCGACTTCGGCAACACCGTCTTTACGCCAACCGTTCTAAGTGCTCATTTGGTCAGGAGGAGGTGGAATACTTGGGCCACATGGTCTCAGGTCAGGGCGTGCGGGCCGACCCACGAAAAATTCAGAGTATGGAATCGTGGCCGCGGCCAGTTACAGTACGTGCCTTGCGCGGATTTTTGGGTCTCACGGGATACTACAGGCGGTTCGTCCGGGATTATGGCAAGATAGCACGACCTTTGACTCAGCTTTTGCAGAAGGATTCTTTTTCTTGGGGAGAAGAGGCGGAGGGCGCCTTCCAGGCCCTCAAACAGGCCATGACGACCACGCCTGTTCTTGCTTTACCAGATTTTGCGAAGGAATTCGTCCTTGAGACGGATGCGTCGGGGGTGGGCATCGGCGCCGTCTTGATGCAGGAGGGACGGCCTATAGCTTTCTACAGTAGGGCGTTAGCCCCTCGTACTCTGGGCCTGTCGGCTTACGAAAAAGAAATGTTAGCAATCATTCATGCGGTGGGCGTTTGGCGGCCGTACTTGTTGGGGCGGCATTTTAAGGTGCGCACGGATCATCAAAGCTTAAAACATTTTCTGGACCAACGGGTCTCCTCGCCTCTCCAACAGAAGTGGGTTACTAAGCTCTTGGGATATGATTATGAGATCGTTTATCGGCGCGGCAAGGATAATGTCGTCGCTGATGCTCTCTCTCGCTTGCCGGAGGCAGCTCTCACTCACATTACGGGACCCTTGCTCGATTCTTTGGCCGACATTCACGAGGAGGTCATGAGCTCGGACACCTTGCGGCCGTTAGTGGAGGCCTTGCAGCGGGGCGAGACTGTTACGCCTGGTTATCATTTATGTAATGGTCGTCTTCACTTTAGGGGCCGAGTGGTGGTGCCGGCCGCCTCAGCTTGGAGAACAGTTTTGATGCATGAGTTTCACTCGTCGCCTACGGGGGGACATGCCGGAGTACTTCGAACCCTTCAGCGGGCACGGGCCAATGTCTTCTGGGCGGGCATGCGACGGGACATTCAGCAGTTTGTTCGCCAGTGTGAGATCTGCCAGCGGCAGAAATATAAGACGTCTTCACCCGCGGGGCTGCTTGTCCCGTTGGACATCCCGCAGCTTATTTGGGACACGGTGTCCATGGACTTCATCGACGGGTTGCCTAAATCAAAAGGGAAGTCGGTCATTTTGGTAGTAGTGGATAAACTCTCCAAGTATGGCCACTTTATTGCCCTCAGCCACCCTTACACTGGAGACTCAGTGGCCGCCCTCTTTGCTAGAGAGATTGTGCGTCTGCATGGCGTTCCTCGCGCGATTATTTCTGATCGTGACCCGACCTTCGTTAGTAGCTTTTGGAGGGAGTTATTCCGCTTACAAGGAACTCGCTTACATTTCAGCACGGCCAACCATCCGCAATCGGATGGCCAAACAGAAGTTCTTAACCGAGGGGTGGAGACATATCTTCGGTGCTTTGTGATGGATGAGCCCCGCACTTGGCCAGAGTGGTTACATTGGGCCGAATACTGTTATAACACGTCTTATCACTCCGCCAGCAGGATGACGCCATTTGAGGTTGTTTATGGTCGGCCACCTCCGACCTTGGGCACTTATGAGCCGGGTAGCACCGCTCTACCGGCGGTTGATCGGGCTCTTCTGGACCGCGATCGCATGATGGTCACTCTCCGGGCCAACCTCCGTGTGGCCCAGGATCGTATGAAGGTGCAAGCGGACAAGCACCGCACTGAGCGGGAATTCGCCGTCGGTGATGAGGTTTTTCTCAAGTTACAACCATATCGGCAGTTGTCTGTTGCAGCCCGTGGCAATCAGAAGTTATCCCCGCGCTACTACGGCCCCTTTCAGATCATCAGCAGGGTGGGGCCGGTAGCTTACACCTTGGCGTTGCCGCCGGGCTCCCGCATCCATCCCACTTTTCACGTTTCATTGCTCAAGAGAAAGGTGGGCCAGCATGTCCAACCTTCTGCTCTCTTGCCTGACGTTACGGCAGCGGGTGAGCTGAGGCCACTGCCAGAGGATGTTTTACGAAGCAGATGGAAGCACCGGGGCACCGAACTCCGGCCCGAACTCTTGGTCAAGTGGAAGAACCTGTCTCCGGCACAAAACTCTTGGGTGGATTTCTTCGATTTCAAGGAACTCTACCCCGACTACCACCTTGAGGACAAGCTGGTTCTTGATGGGGAGGGGAATGTTACGCCCCCGCAACGTTTTGCCGGTCGTCATTATGCTCGCAGACGCAAGGATGTCGTACACAACGGGGCTGAACCATCCGGTTCAGCCCCCTCTCTCTGAAGATGCAGAAATGGGGCTGAACCGGTTCGGTTCAGCCCTATTGGGGCCGGCCGGCCCCTTTGGCCGGCCCCTCTTTGGTTCCGGGTATTTATACACCGGAACCCCTCTTGGTTGAGCATGCAAGTATTGAGGTATAATCTTCTTCCTCCTTCTAAACCCTAATTCCTCTTAGCCCCCTCTTCCTCTCTAGTTTATCTCTCTCTCTCTCTCTATCTAGAATCCTAACAGATTAGTTATTGACCACCTTGACCTCATAGATGCTCAATTTGATCACCTAAGATCTACATTACGAAAAGGGCCTAGGGATTTGGGTCAAACCACCGATGCGTCGAACAGTGCTCCCACCGAGATAAGAGATCTGACACCTGGTTTTGATCCTTCTCAGTTTGATGAGACTCAGTGCTTATGTGATCTTGATGTTGAATCTGATCATGACCTTATGATACATATGGAGACTGATACTATTATGACTAGTGAGCGTGGTCACGTGAGTGAGGACGAGCGACCAAGTAATGTTGTGATGGTATACCCACCTTTCTCACCTCACCTAGACCTAGTGTTCCCTTTGGACAGAGACAGTTTTCAACACTATGTCGGTTGACCCACATTTGAGTCTGGGCACTCCCTACTCTACCCTTAGTATCATCTCGAGTCACAACACTACTGAGGGCCGAGAGCATAGTATTGACTTCATAGAGACTGCCTCACTCACATATGAGAACACTACCTCTTTCAACGATACTCATCTAGAGGTTCATGAGGATAACATTGACTGTTGTAGGTGACCTACTTGCTCCCACATACACTACTATTATTGGTGTCTTCCTCTTGGTGGACTATCTTATCATTAACGACCTCCGCGGGTTTAAGTCACCGAGAGGCTCATTCGGCAAGCTTCGCTTCCTGCGCTTTAGTGATGGGGTCATGTATCCGCGCTAGTGGTCATCTCACACGTGATGACTTTGGTATAATCCCCCTGGTGAGCCCCCAGACGGGCTTTATCATTTAAAAACACCAATTACATGATTACACCCATGCGTCACACCATTTTGTCACCATCTACGATGTCCCCACGGGGGTGATGACGTTAGTCACGTTGGATTTTTCTATCGACCACCTAGTAAACCTCCTGATAGGTTGCCCCATGTTATTATTGTCCAAGTCATTGTCAGGCTTTTCCTTAGGAAGTCTGTCGAGTATGTTGTACCCCATTTGCATCCTTCACTTCATTTATGTGAGTCGGTTGAATCATTTACATGCACTCCACGAATTGGTCCGTAGTAAAATTGCAGCTTGGAATAATTATTATAACGATCGTGCAGACCAGCACAGGCAGGAACAAAACTTTTGAGCCTGGAGAACAAGTATTGATTCGCATTCGATCTGAGAGGGTCACACAAGGACCGGCAAAAAAATTAAGCGCACGCAGAATGGACCCCTATATAGTGGTACGACGAATTGATGCGAACGCATATGAGATGGACATCCCTCATGGTGTGGGAATCAGCCAAGTAAGCAACGTAGAGGATCTGACCCCTTACTACGAGGAGCACATGTATGTGGACCTCTTTTCCACACCTCTACCAGAGCCTCCTTCTATCTTAGCTCCTTTACCTGAGCTTTCACCTCCTATAGCCTCCACCAGTACCTCTTTGTTGCCACCCGCGGAGTCACGCCATGCAGATCGCAATGTACCATCGACGGTTCCACCGACACCACCGTCAGCCGAAGATACATTATTGCCAGACGGAGACACGTTACAGCCGGAGCCACCTACTTCTACAAATAACGTATTTCAGATCCTCGGCCGGGAT
Organism: Platanthera zijinensis; assembly: GCA_039513925.1. Classification (NCBI taxonomy): domain Eukaryota; kingdom Viridiplantae; phylum Streptophyta; class Magnoliopsida; order Asparagales; family Orchidaceae; genus Platanthera; species Platanthera zijinensis. Next base: position 71,778,131 of record CM077082.1, read on the forward strand.
TACTACACCGCAGGCGGACGAGATGTGCGCTGTCTTGTCCGTTGGAGCGGTCGGCCTCTACAAAGTACTACTTGGATATCTTCAGAGGAGCTCGAGAGACTCGCCCCGCGGCTATACAGCGAGGATGACCACCCGCACTCACCGGAGTTGAGTGCTTTTAAGCCGGGGGGAGTTGACAGCGTGCCACGACCGACAGGCGTGTACTTCCGCAGGAGGAAGTGATCCGCTGCCCGGGCGGACGATCAGACTCCGTGGTTGCATCCGGATGCTCGATCCGAATCTCTTTTATATTTTACTTTAAAAATTTTGAGTTATATTTGGACCCCGATCGGCCTAAACAATATATGTCGTCCGATTTGGGGAGTTGTGATATATTGCAGTTGGCAGTGGTTTATTTTTAGGGTTATAAAGAGGTCGACAGGCGGTTCGAGAGGGGGATCGGGGTTTTGCGCAAAGTTGAAACCGTCGGTCTCACAGGAGCGAGTCCTGTTCCTTCTCCGGTGCGATACCGAGAAGTTCATACCGTCCAACTCCTCTGACACTCCACTGTCGGTGCGACGTCGGGCTCTTCTCCATTCGCCGCCGCCCTCCTCATCTCCAGTAAGCCGCTCCATCTCTCTCATCCTGATGCCTTACGCCTGCTACCCAACCATCGCTTCACCCCACGTCCATCTACCTCTCCTCCGTTCAGTCCCGCAAGCCCAACCCCGGCCTCCCTTCTCCCGTTGAACCCCGTTGCCGACCAACCTTCCCTCCGGCTGTTTCACCCTTTCCACTGTGAGTCCATCCCCACCTCCCCACCATGAACCTCTCCACCAGAAGCCCTAAACCTGTTACTTCCATTTTCCCCTCCCTCTTCACTTCCTTGTCCCATTCAGTCGGTCCCCTCTAACATCCTCCTGGTTTCCTCACCACCGCCTGCAACTTCTCCCCCAACACTTACATCATTTAATTACCCCCAATCTTTCCTGTAGTCGGCAATTCACTGCCACTCCACACTCCTTGCTTTTATCTAAGGCCACTATTCTCAGCCCTGTTCAATTCAACAACCAGTCCAGATCTCCCCAATCCGATACTCGGATATTGCAGCCCCTCGGATGCCCGCGACAACCTCCAACGTCGCCGCCTACACGTGCAAATAGTGGTATAAAGTTCTCTCCTTTACTGTTGTTTATTTCTGTACTCACACTGTGGTTGATTTTAATTTCCTTGTGCTAATAGTTCAGTCGTTGTGCAACATGCCGGAGTATTCTGCTTGTGCTTGAAATTATCGCGCCTCTTTCGCTTGCAAAAAAAATTAATAGTTTGTTCTCTTTAATCCATTTATTGTAATTGCACGTGTCCTGCTGATAAACTTAAAGTGATTAATTATTTGATGCAATTTTCGTAGTGGATCACTTGTGTGCTTGCACTTACGTCATTGCATATAGGTGTGCATTTAGCGATTCCACCCCGTGTTGCCTTACCACTGCATCAGAGTTTAGGGAAAATCAAGTAATATAACAGGAAAACGTACATAAAAGTTGTAGGAAAACAACATCCAACGTCATGTTGGATGCAACTGTTGGCATGATGCAAAGCTTGCAAGTTCTCGTAACTAATGAACAAATTCCACTATCACGAAATAGCAGATATAACAAAAAGAGTTAAAAAGGAAATAATATATTGAAAAGTTCTCCATCATGTGGGCTAAAGACTGGATAACTGGAGTAAGCAAACAAAGTACAAGAGAGAAACCAACGCTTCCTGGTGAAAAAGGTAGACATGTGTTGAAAGGTGGGGCCGAACGGGTAATCACGCCACCTAGCCGGACTGCAGTTCAAGCATCACAACCAAATCACCCCCGGACTGACCCTCGTCGGGACTTTGACCATTGTTGAAAGGGATAAGTTGTTGAGACCGGGGATTGAACCTGGAACCTTCTTTATCAAGGCCTTGTTGCAGCTCAGTTGGGTATCATGAGCTCACTCAAGGCCTTGATAAAGGAGGTTTCGGGTTCGATCCCCAGCCTCAACAACCTACCCCTTTCAATAGTGGTCAAAGTCCAGACAAGGGTTAGTCCGGGGGTGATTTGGTTGGGACGCTTGAACTGCAGTCCGGCTAGGAGGCGTGATTACCCGTTGGGCCCCACCTTTCAACAATATGGTAGGAAGCCTCGAAACAGACATTATAATTATTAATGATGAATATGAATTGTTGAGGTAGTAAAACAAGTAAATAAATACATATGCATGCCTCTTTAAAGATATGATTTTATACCATCAAAGAAAGGCCCCAACTCTATAAACTAAAGTATCAAAATAGAAATTTTTAACTCTTTGGCAGTACGTTGAAAATGACATTATCTGATAATCACCGCTTTAATGACTTCTTTATAACTGTCCCAGAAAAGGGAAATTTGCTGTCTTCTTATTATATTGCCAAGACAGTAAATTTTTACAGGTACAAACCAAATCTCAGAATGAAGTCAAATAATAACACATTATTTCTTCCATTACTCAACAAATTAGAAAGAACAAAAGGTGGCACGTAAAGGTTTAGTAAAATAAACAGTCAAACATACGATGCATAAATTTTAAAATGCTGAAAATGATAGCATTAACAATCATGAGCTTATAGAAGATATAAATGCGTACCATGTCCAACTTCACGCCTATTTAAACCACCACGTTTTCCCACCTCATTAATACAAAATGGTGGAAAATTATAATGTAGCATAAATCTTTTGGTTGGAGGACCGACAAGTGAATCCAACCGTTGTGCATCTCCAAGAGCCCCAATAGTTACAGTACACAAAACCTAGATAAAAGATTTTGAGAACATCTAATGATGTCAAAGAGTGTATAGAGAGCTAATATATCAAAGGGCCCAAAAGAAGATGCATCATTCAACAGTAAAAAGGGCAGCCCAGTGCACAAAGCATCCCGCGTAACAAGAGTCCGGGGAAGGGTTCAACCACAAAGGTGAAATGTAGGCAAACCTTACCCTGCATTTTTGTAAGATGCTACTTCTAGGCTCAAACCCGTGACCTCAATGTCACACGGCAACACCTTAACAACTGCACCAAGACTCCCCTTCATACATCATTCCACAGTAACGAATGGAAAATGAGAAATTATAAAGCTAATGGTCAAGGCGATCAAGAAGCTGAGTCTAAGAGCAAAATTCATACTTGAGTATCACCGCGTGAGAAAATTGATGATCCATGCAGAATAGGATAAGTGCCAACTTCACAATGCAAAGGTCTAACTTCATCAAGTTGTCTCCCGTCAAGCCTTAGACCTTTGTCGATAATTCTCTTCCGAACAATCTATCAATGAAAGGTGAAAAGGGATTGAAGTATAGTCAAACAATCTTCCAGAGTCCCAAAAAAAATATCATAAAAGAATAAATCTCATAAAAATGAAATAAGAGAATGAGCCTACAACAATGTTTAGGTTTGAATTTATTGTGATTGGCATCACTAATTCAAATTACAGAAACGCCGCATTTGTAATGTAGGAGAAGACTACTAAAATAAACCATTTCTCAAACCCCGTGGTGGGTATGCCCCAATGCATTGCCTAGTGCTAGATGTTAATAAAAGTTAACAAATGTGTGCCCAATTCGAACAAAATTGAGATTCTAATTATATTTCTTTTCCACGTATTAATTACCTTCACATTTACACTAGTAAATTGCTCATGGAAATGCATTGGAAAAATTATAATTCAAAAATTGCAACAAAATAAAGATATTGACCCGTAAAGACTTGATTTAGCTAGATGACGGATTAAAATATCTTTCAAACAAAAAAATTATCAACATCAATACTTCAAGGCAAAATTAAAATATATATTAAAAATATTGAATAAAATATACGGTCAAATAAATTAAAAATTAATTAATTCATAAAAATTCTGGAGTTCTTCCATTTTTCCTTCTAATACTCATGCATGCATACTATTGTGCTTGCTTCATCATAAATTTAAGGCAATATATCTACTTACTAGCCTTGAATCACCAAATTTCGTACATTTAGAAAGGATGAAAGTTTTTTTGTCTTTACAAACTTGATGAAATGTAGATTCTCACATCCTCAAATCATTTTCCCTTCAGAGAATATCCTCCAACTAATTTAGAAATTTTTTTACAGTGAATAAGCTGCAGATCTAATAACATTTCAAATGTTTAAATAGAAGCAGAAAGAATGTGTACATGTTAAAATAATATCTTGAAAACAGCGTGAATTTCAAGAAAGTATAGTATGAAAAAATAGTATAGTATGAAACATAAAATAATATTTATATCTATATATCAACAAATATTCTTTGGTGGAAAAATTATTCTGGATTTTCATTATGTGATCATAAAAAAAACTGCATTTGTATCTTGAAATATCTGATGTGTATAAGCTAATAAGTTCATTTCAAAACAAAAAAGTATATTACTATTTGACATATAGAATAAAACTATTAAATCAGAAGACATTCTGGAAATTTCTAATAAATTGAATATCGGTTTTTTAAAAAAAAATAATGACTTAAATAAAAATCAAATTCAAGAGGGTTAAAAAAAATTCCATTTAATCAGGTAATATAAATTCACCTTGTAATAAAATTCTTCATGTGTGAATTCAGTATGTCACATTTTTTTGGAAAATGTTTGGAATGTTTATGACCTCATTTCTTTTAAAGCAGGACAAATCTATAGGTGGCACACAAACGATGTCCTAACCCTAAATGCAATGCTAACAAGTACGCAAAGAATACAATTGATCTATAACAAACCCGAATATGATGATGTGGAAGGAATGCAAATATGCACAATCCAATGAACAAGAAATCACAGACTTAAACCCTAAACTCTAATGCATTGTTCGTAAATGATTCAATCAAACAAGTTTTTCCAACGCACAATTATTTAAATAGTAAAACATAAAACTCACACAACTGAGTCACACACAATCGCAGACATTTCCAATTAAGTAAATGAATTTTAGATGCAGATTAATTGAGACTGCACTAAAAGTAAATACATAGTGAATAAGTAATGCATGTCTAATGAAAGTGTTATGCCGCCACATCCGCTACAATTTCAAGGCAAGACGTACAATCGACGACCAAAAGAACGGAGGCCAAACAACGGGGCTGAACCATCCGGTTCAGCCCCCAACCCATGAAGGCGCCAAGGCGGTTCAGTCCCCAAGTGGGGGGGCCGGCCGGCCCCCTTGAGCCCCAGGTATTAATAAACCCGGGGCTCCCTTTGGATGGAAGCGTGATTATTCTCAAGGTATTTCCTCTCCCTCTCTCTCCCAAACCCTAATTCCTCTCCTTCTCCTCTCTAAATCTTCCCCTAGATCTCTCTTATTCTTGCAAAGTCTTATCATTTGGTATCAGAGCAATATCCTGCGACGATGGTGACTCGCTCAGAAGCCGAAACCGCACGGCTTGCATCCCTCGAGGAGAACTATGTAGGGTTGGCGGACACAATGACGGCGCTCGAAGAACAAGTGAAGTCCTCCCAAAAAACCCTAGAGGATCGCTTGGATGCGAGCATGGAGGAGATCAAAACCCTACTTGCACAAAATCTGAAAGGAAAAAATCCCGCGGTGGAAGGATTTGAAACGGAGGCATCCTACCATCCTCTGGCGCAGAACGGCACTGGAATCGGGAGCGGAATGCAGCAAGGGGCCGGATCGGGATCTACAGGAGGCGGCTACCCGGTCACGGGTTCGGCGGAACCCGATACTACGCGAATCGGCGCGTACGCCAACCGCGCGGCGGGATCGACCCCGGAGGGACACGGCGGCCCTGGAGGGAGCGTCGGAGGGCCGGCGGAGGCTGGCTACCGCCGCCCAGGCAGCTGGAGATCGCCTGAAGGCCTGGCGGCATCGTGCGGACCGTTCGGCGTCCAGGCGGCCTGGAGCGGACCCGGAACGCAACCTGGTCCCCCTTGGCGGGGTCCAGGGCAAGGAGTGGCCCCTTTTCGACCAACTGGAGCGAATGCGGTCCCAATCGGAGGAGTGGCGGGCATCCTACCAATACCTCCGCTCTACGGAAGACCGGCGGACTACGGAAATGGCAACCCATGGGGTGGAGGGCAACAAGGAGGTTACGGCATGGACCGGGGGCGGCCCGGGCCCGCAGCGGCCCCAGCGCAACCATACCAACCAGCACATGCGGAGCCCCGGCCATACATGCAGCCCAAATTGACACGTATGAACTTCCCTAAGTTCAAGAGCGGCGACGCCTTCGAGTGGATCCAGAAGGCTGAGCTTTTCTTCAAGTACCAAGAGATTCCGGAGGGGCAATGGGTACAGTTGGCGTCTTTCCACCTGGAGGAGGACGCCTTCCAGTGGACCAAGTGGTTTCTGAGGGGACGCAACTACGCACCGTGGGAGGAGTTTGTGGAGTCCTTCTCGGCTCGTTTCGGGCCTCTAGAGTATGAAGATGTGGAGGCTATGTTACAGAAGCTACGGCAGAAAGGATCAGTCACAGAGTACCGGATAGAATTCAAACGGTTGGCCAATCGGGTCAATTGGGAAGAGAGGACAATGCTGAGCTGTTTCGTATCAGGACTGAAGAACCATTTGAGAGACGAGGTCCACGCGTACATGCCACGCAGTCTGAGTCATGCCATCAGCCTAGCCAGGATACAGGAGGAGCGGTACAATCGGCAGAAGACTCGAACAACAGGCCGAGCACCCACAGTGACAGACGTAACCAGGAAGGAACCACCGATCGGGGGTCGCCCCACTGTGACGAAGTTGACATGGCAGGAGTTGCAGGCCAGAAAGGACAAGGGGTTGTGCTTCAAGTGTGATGAGAAATTCGTTCCGAGGCATCGGTGCCAAAAGGTCCAAGTCTTCATGCTGCGGAACGAGGACGGCGAAGACGACACTACTGGTGACTCAGTTGAGGATGATTTGGATCTGGCAGAGTTTGGAATATCTCTTCAAGCGATGGCGGGATGCACGGCTCCCCTCACTTTGCGGATCGCAGGGGCAATTGGCCAGGAGCGGGTGACTATACTAGTTGATAGTGGGAGCACCCACAATTTCATTGACCCCGAGGTGGCTCTCAAGACAGGGATCCCAATTGATCGGGAGGTCGCCTTCCAGGTCATGGTTGGCTGGTTGCAGATGGGAGCAAGTTGCGATGCGAAGGGGTCCTGAAGGGGGCCGAGCTACGGATGCCAGGGTACATATGCCACACCGACGTCTACCTCCTCCCCATTCGAGGCTCGGATATGGTCTTGGGAGTGCAGTGGCTCCGGCAGTTACGGCGGGTGACCACAGATTGGGACAGGATGACGTTGGAGTTTACTCAGCAGGGCAAGGACCACTGTTTGCAAGGTATCAGGACATCTCCGCTCAAGGAGATCTCACTCAGGGGTTTGCAGAGGCTGGAGGAGCAAGGCGGAACAATAGCTATGATTCTGGGGGTGACAACCGTGGGACCGGAGGCTAGCGCGGAGCCAGAGCAGATACAAGCACTTTTGGGACAGTACGATGATGTTTTCCAGAAGCCACGCTCCCTTCCCCCGTCCCGTTTCCGGGATCATCAGATCCAGTTGAAGGTCGGGACGGACCCAACCAACATCCGGCCTTACCGCTACCCCCATATTCAGAAGGTTGAGATAGAGCGCAGCGTGCGCGAGATGCTGACGACCGGTATTATACGACCCAGTACTAGTGCCTTCTCTTCCCCGATCATACTGGTGAAGAAGAAAGACGGTTCGTGGAGATTTTGCGTGGACTACCGGGGGCTTAACAGTTCTACCATCAAAGACAAGTTTCTCATTCCTATGATCGAGGAGTTGCTGGATGAGCTACACGGAGCACACTTATTCACCAAATTGGATCTCCGGTCCGGTTACCATCAGATTCGCATGAAGGAGGAGGACGTCCACAAGACGACCTTCCGCACCCACGATGGTCACTATGAGTTTTTGGTGATGCCATTTGGGTTGGCCAACGCACCCTCGACCTTTCAGGCGGTCATGAACGAGATATTCCGCCCTCTTCTTCGAAGGTATATGCTAGTTTTCTTTGACGATATACTTATCTACAGCAGGAGTTGGGAGGATCACTTGGAGCACGTTCGCACCGTCCTCGCCATATTGCGAGATCACCAGCTGTACGCCAAGCGGTCCAAGTGCTCATTTGGACAACCGGAGGTTGAGTACTTGGGACACCTGGTGTCCGCACACGGGGTACAAGCTGACCCAAAGAAGATCGCGAGCATGGTAGATTGGCCACCCCCCACGACGGTCCGGGCTTTGAGAGGTTTTCTCGGGCTGACAGGGTACTATCAGCGGTTCGTGAAGGACTATGGCAAGATAGCCCGTCCCCTCACTCAGCTGTTGCAGAAAGACGCTTTCCACTGGAGTTCGGAGGCTGAGGTCGCCTTCCAGTCTCTGAAGGCGGCTATGACTACTACCCCGGTTCTGGCGCTTCCAGATTTCTCCAAGACGTTCGTAGTGGAGGCCGATGCTTCGGGGGTCGGTATTGGAGCTGTGTTGATACAGGAGGGCCGACCCTTGGCCTACTTCAGCAAGGCGTTGGCACCCCGGACACTGGGTCTTTCGACGTATGAGAAGGAGATGTTAGCCATTCTGCATGCGGTCGCCTTGTGGCGACCTTATCTCTTGGGACGCCACTTTCAGATCCGTACAGACCATCAGAGCCTGAAACATTTTTTGGAGCAGAGATTAGCCTCACTGTTGCAACAGAAGTGGCTGACAAAGTTGCTGGGATACGATTATGAGATTGTGTATAAACAGGGGTAGGACAATGTGATGGTTGATGCACTCTCCCGCCTACCAGAGAGTTCCTTGTCTCATATTTCAGGGCCAGTGATTGAGTCACTGGAAGAGATACAGGCAGAAGTTCAACAAGATCCGGAGCTGCGAGCCATCATTGAAGCACTGCGACAGGGAGAGCCTACTGAGGCCGGCTGCTACTTGCAGGGAGACAGACTTTACCATCAGGGCCGGCTAGTCCTCCCTGCCACGTCGGCCTGGCGGACGGTCATGATGCAGGAGTTTCACGCCTCACCCACCGGCGGGCACGCCGGCATCCTGCGTACATTACAACGGGTCCGGGCGAATGTTTTTTGGAAAGGGCTGCGGCGAGATGTTCAGCGGTTTGTACGTGAATGCGAGGTATGCCAGCGACAGAAGTACGAGACTACCTCTCCCGCCGGGCTACTGACACCGTTGGAGATTCCCCGTCAGATCTGGGACACTGTCTCTATAGACTTCATTGACGGCCTGCCCAAGTCTCAGGGCAAATCCGTCATCTTGGTCGTGGTTGACAAGTTGTCCAAATACGGGCACTTCATCGCGATGAGCCATCCGTACACGGGAACAACAGTTGCTGATGTTTTTGCCAAGGAGATTGTCCGACTGCACGGAATTCCAAGCGTTATCATATCAGACCGAGACCCCGTCTTTGTGGGCAATTTCTGGCAGGAGCTGTTTCGGCTACAGGGGACCGCCCTCCGCATGAGCACGGCCCATCACCCTCAGACAGACGGGCAGACGGAGGTCCTCAACCGTGGGGTTGAAACCTATTTGCGGTGTTTTGTCATGGATGAGCCACGCTCCTGGACTCGGTGGCTCCATTGGGCGGAGTACTGCTACAATACATCTTTCCATACGGCCAGCAAGCTCACTCCTTTTGAGGTGGTCTACGGACGCCCCCCGCCTACTTTGAGTTCCTATGAGCCAGCCAGCACCGCTCTGCCCGCGGTCGACCGGATGTTACTGGATCGCGACCGGACTTTGTCACTACTCCGGGAGAATTTACGCATCGCCAAAGATCGCATGAAGATTCAAGCCGACAAACATCGTACCGAGAGGGAGTTTGCGGTCGGCGATGAGGTCTTCCTTAAACTCCAACCATATCGGCAACACTCGGTCGCTCGGCGGACCAACCAGAAGCTGGCACCGAAATACTATGGCCCGTTCCGCATCCTCCGTCGGGTGGGACCCGTGGCTTATACTCTCGCCCTGTCGGAGGGGTCTCGCATCCATCCAACGTTCCATGTATCCTTACTGAAGAAGAAGCTCGGGAACTCCACTCCGATCAGTCCTACTCTTCCAGAGGCTACTAGCGGCGGCGAATTGCGGCCTTCGCCGGAGGCGGTTCTGTTGACCAAATGGAAGCGGCGGGGTGCCGAGTACCGGCTCGAGCTACTTGTCAGGTGGGCGCACATGCCCGCTGAGCATAATTCCTGGGTTGACTTCTTGGAGTTTCGCGAGACGTTCCCGGATTTCCCACTTGAGGACAAGTTGGCGCTTGAAGGGGGAGGGAATGTTATGCCGCCACATCCGCTACAATTTCAAGGCAAGACGTACAATCGACGACCAAAAGAACGGAGGCCAAACAACGGGGCTGAACCATCCGGTTCAGCCCCCAACCCATGAAGGCGCCAAGGGGGGACTGAACCGACCCGGTTCAGTCCCCAAGTGGGGGGGCCGGCCGGCCCCCTTGAGCCCCAGGTATTAATAAACCCGGGGCTCCCTTTGGATGGAAGCATGATTATTCTCAAGGTATTTCCTCTGCCTCTCTCTCCCAAACCCTAATTCCTCTCCTTCTCCTCTCTAAATCTTCCCCTAGATCTCTCTTATTCTTGCAAAGTCTTATCAGAAAGTGACAAATCAAAATAGTATGAAACAAATATTTCAAGAAATGCAAGTAACATTCATATAATGTAGTAGAAATGAGGTGCAAGCTCACTGAGTAATTGATGTCAGTGGTGGGGGGAAGCTCTGATGGTAGCGGCGACTATCCGAAAGGGAGAAGTTTATTGTATAGGGGTTGTAGGAGAGTTGGTAAAGGAGATTGGAGGTTGTGGGGGTAGTGGTGGGGCTGGTGTAGACTCTAAAAGCAGGAAGGAGGGGTGGACAACACTAGGAAGGAAGTTTAAAGATTGTGGGGCTAGATGTTGGACTGGTTGAGGGTATCGGAGGAGGTTGGGGAGATGGGGAAGGTCATGAGTGGTGGTTGTCGGGCTGGTGGAGGGTCTAGGAGGCGGCGGTGGAGGTTCTCATGGCAAGGAGGGGCGGTGGATGGTTGTGGGAATGGAGGGAAGGCTTCTGGCGATTGCAGGGGCTTTCTGTAGGAGGAGGAGAGGCAGAGAATGAGGACTATGGGAGGGCTGGTTGTGCAGGGACGGGTCTCAAGGATGAGGAAGATGGTTGGAGGTGGTTCCAAAGAGTAAAAGGGCAGTTGTAATGATTCGTGTGGATGGGATCACAACAATCGACGTCAAGGAGCACGAGGAACATGGAACGCTCGAATCAGACGTTGGGAGAAGGGGAGGCGGCGGCACCCCATGGAGGCGGGATCGACGGCGTCGTGCCGCGCGGGGGTTGTAATCACACAAGCATGGCCACGGGAGTTCGTTCGGCTCAAACCCTCAATCTACTTGCCCTGACCGGCTGACAACATAATATAGGGGGAGGGAATTAGGTTAGGTGATCTGATGGCACAAATTGACCGATCGGACTACTTGACCTAATTCTCAAAATATACATCCAAAAAATAAAGCAAATACATGAACAAATGCAGAAAAATGAGCCCGTCGCGATCACGAACTCCGATCGCCTATCTGATGATCAAAAAATGTCGACCTTGTAAGTCTCTCAAATGTGACGCGATCAATCTCCATCATAAATATAATAAAGAAACCCACACCTATCTTTTCCTATATAAGTGCTCTCATGTTTTTGGGAAATTTTCAAATGAATAATTTCAAGGAAATCTTTCAATTTTTTTTTCTATATCCAACCTATGTATTCCTCTATCTAATCATTTGAGAAAATGGTTGATATTAACATAAATATATGATTCATTGAGAGATGCAGAAATGTATGGCACATAATGCATATGTTGTCTTTCTAAGGAGTGGGATAATGGTGAAGATCAGGACAATAACCCAAATGGGAGCTCAACCATATCTATAATCGTCTTAATGTCAACCTATCCTTCTCTTTTCTTTTGATTTTAAATATTTAGCTAAGATCACTCTAAGGCTCATTTTTGTCACGCATAAACTAAATCTACAGTTGAGATAAGTACAAAACTAAAAGTTTTAGAAATATGCATGACAAAGGTGCAAATGCATCTTATTCAAAAGCCCAATTATTTTATATATGTTATGTTTGTGAAGATGGGTGCAAATGCATCTTATTCAAAAGCCCAATTATTTTATATATGTTATGTTTGTGAAGATGTTTAGAGCGACAAAGGATCCATATAGCCGACCCCACTATAGTGGGATAAAGGCTTGAGTGTTGTTGTTGTGTTGTTGTATGTTTGTGAAGATGTTGGAAGAACATCTCGATGTTGGTGCATACTACAACAGTCATTCCCATGGAAAATGTAAGTAAAAAAGCAATTTTCAACTCCATCGATAACGCATCATAGAGAGACCGGTAAAACAGAGTCATATTCTATCCCTCTTCACAACAGTTAAACTTTTCACAACTTTTCAATGGATATAACCCTAGACAGATAAGAGGGTGAAACCAGTTTTAAGAGATTTTAAATTCACCATCCAGACTATTACACGAGATCATTTTTTAGTTATTACTTACACAGCAGCTGAAAGAAAATATAGGAAATTTCACTGATTAAACTGTGTGTGGTTTATAGAGAAAATGCATTGTCACAAACCAAAATACTCATATGTGAAATTGTTGAGGTATGAAAATGTAGAATTATAAAACATTTCTCCTAATAAGAAACATATATACCTGCTTTCTAACCATGTCAACAGCTTTCGGCAGAACTTTTAAACTCTCCTCATCAAATTCCTCTTCAAGTTTTGCTCTAACATCTTGCGTAATTTTGTCCAAGGCTTCACCACGCTCAAACTAAAAAACAAACAATTTGCATCAAAAACAAGAAAGTATAAACCATTGCACAAAGCTAAATTCTACAGTTCAAATAAAACATGTAATATGTCAAAGGGGAAGAGGAACAACTTATCCTAAAATATTTATTCCACGCACAACTACACTAAAATTGAAAAGAAGTAGAATGGCCTCTAAAGCTAAACGTCTATTTCTTAGGAAGATATTTATAGAAGAAAGGATACAACATACAAAAGGAAGGTATCTTTGACAAATGAAACACACCTTTCCATATGCTGGATTAGTAAAAATAGCCTCAATTGGCTCTTTTGTCAAGCCTCTAATCTTCACAAGTGTATTGTCCGTGATCATCGATAATTTATATTCTTTCTTTTGTTTACCAGCTTTTTGAGCCAATCTTACTTGAGGCTCAATGTACTTGACAGCCTGATGATAAAAATATTATTTTCTGAAGTAAAGTTTACTCAAATATTAATCACAAACAAGCCAACTAACCTCGGGATGTGCAAGCTTTATGGCAGATTTTAGATCCTTTTCTGAGATCTCGCGAGCTTGTACGTCTATCATTAAAGTCTTATCTCTAGAACATGCATACACCAAATTAAGATCACTCAAACTCAGCTGCACAGTTAACATAACTTATTCAGCTCCCTAAGAGAATTTGTAAAGCGTACCAGTAAATTAGAATTTTGAAAATTCAGGAACAACATGAACTAGAATGATGGGAATAGATTTAGAAAATCACCTCATCCATGCTTGGATTAAAGACAAATTGACCATCTATCCTCCCCACACGTATCATACCTATAGGCCCGCCCCAAGGGATGTCGGACAACATAAGGGCAGCAGATGTTGCATTTGTGGACATTACATCTGGATCTTGTTTTCCATTAGATGAAAGAACATTCACCATTACCTACCAAGCAATGTCATGGAGAAATGTGTTTACTTGCCAAAAAGGTTGATGCATACATATACAGTTGTTGTATTACTTCTGAGAAAATGAATACCTGGACCTCGTGGTAGAAGCCAGGTGGGAATAGAGGGCGGATAGGCCGATCGATTAAACGCCCACATAGTAGTTCCCGTTCCTTAGGAGCGCCCTCCCTTCGCATGAAAGTTGTAGGTATCATACCTTGGGCATATTGTTTTTCTTGATAATCAACCTTCAGCAAGTTTCAAACATATATGGAGCAAAATAAAGAACATAATACAATCACACACAAAGATACACTGCCCATATAAATAAAACACTACTAAATTTGTAATAATAGTTTTCTTCAAAGATAAACACAACAAAGTTGCAGTGTGTACAATATTGAGCAATATCATGCAATACTATTATTACTTCAGTGAGTCGGAAAATACAATTTCATGCACACACACACACACACACACACACACACACACAGATATATATATATATATATATATGCGGAAGGAGTACACATTTACTCCAAATCACGGTGTGAGATTAATCTATACATGAGAGCGATCTCCCAATGGGAAAACAAAGTGGATCTTCTACATTGGACTTGCACATATATATTTCTTTTATGCTCCCCTGCAAGCTGGAGCATACCAATTGTAGGTGTCAACCTTTGAAAAAAACTGTCAATAGAGGGTGAATGCAAGGTCTTGGTGAGAACATCAAAGATTTGATCGGTAGTGGCCAGCGGGAACATGCCGCGGATCATTTTTACAGAGTTAATTTTTTTCTCTGATGAAGTGACAATCTACTTCAAAATGTTTCGTGCGTTCATGAAAAACTGGAGTCTCGACAATATGGATAGCAGCTTTATTATCACTGTAGAGGATTGTCGGAGAGGGGAGGTTGACACCAAGATCAGTAAGAAGACTTTCCAAACATCTCAAGAACTTGATTCCATAGTTCAAAATAGAAACCTTTAAAGATAGAATCTTACGAGCTATAGTATTTCCCTTCTGTTCTTGGATACTGCTTGGGAGCAGATTTTCAAAAACAAAGTGGTTGTATTTTGTTCCTATTATCACTATCTTTCAAAAGAGGCATCATATTCCAACGGATAACAAGTAGACAATTATCTCAAGTACTTATCCAGAGTCTCAAAATGCCTTAAAGAAGGAAAATAAACAAATGTTAAGGTATATTAATTCATCAGTCTACATTTCATGTCTTCAGTAAAAAAAAATTGTTGACTATTCTGTACAAATTAGCAAATCATAACAGAAATGCAAACAAAATAAGCTTGAGAATACCATTTTTCAAATCATTTGGTTGTAAATATACGCAAACAGGATTACTCCAGTTAAAAATATAGTGAGGTATACGGAGGGAAGTGTACAGTGAGGGGTAGAAAATCGCGAGAGCCATCTGTTTTCGCGGATGATACTGCGGAGAGAACGTTTGTTTCGTCCATAGTGATGACGACGGATCCATTGGCAAAGCGAGCGATCTTGCCGGTCTCAATGGTGATGGTACGAGACCCAATCTCGAATTCCACCTTGAAGGTGTCGAGAAACTTCCGTCCCGGAAACATGGGGTGATCGGATACAGGAGACTCCGTATCCACCTCCGCATCCGAAAATGGTGGCGAGAACAGATCAGCGCTGCTGCTGCAGAAGCACCGGAATCCGGGGATGCGCCATGTAAGGAAGCGTGGAAGCGCAGAGGCGAGAGGTTTCTTCGCCGCTCTAATTGCTAATGCAGCTACCATGGAGAGGGGAGGGTTTCTTCTCTTCCTCGTGCTAGTGGAGAGGAGGTTATTGTCTTATTGAGGTTGATAGGGTTTTGGAGACGGTCCGAGAGATGCTTCGCCGTGACTATGGCTCTGTTTGGCGCGGCGTTTTTAGAGCGGCACGCAGCAGATTCTGCCAACGCGGCGCCAAACGAAAGTATTGGTGGCAGCGGTGGCTGACACCACCGCTAAAACCAGCGGGCCACCGCTAGTTCCGAGTCGCGGAAAGTTTCCGCGACTCGGAAATATCAGCAGCGCTGCAGCCAATGGCAGCAGCAGCTCAGCGCTGCTGCTGTTTTTTATTAAAAAATATATTTTTTTAATATTAAAATATATTATATTAATATATTATAACTTATTATATTATATTAAATTAATATTAAATTATATTATAAGTTATATTATAACTTAATTATAAGTTACTAAATTAATATAATTATATAAGTTATATATTATTAATAAATATAATATTATTTATAAAATAAAATTATTAACAGCACTGCAAACGCTATTCTTCCAAACAGATTTACAGATTCTGCCACCACTCTGCAAAACAGCTGATTATTCCACCACTGCTTCCCACCACTGCTTCTCCAGTCGCTGCAGCCGCGCCAAACAGAGCCTATATTACGTCAATCTAAGTTCATCAAAATGTATTAGTATCATACATGGTCGTTTACAAAAGGACCGGCCCCGAAAAGCCCGCCCGTCTGGCCCAAAAAAAGTCCGGCTAGGCCTGCCCCGGGAGAAGTCCAGGTCAAGGCCGGGCTTGGGGAATTACCGAACCCCAATTTAACGTGGTGTCCGGCCCGAAGCCCAGCCCGGGCCAGGCCCGGGCTGCCCCAGGCGCTAGGCCTCGCTTGGGCCCGACACCCAACCTGGCAAAAAATCCCACCTCCTGGCGGGGGCGGGATTAATCCCGCCTATTTTAGGCGGGTTTAATCCCGCCTATTTTAGGCGGGTTTAATCCCGCCTATTTTAGGCGGGATTAATCCCGCCTATTGGTAAATCAGGTCCGGCCCTGCATGAAGGGCCTTATCAGGCCCCCTCTTCGAGAGGTTGCCCGAGCCCGGCCCGACTCCGATCGGGCTTTATGTACACAACTAATCATACATCATAGTTGAATATTTTACATCAAAAAATATATTTTGTCTCACAGGGGCGCAACTCGGATCAGTTCGGTTCAATTCCACATAAAACAAATAATCGACCCGTATAGATTCGGTTCCAAATTTTTGGAACCGGAACCGACCCACGGTTCTAAATTATGGAAGCGGATCTGAACCATTCGATTCAGGTCGGTTCCAGTTCGATTCTTGGTTCTTGAACATCTAAGCATTTCAACATGGCCTGATGAATCTTGCATGTTTTGCTTGAAATAACAAAAAAAAATAAGTAAGAGTTATTAGTAGCAAACGTCCTTAAATTATCCCATAAGACTCTTCTATGCCTTAGATTACAGCTAGCAAAAACAAA
The DNA here is from genome assembly GCA_039513925.1 of Platanthera zijinensis. Lineage (NCBI taxonomy): Eukaryota > Viridiplantae > Streptophyta > Magnoliopsida > Asparagales > Orchidaceae > Platanthera > Platanthera zijinensis. The sequence continues at coordinate 71,795,191 of CM077082.1, forward strand.
AAATTTAACCACTAAAACTCATCACTCTCAATAATAACATGTTAACATCCCATACTGGAACAATCGAAACAATCTTTCTGAAGTATCCATATTAGAATATTATTATTGACAGCTTAGCTATAAAAATCCAAGTATCTACAAGAGAACTAAGTGGGTTTTCTAACAGAATATTATTGATTAGGTCCCGTTCGTTTCGTCGGAATTGGGGGGTCGGAATTGGCATTCATTTGCCAATTCCGATTTAAGTTGTTCGGCGCCGCAAAAAAACATGCTGGAATTGGAATTCCCGCAATTCCGATGGAAACCCGGTTTGCCTTAAACCCGTGCATCGCAATTTTCGACCTCTTTAGGTCGGAAATCGTGATTCCTCCCTGCTCCAGAACATTGCGCGATCCCTCGACAACCCCTAGCCGCTCGACCTTCTTCCTCCCTGGCGACTGCTTCCACCAACCGGCGAGTCCTCTCCGGCAGTCGTTTCCTCCGGTGACTCCCTCTCCGGCGTTCGCTTCCTCCGGCGACTCCCTCTCTCCGGCTTCGCTTTTCTCCGGCGTTAGTTTCCTCCGGCGCAAGCCGCAGCAGATTTTCTTCCTCCGCCAGAATCGACCTCCGATTCTTTCCCCTTCTCCGATCTAGGGCTCGGCTTGAAAGTACTATGAGTCATCCTCTCCTCCTTCTTCGATCGCCATTATTTGTTCTGTTCATGCTCTGATTCCATGCAAAAAAAATTTTGTTCTATATGTTCTTCAGACCTACTCATTGTTCTTTAAAAATCTGAAAATGAATATGTGTGTGAATGTGTGTATTTGAATGTGTGCATGTGTTGACGTGTGTGTTTATGTGTAGATATGTGTGTATTTGTATGTGTGTATGTGTAGATATGTGTGATTATGTGTTTATGTGTGTGTATGTGTGTTTAAGTGTTTGTATGTAGTTATGTGTTTATGTGTTTGTGTGTGTGTGTGGTTATGTGTTTATGTGTTTGTGTGTGTGTGTGTTTGTATAGATTATGTGTGTGTGTGTTTGTTTTTGTATAGATTATGTGTGTGCGTGTTTGTTTTTGTATAGATTGTGTGCGTGTTTGTTTTTGTATAGATTATGTGTGTGTTTGTTTTTGTATAGATTATGTGTGTGTATGTGTTTGAGTGTGTATGTGTTTTTTTATGGAATATGTGTTTGAGTGTGTGTATATATAGGTGTTTGTATGTGTGTGTGTGTGTATATGTAGGCGTGTGTTTTTTTTTTGTGTGTGGATGTATGTGTGGATATGTGTAGGATTTATTTTTGTACGAGTGTGTGTATTTTTTGGTGTGTGAATGTGTGGATGTGTGTATTTATGTGTAGATATGTGTGTATTTGTATGTGTGTATGTGTAGATATGTGTGATTATGTGTTCATGTGTGTGTATGTGTGTTTAAGTGGTTGTATGTAGTTATGTGTTTATGTGTTTATGTGTTAGTGTATGTGTGTTGTAGTGTTTGTATATATTTGTTGGTGGTGTTTGTTTGTATGTATGGTTGTTGGTGTTGTGGCGTGTGTGTGTGTATGGTTTGTGTATGTGTGTGTGTGTGCTTATTGTGTATGGTTTGGGTATGTGTTTGAGTGTTTGTGTGTGTGTGTGTATATATATTTTGGATGTGTGTGTTTTGGATATGTGTATATGTGTGTATTTTTTTAGAAAATGTGTATGTGTTTGTGTGTGTGCTTTTGTGGTTGGATATATAATGTGTGTTTTTTATGTTTAGATGGATGAAACAGTGAAACGTCATAGGCGTAGGAGAGCAGCAGTAGTTGTTGCTCTTGCTGCTTCCGTCATAGTGATGATGAAATGTGGGGTTAGAAGAAATATCATGGAGGCTGATGCAAAAAAATTTTGTAAGGGAAAGTTTGTTTAGGCGTTTGTATGGCGGAATAGATATAAATTGTTTTAACCAGCTTCGGATGAATACCTTACCCATTCGTTGAAATTTGTGATATTTCATTCATGAGTGTGTTAACACGAGAAGGGAAGTGGGCGGGGTATCGATCCAACAGTTGTTCTATTTGTCTTACCGCACGCACCTCTTTCTCAATTCATCTTTGACTGGTGCAGGTTGAAGGCAACTTCTATGTCAGCGGCGAAGGTACGATTAAGAGAAAGATGGCTTTGTGGGGATCTAGCCCTAAAGCTCGTTCGAAGTTTTGTGTAACATGCTAACCCAGCGTGGTTTGTTAAGAGACACAAAAAATATAGGAGTTAGAGAGACAATCAATGTTTTTTACATGTTTTGGGGCAAAACAAAAAATTTAGGGTTGTGGGCGGGACGTATCTACGATCAACAGATACAATTAGCCGTCATTTCAACACGGTGCTGCGAGCAATTCTGAAATTAGGTCCTGACTTTATAAAACTCCTTAATGCGTCAACAGTACAAATATGGCGTCATTTTCCTATAAGTCATTTTTTTTACAATCCAAAGTTTTATTTTAAAATATCTAAATTGTCCATATGTCCATATAGAATTGCATTGGTGCGATTAACGGCACTCATATTGAAGTTACAATGCCTACTAAAGATTAGGGTAGGTATAGGAATAGGAAACAGGGCATTACAACGAATGTAATGGCCGCATGTGATTCAAATATGAGGTTTTTGTATGTGTTACATGGATGGGAGGGGTCCTCATCGGACTCCAGAGTTTTGCGCAATGCACTCAAAAGAGCAGATCGTTTTGAGGTGCCACTTGGAAAGTACTATCTGGTGGATGCGGGATACACCAATGGCCCTGGCTATTGAGCTCCATATAGGTCAACCAGATATCACCTGAAAGAGTGGTCTGCACAAGGCAATAACCCCACCAATTATAAAGAGTTGTTCAATCTCCGACACTCAAAGGAACGGAATGTCATAGAGCGGGCATTTGGCCTCCTTAAAAAAAGATGGGCAATTTTGAGGGAACCATCATTCTATGACATCAAAGTCCAGGTATATACATTTAAACCTTTAACATTAGAATAAGTTAATTTATAATGAGTTTTTAATTACCTTTTAATTTTAACAGATTCAAATTATAAACGCTTGCTGCATTCTGCATAATTTTCTTATAGAGAGGAGATTAGAAAATCATGGTGGATTGCTTGTCAAGGTAGATGCGGAAATATTAAATCAAGATACAACTTCTGCTAGTTTCGAGTACGCGGATACATTGGCTCCAGTCCAAGCAACACCAGAGTGCAGCACGTTTACGGAAACTATGGCTATGAATATGTTTAATGAGTATTGTGCTCATCGGGGCAATTAAAATGTGTTCATTGTGTTAATTTCTGACTTATTTTATGCAAAAAAAGTGGGTTTGTTATGTGTGTGTGTGTGTGTATATTTTGTTAACTTCTTTTTAATCCATTTTTGTGTGTCTGATTTATTTATACAGAAATATAAGGATAAAAAAGGAAAGGGGGTCAAGCCAAGTGAACGGTCCTATGTTCCATGAACGTCGCAGATGGATTGTGCGTTATCGACTACTCTCCTTGAGCAGCAAAATCTGGGAAATAAGGCGGCTAGCGGCTGGAAAAGTGCCGCATACACGGCGGCAATACAAGAATTGAAGGATGATTGTCACGTTGATATTAGTAAGGAGAAGATAATGGCCAGGATTAAAACATGGAACAAATACTACCAGAAAATATCGACTATGTTGGATACCAGTAGTTTCAGATGGGATTAGGAGCGTAATGTGGTGAAGGTTGACAGCGAGGAAGTCTGCGCTAACTCCGTACAGGTAATATTTTAATTGAGCAAATATTTAACTGTGTAGATATTATATTAAATTTTGATTCTAATTTAAACAAAACTTGTAGGCGCATCCGACAGTGAGACATTATCAGAGCAAGGTGATTGTCAATTGGGGCGACTTAGCTATGATTTGTGGGATTGATCGGGCCACTAGAGTTAATGCTGCTACTACGACTGAGCAAATGAATGAGATCCACATTGAAGACTCAGCGGACGAAAACGGCATGGAGGAGGTTGAGCCAAAGAGCAAGAAGAGGAAGGAGAAAACATCCGCGATAGATATTATTGCTGATGTTGTTTCTACGATAGCGAGGAACATGGAGCACAATAGCAGCGTGACTTCTCAGCCGCCACCGCCGCCGATCTCAAGGGCAGACAGGATATATGTGGTCATTGCAGCTATTATAGATTTGACTGAGACTGAGGTCATACAGGCTATCGATATGCTGAGTGATTATGATAAGAAGGCCGACGTGTTCATGGCTTTACCGATGCCAATTAGGAGGACCTGGCTCCGCTTACATCTACACGATTGATTAGATTATGTTAAGGACTTTTGGTTTCATGTGCGGATTATTATAATGTTGTAGACTATTTTGAACTTTTTTTAATGTTCGGTGCGTGGACTATTAATTTTTATTCTGTTGAAGTATGATTTTTATTTAGATATTTCAATTCAGTTTATAATAAAAATTACAAATTTGAATTCTGTACTTTGAATTTCAGGATACAGCCGAACATCGGAATTGCTAATTCCAATTCCTGTGACAGAATTCCTGCATTCAGCCGAACAGCAGAATTGGAATTGAATTCAATTCCAATTCCTACGGGAATGGGAATTGAATTCAATTCCAATTCCTGCAGCTCAATTCCTGCGAAACGAACGAACCCATTTTTCACTGTAACTTTTCTAACAACTTCTCACCTCCTAACTTTTCAAATAAAATTAGTTGCCCCATAAAGGGCATAAGATATATTAATCTATTGTTTGGACCATGCAGCACACATGAACTAACAAAAAAATATAATTAGAATAACACAGCCTAAATTCAAACATACAATACATATACCACCCATATAATACTCATCGACCTGCAGCCGCAAGCCCATCTACCTCTCATTTAACAATCTTTTTCATAAACCTCTTGTTCGCTACAAAAAACTGTTAAAAACAAAACAAAACAAAACAAAAAAGTTAATGTAATGGACTTGCTCTCAGCAAAAGTATATAGATAAATATTACAAGAAATTATCACTCTTAAGTTCTTCAATTTGATGCAAGTTTTCTTCAATTTGCATTGGTAATAGACTTTCTCTCAACAAATCTTGAGTGCATACCAACCCCTCCACAATCTTTGGCGAAAGAGAACTACGAAATTGATCATGAATACACCCTCCAGTATTGAAGGTTGACTCAGATGCAACAGTAGATACTGGTATTGTAAGAATATCTCTAGCGAGCAAAGAAAGAACTCTATACTTGCTAGAGTTCACTTTCCACCAATTTAAAATGTCACTGCTCAAAATGTTCATCCAAATCACAATCATCTTTCAAATATTTATGCAATTCAAATTGGTTTGAAGAAATTTGAAGAGCTTTCTTTTTCCTATCAAATATATCTCTTAGTTGTTTCATCTCATTTAAGGGAGTCTTAAGAGAAATATGAGGTGTATCCACTTCCATGTTGTCGTTCTTAGGTACAACAGATGTTGAAGGTCCAGAATTAATTTTTTGTAATAGTTGAATAAACCTCTCATAACATCTACTACACTTTCCATTAACTCATCAACTTGCTCGGATTGGTAAAAGAATTCATAACAATGTCTCACGTATTCAAGCTTATTTCGTGGATCAAGCACTGACACGATAACAAATAAATATTAACTTTCTCAATAGTTCCCTAGTATTTGTAAAATTTCTCCCTCATTCTCAATGTCTTTGATTTATGTTGAAGATTTGAAGAGGAAGCCCAAGTGCCAATGCATGCTCAATATAAAAAACTTGTTCAAAATAAGAACTAAAGGTGACATAAGTTGAGACTGAGAACAAATTACTTACAATATAAAATTTCTCTAAGGAGAAAACCAACAACTTAGTTGTATCTCAATCAAAAGCTCGCGGTGGACCAATATATAATTCTGCAGCAAAATCTGTCACTTCATCCCCATACCTTTTGAAAGCCTTCTGAAATTTAATTTCTACTTTCAACATTAAATAAGTAGAGTTTCATCTTGTTTGCACATGCAAACAAACTGAACATTTATAATCTATCTTTTCCTTCTCGCAACAAGTTTTAAATTGATACGATCTCATAGAAAAACTTCTTATAACTTCACTACTTCTCGAATTTTAGTCACCGTGACAAGCACATCTCAAGTGGAAATAAATTCCATTCAAAGGCAAAAAATATTTATCATTTAGTTATTTTCTCAAGTGTTTAATTGAAACTGCATTGAAACTAGCATTATCCACTGTGAGCGTACAAACTTTATCTATTTTTCAATTCATGATGCATGATTCTAACACTTTTCCAACTGTTTTACCCTTATGACTTGAGATAACACAAAAATTAAGAATTATCTTTTGAAGGTGTCAATCATCATCAATAAAATGTGTTGCAAGACATAGATAAGAATGATTTTGTAAGGATATCCAACAATACATTGTCAAACTAACAACGGACTTCATATTCACAAGTGTCTTTTTTAACTTCATCTTCTCGGTGACATATAGTTTCATGCAATCTCTTGTTAATATTGTGTGTGATATTAGCTTAAACCTTTATTGTAACATTCTCATTAGATACAAAAAACCAATAGTTTCAATGATTTTGAATGGCAACTCATCCGAAATAATCCATTTAGCAAGGGCTTCCACACATAATTCTTGATCAAACTTCCAACTACTAAAAAACTCTATTGAGCTAATATCACCTCCCTCTTGGCCACCTTTGTTTTCGATAGATAACATCTTTTGTTTTTTATCAACCTCATTATATGGATATTTACTGCAAAGCTTCAAATGTTTTCACATGTTACTTGTGTCATTGGCACTAACGTAACCGTACTCTCTGCTACAATAATTACAAGCGGTTTTTCAGCTTTCTCAAAATCTTTTTTTCACCTTAGTAAAATGACCCCAAATATTTGATTTAGCTTCATAGTCCCTTTTACAATTAGACTCACACGTGCTAGCTATATTAGCATTGGCAATTTCATCAACTACAGCAGGCCCAACAATAACACTATCAATTTTGATTTGTCCAACTTTATCTGCATTCGACTCCCCCACACTTGACATTGCCACACTATGAAATTAAAATAATGACCTTTAATCAATAAAAAAACACTAGAAATTATTTTGTTCAAACTAACAACATAATATTAAACATTATTACTCAACATTCTGTTGAAATTGGTGAAGTGGAAGTGGGTGGTCGGGCAGTCCGGGCGGCCTGGGCGGACTGACCGCGCGGACTGGTATCTAGTCCGGCGGGTTGGTGGTTGGCGACCTGCGTAGCTTGTTGCGGTCAGGTTTTGCGGACTGCGCGGACTGGTTTAGTCCGGCAGTGAGCTGAGATCTGCAAGGTGGTGTGCGGACTGGGCTTGGAGTCCGCGCATCTTCTTTGGAGTTACGGTGAGCAGCGGTCTGGCCTTGGAGCTGGAGGACTGGCTTGGTATCCGCCGAGCTCGCGCTTTCTTTTCTGGACTTGCACTTCTGTGAAGTTCAGGGTTTCCGCAGTGTCCGCTGTGACTGGGCGGTGTTGTGCATGTGGTCGTGGACTAGTGCGTGCGGACTGGCCTTGTGTTCAGCTGGTCGCTCTTGCGGGATGGCTGGTTCGGCATTGCTGTTGCGGACTGGGCGGACTGCCTTGTGCAGTCTGTCATCTCGCCTGTTACTTGGCGAATATGGGTAGCCTTGTTTCTGCGGACTAGACAGACTGCTTTGTGCGGTTCGCCATCTCGCCTGGACTTGGCGGGTTTATTTTCCCCGTGCGGGCGGACTCAGCGGATTGACTTTGTTAGCTGCGACCAAGGGGCGGTGACTTTATCTCATAGGGTGGTGACCAAACTCCTCACCTGGCCTATAAATAGGACCCCCGACAAGTCATTTACAACATAGTGAATAGTAAGTTGGGCTTGAGTTTCGGCTGCGGACTCGGTTTTTTGTATCCACACGAGTTGCTTGCTTAACCGGTTGCTGTGTGCAGGTGGCGCGGCTAACACTGTGAAACCAGGAGTTTTGTTCTGACCTCAGTGGAGTTAGCGGACTTTTTCCAGCGGTTACCTGTTTAGCATCTTCTCTAAAGTTCAATAACCTGTCCGCGCGACCTCGCGGTCTTGGCAAGTAGGCGGCTTGTTCCTCTGTTCAGCAGCAGTTCGGCGAATAACGACGTGTCCGCGCGACCTCGCGGTCTCGGCGGACTCCGTGTTCTATTTGGTTTCAGCTCGACTCGGGCGGTCTCGGCGACCTCAGCGGTCTCGGCAATCTCGGCGGTCTCTGTGGTCTATCCGCCCGAGTTGTTTTGTGTTTCTATTTTTTCATGTACAGGCGAAATCATGTCTCGCCATGTATACCTCGCCCTGTAAAGAAGATTAATGAAATTTTGATCTGCTTGCTTTTGTCTGTGTTTTTGGTTATCTGAGTTGCTTCCTGCTTTCCGCAAGTTCAAGTTGTGATCTGGGTAGCTCCGAAGATATTGTTTTGATGTTTGGACTACCTTGCTGAGCAACTTGAGAAAATGCAACATGGTATCAGAGGAAGGTTCAGTTGCTTGAGCAGTGATCAACAAGCCTTGTTTCTCTGTGTGCTTCTGAAAGGATAACCAAGTTAGTGTAATGGACGGAGGGTTTGCAAGAGGTCTGGGAATTGAGCTTCTGATGCCGACTAACTTCAAGAAGTTGAAATCGTGCATGAAGAGCTATCTTCTGGGCGAGGAGCTATGGGAGGTCGTCGGTGGCGATGATCAAGTTGAAATCACTACTGAGTTTGGAACAGCCGAGCAGGTGAGAGTGTGGAGGAAGACAAATGCCAAGGCTGAGTTTTCTCTCAAGAGGGCGGTGTCACCTGAGCTCTTTGATCACATCTTAGGATGTGAATCTGATGCTGAGATATGGACTTTCCTTGATGGGTTGTTCAATAGGAAGAATGTAGCAAGGCTACAGTTCTTGGAGAATGAGTTGGCTAAGGCAACTCAGGGAGACCTTTCCATCTCCAAATACTTCTTGAAGATGAAAAGCTTGTGTGCTGAGCTTTCAGCACTTGATCCTGATGAGCCGATCTCCGAGGCCAAGCTGAAGAGGCACATAATCCGCGGTCTGCGGAAGTAGTATGTGGCCTTTGTTACTTTTGTTCAAGGTTGGGCTACTCAGCCCTCTCTTCTTGAGCTGGAAAATCTGCTTGCCTCGTAGGAGAGCCTTGCAAGGCAGATGGCTGGGATGACTGTCTCTGAAGGAGCTAGTGAAGCTCTTTTCACTAAGAAGAAGAAGAAGAAGAGATGGGAAGGGAAGAAAAAGCAGACTGCGGCTAGAGATGAACTTTCATCTTCTAAACAGCAGGAGGGGATCTTTGCTCCTAAGAAGGACTGGAAGAAGAACCTGAAATGCTACAAGTGTCATCAACCAGGCCACTTCAAGCGAGACTGTAAGGTCAAGCTGCAGCCTGGGCATGCTGCAGGCAAGGAGGAAGCTTCCTCTAGCAAGGAGGAGGTCGGTTGGGGTGGAGCATTCATGACGGGCACTTGTGTCCGAGCTTTGTCCACCGTTGACATGGAGGACGATTGGATCGTTGACTTCGGGTGTGGTCATCACCTCACTGGAGATATGTTAAAGTTCTCCAAGTTGCAGGCATACTCAGGTAATGAAGCTATTATAACTGCTGATAATACTGTTCATGCAGTAGAGAAGGAGGGTATAGTAACGTTGGGTAGTGATAAGGGGCCGCTCACGTTAAGGAGTGTTTATCACGTACCGGGCATGAAGAAGAACCTCTTCTCTGTGACCAATGCTGTCGACACCGGCTATCACGTTCTGTTTGGGCCAACAGAAGTGAAGTTCCTTCGCAACGTATCAGCGGTTAAGGCTGATGTTGCTCACATTGGAAGGAGAGTGAAGGACTTGTTTGTTCTATCAACAAGTTCCTATGTTGATCGGATGAGGGCCAATGATAGCGTTGCTATGTGACATGAGAGGTTGGGGCATGTAGGTATGGATAAGCTGAAGGCTATGGCAAATAGGAGCCTGGTGAGAGGCTTGCCTAAGCTATCTTCCTTCGGTGATGGTCACGTTTATGCTGGATGTCAGTATGGCAAGTCTCACCATCTTCCATTTGATAAGTCGCAAACGAGAAGCAAAGCACCACTGGAGGTTTATTTATGGTGATCTGATGGGACCAACCGTTACTGCTAGCCTTGGCGGGAGCAGGTACATGCTAGTCTTGATTGATGACTACTCAAGATACACTTGGGTGTATTTCTTGAAGGAGAAGTCTGAAGCCTTCAGATTGTTTGTGGAGTTCAAGGAGCTGGTGAAGGGTCGTCTTAACCCGAGGATCAAAAAGCTTAGAACTGACAACGACGGAGAATTTGTCTCCTCTGAGTTTTATAATTTTTGCAGGAAGCATGAAATCCAGAGAGATCTCACTTGTGCTCATACTTCACAACAAAACAGAGTAGCGGAGCGGAAGATCCGTCATCTGACGGAGACCTGCAAATGCTGGCTTCATGCCAAGAGTATCCCAAGGTCCTTCTGGGCGGAGAGAATGTCTTGTGTAGCTTATGTCATCAATCAGATGCCTCTCAGTCCGATCAACATGAAGTCTCCCTTCGAGATGTTGCTGAAGGTTAAGCCGAGCGTTGAACACCTTCGGGTGTTTGGATCAACTTGCTATGTGCATATTCCTGATGCTCTGAGGACTAAGCTTGATGCAAAGGCAAGGAAACTTGTCTTTATTGGCTATGATGAGCGAAAGAAAGGATGGAGATGCATGGATCCGGTGACGAAGAAGTTTGTGGTGTCAAGAGATGTTGTCTTTGACGAACTGACGTCATATGGAGGAAGCTCGGTTGTGCTACCGGAGAGCAAGGTTGATGAAGATCAGGAGGTGGCTGAGGTTGTTGATCAAGAGGAGCTAGCTGTGTCACCAGCAGCTCCAGTTGCTTCAAGTTCTGGGGGAGAAGCTTCTGGGTCAGGAAGCAGGGGGAGCATTGCTCCAAGCTTGCCGGAGAACAGAGGTGAACCAGAAGAAGTAGCAGAGGTGGTCAGCAAGGAGCAGCCTCTTCGGAGATCAAAGAGGGTTATCCAGCCTCCAGCTCGCTACTGCGAAGGAAACACAGTGAGCTATGTCTCATGTTTCTTTGCATGTCCTCTTGATGAGCGGGAGCCTGCTAGCTTCAATGAGGCCACTGGAGTCAAGGAGTGGGAAGATGCCACAAGAGAGGAGATATATGCTCTCAAGAAGAATGAAACTTGGGATCTTGTGCCCAAAGTTGATGGCATTACTCCGGTAACTTGCAAGTGGGTGTTTAAGTTGAAGAAGAAGGCTGATGGGAGCATTGAGAGATACAAGGCTCGCCTGGTTGCTCGGGGATTCTCTCAGCAGTATGGAGAATACTATGAGGAGATGTTTAGTCCAGTTGCAAAGATGACTTTAGTTCGGATAGTGATTGCTTTGGCTGCTTGCCAAGGATGGAGGATGTGACAGCTCTATGTAAAGAATGCCTTTCTCTACGGAGAGATTGACAAGGACATCTTCATGGATCAACCACTTAGATTCGTTTCTGAAGTTCATCCGGACTACGTCTGCAAGCTCAGGAAGGCTCTCTACGGGTTGAAGCAAGCTCCTAGAGCTTGGTATGGGAAGATAGCAGAATATCTGCAATTCTGCGGATACCTTGCTTCAAACTCAGACTCAAGCTTATTTATTAAGAAGAAGGGGGAGCTTCGAGTCTTGGTCCTACTGTATGTTGATGATATGATCATCACAGGGAATTCAGAGGAGGAGGTAGCTAGGCTCAGAGCTGAGCTAGCTATTCGCTTTGAGATGAAAGACCTGGGAGAGCTTCATCACTTTCTTGGTCTCGAAGTGGAGAGGAAGGAGAGTGGGTTACTCATTTGTCAGAAGGGATATGCTGAACGCATTGTGAACCGGTTTAGCTTGATTGAAGGGAAGACTTGCTCTACTCCTCTGGATCAAGGACTAAAGCTTCATCGAGATGAAGGAAGGGTTCTTCCTGATCCTTTGGTGTTCAGAGCTCTTGTTGGGAGCTTGATCTACCTGACGATTACTAGACCAGATATAGCTTATGCTGTTGGTCGAGTAAGTCGGTTTATGGCAGAGCCAAGGAAGTATCATCTTGTAGCGGCAAAGAACATTCTGAAGTATGTCAAGGCAACTTCTGACATGGGACTTCTTTACAGAAGGGATGCGAGTTTCTCTTTGCTAGGGTACACGGATGCTGATTATGGTGGTGACTCGGATGAACGAAGGTCAACTTCTGGTTATGTGTTCACTTGTGGATCAGCAGACATTTCGTGGTGTAGCAAGAAGCAGGACTCGGTATCCGTCTCTACTACGGAAGCTGAGTACAAGGCTTCGGCCTTGGCAGCTCGGGAATTCGTTTGGCTAAGGAGGCTAGTAGAGGACGTCCATAAGGAAGTGCAAGGTCCAACTTTGCTCCGAGGCGATAATGAAAGTGCTCTCAAGCTGGTAAACAATCCAGTTTGTCATGCCAGGACCAAGACTATTGAGATCGATCACCACTTCATAAGTGAGAAGGTGTTGGAAGGATCTCTTGTGGGCAGTCATGTTCGGAGTGAAGATAACCTTGCGGACATCTTCACTAAGTCGCTGTCAAAGGGTCCTTTTCAGCGGCTATGAGGTCTTCTTGGCTTGATCACCACTTCTCACTTCAAGGGGGAGTGTTGAAATTGGTGAAGTGGAAGTGGGTGGTCGGGCAGTCCGGGCGGCCTGGGCGGACTGACCGCGCGGACTGGTATCTAGTCCGGCGGGTTGGTGGTTGGCGACCTGCGTTGTTTGCTGCGGTCAGGTTTTGCAAACTGCGCGGACTGGTTAGTTTGCAAAACTGGTTTAGTCCGGCAGTGAGCTGAGCTCTGCAAGGTGGTGTGCGCAGCCTGTGCGGACTTGGCTTGGAGTCCGCGTATCTTCTTTGGAGTTGCGGTGAGCAACGGTCTGGCCTTGGAGCTGGCGGACTGGCTTGGTATCCGTCGAGCTCGCGCTTTCTTTTCTGGACTTGCACTTCTGTGAAGTTCAGGGTTTTCGCAGTGTCCGCTGTGACCGGGCGGTGTTGTGCCTGTGGTGGTGGACTAGTGCGTGCGGACTGGCCTTGTGTTCAGCTGGTCGCTCTTGCGGGATGGCTGGTCCAGCGTTGCTGTTGCGGACTGGGCGGACTGCCTTGTGCAGTCTGTCATCTCGCCTGTTACTTGGCAAATATTGGTAGCCTTGTTTCTGCGGACTGGGCGGACTGCTTTGTGCAGTTCGCCATCTCACCTGGACTTGGCGGGTTGGTTTGCCCCGTGCGGGCAGACTCAGCAGATTGACTTTGTTAGCTGCGACCAAGGGGCGGTGACTTTATCTCATAGGGTGGTGACCACACTCCTCACCCAGCCTATAAATAGGAACCCCCGACAAGTCATTTACAACAGAGTGAACAGTAAGTTTGGCTTGAGTTTCGGCTGCGGACTCGGTTTTTTGTATCCGCACAGGTTGCTTGCTTAACCGGTTGCTGTGTGCAGGTGGCGTGGCTAACACTATGAAACCAGGAGTTTGGTTCTAACCTCAGTGGAGTTAGCAGACTGTTTCCAGCGGTTACCTATTTTAGCATCTTCTCTCAAGTTCAATAACCTGTCCGCGCGACCTCGCGGTCTTGGCGGGTAGGCGGCTTGTTCCTCTGTTCAACAGCAGTTCGACGAATAATGGCGTGTCCGCGCGACCTCGCGGTCTCGGCGGACTCCGTGTTCTGTTTGGTTTCAGCTCGGCTCGGGCAGTCTCGGCGACCTCGGCGGTCTCGGCGACCTCGGCGGTCTCGGCGACCTCGGCGGTCTCGGCGACCTCAGCGGTCTCGGCGGTCTCTGTGGTCTATTCCCCCGAGTTGTTTTGTGTTTCTATTTTTTCATGTACTGGCGAAATCATGTCTCGCCATGTATACCTCGCCCTGTAAAGAAGATTAATGAAATTTTCATCTTCTTGCTTCTGTCTGTGTTTTTGGTTATCTGAGTTGCTTCCTGCTTTCCGCAAGTTCAAGTTGTGATCTGGGTAGCTCCAAAGATATTGATTTGGTGTTTGGACTACCTTGCTGAGCAACTTGAAAAAATTCAACACATTCAACTCCAAAAAATATAAATATTAAATAAAAAATTGGATACCTTCCAGTCTATGATCAACAATGGATGAGGTTTTGACTTTGAATTCCAGAAAACCTTCCTGACTGTGTATCCTCCAACTGCAACAAACAATAGGCCAAGAAAAATTATCCACGAGAAGCTAACAGATCTAAGACAATGTGAAATGAATGTGAGAAATCAGAAATAGATCCAAAAATGAACGCGAGAAAACAATATGAAACTCTAGAAAAATTACCCACCAATAAATAATGTGAAATGAAAATCTTTAAAAAAAATTCTTGGGAACGAAACGAATGTGAGAAATCAGAAATTGATCCCAAAATGAAATCAAAACAGATCTATTTTTGTGCTAGTTTTGCAATGACATAAAATCCTTAGACTGGAGGAGGGTTCGATTCTGGAGGAGGGTTCGATTCTTACCGTCACCTAAGTCTCGGGGACGAGATATGCCGGTCGCGGGGGAGGAGGAATTAGTGTCGTTGGGCTGTAGGAGGCTCGGAGCGACGGGAAGAAGCTAGGGCTGGAAACTTGGAGTAGCATCGCCGTAGGGAAGAAATCGAGAGTGAACAGAACTCAGAAATACTACGGTTCGGGCGACTGAAGTCTAAATAGTAAATAACTAAAATTAATTATTAAGTTATAGTATATATTATATTATTAAGATTAACAGTAAATATTAGATCCAAGAACCAGTTGAAGTGCTCAACCTTTAATTCTTTATATCAAATTATTAATTATTAAGATTAAATACTAACTCGGGTCGGTTCTCGGGTACCCGATTGTAGGAACCGAGAACTGACCCGAATCGTCGGTTCACATATTCTATGGATCCAAACCTTAATCGATCAACATAGGAAACAACCTGAATCGATCAACATAGGAAACCACCTGAACAGTCCAATTCGATTCGGTTTCGGTTCAGTTCTCGGTTCTTTGGTTCCTTTTGCACAGGTCTACCATCCTAAATATTTAATATAGAGATCCACTTGAACAAAATTGAGTTACAAAAATTAAAGCCTCATTAGAAAAATAAACTTTAATTTCAAACGCAATGTATCAACAAAATATTTATCACATAAACTATTCTCTAAATATTTGAATGTTTTGCCAAAAATTGTCATCAAACCAGTTATCAAAATGTAAGCTTATTTACTCAACATTTTTCATTGAATCACATGGGCAGTTATAAATGACTATAAAAAACAACAAAGTCAACATCTTCTTCTAACATAGCGCTATACAGTTGATGATAAACATAAAACACTGTTCTAAACAACATCACTATGGAGGTGTTAAGCTCTGTAGAATTCTTATCAATTTGAGGTCAGCATGCATTCTAAGAGTATAGATTTAGATGTAATATATAAATATAAATATTTCTTAAGACATGGCACAGGGGAAATTTTTTCAAGAAAATGCACAGA
Organism: Platanthera zijinensis; assembly: GCA_039513925.1. Lineage (NCBI taxonomy): Eukaryota > Viridiplantae > Streptophyta > Magnoliopsida > Asparagales > Orchidaceae > Platanthera > Platanthera zijinensis. The sequence continues at coordinate 71,810,746 of CM077082.1, forward strand.
AAAAAGTACACTTGTTCGAAAAACCCTTCGCTGCATTGATCAATTCATCGGCGAGACACTCGACAATTGTCTTAATGTTTATAAAAGCACTCTCACAAGCAGCTATCGTGAAGAGGTAACACACCGAGAAAATTGTAACTTCAAGTTATCTGCTATTGAAAGTACTAGAAATCATGAAAAATAACATAGAGCACTTATTTAAATTCAACACAAGACCAAAAAACTTCTATGCCTAAACTACATAAAGTTCACATGTTTATATTCGCGTCCATGATAGCTCTAACTTTGGAGTTACTTCTAACTGAGAATGTACTCAAAAGATGAAAGTGAGGGATAAATCTACTTTACACTAGAGGGGGGTGAATATGGTATTTTAAAATCTTGATTTAGTTTTATAGCAGATTTAAAAAATAGTGATATATATATATATATATAGATATATATATATAATATAAAGAAACAATCACAACACACAAATAAAGAAAATAACAATCACAGACGACATAAGGAATTTTATAGTGGTTCCCCAATAAACCTGGGTACATCCACTCTTCTACCACCTTGGTAGGAATCCACTATAGATTTTTGATCAGGTGCCCTGACACCACATGTTTTTGCTCAGGTGCCCTACCACCACAAGTCTATTTTTCTAAGGGAGATCTAGCAATCCTTTGAGCTTTTTATCAGGTGCCCAAAAACCAACTTAATTCTTTTGATCAGAAGACTTATAAACCAAATGAGTAACTTTTGAAGGGAGTTAAGAACCATGTACACAGTTTATGAAAATAAACAAAAAGAATGATGGTGTCTTCTCTGTCAAGAATCTCTGAGAAGACTAGTGGATGTTGAAACAGAAAGCTCCCCCTGATTTGAGTAGAGTTTATGATCAGGAGAGGGAGTCTACTCTTCAGGATGTAAGCTTTCTTGTATTTGAGAAAATGAAGACTTTACACAAGCAGATATTGAAGATCTAATTCTGTAAGAGTATGTATTGATCTGCAAGTCTCTAAGTTTGTATGTCTGAGTGAGTATCTCTAAGTGAGTAACCTTGGTGAGTAACCTTGAGACAACAATCTTCTGTATATATATAGAGAATGTAGAGAAGAATTAAAACATTTGAATTAGTCAATTCTGAAACGTCTGAGAGATATTTCAAGAATGGTAACTGCCTTGAAAATAGATCAGCCTTAAAATCTGTGATAAATTTATATTTAATGCTGCCTCTAAATGACTATATTCGTTAGAATATTTGGCATTAAATATTAGAGTCATAAATGTCTGTAATTAAGCCTTTAAATCATTCTGCCTTCAGAATATAATCAGCCTGAAATTAAGCCTGAATCTTGTTCTGCCTTTTGTAAACAAAACTGACTAAAAACACTGCAGAGAATTAGTCGAGCTCAGCAAGCATTTCGTCGACCTGAGCCTGGAGTTCGTCGAACTGAGTCTTCTTATTCGTCAACCTGAGCTCAGAGTTCGTCGAGCTGAGCTTGACTTTCATCGAGCTAAGTTTCTGAGTAGAGATAAGAGTTCGTCGACCGGAGCTCAAAGTTCATTGAGCTAAACTTCAGAGTTAAGACTCTAATTCATCGAACTGAGATCGCAGTTCGTTGAACGCAGCTCTGCTTTCTTCGAACTGAGTTTCTGCTGGAATTCTTCTGAGGCAATGACCCTGGAAATAAACCTATGACCCTAGACTATACAAAATGGGTCAATCTAAACATCATAATAGTAATCCTATCCCAAATTAATAATAGGGTTCCAACAATCTCCCCTTATTTGGGTGAGGATACTATTTAACAAAAAAAGAACACACAGCATAAAGTATCGAGCAGAAATAAAATTTTCAGCAAATATAACATAAGTGCTTTGAGAGTTATAAACGTAAACATAGTTTAAAGAATATAAAATAATCAAAGACTAAGAATCTTTCTTTGAATCTTTAGAGGATGATTTAGTGAAGACCAGCTTCCTGTTGGGATCTGCAACTTCCTGTTGACTCATCTTCAGATCTTGAGAGCCAATAATTTTCAAAGATGTAGTCCTAGGCACTACTGCCTCTGGATGTAAATTCATGTATTTGTCCACATTGAATAAGTTTTTCTTAGCATACCCGTCAAGCTCTTTTTGTCTGTAAGAAGACATAGTTGAAAATTGAGAAGTGTCCTTTCCTTATGCTTTAGCTTTATTAATTTGAGATAGAGCAATAAGCTCATTGAACCTTGACATTCTGAAGTTTGGGTACAACTCTGGATCATAAGCTAGGGAAGGAGGCCTCTCTGGGCTTGATTGCTGCTGCTGCTGCTGTCTTCTTTGACCTGGATGTTGCTGGTTGCCGCTCTGAGATTTTGACCTTGAAGGTCTGTCTTTGCTGTCCTGAGAAGCTTTTGGATAATGAGAAGAAGGCTTTTGAGAATGAGGAACACTACCTGCTACTCCTGTTGCTGGAGGAGGAGGAGGAGGTCCTCTCCTGGACCTTAGAGGTGAATTATATCTCTTCATTTTATTCCTCCTTTTCTGTTCATTTTTAGAATATCTCATCCAGTGGGGAAGGTCTGGAGTGAGAGTTAATCCATGCAAGATGTAGTATTGAATGTCAGTAGTAGAAGAAGGTAGAGGAGCAACCTTTGCAGGAATTTTCTTTTTCTTATACTTTCTTTTCTTGAAACTAGAGTCATCTAACTCATCTGATTCATCATCATCATCAGAATCTTCTACAGGTTGATCATATAGATCATCTAGTTGTTTAAGCAAATCTGACTGATCAGGAATTGAAGCTACTGACAGTGTATTTGCAATATCTGTATCTGCTGCTTGAATATGTATATTATCATCATCTTGTTCCATATCTTCAAAAAGAATATCATCTAAATTAGGCATTGGGGATTCATCCCATGCATAAGTTGGATGGGAACAGGCTTGCTCTATAATATCTATATTCTCAATAGCTGCTACAATCTCAAGGATTGGATTATAACTGGGAGAAACAACTGAAAGACTGTTCCTTAGTTGTTCTAGAACTGAAGAATCAACTGGGGCAGTATAACATATTATAGCTTTAGAAGAATTCTCAAAACTGGAAAATAACTATTGTACTGAGTATCAAAATCTGATAACAAAGAACTCAAGTTGACTGTGGAATGAATACAGACATCACCACTAGTAAGTAGTAACAACTGCAAAAATAACTGCTAACTCATCTGAATCTAAAGGATCAAGTGCATAACCAACTGCACCAAAAGCCCGGACTGTTGGAGAGGGCGCTACTTAATTTTTTATATAAGTAGCAGAGCGCCACGGGTCAAGTGAAGGAATGCCGGACCCAACAATCCCCCCTGGTGTCCATCACAACCCGTCGGTTCAGAGGTGGGGTTACCACATGGCCCACACGGCTCAGAGGTGGGGTTACAACATGTCCACGGTTGCCTGACCCACCGGACCCACATAAGTAGAAGGGAAAAATCAGGATTTAATAGCGCCCCCCGGTCTTGAACCCGTGACCTCCTCTAATACCAATTGAAGGATCAAACGCATAACCAACTGCACCAAAAGCCCGGACTGTTGGAGAGGGCGCTACTTAATTTTTTATATAAGTAGCAGAGCGCCACGGGTCAAGTGAAGGAACGCCGGACCCAACAGAATCAACTAAAAGCATTTCTGAATCTTGAATAACAACTTCTGCTGTTGTTGGACTGACCTGAGCTTCTGCTGCTAAAACCTCTGGAACTGATACTGCAGTTAGAGGAGCTTCTTCATGAAAATATCACCCTACCTAGATCTAGGGAGACCTGAATCTAGGCCCCCAAAAGAAGGGACAATAGAGTAAGAGGATATCTGAGAAGAGAGAGCAGAAATGGAAGCAGCAAGAGGAGCTATGGCTTCTTCTATTAGCTTTTCCGGAGTTGGAGTAATGAATTCAATAAGATTTGATGCAATGAAAGAGAAATCCAAAAATAAAAACTCAGGAGTAGTCTGAGTAGATGTAGATGGTGGATTTGGGGTGGAAGAAGATGGATCAGATCTGATTGCACAGATTTGGCAGATGGTGAAAGCTTGAGAGATTTGAGGAAGATTGATTATAGGAGGAGTGAAATCAGGAATGGTTTCTTCCTGTATAAGGGAGTGAGGGGGAGATGGTGATATATGAATTTTGAGATGAATGAGGTGGAGATGGAGGAAGTAGATTGAAATTAGGTAGAGTAGAGAGTAAAGAGGATGAGGGTGACTGATGAATTGGTGATTCTGGATAAAATTAAGTGGATGGTATATCTTCAGATGTAATGGGTGGTATAGGTGACTGAATAGGTGACTGAAGAATAAGGGAGTCATCATGTGGATTTAATGACTGAATAGGAGAATGTTGTGGAGATGGAGGAGGAGATGAAATGAGAGGAGCAGAGACTTCTGATGGGGTTTGGAGAGTGGCTGATACAACCCTTGTGTTTTCAAAAGTTTCTCTGGAAGAGGTAGCCCTTGATGGCTTCGGGATAACCCTCTCCCATCTTCCAAACAAGGCAAAAGTAAGCCTCTTGGATGCATTAATATGGGTAGTCTGTGAGACCAGGAGTTCAAGGCACTTTTCTTGTATGAAAATTCCTAGTACCCTACCATAACAGACATCCTTCTTATTAATTTTCTTCTTAATTGAGTCAAATAAAATTGTTCCCCAATTCACATATTTCTTATTAACCAAGACACACATCAACATAATTTGTTGCTTGGTTGCATAGTCATGTGCAGAATGTTTTCCCAACAAAACTTTACCGACCACATCAGTCAAAAACTTATATTCAGCAGAAAAATTCCTTTTCAGTAGGTGATTAGGGTTTCCCTGATTATGTCCCATTCTATCTAGCATCTCATCAAATTTAGTACTAGATATTTCTATTTCATCTTCTCCATTAACAAAGCCAAAAACTTCAGAAAGAATTTCTGGTGATAAAGTAACCTGATTTTCATAGATTGACCCAGTAACTGTTGTCTGATTAGGAAACCTTGCAGGGTGAACCCATTTTTTGATTTCAGTAACTGGGAGTTTGATCCTTATGGTCATGAAGTTCTTCAGAGTCTGATCCTCAAATAATTTCAGAATGTACTGGAATATTTGGTCAGAATGGCGGAGGGAATCCATGTTTATATCAAAACCAACATCAAACTTCATCGCCGAGAGGGTTGCCTGTGAAATCGCCATCTTCCTGCAAGACAAAGAGATCAAGTGCAAGGGAAATAGAGAAAGTGCGAGATAGAGTTCGATGAGAACCTAAATATAAGTTTTCAGAAGTCGAAACGACAAACTCTGTCCGACGAAAAACAAAGCATCGAGCTCTTGTTCGATGAAAAATTCTCAAAAGAAATGCATTTCGTCGATCTCCGGTCGACGAAAGTTTTGCGAAAGAAATACGTTTTGTCGAGCTTTGTTCGATGAAAAATATCTGAAACTAATCCGTCGATCCCCGTTCGACGAAAGTTTCTAAAGGAAAGTTCATCGCTCTCCGTTCGACGAACGATTCACGAAAAGAACACAGTTCATCGAGCTCCGTTCGACGAAAGGTGTGCAATTCATCGATCTCAGAAACAAAAGTCAACTTAATGATTCTCTATTTATCATGCCTAGCTGATTTAGGAAGAACATATGTTTTTTTCATCTAAGGGTTTAGTGAAAATATTTGCCCTTTGTAAATCAGTAGAAATGAAGACAAGATTAATTTTATTTTTGTCTACATTATCTCTAAGAAAATGATGTCTTATTTCTATATGCTTAGTCCTACTATGCAGAACTGGATTTTTTACAATAGAAATTGCACTAGTATTATCACAAAATATAGTTGAATTGTTTAAGTTGTATCCATAATCATATAATTGATTTTGAATCCACAAGATCTGTGAACAACAACTACCAGCTGCCATATATTCAGCTTCAGCAGTGTAGGTAGACACAGAGATTTGCTTCTTGCAAAACCATGACACAAGCCTATCACTAAGAAACTGACATGTTCCTGATGTGCTTTTCCTATCAACTCTGCATCCAGTATAGTCAGCATCTGAGAATCCAGTCAATTCTAATTCTGACTCTATTGGATACAAAAGTCCTAGATTAGGGAAACCATTTATATATCTCAAGATCCTTTTAGCTAAAATTAGATGAGATTCTTTGGGATTTACTTGAAACCTAGCACAAATACATGTAATAAACATTATGTCTGGTCTACTAACTGTTAGATATAATAGAGACCTAATGATGGTCCTATATAATTTCTGATCAACAAGATTGCCCTGTTCATCATTATCAACAATAGCATTGGAGGGCATGAGTGTTTTCATAGCTGAGGCATCTGACATCCCAAATCTTTTAATTAGCTCTTTAGCATATTTAGATTGGGATATAAAAATATCATCAGGAGATTGCTTCACTTGTAAACCAAGGAAGTAGGATAGTTCACCCATGCTACTCATTTTAAACTTAGAATACATTATGTCAGAAAACCTTTTGCATAGTTTGGAATTAGTAGAGCCAAAATTATATCATCTACATATATTTGAACTAGCAAAATTTTATTTTTATGATGTCTAACAAATAATGTTTTATCTACAATGCCCCTACTAAATTTATTTTCTAAAAGGAAACTAGCAAGAGTCTCATACCAAGATCTTGGAGCTTGTTTAAGACTATAAAGGGCTTTGTTAAGCCTAAAAACATAAGAAGAGTGAGTTAGAGAGATAAAACCTGGTGGTTGTTCAACATAAACTTATTCTTTGAGCTCTCCATTTAGAAAGGCACTCTTCACATCTATCTGATATACTGTGAATTTCTTGAATGTTGTATATACAAGAAAGATCCTGATAGCCTCTAATCTTGCAACAGGAGGAAATGTCTGGTCATAGTCCATGCCTTCCTCCTATGAATATCCTTGAGTTACCAATCTTGCCTTACTCCTTATAATAATACCTTGAGCATCCAGCTTATTCCTAAAGACCCACTTGGTTCCAATGATTGGATAGTCTTTGGGTCTTGGAACTAAGTCCCAAACTATATATCTCTCAAATTGATTGAGTTCCTCTTGTATTGCAATGATCCAGTAGGGATCTTGTTCTGCATCTTTGATGGATTAAGGTTCAATCCGAGAAATAAAACAGGCATGCATCTGATCTTGATTCAATTTATGCCTTGTTTGAACACCAGCTGATATGCCTCCAATTACTTAAGATCTAGGGTGATCCCTAAGTGCGACAAGATCAACAGGTAGAGTTGGTTGTTCATCTATTTGCGGTGCTAATTCCTCTGTTGGAATTTCATTTGCCATAATATTTTTAGCATAAATCTTATGATTTTCTTCATCACTGTCTTCAGCAATCTGTTGAGAAGGATGTACTATATCCTCTTGTGATAGGATTAATTCATCCATTTTCTCACACAGATTTGGTACCTGAAAAGATTCAATGGTAGAGACATTTCTCTCCTTGTAAAACATATTAGTTTCATTAAAGATTATATGTACAGATTCTTCTATTTTAAGAGTACATTTGTTATAAACCCTATAAGCCTTGCTAACATGAGAATATCCAAGGAAAATTCCTTGTACAGCTTTAGCTTCAAATTTTCTTAAGTATTTCTTATCATTATTATGAATATAACACTTACAACCAAAGAATTTAAAATAATTTACTTTAGATTTCTTTGATTTAAGTAATTCATAGGGAGTCTTACCCTTAAGTTTATGTATTAGACTTCTGTTAAGGACATAGTTTTTTGTGCTTACTGCCTCTGCCCAAAAGGATAGGGGCAAGTGAGCATCTACAAGTAATGTACCAGTAGATTCAATTAGGGTTCTATTTTTTCCTTTCAGCTACCCCATTTTTTTGAAGAGTTTTAGGAGCAGAAAAACAATACCTGATACCTTGCTTCTCACAGAATTATTGCATTAGAAGAGATTCAAACTCAGTTCCATGATCACTTCTGATCAATGCAATCTGAGTAGAGTACTCAATCTTGACGCTCTTAAGAAAATCTGTAAGAACTTTAAAATTATCTGACTTATTTCTCAGAAAGAATACCCAAGTGAATCTAGAGAAATAATCTACAATAACTAAGGTATATGACTTTCCTCCCAAACTTTGTACTGCAATATGTCCAAAAAGGTCCATATGTAGCAAGTACAAAATCCTGGGTAAATCACTTTTTGAAATGGATTTAAAACTATTTTTAGTTTGCTTGCCTAATTGACAAGCCCTGCAGAGTCCTTCTTTCTTGTAAGAACTAGAAGGTAGTCCTCTAACAAGGTTGTCCTTAGATAATTTAGCGATAGTCCTAAGGTTTACATGTCCTAACCTTTTATGCCACAAATCATTTGTTTTATTAATTTGATTAAACAGGCAAATTTCTGAATTAGCAGAATTAAAATTAACTAAGTAAATGTTACCTTGTCTAATTTCAGTTAAAACAATTTTGTTTAAACTAGAAGTAATTGAACATAAAGACTTATTAAAGGTTACCTGATAACCTTCATCACATAATTGACTTTTGGAGATGAGCTTATGTTTGAGACCATTCACATAGGCTACCTTCTTGAAAGTAACTTCTTCAACCTTGACATTTCCATAGCCTTCTGTCTGGCCACAGTTGGAGTCTCCAAAAAGTACTTTAGGTCCAAGCTTAACTTTAAAATCTTTTAGATTTTCTTTGCATCTTGTCATATGTTTTGAGCAACCACTATCCTGATATCACTATTCCTCTATGGTAGGATAGTTCTTTACCTGCATAAAAACAAAATAGATGTTCTTGACCCAGGTTACCTTGGGCCCTAATTTTCTTTCATAATGATAATTGGAAATGTAATAACACTCTGGTTGATCTTTATAACCAAGTGGATGATATCTCCTAGGAGGGATGATCCACTGAGTAAAGGGGTTTTTCAATTTTTATTTTTGATTATTGTTTTGAAAATAAGTAAAATTTCTATTTGAGGAAATAGGGTTCGACGAATTATAATTATTTCGTCAAGCTTCGTTCGACGAATAATACTGATTTCGTCAAGCTCGGTTTACAGAATGATAGTATTCATTTTCTGCATTCCACGTTCGTCGATCTCTGTTCGACGAATCATATTGATTTCGTCGAGCACCAGCTGTTGAGTAATTATACCCAAATTCTAGGATTTTCAGGGTTCGTCGATCGCCGTTCGATGAAAAATACTTATTTCATCGATCTTAGTTCGACGAATTTTGTTGAACATGATTTTTTTATGAATTTATATTTTGCTTTGATTTATTATTTTGTGAAACTTTAGTAATTTTATCTATAATTTGTATAACTTCTTTTCCTTTAGCTGCTATGAAGTTTATAGGGGTTGATAAAATATTTTTCTGAATAAGATGCGGCTGACTAGATGAAGCCCCCAAGCCTAGTTTTCCTTTGAGCCTGACATTGAGTGTGCTTGTGATATCCATCAGTTTGATGCTTCTCCTATTAAGGGATTCTTCAAATTTTTTAGCCTCATTTAGCTTGTTTTCTAAGGAACCTATTTGTTCATTAACAATTTTTAAATTTTCTTTAAGTTCAAAGTTTTCTGAGGAAAGATTGTCAAATTCAGTTAGTTTCTCTCTGAGAAGTTTTATTTCCTTCTCAGATTTTATTAAATCTTTACATAGTAATTTAAAATCTATTTTAAATTGATCTAAAGTAAAATCAAAAGAAGATATTACCTGATCTTCTTCAGATTCTGACTCAGATTCTGACTCAGACTCAGAATTGCTGCATGATGCATTGATTGCCATCAAGCAGACTTCCTTAGCCTTTGCTTCATCTTCATCTTCACTTATGCTAGATGAAGATTTAGATTCTGTATCACTCCAAGTTTCAGCAACAAATCCTCTCTCCTTCTTCTTGTGTTTACTGGAAGAAGGTTTGTTGAAGTGCTTCTTAGAGTCTTTTTCTTTCTTCTTGTCCTTCTTTTGATTATCAGGACACTCTGGAAGAATGTGTCCTGGCTTACTGTAACCATAACATATAATTTATTTAGTTGGTGTCCTATCATACCTTAGTTTGTCTTCATTTCTGGAATATCTTCTCCTGAAGTCTTTCCTTGCCATTTTATAGAATCTCTTAGCCAAGAGACCTATAAGATTTTCATTCTCTGGAGATTTTTCTTCCTTTTTTGTTACTTGAAAAGCAATGCTTTTCTCTTTCCTTACTGGGGTTGAAGACTTCTATTCAGCTTCTCTGGTTCTGATGAGCTGCTCATAATATTTAAGCTTGCCCAACCGGGTCTCTGTTGTAATCTCATTTAAGCTTCTGGCTTCTTTGATTGGCCAGATCCTTGAACCCCATGTGCTAGGGAAACACATAAGGATCTTATCATTGACTTCTGTCAATGTGATTTCCTTCTCTAGGGTTTTCATCTCATTGATAATGAGACTTAGTCTTGTATACATCTCAGAAACTGATTCAGATTCTCCCTTCATGAAATTCTCATATTGAGAGATCAAGTTGGATCTTCTGTCCTTTCTCTTATCAATAAATCCATCAACCATTGTGTTTAGAGAGTTCCAGATGTCCCTTGCTAAAGAGCATTTAACAACCTTCTGGAAAATATCATCTGACATAGTTTGAGCTAAAATGTTCATAGCTTTGGCATCAGCAATCTTTGCTTTCTTCTGTGCTTCTGTCCATTCTAGAGGTCGAACAACACTTGTACTTATTATTGCCATTGGTAGAGGTGGACCTATCAAGATAGATTTGTAGATGTATTCATCATTAGAGTTCATATACAACCTAATCCTTGCCTTCCATAGTGCAATCTTATTTAGATTGCACACAGGAGGTCTAGTGCTTGAATATTCCTTATTCTGTGCCATGATAGATTTCTAGGTAAAAGTAAAATCTATAATATCTTATGGTTCAGGTGTTAGCCTGTAAAACCAAAGAACCTGCCTCTAATACCAACTAAAAGTGAGGGATAGATCTACTTTACACTAAAGGGGGGGGGGGAGGGGGGTGAATAGGGTATTTTAAAATCTTGATTTAGTTTTATAGCGAATTTAAAAACTAGTGATATATATAAAAAGAAACAATCATAGCGCACAGATAAAGAGAATAACAATCACAGATGACACAAGGAATTTTATAGTGATTCCCCAATAAACCTGGGTACATCCACTCTTCTACCTTGATCAGGTGCCCTACCACCACAAGTTTTTACTCAGGTGCCCTACCACCACAAGATCTATTTTTCTAAGGGAGATCTAGCAACCATTTGAGCTTTTGATCAGGTGCCCAAAAATTAACTGAAGTATTTTGATCAGGAGACTTAGAAACCAAAAGGGTAACTTTTGAAGGGAGTTAAGAACCCTGTATACAGTTTATGAAAAAAAAAATGATGATGTCTTCTCTGTCAAGAATCTCTAAGAAGACTAGTGGATGTTGAAGCAGAAAGCTCCCCTGATTTGAGCAGAGTTTATGATCAGGAGAGGGAGTCTATTTTTCAGGGTGTAGGCCTTCTTGTATCTGAGAAAATGAAGACTTTGCACAAGCAGAGATTGAAGATCTAATTCTGTAAGAGTATGTGTTGATCTACAAGTCTCTAAGTGTATATGTCTGAGTGAATATCTTTAAGTGAGTAACCTCGGTGAGTAAACTTGAGGCAACAATCTTTTTTACATATATATAGAGAATATAAAGAAGAATTCAAACATTTGAATTAGTCGATTCTGAAACGTTTGAGAGATTTCTCGAGAATGGTAACTGCCATGAAAATGGATCAGCCTTAAACTCTATGATAAATCCATATTTAATGCTGCCTCTAAACGGTTATAGTCGTTAGAATATTTGACATTAAATATCAGAGTCATAACTGTCTGTAATGAAGCCTTTAAATCATTCTGCCTTCAGAATATAATCAGCATGAAATTAAGCCTGAAACTTGTTCTGCCTTCTATAAACAAAATTGCCTTAAAACACTGCAGAGAATTACTCGTGCTCAGCAAGCATTTCGTTGACCTGAGCCTGGAGTTCGTCGAACTGAGTCTTCTTATTCGTCAACCTGAGCTCAGAGTTTGTTGAGTTGAGCTTGACTTTAGTCGAGCTGAGTTTCTGAGTAGAGATCGGAGTTCGTCGACCGGAGCTTAAAGTTCGTCGAGCTAAACTTCAGAATTAACACTCTGATTTGTCAAACTGAGATCGCTGTTTCTCGAGCGTAGCTCTGCTTTCTTCGAACTGAGTTTCTACTGGAATTCTTCTGAGGCAATGACCCTGGAAATAAACCTATGACCCTAGACTATACAAAATGGGTCAATCTAAACATCCTAATAGTAATCCTAGCCCAAATCAGTAATATGGTTCCAACAAAAGAAATCAATGAAGCTCCTGCTATGGAAGCTAGAAGTTGAAGACACAAGCTTGCAAACCAAAAGGTGATGTTATGGTGTACAAAATATTTTTATATATCAAAATAAACATGTGATTCATTTACAAAATATTATGTCATTCATGATCCATCTAGTATCGAAAGAAACAAGGCTTTCAACTTTCATATACACAATGATGGATTTACTCCAGATAATTATAAATATGAATGGGCGACATCCATATACAAAAGGATGTATTACTGCAAAAAATTTATAAATTTGGTTTCAATGAATTTGATCGCAAAATATTATGTCATTCATGATCCATCTAATATTCAAGCAAAATCTGCATTGCAAATTTTGTAGGTTAGGCCAAATAAAATTTATATAGATGAATGAAATGTTATTCAGACACTGTCCTTACACAAAATATTAATAACTCAAAATAAATTTATGACCTCTATGCACCAACTTTTCATTAATTTCCTTTTAGAACTGAAAAATGCACGTGTTAATTTATGAGCACTCTTCAGAGATCTTTTAATAACAAAGATCTATTAATGAAAAAGAAAATTACCTGGAAGATCAATTTGCATTCCTTCCTTTTTAGTCTATATGATATCAAAATTAATATTAGGCATAAGTAAATTATGATAAAATATCATCCTACAATTCACTATAAGCAAGTTTCTTACCTTGAATTTCTTCTTAACTCCATAGGTACTGCGAGTCCAATCTCCACCGCAAATCAATATTTGTACTGTTTTAAGAGCCAATGAAGCACGATACGTATCAATTATACGACTTACGGAACTAAATGTAGCTTCAGAGGCCACAATGGTAATAAAATGGCTTAAATATCTCTTGCCATCTTTGATAATATTCAATATTTTATGCTATTTTCTTTCCACCATACCAAAGCATCAAATGAACTCGATGTTGATCTATCTAGCATTAAACATCCTTCCTCAATATACAAATCAATCTCTGACTTGGGCGGCAGAATTGTCTCAACAGTTCTCATGTATTCACATATTTCATGAAAGCTTGGTGCAGAGGAATTGAGAGATGAAGTTGGAACGTTAGAGGAACTCGCACCTTCACTTAATTAATAGTACTAAAATTAGCTTCATCAACAATTTCGTCTTGCATAATTTCATATTCAGCATATATTTCTACTAGGATGCTCCGTAACTAAATAAGAAAAATAAAAATATGCAGTTTTAAATAAAATTTACATTAACACAATTCACTATATATATATAGAACAACTCATAAACCTTTGCAATTTTTTTGTAGCTTTAGTGTTGGTGTATATCTTAGGAAAACTGAATTCAATTACTCTCATTTTTCATCTCAAATCCAAAACAGATGCAATTGACATTAACATGTTACAATCTCCCCAATATTTATCAAACTTTAACTTCATTTTCAATATCATGTCTCGAACAAAAGCACGATCATCACTAAGTTGCCTACCCAATATTATTTTAATCCCATAAATCTCCGATAGGGATAAGTTTGTAGTTGTATAGTCGCTTCTCGAAATTAAATTGGTGGTTCTATCGAAAACCCCCAAAATTTCACAAACTAGCTCAACCTTCTCCCATTCTTCTTGAGTCAGGCATGTATTAAAATGTTCATCCATGTCACTATACATCGAAAAGGCATTCTTTAAAGTAGCTGTAGTAGATAGCATTTGATATGTAGAATTCCATCTTGTCTTGCAATCAAGGATAAGCTTTCTTGTAGGTAAAGACAATGTCTTCATAATCTTAGAAAAGTCAATCAATCTTGCATCACTAGCATTAATATAAAGCATACTTTATCTTATATTTTGAATCACGTCCTTAATTTGTGCAAGCCCATCCTGAACCATAAGGTTCAAGATATGTGCTCAACATCTCACATGAAAGATCTTCCCTCCACATATCAAATTTGTAGTTCTAGATAAATTATATTTTAAATGATGCATAGCTACATCATTTGCTTTCTCTGTGTATTACCTCCTCACGATAGGTGCTTGTAAGAGTGCTTTTAGAAACATTAAGACAATTGTCGATTGTCTCGCCAATGAATTGATCAATGCAGTGAAGGGTTCTTCAAATAGGTGAGCTTTTTTTGAGCATTTTCTTGAAAATTTTACCCCATGCCATGTCTTAAGAAATATTTATATTTATATATTACATATAAATCTATTCTATTTTGAATTATATCCTTTAATTTTTGCAATATGAACAACTACACTCTTATAATGAATGCTGACCTCAAATTGATAAGAATTCTACAGAGCTTAACACCTTCATAGTGATGTCGTTTAACATGATGTTTTATGTTTATCATCTACTGCATGGGGCTATGTTAGAAGAGGAGGTTGAATTTGTTTTTTTATAGTCATTTATAATTGCCCGTTGTGATTCAATGAAAAATGTCAAGTAAATATACTTACATATTGATAACTGATTTGATGACAATTTTTGGCTAAACATGCTAATATTTAGATAAGAGGTTTTCTAAAATAAATATTGTCAACATTGAAACCCGAGTCACCGGACTAGAAAACTCATAAATTACTTATCACCAAAATGTGCAATTGACAAGCAAAATAACTCAAAAATGGATAATAAATAATAATAATAAACCCCGTGAATTGAGAATCCTATGTTTACAACTTTATATCATTACATGCATATAAAAAAAAATTGAAATTGAATCCGAATTTGAATCTTAATTTGGACCCAAATTCGAATCCAACATTTTATGTCGAATTCAAATCCGACTCCGAATCTCTACATTCTATGTCAAATCTGGATTCGATTAAAGAGCCATTCGATTCGATTTGGTTCATGAACAACCTTAGTGGCAGCCTTCTCGGTTGTCGTGAGTTGCGGGCATGTTGGCTGCAGCAAGAAAGAGAGTGAGACTACGAGAGCAGAGGGGTAAGGTAGGGCACGAAGATAAAAGCGTTCAGGGGAGGTAAATGAATTTAGGGAGATATGAATTTAGGTAAATGCATAAGTATATTAATATAACTAATTAATTATATATAATATAACTATTATTAATTATATATAATGATTAATTAGATATTATTTAAGTAATTATATTATTCGCGAATACTTCGATTAGAAATAAATTTATTCGAATTCATATTCGAAAAATATTATAATCCGAATTTGGATTCGAAATCGAATAATGCGAATATTTACCAAATCTTCGCGAATCGAATCCCGAATTATTCACGAACTATACTATTTGTGAACCGCCCAGGTTCCACGTATTTTAAAAATACATTTTGCACGTGCATTATTAGGAAAAGTGTTCAACATGAAAGTTCTAGATCTCGACAAGATATACAACTTTCATGTTGAACACTTTTCATAAAAATACATTAAAGTAGACATATTTTCAAAAGGCTCGGAAAAACCATACTTGGGTTATATATATGCAAGACGAAATGTTGCGGGTCACCTGGTTTTTCCCAGGTCCGGAAAATCGGATCGCCTTAGCTCGAAATCGGACCGAGTGCAAAACAGTCAATGAAAAATAGCTATAAATGACAAAAGAATTTCTTTTGAAGTGGAAAACGGGAATGGTGAAAAACTACGTGGCTGGATCTTTGACGGACCAAAACCCATTATTTTGTTTGATTTTACAAGAGTTGACAAATTTCCTCCGAGGGTGACAAACCACCTCTCAGTTACAAGTTGAGAATGTGAAAATAGCAAAAAATAAACTAAGTTTTTGGAGTTTGGGTGGGAGCGTTCCAGTGGTGAAAATCACTAAGTCCTCAGAGAATCAATAGAAGTGCTCGTGTTAAGATGGAGCCTTGATGAGAGCGCTCCTATGGAGAAGGAAAACCATGTTCTTGAAGCCCTGAGATATCTTTGCGCTCCCCCGTAGTCTCGCTTGCGTTCCCCTGCGCGCTCGCTTGCGCTCCCCCACACGCTCGCTTGCGCTCGCCCACGCACGAAGGCGGCTGCTGTGCTATGGTTTCCGCGCGCGCAGTGCCTGCGCATGCTGCTGCTTGTGTACGTGTGCAGTGCCTGCGCGTGCGCGAGGCATGCATGGCTCAGGCGCGCATGCTTGTGTGTGGAGCTTGCACGTGGGCATGCTTGGTCCTATTGTCCTTTTAGGGTGATCTTGGACCCTTAAGGCGAGCGCGGCTTGTTTGGTCGTGTCGTCTTACCTCTATACCCTTGGTCGAGATCTCTCTGCTATGACTCAGGAATTTCGGAGGGAATCTTATCAAATGCCCACAAATTTTTGTGGGTCATAATCGGCGAAGCGTCGAGCCCAAAAATTTTTGTCCTGACCTTATTGCCTTGAGGTCGTGATTCCCTGCTTGCTTGTGGCGCTTCGCCGGGGAGTTGGTGTCTTGACATAACTTTGCGTTAGTCTCGCGAGAATGTGCTACGGTTGATGTTAGGCAGGTGATCTTGGTAGATGCTAACTTGTGCACTGCTTTGCAAGTCGAAAGCTTTGCGGTGGATATATAGATAGGGGTTCTTTCTTTTTATTGCTCGTGTGTTACCCTTGTGCCACCTGTGGTGCGTTGCGACAAAATTGGAATGATGTAGAGAAGATTTGCACGGACCCTGCGGTACATTGTGGGGACGTCCTTGAAAGTGTCTAGTTGTCAACCTAAATCACCTAGAGGGGGGTGAATATGTGAGTTCTGTATCTTTTAGCGGAATAAACAAGTAGCACAAAATAAGAAAACAAAAACGCACAGAATTTATAGTGGTTCCTCGAGTTGGGTACGTCCACTGTCCCGCCTCGCCTATCTACTGCGAAGGGCTAAATTCAGCTACTTCACCTTTATCTCAAATTGAAAATAATCTTACAACTCGGAGCCTTAACTCCTACAAACTCAGAGACAACTCTCCTACCACTCAGAGAACAACCTCTCCTACAAATTCGATCTTATAAACAAGGATCTACAACTCAGAGTCAATACCTCCTATAATAGTATAAAAAAGGGTTATACAACAATAGATTAAGAATAATCTTCTTCAGATCTGAAATCTTCACTCTTCCTTTCCTCTGGAAAGTAGAACTTGAAAACCTTGACGAAAAAGAGAACTTGAAATCCTCGAAGTCTTGATCTGAGCAATCGAGATCAATTAGATGTGAGGAGTACTTAGACTTTGAGAGATCAGAGATCTAGTCAACACTCTTGTTGAAGAAACGTTTCGTGTGTCAAGTCATCGGTCGAGAGAATCGTGAAGAACAATATCGCGTATGCCAACATGAGTTTTCTGAAATTTCTCAATTTGAAAATGTAAAAGCACGATTGGGGTTTAAAGAAAATCACCCAAAGTATTTATAGGAACTCCTCTTCTCTAACGGCTAGAAATTCCTTCTATATCAATAAAACACGAGTTACTGTACATGGTCGTTGGGATGATCCTAACGAAAAATTGAAAATAAACCCTAAATCATTTTCGTCGAGTATCGTCGAGTATATAAAGGTATACTTGTCGAACTATTCCGAAATACGACGAAAAGGACTTAGAAGAATCCAAAAAGATCGATTTGAGAGCTCAATACATTCCTAGTGAGACTCGTCGAATTCGATGAATATCGACCAACATACCCGACAAATTCGACGAGTATCAAAAGATAACTTCATCGAATTCGATGAGTAACCTTGGTTATATACGACGAATTTTACTTGGCCGATTCTCTTGGAAGCAGGAAAGATTTATAGGGATAATTCCTATGAATTTGACGAGTCTCAGTAGGTATACTCGACGAATTCGACGAGTATCAACAGATAACCTCAACGAATTCGATGAGTCTACTCTACGATGCTCGACAAATTTTCCTTAGATAATGTTCTGTCCTTTCTGAATACAACAATACATCATTCTTTGAATCTTCTGATGCACTTGAAATAGAAGTACACTCCAATAGAGAGATTACACATGGGTCAACACATTGGCCTACATAATGAGGGATTAGATTGTATAGTCCTGTGTTTCATGACCTACTGCAACCTGGCATTGAGTTATACTTAGCAATAAAGTCATGCAAGCACATAACTAAAAACACACAATCAAATATAATCTCAATTCATCATAGTTCAAGGGGCACTTCTTCAAATCAGGGTTATTGTGGATACAATACCCAACAATCTCCCTATATTTGAAGAAGTCAGAACCCTATAAACTAAGGTGAATTGTACATAAGATAATAAATCAAAGAAAGAGTATGAAATTAGAGAAACAAGAACAATCACAGTTAGAACATTAATATATATATATATATATATATATATATATATATATATATATATATATATATATATATATGTAAGTTCAATCAGGGCAAACAGTTTTCAACAATATCAAGAAAAATAAGAACTTTAAACTGGTTTGTGCTGGCTCTTCTGGCACTGTCTATCAAAATAAGCCTTCGACTTCGGGAAATACTTTGGCAGAGCAGGAGGAGCATATGGATCATTACTTCTGTACTTCCTAAAGTATAACCTTCTTTTAGCATTTGCTACCTCATGCTTTTGTCATTCCTCCCTATTGTAGTGTTTTCACCTGTCTTCATTTCCTAAGTCAACTAATGCGAAGGTGTCCAAGATAATGCTTTTTGATATAGGACTCCACACTTCACATAGTTCCCTATTAGGATCAGACCCGACAGTAGAAGGGTCTTCCCCATACCTTCTTCTCTTAAGAGCTAGGTGAGATACATCTTCAACCACTTGAACATCTGGTCCAGCAGCAACAATAGCAGATTCTGTTCCATATTGATTGTAACCTGATAAAAATCTTGAGAGTCTGTCTAGTACTGAGTATAGTCTTGAACAGGATGAACATAATCATGCACATGATTAGGTATCACTAGTTTTATCACTACAAGTTCATGCATCCTTACTGCAGCAGATCCTGGAAACAGTTCTCCATGTAGCCATTTGAAGTTATCATAATTATAGATGTTGACATCTCGAAACTGTTCTTTCATGGTGGCTTCAATTGCATTTACATTACTTTTCAATTCTCCCCCTTTCTGGCTTTTTTAATCACATCCTCAATAATCGTATTACTATAATACACCATTTGAATGACAAAGTGGTCCATCCCGGCATTTTTGGCATTTATTACAATTTTGGCATTCTCATCAACATTCTAGAGTACATCCAAATTACTTTTAAGCCCAGCCATTGTGTGAATAATAGCTTGCCCACCTTGCATAAACCAGCTATCCAGAGTCGATTCCAGATTATCAAAATGCACCTTGACTTTGGTAAGGCCGTTATTCATATCTCGTTCCGTCTCTTTTAATTTCTTTAGAATTTTCTTCAGAGATAGATCAAATTTAGCTTGTTGCCTGGCCATCATTGCTTCAATAGACTTTAGTAATGAATTTTCTGAACTCGTACTAGGAAGGTATTCAATTGGAAGTCTTGGTGGAGAGGGTGGATCTGCACTGTCCTCAGAGTCACTGGATGACTCTGCCACTAGAGAAATATGAGTTTGTGACAGTAGGATGGAATCAGGAGCTAGTAGGGCAGGAGGAAGCATCTCGGCTTCTCCTTCCTCATCAGATATTTCAAAAACTTCTTCTTCCTCTGTTAGAGGTCCACCTGGAATCTTTGCAATTCTTTTCTGAAGATTGCGCACAAACTTGTCTAACACTATTTGAATTGAGATTAAAGGTTGAATCTGCTCCCCTTCAGCCATTACTAGTAGAATCTCTGGGAGACTTACGATCATGTTCTCAGAGGCAACAATCTCATCACAGGTCAACACAATTTATTCCTCATTTACATTGTCAGCAGGCTCATAATCATCACCAGCAGCATCATCAAAATCATTAGCAACTACCCCATCATCAACCTCATCAGACACAATCTTAGCAGCAACAACACAACCAATCTCAGCAATCACTGAATGTAGATCAACTATCTCTACAACTGTATCTGGTACAACTGCCTATGCACATATTAAGTTTTCAGGAACTTGAACCTCAACAACCTGAACAAATGAATTTGGAGCAACTGTCTCTGTAGAAGAGGGAACAATCAACTGCACTTGAATTTCAGTAGCCACTTGAGTCGCAATAGAATCCTCCTCAACTCTTGCACTTGAGCTCTCAGGAATTTCATGGTGGGGGGGGGGGGGGGGGGGGTAGGAGTTGGAATCCAATCATCAGGAACTACCTCCTTCTCTTCCTCAGCAAATTCTTTGAGTCCATCTTGCCTTGGGATCCTCCTTTCCCATCTGGAGAAGATTGAAGAATCGATTTTCTTCAAGTGATGAATTGGTACACCTTTTGTCGTGTCAAAAGTATCTCTGTCCAGTTGATTCAAATACAGACTAAGTATTCTTCCAAGGTTTGGTGCGCGCAGACTGCCCTTTATTATTCCAAACAACACTACTCCCAAGTCAATTCTTTTCAGGCAGATGATGTCGAGCAGAAGCTTGAACATATCTGAGGAGAGGTAGTCATGGGATCCAACTTTGTATAAAAGGACTTTTCCAATAATGTCTGAGAGAAGTTTGCCTTCATCAATCATTCCTTTCCGCTTAATGGCTGATGTTCCTCTTGGCAGTCCACAAAACAAAAGAGCCCTTGTGAAATCATGTTCTTTTAACTGGTCGGCCTCATCACACTTTGGAAGCCGTAGATATCTAGTGAGGAGGGAAGCCTTCACTTTAACTAAAAAATTTCTAACTTTGCTTTTGATGAGAGAGTCTTCACGGCAGAGCTTGACATTATGAAAGAATTACAAGGCATCCTTGTCCAATACCTTGTACGGGTGCTCAAGAACGAAGGACAACCCTGTCGATTCCAACATAAGAATGACATTGCGAAATTTGTCTGTGGCCGAGGAGAACCATGTGCGGATGAGCTCTCCCCTTACGAGCCAGCTTCCAGTGTGTAACATTCCTCAAACAACTAGACACCTAGGAGTGGTTTTGTCATGACTAAGTCATGACAAAACCCTAGGTAGCCCGAGAAGACCAAATGAACTTAGACATGACAGTGAAAACCACCTTGGGCTATAAATAGTAATTTTCAATTACCCACCATAAGATTTGACTTTAGAGCTTCAAATTGACTCCATGACCCCACCATGGCACCCCTAACCTTAGGGGAGTCCAATGGGTCACCAAAGACCCATTGGGGTCAACAAAAAAGGGGCAAGTTGACCAAGTCAACCCAAACTCTAATTAGGTCAACTAAGCTCAAACATGGACAATTTACCTCCCCTTAGCCAAAGAGACCCACCTAGATCTTCCAAAGCCCTAAGGGAGGCCAATGGGTCCCCAAGGACTCATTGGGGTCAACCAAAGAGGCTAAGTTGACCCAACTCAACCCTAGCCCTAAAATGGTCAAAGTGCCCTAACTAAGGGTCAATACACCTTCATGGTGCCCAACCAACCCTACCCAAGTCTCCATAGACCTTAGGGGAGGCCAATGGGTAACCAAGGACCCATTGGGGTCCACCCAAAAGGTCATTTTGACTAAGGTTAACTCCACCCTAGAATTAGGTCAAACTAGCCTAAAAGACTAGCTCATGCCCAAGCCACTTGGACCAAGCCCAACTAGGGTGGCCCACTAGCCTCATGAGGGTTATAATTACCCAAAAATACACCCATTTTATAGAATTAGTGACTAGGAGAGAGAAAGCTCCACTTCCCCTTTAATGGAGGAGAGAGAAAATGAGGAGTAAAGACCATTTATGGCCAAGGGAGACCAAGGGCCTCTCCAATTGATTCCAAATGCTAGATACACTCCCCCTCATCTGTTTTGAGGAGTTGAATAGCCATGGCCGGCCACCCAAGGGGTTGAATTCAGAGAATTCCATTGGCCAAAAATGGCTTTCACGGCCATTAATGGTGAAATCAAGCTTGGCCCCTCCTCTCCCCCAATTGCTCCTTTTAAAAGCTTCACTAAACTCAGAGGAATCATTTCCGCCATTTACCTTAAGAAACCAAGCCGTTTGGCTGTATAGTTGCAGAGCACCAGTCGACACCACCACCGACAATGACATCCCGCCGATCGGCAAGGCTTCACGCCTCCCACTAGCCCGATCCAGTGAGAAATTTTGAAGAAATTTCATGATATTTGAATGGTTGCGGGTTCGCCAAAAACGGCCCCTCTGGCGGCTATGTCGCCGCCAATCGATAGCCCCCACTTGACGGAGGTGGTGGTGGCGGTGACCGGCTAGGGAGGCGGTTGGGTTGCCGGGAAATGCGGCTGGAAGTTGCTCTAGGACGGAGGAATCGGGACCATCGGCTCAAGGAAGGAGATGAATGGATTCCGTCCAATCTTGCGCCAAGATTCGTGCCGCCGGTTAAATATTAATTAATATTATTAATGTTCCATTTTGTCACATAAATTATAGTGTTTGAATTAAATATTAAAAATTGTTAGAGCCCTCTACAGTAAAAATAGTTAATATGAAAGTTATAGGGCTTGAAGTCTAGTTTATTTTAAAATTGGTTTCAATCAATTTGGATTAGTTGTTTGACCACAAAACTCAAAATGCTGCAGCCTATACATAGGCTTAACCAGAGACTAAATTGAATGCCCCCATCAATCAAGCCATCCAAATGACTTGAGATTTGTACTGGGGGTCACTCTTATCTATACCTATAACATATCCAAAAATAAGAATTTTTGAAAAACCTTTTTCTATTGTTTTTGTAAAAATTTAATGAACCATGTAAGATTTAATTAGTGGTCTAATGACCTCATAATCCCCCAAAATTTGGGTGGATTGTTCTTAGGGTCATTATATGGCCCTAGTAAAATTTTCAACCCATTTGGGATTGAATGGAATAGGCTTTGGTGTGACTAAGTTTGGTCCATTAAGGGTAAATTAGGGCAAAAGGGTGTTTTGGGCATAGAGGGGCCAATTCTCACCCAAAGGGGATAGGACTTTGGCCAGAGCCTCAAGGTCAGTTAAAACACCCTCACTTGGAGTTTGGGGTAGATTAGGGTGGATTTTCCCTAGTAACCTAGTTCAAATCCTAGGGTTGAACTTTGGGGGTATGCGAAGGACATAGGGTGATATGTGCTTGTATTGAATTGGAGTTTAGTCCATGTGATCTTAGGATGGTAAATAACCCTAGGAGGTAATTCTAGGACTTTTAGAGTTTACATCCCCCTTGTGATAACTTAGGACCATTTAAGGCACTTTTACACTTGAACTTATTACTGCATCATAGGATCTTGGATGATCTTGAAATTTAGGAAGTGGTAAACAATATTACTATTAAGCATTGGAAATTTTAGGGTGAATTTTAGATAATTATTTGAGATACTTCATTCACAACCCTTGTAGTAGCCCAAATCATTAAGAAATTTATTGAGAGATATCTACAAATTGAAAACTTATGAAATTTGGTAGAAGGACCTTTTAAGTCATACATGAGCTCTGTGAATTTTTATAGAATTATTGGAGGAATGTCTATATGGGTTGCTTCACAAGGTGCTTAATATTCTTTTGTTTTAAATGATTTATTTATGAGACCAAATGATGTTGAAAAATAATAATTCTTGGTCCACGAACTTTTCTGATCATATTTTTAATCTAGTAATTTTCTGATAAATTTTGAATGGTTGATTCTATTTTTCCCTTATTTATCCTAAGATTATAGTTGTTTATTCAATAATTAATTGATGGTTAAATTCATTCTGGAAAACTATTAATTTCAGCATTTGTTGTTATTTTGATGACATGCACCTGTCATAATTTTTTTAAGGCCTTACCTAGATAGACAAATGTACTTGATGTTCAAAAGCATTGTTGGTCTTACTGTGCAGAAAATTAATTAAATAACAATTAAGTTAGGAAAAATACTATTTTCTGGATTTAGTCTAAAAATGTCATGATAGACCCCCAGTAATAATCTTAGGTCACTTGGATGAATATTGGAAGGGGTCACCTCTCATGCTCATCATATAGCTTAGATTGGTCTGCATATAGTAAAACTACAGAATTGTGTTAGCATGTGGGAAGGACATAAAGAGTTGGGTTAATGATATACTTATTTGGTAAAGTGAAATTGAGTTCATCATTGGGAGTCATGATGGGGAGGGTATTGGTCTGACTAATGTTAAGTGGTGCTTGGGATCGACGAATGATCGTCTTTCCCGAGTAGAGAGAGAGTCAAAACACACTAGAGTTAGATTTTATATAACATTAAATGTGAATGGGAACCTGGTAGATATCAATAATAGTAAGTGCCTTACGAAAGGGAACGATGAGCTTCAACTACCATCATAGTTCCTAGTGCCCCGTGAGAGCCCTTCACAGGGAATACTCTGGGTAGTCCAAGGTTAACCTAAATTGTAAGAATAAATAATAAAGAGCAACAAGTAAATCAAGGATATCAATTTCACTCACCCCGATGTCTCGGGAGGTTAGCTTGGTTAGGATATCCGGGCGGTAGGCCCGGTGGTTGTGGAAATGGATGGGTTAGCCCGACGAGTCAATGGCTCGGAAGATAGTTGTAACGGACAGGATAGTCCGGGAGCCAATGGCTCGGGAAATTCATGATTGCTTGTGCATAAAGTGGTGGGTCTTCGGTATTTAGCAGTCGTTCACACCGACGTCGATACACTGACTCGGCGGGTGTGGATTACACTTAGTCAAGGAAAAGTCTGGCGGTAGGTCAGCATAGTACGTGGTGACTCTGGTGTGTCCTTCAGAGGCATACATAGGGCTAGGCCTGGTAGTGTGGATACCCGCCTAGGAGTGGGGGGCCCGACTAACTGTCTCCGATGAACACTTCGGAGGATCCTGTGAGTGATGTTAGCTTCCAAATAGGGGGAACAAAAGGTTTGTGCGCATAGAGTCGTGTGCATAAATTTCACTTGCATGAATCATGAAATAACATATCACCACACTTATACTTGCATATAACCTGCCACCCCATCGTATAAATTGGTATGAGACTTTTATACGATGAGAGCCTTGAAAAAGATCCCTTAACTTATAAGTTTGTATGCACATTCATATAAGTTAGAGTTATTTATTTCATTGTCTACATTACATGTATTTACTGCTCTGCTCACTCGTTTACATTACTACTTTATTATTATAGAACTGTTAGCTTGCATTCCCTTATATAGTATTATAGATGCTACAATATACCTACTAGATTGTTTCGCAGTCACCTATTTTGTTTACTCTCCACCTTCATAAGCATCCCTATCTCTCCTCCCGCATGGTGCCTAGGAGTCGCGGGGGCGAGGCAGGGATGATAGTTGTCTTAGTATTTATGACTAACGATCGATGGACCAAACATTTCAGGGGCTCCGGATGGGGGATAGGGAGCAACAGCAGGAGATGCAGCACCAGCGGAGTACAGTGCACCTGGAGGTGGGCCAGTCTAGTACAGGAGCACCAGCCTCTGGCTCTGTGAGTGATAGATTTACTTAGCTTCCTCGAGAGGATTGTAGTGAGGATTTGATGTACCAGGCATAAGCCCGATTATTGTCTTTCTATTTTACTGGTCTATTTCTTTTACTTATATCATCATGTGGACTTGCTGTAATTTTGATTCATAGATTATATGTGATATGTGGACTTTGATTTAACTGAACTATCAGTATATTTCTCTTTCTATGGTGATCGTTAAGGCCGGCATGATCAGCGTTTTGTAGTGGCGACCTTCTCGAGCGTCGGTGTCACCGCAAAACGAAGATTCTGTGCATAAGACCCAGTAGTGTAGCAAAAAAAGGGGTCTTACAAACTGGTATCAGAGGAAACATCGATCCAAAGAGAAGAAGTCCAAAAAACCCTAGGCCACCCCACACGATCTTAGTTTGAGGACAAACTAGCAGCAGAAGCAATGGTGTGCTTAGAAGGGAGAATCACATGCAAAAGTCCACTTTTTGTTAGTTCCACTTGTACATTAACTAACAATTAGAATTTTCCTTGTAGCCTGTGATGAACCCTACTCCTCAGCAGGGTACACCCAGGCACAAAACATGGTTCCACCCCTGCCAGCTCTGACTCCGACTCCATTCCAGTAGACGAAGATGGGGAAGACAATGACGGCCATTCTGGAGGCCTTCAGGGCTTAGAAGGCTCCAGCCCTACAGCCAAATCCCGGGGCTAACTGGTTGAGTGTCTTCCGTGGGGTTTCTCCTCCATCCTACCTTAGCACAGAGTTAGAAATTCGTACCGAGGAGTGGCTGGACATTATTTATGAGATGCTGGCAGGGATTCGATGCCCGATAGAGGAGGCAATTGCTTTGGCAGTTTCTTGCTTGGAATCACACGCGAAGAGATGGTGGAAGTCACTATTAGACATCGCCTTCGCTGGAGTGGAGTGCACGAACATTTCATGTGAAGAGTTTAGAGCAGCTCTGTTGGAGTATTTTGTACCTCAGTAAGTGGGGTATGAGTTGGAGGATAGGTTCCTGCAGTTGAGGCAGAGCAGCAGGACAGTGTTGGAGTACTACCGAGAGTTCACACACCTAGCCCGTTTTGCAGACTCATATCAGCTGGACGACGCGGGCTACACGAAGAGATTCTACAAGGGCCTTCATGATGACATGAGGCAGGCCCTCCTATTCATTTCTTATGGGAGCTTGGCCAGGATATTGGAGATGGCAAAGAAACTAGAGGCAGACCAGCTTACAGTACAGGACCAGAAGAGACTGGCTAATGACTTAGTGATTGGCGGCTAGAGAGACCAGTCCATAGGTCGTGTCATTAGGGAAAGAAGGAATGGGGATCAACCTCACCAGGAGGCAGGCAGGAGCAGAGGAACCGGGTGGTGTTAGCTCCTCAGACCTTGCAGGTACGGGAGATGCTGAGGGTAATGGAAGAGGCATATACATGCTTCTGGTGCAACTAGCTGGGGCACTTCAAGAGGAACTGCCCCATGCGGGAAGCACCCCCACCAGCACTTCAAGATGCCCCACCAACAAAGTAGTTTGGTGGTCAAGGACGCGGCCGAGGACGTGGATTTTAGGGCGGAGACCGCCGATAGGATAGAGGACAGGTGTATGCCTTGGACCTGGCCCAACCCCGGAACCCGGAACCCGGAACCCGGAACCCCGGAACCCGGAACCCGGAACCCGGAACCCGGAACCCGGAACCCGGAACCCGGAACCCGGACCCCGGAACCCGGAACCCGGACCCCGGACCCCGGAACCCGGACCCCGGAACCCGGAACCCGGACCCCGGAACCCGGAACCCGGACCCCGGACCCCGGAACCCGGACCCCGGAACCCGGACCTCGGACCCCGGAACCCGGACCCCGGACCCCGGAACCCGGACCCCGGAACCCGGAACCCGGACCCCGGACCCCGGAACCCGGACCCCGGAACCCGGAACCCGGAACCCGGACCCCGGAACCCGGAACCCGGAACCCGGAACCCGGAACCCGGAACCCGGAACCCGGAACCCGGAACCCGGAACCCGGAACCCGGAACCCGGAACCCGGAACCCGGAACCCGGAACCCGGAACCCGGAACCCGGAACCCGGAACCCGGAACCCGGAGCCCGGAACCCGGAACCCGGAGCCCGGAGCCCGGAGAGAGAGATAGAAGGTATGCTAGTAAATTTTAAGTTTCTTTCCCTTCTAGAAGCTAGATTTCATGAATATAAAATGTAGAATTAGGGAAAGAATCTGAAACTAGATGTCTAAGAGGAAAAACTTAACTAACTCAGGGATAGTGAGGGTGTGTGGAAAGCCTGCCCACACCCTATTCGACACTGGAGCATCCCACAATTTTGTCTCAGAGGAGTTCGTCAGAGACCTGGACCAGATTGAGAACTTTGAGGGAGTCATTAGGATGGTACGCCTCCCCAACGGGACGGAGATCCAGTCTACGACCAAGTGCATGCTGAGAGTGACCATTGATGGGGTAATCTTCGAGGCCCCGACAATGATCCTAAGGATGCCGTATTTTGATCTCGTCTTGGGCATGACATAGCTCACCTGGAACCATGCACAAATTAATTGCCAGCAAGGAGGGTCGTGCTGAGATACAACGACACATACCCGACTTTCAAAGGTATTGTCCCAGCTTCCCGTCTTATACTCTCGTCTGTTCAGGCCATCAAGGCCCATCTGCAGGGAGACGAGGTCTACCAAGTGTTATTCGAGATGACCGAGGCCCAGGACTCTATAGCTAGCATTCCGGTGGTGTGGGACTTTGTAGATGTATTCCTAGAGAAGTTGTTAGGGCTACCACCACATCGGGAGAAGAATTTTCAGATACAGCTCATGCTGGGGGCTAAGCCGGTATCTAGATCTCCTTATCGGATGGCCCCGAAGGAATTAGTGGAGTTTCGAAGCCAGCTTCAGGAGTTAGTAGGAGCTGGATTTGTCAGGCCAAGTTCTTTGCCTTGTGGGAGCTCCGGTGCTATTCGTGAAGAAGAAGAATGAGACACTCTGACTGTGCATTGACTACAGGGCATTGAATAGACTGACAGTACGAAACACTTATACTCTACCGAGGATCGACGAGCTGTTTGATCAGTTGGAGAGAGCGCACTGGTTTTCGAAGCTGGAACTGAGGTCAGGATACTACCAGCTGCAGATTCAGGAGGACATCCCGAAGACCGCCTTCAGTAGCAGATACCTGTTGTATGAGTTCACTGTGATGCCCTTCGAACTCACGAATGCACCATCCGCGTTCATGAGTTTGATGAACCGGGTGTTCGAGGCCTACCTGGATGTCTCCGTCATAGTGTTTATTGACGACATCCTCATCTATTCGAGGACTGAGGAGGAGCATGCGCATCACTTGACATTGACTCTGGAGAAGCTCCGAGAGCACAAGTTGTATGCTAAGTTTAGCAAGTGCCAGTTTTGGTTGAAGGAGGTGAACTTCTTGGGCCATATTATCAGTGGAGTAGGACTGGCAGTGGATCTGACAAAGGTTCAGGCGGTACGGGATTGGCCACCACTGAAGACAGCCACTGATGTGAGGAGTTTCCTAAGACTTTTCGGTTACTACTGGAAGTTCGTAGAGGGTTTCTCTCAGATTGCCCTCCCGCTCACCTCTCTAACGAAGAAGGAGACTCTATTTGTTTGGATGCCGTAGTGCGAGGCTGCCTTCCTAGAGCTGAAGGGTCGGATTACCTCGACCCCTGTCCTTGCCCTTCCATCTAGTAAGGAAGGATTTCAGGTTTTACCGACGCATCATATCAGGGGATGGGTGTCGTTCTGATGTAGAACAAGCACTACCTCTACGGTGTCCATTGTGATATTTTCTCGGATCACAAGAACTTGAAATACGTGGATATGCAGAAGGAGTTGAACATCTGACAGAGACGCTGGGTAAAGTTTTTATCAGACTATCAGTACACCATACACTATCATCCCAGGAAAGCCAACGTAATAGCAGACGCTCTAAGCCGGAGAGCCATTACATCAGGAGCAGGGCCCTAGTTAATGAATATGGAGTTGGTGCAGATGTTGGAAGAGATGCAAATATCTCTAGTATCCGAGGACGATCCAAAGCTTTATGAGGAGTACCTGGCATTGATGAGCACCACTGACGACATCCGGGATCATATCTGGGACGGGCAGAGGCTGGATGCGAGGATGAAGCCGATATTTAGGGCCTTGGAGGAAGGCATGACTGGGGATTACTTTTTGAGAGATGGGCTGCTTTGCTTTAAAGGCAGAGTTTATATACCGGCAGGAGGTCAAATTCGGGAGGATATCATGACAGAGGCACACTGTAGTAGATATTCAGTGTACCCGGGGATCACGAAGATGACAACAGATTTGAAGAGGATGATGTATTGGCCGGGTATGAATAAGGATGTTACGTACTTTGTGACGCACTGTGAGGCATGCTAACTCGTAAAGGTGGAGTGCAAGAGTCCGGTCGGATTATTACAACCACTTCCGGTACCGGAGTGGAAGTTTGAGGACATAGCCATGGATTTTATACATGGTCTACCCCGATCACATGCGGAGAATGATTTGATTTGGGTGATCGTCGATAGATTGACAAAGGTGGCCAGGTTTATTCCAATTAGGAAGGACGATCCGATCAGTGATTTAGTGCAGAGGTTTGTCGAGCAGTTTGTCCGTTACCATGGAGTGCCCAGGAAAATCGTGTCGGATCGGGATGGATGGTTTTCGTCCAAGGAGTGGAGGTCAGTTCAGTCCTACCTAGGCTCTCTATTGACCTTCAACACAGCCTTCCACCCTCAAACGAATGGGCAGATGGAGTGCACTAACCAGACACTGGAGGATCTTCTACGCCTATGCATTTTGTACCGCGGAGAGCCCTAGGAGAGACTATTGCCACTTATCGAGTTCTCCTACAATAAGAACCATCAGTCCAGCATATGCATGGCCCCTTACGAGGCATTGTATGGATGGAGGTACAGGACCCCACTATCTTGGATCCAGGATGAGGATCTAAAGACACTTGGCTCGAAGTTCGTGAAGGACAAGATGCTCAGATGAGTTTGATCCGGGATAGGATGCATGAAGCCAAGAGCAGGCATGCCAAATACTACGATGCGTGACATCGTCAAGTGGAGTTCCAGGTGGGAGACCAGGTCTTCTTGAAGATATGGCCAATGCATAGAGTCTCGCGGGTTCACGGGCAGAAGAAGCTCAGTCCAAGATACATGAGGCCTTACAGGATCCTGGAGCGGATCGGCCCCTTAGCTTACAGACTGGAGCTACTGCCGGACTTAGTGGGATTGCACGAAGTCTTCCACATCTCTTTACTTAAGAGGCCTCTACTATGACCTGAGCAGCTGATTTCCACTACAGATGTCCCGGTGGCTTCAAATCGATCAGTCAGCATGGAGCCAGTCAGGATCGATTATACAGTGGTGCGGGTCTTGCGGCGCAAGAAGGTCCCGCTGGTCAAGGTCCTGTGGAGGAACCATAGGCAGGAGGAGCACACTTTGGAGCCGCAAAACTTGATGCAACAGAGGTACCCGGATCTCTTCGAGTCAAGTAAATTTTAATTTCCTAGGGATGTTACATGTTTTCACTTCAGTAGAAACCCCGTAGACTTAACCTTAATTTCGAGGATGAAATTTTTATTTATATATATTGGGATTTGTAACATCCCTCAAACAACTAGACCCCTATGAGTGGTTTTGTCATGATTAGGTCATGACAAAACCCTAGGTAGCCCGAAAAGACCAAATGAACTTAGGCATGAAGGTGAAAACTACCTTGGGCTGCAAATAGTAATTTTTAGTTATCCACCATAGGGTTTGACTTTAAAGCTTCAACTTGACTCCATGAACCCACCATGACACCCCTAACCCTAGGGGAGGCCAATGGGTCACCAAGGAACCATTGGGGTCAACCAAAAAGGGGCAAGTTGACCAAGTCAACCCAAACTCTAATTAGGTCAACTGAGCTCACGCATCGCCAATTGACCTCCCCTTAGCAAAATGGACCCACTTAAATCTTGTTAAGCCCTAAGGGAGGCCAATGGGTCACCAAGGATCTATTGGAGTCAACCAAAGAGGCTAAGTTGACCCAAGTCAACCCTAGCCCTAAAATGGTCAAAGTGCCCTAACTAAGGGCCAATACACCTTCAAGGTGCCCAACCAACCCTACCCACATCTCCCTGGACCTTAGGGGAAGAAATTAGGTCACCAAGGACCCATTGGGGTCCACCCAAAATGTCATTTTGACCAAGGTCAACTCCACCCTAGAATTAGGTCAAACTAACCTAAAAGGCTAGCTCAAGCCCAAGCCACTTGGGCCAAGCCCAACTAGGGTGGCCTACTAGCCTCATGAGGGTTATAATTACCCAAAAATACACCCATTTTCTTGAATTAGTGACTAGGAGAGAGAAAGCTCCACTTCCCCTTTAATGGAGGAGAGAGAAAATGGGGAGTAAAGGCCATTCATGGCCATGGGAGACCAAGGGCCTCTCCAATTGATTCCAAAGGCTGTATAAACTCCCCCTCATCAGTTTTGAGGAGTTGAATAGCCTTGGTCGGCCACCCAAGGGGCTGAATTCAGAGAATTCCATTGGCCGAAAATGGCTTTCATGGCCATTAATGGTGAAATCAAGCTTGGCCCCTCCTCTCCCCCAATTGCTCCTTTTAAAAGCTTCACTGGACTCAGAGGAATCGTTTGCACCATTTACCTGAAGAAACCGAGCCGTTTGGCTATATAGTTGCAGAGCACCAGTCGACACCACCACCGGCAATGGCGTCCTGCCGATCGGTAAGGCTTCACGTGTAAGACCCCTCTCCCCTTACCAAGGAGGTAACCCGGTCTTATGCCCAGAACCGCCACCTTACGGTGATACTAACACACGTGTTAGTCGACACCGCAAGACGCCGATCCTGCCGGCTAGTACGATCATTCAACCAGTTTCGGCCAATCAAGAATAGAAGTAAAACAAGTAGTTATATAACAACTAGCTAGTCCACAAGTCACAATACATATCATATATATATGAAAATGAAAGTACAACAGTAGTCTACAATGAGTACACTGAAAGAGAAAATGGCTTATTCCCTGTACAAGGATATCAAATCACTCTCTCTCTCTCTCTCAAAATCAAACTAAGAGGAAGCTAACTATTATTGGTACACGCGTCATCACCTGACACCGGGCTGTAGTAGTAGTAGTATGTAGTATCAGCTCCTCAAGTCTTGCCACCTCATCTTGTTGGTCATCCTGGCTGTACAACCCCATGTTCGCCTAAGGGACTTAGGTAAGCAGGCGGGTCGGCCCCGCGCCTTCCCAGGCGGGTCAGCCCTGGCCCGCGCCTTCCCAGGCCGGTCAGCCCCGGCTAGTGCCTTCCCAGGTGGCTCAGCCTCAGCCTGCGCCCTCCCAGGCGGGTCAGCTTCGGCCCGCGCCTTCCCAGGCGGGCCGTCTCCAGCCCACGTCCCCTAGGCGAGTCAGCTCTAGCCCGCATCCCCTAGGCGAGCCAGCCCCAGCTCGCGCCTCCCGCCGACTAGAGGCATTGAAGGGCTACTCACCCAATCCCTAGTGGGGGGGGGATTTCTTACCATTTTTCCTCCACATGCCTGCCCTTAGCCAGCTAGAACAGCGGGGTTACACTGTTGGCAGACCCGGTTGGGCTGCATATAGCTGTTCAGAATATCGGAGTCTGGCTGTTGGCAGGCCAGCCCAAGGGTGAACTCCATAAGAGACCGATGTTCGGTTTCATCACCGGCGCTCCATCACCTCGAGTTCCTAAAATGATACAGTCACAACCGAACATTAGTCATAAAGACTAAGCCATTTTGTCCTCACCTCACCACCGCGACTCCTAGGCACCGAGCGGGAGGACGAAAGCGGAGGACAATAAGGGGTAGAAAAAGTATAGCAGGTGACAGTGGATCTAATCTATCATGGTTATATAATAACAAGTATATCTCTACTTTAGCAGTTCTATATAATATAAGTAAAGTAAGTAAGAACAACACTGAAAAGAAGTGCGGTAAGTAAAGTAAAGAACGGAGAAGAAAGTAAACTATCTACTGCTAAACAACCATCACAGAAGTACCTTAACTTATATGAATGGTCATACAAACTTATAAGTTAAGGTTTCATAAATGTAACTTGTCATATAAAAAAGCCCATACTAATTTATATGATAAGGATCTATGGTGCGTATGACCTAAATATGTATGCATGCGGTTATGATTCATACAAGTGCAACTCACAAACACAACTCTGTGATCACAGACCTTTATTTCCTGCTTTTTGGAGCTAGCATCACTCTCTGGTACCACCGTTATGGCTACATCAGTAGCGGAATGGGAGTTTCCGCTTCCTAGGCGGGTATACACACTACCGGGCCTAGACCCTTCGTACGCCTCTGTACAGGTCCTAGGTGCACTCTAGAGTCTCTGCGTACTAATGCTTGCCAACTGCCAGACTTTCTTGGTCAGGTGTGCGTTGTTAGGGATTGACCTCTAGACCGCAGTATAAACAACCTACTGGCCCCTCAAACCCTCACAGCTTACCGGAGTCACCGTACTGCCATCGGTGTGACGATTGACCCAATACCACATGACCTGCCACTAGTTTTATTTATATGCACATGCAAGATATTCCAACCCGAGCCTCCAGCTCGCAGGACCAAAATTGTCCTGATATCAACTCCAGAGCCTCCAGCTTGCAGGACCAACCTTGTCCTGATATCAACTCCTGAGCCTCCAGCTCGTAGGACCAACCCGTCCTGAAGTAAAACCTCCCGAGCCTCCAGCTCGCAAGACCAAACTATCCTGAAACCCTCCAACCCTTTACGGGTGAGATTGTTACATCATTCTCTTACCTATTAGACTACTCTTGTCGAATGCTTATTATACTTAGCAGCTTAGGGTTAGTCCTTGGACTGCCCAGGGCATTCCCAATGAAGGGCTCTCGTGGGCACTAGGAACTACGATGGGCTGAAGCACAAAGCTCTCTTTATCAAGGACACTTACTCTTATTAGTGTTTACCCATTATTCATACCCAGCTCTCGTTGTTACTCTGGAACGAACCTAATGACTTAGGAAATTATTGGGGAATCAACGGTCTTCCACCGATCTCCGTTCTAGCTACTGTCCTTGGGGTTTTGCACTCTATCACTCGATGCTATGAAGTGACCTACTAGACACCAATCAGGGTTTATCTTCCCAATATAGTTATCAACTCAACCTTTTATCGTATCCCCTGCGGGCCCCAGTAATACCTGCTACTTTTTCTAAGCGCAACCCATGACATAATACTAACCGGTATAATAGGACTTCCAATTCCTTTTGACAAATGCCCCTAATTAATTATCATGGGTAGGTATGGTGTATGATGTTGATCATTTAAAACTCTACCATTTTTCTAAGTAATTAATGATCTAAATTAATTCCTTGAATTGTGTGACCTAGGTCACTTTGCACATGATGTACTACATGTAATGGTTCAACCTACCTAAGGAATTTACTAGGTGTTCCATGAGGTGAAATTTGACTTCCTACCAGGTTTCATAATTTTCCCATGTGAAATTCCATTTAATATTAAAATCACAAATTGACTACTTTATAGATGAAGTACAGTATTTATACAATCAAAAATTCTAGAAATATTAGTGGAGTTCTATAATGATATAATGAAACTAAATACGGAATTTCAAGCTCTTAAACAGTGATTTGAACTAACTTATGTCCATATGATCAATATTACCAAAATGCCATTATTAGGATTTTTAGCCTATATTTTCATCCAAAAATTCTCAAATAATTTAACAGGGATTTGATCACATAAAATAAACTACTGTAAATTTTTCCATAATAGTTAAATAGTAATTTCCCTTATTTTTAATTAATTTCCATAATGGGCAAAATGGTAAATTCTACTTAAAATCCAAGTTAACATTATCTAATAGTCCCATAAATTTTCCCAGAGGTGAGCTATGTCCTACTAAAGTTTGTGTCAAAATTTTAGAATTTAATAAATTCATTTGCCCTAGTTTCAAATTTATTTCCTAACTAGACATATTTTCCAATAATTCCAAATAATGGGATTCTTGATCCCAAAAATCCCAACCTTACTATGGGAGGTGCATTTCATCTCTATAAGCCTCTGGACATAATTTTATGGACATGCATTGGGTCAAAAGGGCTAATTCCCCATCTTTGCATTTGACACAATTATTTACAAATCTACCCTCAACATGCATATTAGTTTTCCCAACATGCAAAGTTCCAAATGATTTGAAATTTCTACCATGGCCTTATAATGACCCTAAGATCATGCCACCAAAATTTGGGGGCATTTGAATTTGTAGATCTCCAAAAATCTCAACCTTACTATGGGAGGTGCATTTCATCTCTATAAGCCTCTGGCCATAATTTTATGGACACGCATTGGGTCAAAAGGGCTAATTCCCCATCTTTGCATTTGACACAATTATTTACAAATCTATCCTCAACATGCATATTAGTTTTCCCCAACATGCAAAGTTCCAAATGATTTGAAATTTCTACCATGGCCTTATAATGACCCTAAGATCATGCCACCAAAATTTGGGGGCATTTGGAGTTGTAGATCTCCAAAAATTCAATTTATTTGATAAATGATATTTCTCAAAAAACTATGGAAAAACACATCCCAAAAATTCCCATTTTTGGTCAGTACCAAAGTCTAACCTAATCACATACCTTTCCAAAATCTCATTGTATGTGGACTTATGGTTTGGCATGGACACTCAATTGAAATTATACCCTAGCCTAGGACCAGTCTTGGTAGAATGACCCTACAGAGAGCTATATTGCTTCAAATTACATGTTTAGGCTGTCAAATTAAAGGTAAGATCTAGATCTACATTTTATATGTTGGTCACGTTTTCTTAATCTGCCCCTAAAAGGCCTAAATGTAAGTTTGAATTGTCTGTATAAAACATGACAAAATACTATAGTTTTATATATTTACATAACATGAATCTTGAAGCAAAAACGGATGGCATCCGTTCATCTTCCTCCTCCAGCAGAGGGCCGAGATTGCCCCGACCTGAAGCCTCTTCAAACCTCATTTACAGGCCACCCCTTAGCCTCCACAACCGTCTACCACCACCACCACCTCTATTGAGGTGGTGGCCAACGTTTGGCGGCGAAATGGTGGCCGGAAACCGCCACTACAGCGATCCCGAGCAAGCTCAAAAGCTTGAGATTTTCTCCCACACCTCACATGGATCCAAGATTAATTGAGCTCAAAATCTCTCCTAAATGATCTAGGAGGCTAGAACAGAGGGAGAGGAGGAGAAACGGACCTTAATCGGAGCCCGACGATGGCGGCGGCGGCGGTTGGCCATGGAATTTCTCCTCTCCGGCGAGCTTGCTCCCAAACTCGTTTCTCCACCAAAAGTTTCGATCCAGATATCGATTTCAACTCCTCTCAATCTTATGAAGCTAATGGGAGGGTTGGTTTTGGTTTATATGGGTTGTATAAGGAGATATAATGATGGGAAATTTCAGCCAAGAGCTTTGGTTGCTCCTCCTTGGTGCCAAGTGGCCACCAACCCCTAATTTCTATTGTAAAGAGGCTTGGGAGCTCAGCCATGGGCTTGGGCAGAGGGAAGGAGGGTCAAGTGGCCTCCATCCCCTCTTTCCCTCTGTTCTCTCTCCTCTTTTTCCCCAAATTTCCAAACTACCCCCTTGCATGTACCCTCTCTCCTATTTCAGGGGGTTAGGGACTGTCATTGACCATTTAGGCTGGTCATGGGCCTTGGCTCATGGGCTTTGCCCATTGGGAATGAGCTTGACCTTCCTTTTTCTTCCTTTAGGCCATTTATTGACTTGTTGACTTCTTAGGTTGACTTGGTCAATATGGTGAGTGGGATGAGCCCACTTAGTGATCATGAGACCTATGGCATCACCCAATATGGGTTGGGCCATGATGATGCCCCACTTGGGCTAATTGGGCCTATAAGTGTGAGTTTGACCAAATTAGGGTTAGGGTTGACTTGGGTCAACTTGGGTCAATGGTTGACCCAATGATGTGGCTTTTGGTTCACTTAGATTGCTTTTAGGGTTAGGGGCATAGTGGTGAGGTCAATGTGTACCTATGATTCCATTTTGGGCTAGTTTGGTTCGATTTGACTTGAACCCTATAGTAGGCCCTATGTGAATCCACCCTAACTCCTTGGGTTAAACCTAGCCTAACCCCATACACCAACCACATGTCCTAACCTAATCTAAGTTTTAGGGTCCTAGTAGAAAAGGGGATGTTACATCACGCCTCCCAAAAGGTCGACTTCTCCCCCTCTCCCTCCGTGCTAGCTTCTTAGATCAACTAGGGGAGATATCGGGCTCAATTGAGTTGGTCTAGTGATAAATTTTGAATAAATTACATGAGATTTGAGTGGTTATGGGTTCGCTGAAAATGGCCCCTCCGGCGGCCGTGTCGCCGCCAATCGATAGCCACCATCTTGATGAAGGAGGTGGTTGCGGTGGCCGGCCAGGGAGGCGGTTGGGTTGTCGGGAAATGCGTTTGGAATTTGCTCCAGGATTGAGGAATCAGGACCGTCTGCTCAAGGAAGGAGATGAACGGATTCCGTCCAATCTTGCGCCAAGATTAGTGTCGCCGGTTAAATATTAATTAATATTAATATTATTAATGTTTCATTTTGTCACATAAATTGTAGTGTTTGAATTAAATATTAAAAATACTTAGAGCCCTCTACAATAAAAATGGTTTATATAAAAGTTATGGGGCTTGAAGTCTAGTTTATTTTAAAATTTGTTGGTCAGTGGTTTGACCACAACACTCAAAATGGTGCATCCTATACATAGGCTAGACCATAGACTAAATTGAGTGCCCTCATCAATCCAGCCATCCAAATGACTTGATATTTGGACTGGGGGTCACTCTTGTCTATACCTATAACATATCCAAAAATAGGAATTTTTTGGAGAACCTTTTTCTATACTTTTTGTAAAAATTTAATGAACCATGTAAGATTTAATTAGTGGGTCTAATGACCTCATAATCCCCAAAATTTGGGTGGATAGTTCTTAGGGTCATGATATGGCCCTGATAAAATTTTCAGCTTATTTGGGATTGATTGGAATAGGATTTGGTGTGACTAAGTTTGGTCCCTTAAGGGTAAATTAGGGCAAAAGGGTGCTTGGGGCATAGAGGAGCCAATTCTCACCCAAAGGGGATAGGACTTTTGACAGAGCCTCAAGATCAGTTAAAACACCCTCACTTGGAGTTTGGGGTGGATTAGGGTGGATTAGGGTGGATTTTCCTTAGGACCCTAGTTTAAACCCTAGGGTTGAACTTTGGGGGTGTGTGAAGGACATAGGGTGATATGTCCTTGTATGGACTTGGAGTTTAGTCCATGTGATCTTAGGATGGTAAATAACCCTAGGAAGTAATTCTAGGACTTTTAGAGTTTACATCCCCCTTGTAATAACTTAGGACCATTTAAGGCACTTTTACACTTGAACTTATTACTGCATCATAGGACCTTGGATGATCTTGAAATTTAGGAAGTGGTAAACAATATTACTATTAAGCATTGGAAATTTTAGGGTGAATTTTAGATAATTATTTGAGATACTTCATTCACAACCCTTGTAGTAGCCCAAATCATTAAGAAATTTATTGAGAGATATCTACAAATTGAAAACTTATGAAATTTGGTAGAAGGACCTTTTAAGTCATACATGAGCTCTGTGAATTTTTATAGAATTATTGGAGGAATGTCTATATGGGTTGCTTCACAAGGTGCTTAATATTCTTTTGTTTTAAATGATTTATTTATGAGACCAAATGATGTTGAAAAATAATAATTCTTGGTCCACGAACTTTTCTGATCATATTTTTAATCTAGTAATTTTCTGATAAATTTTGAATGGTTGATTCTATTTTTCCCTTATTTATCCTAAGATTATAGTTGTTTATTCAATAATTAATTGATGGTTAAATTCATTCTGGAAAACTATTAATTTCAGCATTTGTTGTTATTTTGATGACATGCACCTGTCATAATTTTTTTAAGGCCTTACCTAGATAGAAAAATGTACTTGATGTTCAAAAGCATTGTTGGTCTTACTGTGCAGAAAATTAATTAAATAACAATTAAGTTAGGAAAAATACTATTTTCTGGATTTAGTCTAAAAATATCATGATAGACCCCCAGTAATAATCTTAGATCACTTGGATGAATATTGGAAGGGGTCACCTCTCATGCTCATCATATAGCTTAGGTTGGTCTGCATATAGTAAAACTGCAGAATTGTGTTAGCATGTGGGAAGGACATAAAGAGTTGGGTTAATGATATACTTATTTGGTAAAGTGAAATTGAGTTCATCATTGGGAGTCATGATGGGGAGGGTATTGGTCTGACTAATGTTAAGTGGTGCTTGGGATCGACGAATGATCGTCTTTCCCGAGTAGAGAGAGAGTCAAAACACACTAGAGTTAGATTTTATATAACATTAAATGTGAATGGGAACCTGGTAGATATCAATAATAGTAAGTGCCTTGCGAAAGGGAACGATGAGCTTCAGCTACCATCATAGTTCCTAGTGCCCCGTGAGAGCCCTTCACAGGGAATACTCTGGGTAGTCCAAGGTTAACCTAAATTGTAAGAATAAATAATAAAGAGCAATAAGTAAATCAAGGATATCACTTTCACTCACCCCGATGTCTCGGGAGGTTAGCTTGGTTAGGATATCCGGGCGGTAGGCTCGGTGGTTGTGGAAATGGATGGGTTAGCCCGACGAGTCAATGGCTCGGAAGATAGTTGTAACGGACAGGATAGTCCGGGAGCCAATGGCTCGGGAAATTCATGATTGCATGTGCATAAAGTGGTGGGTCTTCGGTATTTAGCAGTCGTTCACACCGACGTCGATACACTGACTCGGCGGGTGTGGATTACACTTAGTCAAGGAAAGTCTGGCGGTAGGTCAGCATAGTACGTGGTGACTCTGGTGTGTCCTTCAGAGGCATATACGTAGGGCTAGGCCTGGTAGTGTGGATACCCGCCTAGGAGTGGGGGGCCCGACTAACTGTCTCCGATGAACACTTCGGAGGATCCTGTGAGTGATGTTAGCTTCCAAATAGGGGGAACAAAAGGTTTGTGTGCATAGAGTCGTGTGCATAAATTTCACTTGCATGAATCATGAAATAACATATCACCACACTTATACTTGCATATAACCTGCCACCCCATCGTATAAATTGGTATGAGACTTTTATACGATGGGAGCCTTGCAAAAGATCCCTTAACTTATAAGTTTGTATGCACATTCATATAAGTAAGAGTTATTTATTTCATTGTCTACATTACATGTATTTACTGCTCTGCTCACTCGTTTACATTACTACTTTATTATTATAGAACTGTTAGCTTGCATTCCCTTATATAGTATTATAGATGCTACAATATACCTACTAGATTGTTTCGCAGTCACCTATTTTTTTTACTCTCCACCTTCATAAGCATCCCTATCTCTCCTCCCGCATGGTGCCTAGGAGTTGCGGGGGCGAGGCAGGGATGATAGTTGTCTTAGTCTTTATGACTAACGATCGATGGACCAAACATTTCAGGGGCTCCGGATGGGGGATAGGGAGCAACAACAGGAGATGCAGCACCAGCGGAGTACAGTGCACCTGGAGGTGGGCCAGTCTAGTACAGGAGCACCAGCCTCTGGCTCTGTGAGTGATAGATTTACTTAGCTTCCTCGAGAGGATTGTAGTGAGGATTTGATGTACCAGGCATAAGCCCGATTATTGTCTTTCTATTTTACTGGTCTATTTCTTTTACTTATATCATCATGTGGACTTGCTGTAATTTTGATTCATAGATTATATGTGATATGTGGACTTTGATTTAACTGAACTATCAGTATATTTCTCTTTCTATGGTGATCGTTAAGGCCGGCATGATCAGCGTTTTGTAGTGGCGACCTTCTCGAGCGTCGGTGTCACCGCAAAACGAAGATTCTGTGCATAAGACCCAGTAGTGTAGCAAAAAAGGGGTCTTACAAACTGGTATCAGAGGAAACATCGATCCAAAGAGAAGAAGTCCAAAAAACCCTGGGCCACCCCGCACGATCTTAGTTTGAGGACAAACTAGCAGCAGAAGCAATGGTGTGCTTAGAAGGGAGAATCACATGCAAAAGTCCACTTTTTGTTAGTTCCACTTGTACATTAACTAACAATTAGAATTTTCCTTGTAGCCTGTGATGAACCCTACTCCTCAGCAGGGTACACCCCAGGCACAAAACATGGTTCCACCCCTGCCAGCTCTGACTCCGACTCCATTCCAGTAGACGAAGATGGGGAAGACAATGACGGCCATTCTGGAGGCCTTCAGGGCTTAGAAGGCTCCAGCCCTACAGCCAAATCCCGGGGCTAACTGGTTGAGTGTCTT
Source organism: Platanthera zijinensis (assembly GCA_039513925.1). Lineage (NCBI taxonomy): Eukaryota > Viridiplantae > Streptophyta > Magnoliopsida > Asparagales > Orchidaceae > Platanthera > Platanthera zijinensis. The sequence goes on from CM077082.1 coordinate 71,852,904, forward strand.
CCGTGGGGTTTCTCCTCCATCCTACCTTAGCACAGAGTTAGAAATTCGTACCGAGGAGTGGCTGGACATTATTTATGAGATGCTGGCAGGGATTCGATGCCCGATAGAGGAGGCAATTGCTTTGGCAGTTTCTTGCTTGGAATCACACGCGAAGAGATGGTGGAAGTCACTATTAGACATCGCCTTCGCTGGAGTGGAGTGCACGAACATTTCATGTGAAGAGTTTAGAGCAGCTCTGTTGGAGCATTTTGTACCTCAGTAAGTGGGGTATGAGTTGGAGGATAGGTTCCTGCAGTTGAGGCAGAGCAGCAGGACAGTGTTGGAGTACTACCGAGAGTTCACACACCTAGCCCGTTTTGCAGACTCATATCAGCTGGACGACGCGGGCTACACGAAGAGATTCTACAAGGGCCTTCATGATGACATGAGGCAGGCCCTCCTATTCATTTCTTATGGGAGCTTGGCCAGGATATTGGAGATGGCAAAGAAACTAGAGGCAGACCAGCTTACAGTACATGACCAGAAGAGACTGGCTAATGACTTAGTGATTGGCGGCTAGAGAGACCAGTCCATAGGTCGTGTCATTAGGGAAAGAAGGAATGGGGATCAACCTCACCAGGAGGCAGGCAGGAGCAGAGGAACCGGGTGGTGTTAGCTCCTCAGACCTTGCAGGTACGGGAGATGCTGAGGGTAATGGAAGAGGCATATACATGCTTCTGGTGCAACTAGCTGGGGCACTTCAAGAGGAACTGCCCCATGCGGGAAGCACCCCCACCAGCACTTCAAGATGCCCCACCAACAAAGTAGTTTGGTGGTCGAGGATGCGGCCGAGGACGTGGATTTTAGGGCGGAGACCGCCGATAGGATAGAGGGCAGGTGTATGCCTTGGACCTGGCCCAACCCCGGAACCCGGAACCCGGAACCCGGAACCCGGAACCCAGAGAGAGATAGCAGGTATGCTAGTAAATTTTATGTTTCTTTCCCTTCTAGAAGCTAGATTTCATGAATATAAAATGTAGAATTAGGGAAAGAATCTGAAACTAGATGTCTAAGAGGAAAAACTTAACTAACTCAGGGATAGTGAGGGTGTGTGGAAAACCTGCCCATACCCTATTCGACACTGGAGCATCCCACAATTTTGTCTCGGAGGAGTTCGTCAGAGACCTGGACCAGATTGAGAACTTTTAGGGAGTCATTAGGATGGTACGCCTCCCCAACGGGACGGAGATCCAGTCTACGACCAAGTGCATGCTGAGAGTGACCATTGATGGTGTAATCTTCGAGGCCCCGACAATGATCCTAAGGATGCCGTATTTTGATCTCGTCTTGGGCATGACATAGCTCACCTGGAACCATGCACAAATTAATTGCCCAGCAAGGAGGGTCGTGCTGAGATACAACGACACATACCCGACTTTCAAAGGTATTGTCCCAGCTTCCCGTCTTATACTCTCGTCTGTTCAGGCTGTCAAGGCCCATCTACAGGGAGACGAGGTCTACCAAGTGTTATTCGAGATGATCGAGGCCCAGGACTCTATAGCTAGCATTCCGGTGGTGTGGGACTTTGTAGATGTATTCCTGGAGAAGTTGTTAGGGCTACCACCACATCGGGAGAAGGATTTTCAGATACAGCTCATGCTGGGGGCTAAGCCGGTATCTAGATCTCCTTATCGGATGGCCCCGAAGGAATTAGTGGAGTTTCGAAGCCAGCTTCAGGAGTTAGTAGGAGCTAGATTTGTCAGGCCGAGTTCTTTGCCTTGTGGGAGCTCCGGTGCTATTTGTGAAGAAGAAGGATGAGACACTCTGACTGTGCATTGACTACAGGGCATTGAATAGACTGACAGTACGAAACACTTATACTCTACCGAGGATCGACGAGCTGTTTGATCAGTTGGAGAGAGCGCACTGGTTTTCGAAGCTGGAACTGAGGTCAGGATACTACCAGCTGCAGATTCAGGAGGACATCCCGAAGACCGCCTTCAGTAGCAGATACTTGTTGTATGAGTTCACTGTGATGCCCTTCGAACTCACGAATGCACCATCCGCGTTCATGAGTTTGATGAACCGGGTGTTCGAGGCCTACCTGGATGTCTCCGTCATAGTGTTTATTGACGACATCCTCATCTATTCGAGGACTGAGGAGGAGCATGCGCATCACTTGACATTGACTCTGGAGAAGCTCCGAGAGCACAAGTTGTATGCTAAGTTTAGCAAGTGCCAGTTTTGGTTGAAGGAGGTGACCTTCTTGGGCCATATTATCAGTGGAGTAGGACTGGCAGTGGATCCGGCAAAGGTTCAGGCGGTACGGGATTGGCCACCACTGAAGACAGCCACTGATGTGAGGAGTTTCCTAGGACTTTTCGGTTACTACTGGAAGTTCGTAGAGGGTTTCTCTCAGATTGCCCTCCCGCTCACCTCTCTAATGAAGAAGGAGACTCTATTTGTTTGGATGCCGCAGTGCGAGGCTGCCTTCCTGGAGCTGAAGGGTCGGATTACCTCGACCCCTGTCCTTGCCCTTCCATCTAGTAAGGAAGGATTTCAGGTTTTACCGACGCATCATATCAGGGGATGGGTGTCGTTCTGATGTAGAACAAGCACTACCTCTACGGTGTCCATTGTGATATTTTCTCGGATCACAAGAACTTGAAATACGTGGATACGCAGAAGGAGTTGAACATCTGACAGAGACGCTGGGTAAAGTTTTTATCAGACTATCAGTACACCATACACTATCATCCCAGGAAAGCCAACGTAATAGCAGACGCTCTAAGCCGGAGAGCCATTACATCAGGAGCAGGGCCCTAGTTGATGGATATGGAGTTGGTGCAGATGTTGGAAGAGATGCAAATATCTCTAGTATCCGAGGACGATCCAAAGCTTTATGAGGAGTACCTGGCATTGATGAGCACCACTGACGACATCCGGGATCATATCTGGGACGGGCAGAGGCTGGATGCGAGGATGAAGCGTTGGAACATTTAGAGTTTACATCCCCCTTATAACAACTTAGGAACATTTAAGGCACTTTTACACTTTAACTTATTACTGCATCATAGGACCTTGGATGATCTTGAAATTTAGGCAGTGGTCAAACAATATTACTATTAAGCGTTGGAAATTTTAGGGTGAATTTTAGATAATTATTTGAGATACTTCATTCACAACCCTTGTAGTAGCCCAAATCATTAAGAAATTTATTGAGAGATATCTACAAATTGAAAACTTATGAAATTTGGTAGGACCTTTTAAGTCATACCTTAGCTCTGTGAATTTTTATAGAATTATTGGATGAATGTTTATATGGGTTGCTTCATAAGGTGCTTAATATTGTTTTGTTTTAAATTATTTATTTATGGCACCAAATGATGTTGAAAAATAATAATTCTTGGTCAATGGACTTTTTTGATCATATATTTAATCTAATAATTTTCTGATAAATTTTGGAAGGTTGATTCTATTTTTCCCTTATTTATCCTAACATTGTAGTTATTTATTCAATAACTAATTGATGGTCAAATTCATTCTGGAAAATATGAATTTCAGTATTTATTGTTATTTTGATAACATGCACCTGACATAATTTTGATAAGGTCTTATTTAGACAGAAAAATGTACTTGATGTTCAAAAACATTGTTGGCCTTACTGTGCAGAAAATTAATTAAATAACAATTAAGTTAGGAAAAATACTATTTTCTAGATTTAGTCTAAAAATGTCATGATAGACCCCCAATAATAATCTTAGGTCACTTGAAAGAATATTAGAAGGGGTCACCTCTCATGCTCATCATATAGCTTAGGTTGGTCTGCATATAACAAAACTGCAGAATTGTTTTAGCATGTGGGAAGGACATAGGGAGTTGGGTTAATAATATATTGATTTGGTGAAGTGAAATTGAGTTCATCATTGGGAGTCATGATGGGGAGGGTATTGGTCTGACTAGTGTTAAGTGGTGCTCGAGATTGACGAAAGATCCTCTTTCCTGAGGAGAGAGAGAGAGAGAAAGTCAAAACACACTAGAGTTAGACTTAGTATAACATTAAATGGGATTGGGACCTGGGTAGATATCAATAATAGTAAGTGCTTTGCGAAAGGGAATGATGGGCTTCAGCTACCATCATAGTTCATAGTGCCCCGTGAAAGCCCTTCACAGGAAATACCCTGGGAAGTCCAAGGGTTAACCTAAACTGTAAGAATAAATAATAAAGAGCAACAAGTAAATCTAGGATATCAGTTTCACTCAACCAGATGTCTCGGGAGGTTAGCTTGGTTAGGATATCTGGGAAGTAGGCTCGGTGGTTGTGGAAATAGACGGGTTAGCCCGGCGAGCCAAAGGCTCGAAAGATAGTTGTAATGGACATGATAGCCCGGGGAGCCGATAGCTCAAGAAATTCATGATTGCATGTGCATAAAGTGGTGGGTCTTCGATATTTGGCGGTCGTTCACACCGACATCGATACGCTGACTCGGCGGGTGTGGTTTACACTTAGCCAAGGAAAAGTCTGGTGGTAGGTAAGCATAGTACGTGGTGACTCTAGTGTGTCCTTCAGAGGCGTACGTAGGGCTAGGCATGGTAGTGTGGATACCCGCCTAGGAGTGGGGGGCCCGACCCACTGTCTCCGATGACCACTTCTGAGGCTCTTGAGAGTAATGTTAGCTTCTAAATAGGGGGAACTAAAGGTCTGTGCGCATAGAGTCGTGTGCGTATTGCATTTGCATGAATCATGGCATAACATATCACCACACTCATACTTGCATATAACCTGACACCCCATCGTATAAATTGGTATGAGACTTTTTATACGATGTGAGCCTTGCAAAAGATCCCTTAACTTATAAGTTTGTATGAGCATTCATATAAGTTAGGGTTACTTATTTCATTGTCTACATTACATGTACTTACTGCTCTGCTCACTCGTTTATATTACTGCTATATTATCATAGAACTGTTATCTTGCATTTCCTTATATTGTATTATAGATACTATAATATACCTGCTAGATAGTTCCGCCGTCACCTGTTTTGTTTACTCTCCACCTTTATAAGCACCCTATCTCTCCTCCCACACGGTGCCTAGGAGTCGTAGGGGCGAGGCAGAGATGATAGCTGGCTTAGTCTTTATGACTAATGGTTAGTGGACCAAACATTTCAGGGGATCCGGATGGGGGGCAGGGAGAAGCAGCAGGAGATGCATTACTAGTGGAGTACGATGCACCTAAAGTCTAGTACAGGAGCACCAGCCTCTGGCTCCGTGAGTTATAGCTTTACTAAGCTTCCGCGAGAGAATTGTAGTGAGGATTTGATGTACCGGGCATAAGCCCGATTATTGTCTTTCTATTTTACTGATCTATTTCTATTACTTATATCATCATGTGGACTTGCTGTGATTTCTGATTCATAGATTATATGTGATATGTGGACTTTGATTTAACTGAACTATCAGTATATTTCTCTTTCTTTGGTGATCGTTAAAGCCGACAGGATTGCCATTTTGTAGTGGATACCTTCCCGAGCGTTGGTGCCACCGCAAAATGACGATTATGGGCATCAGAACTGGTAGCGTAGCAAAAAAAAGGGTCTTACACAGTGCCTCGGGGAACCATGAAGAAGATCAGAAAATGAGAGGTCGTTCGAATGAAAGAGACGACGAATCTTGCTATCGCGGAATCCGAAATGACAAACGGAAGAGTTGACGGGATGCAGATGTTCCTTTCGATGAAGTGAACTTATTTGCCCCAAAAGCACTATATAAATATATATACCTAAATATTTCGACAAGAGAGAAATAGGCGCGTACCTTAGACCGAGTGACTCTCTGGATCCAATACAAAAAATTTTCATGTAGTATAATTAGTCGAAATCCCACAGAAGCCAAGTAAAATTCATCGGAAGTCGTTGAGTTTCGTTGAGGGAATAAGTGTTGTTTCGATGAATCAGTGAGTTTCCACGAAATCTTCTCGACAAATTTGCCTTGGAAAATTTTGACTTCTCTGAGATGAAATTCACAGAGAGATTTCTGACTCCTTATCCATTTTCATGACTCCTTATTGAGCATGCCTAGTGAAATTTTAAAGAATAAGAACTTGGCCTCGTCCTGTGGCTTAGTGAATATGTCTGTGACTTGCTTATCCATTGAGATATAGCTGAGATTATATCACCATTCTCTACATGCTCCCAGATGAAATGATATTTGATCTCAATATGCTTCGTCCGACTGTGAGAGACTGGATTATTGACAATCACAATCGCATTGGAGGAGTCACAAATTATTGGAATCTCCTTGAATTGCAAATTGTAATCTTCAAGTTGATTCCTGATCTAGAAAAGCTGTGCGCAAAAGCTTCCAACAGAGATGTACTCTGACTCAACAATGGAGATTGTCACACAATTTTGCTTCTTGCTGCTCCATGAAATAAGCTTTCTTCCGAGGAATTGACAAGTCCCAGAAGTGCTTTTTCTGTCATCCCTGCTACTTGCAAAATCAACATATGATACAAATAGCTCGACGTCATTACTTCTTGGGTACCATAAGCCAAGATTTGGTGTACCCTTAAGGTATCTCAAGATCCTCTTTACATTAACGTAATGAGATTCCTTAGAGTTCACCTGAAATTTAGCACACACACATGTTGAAAACTTTATGTCGGGTCTAATAGCAGTAAGATAGAGCAAGGACCCAATTATGCTTCTGTACTTGGTTTGATCAAAAGGTTTTCCTTTCACATCTTTTTTCAGAGACATAGTTGAGCCCATTGGAGTCCACATCGAGGTTGCGTTCTCCATTCCGAATTTCTTAAGTAAATCTTTGGTGAACTTCAATCTGAGAGATGAAAATTCCATCTTCAGATTGTTTCACCTGAAGTCCTAAGAAATACTTCAACTCTCTCATGTTGCTCATTTCAAACTTCCCTTGCATAAGTTTAAAAAACTTCTTGCAATGGTGGTCATCCGTAGAGCGAAAAATAATGTCATCGACATAGATTTACACTAACAAAATCTTGCCTTTAACTTCCTTAAGAAATAATGTCTTATCTATATTTCCCCTTATGAACTTGTTCTCAAGAAGAATGCTAGACAGCGTCTCATACCAAGCTTGGGGAGCTTATTTTAAACCATATAGAGCTTTATTAAGAAAATACACATAATCAGGGAAAGTTTAGTTGACAAAACCTGGGGGTTGTGTTACGTAAACTTCCTCTTTCAGATTACCGTTGAGGAATGCTGATTTCACGTCAATTTGATAAATTTTGAAGCCTTTGTGAGCAGTATATGCAAGGAACAACCTAATCGCTTCGAGTTTGGCCACTAGAGAAAAGGTTTGATCGAAGTCGATCCCTTCTTCTTTTCTGTAAACTTGAGCTACAAGCCTGACTTTATTCTTTATAATTACTCCATTCTCGCCCAGCTTATTTCTGAATATCCATTTGGTACCGATCACGTTCTATCTTTTGGGCCTTGGTACCAACTCCCAAACCTTGCACTTTGCAAACTGGTTGAGCTCCTCTTGCATAGCCATTACCTAAGAGGCATCCTTGTTTGCTTCTTCAAATTTATTTGGCTCAACCTGAGAAAGGAAGCTAAGATGTAATACTTCGTTAGACGTACCTCTTCTGGTCCTTACTCCGTCGCCTGGCTCTCTGATGATCAAATCAACTAGGTGACCCTTAGGTGTCTGAACACTAGATTCCTTCCTAACCCACCAGCAGGTTCTGCCATATCCGTTGCATCTCCTGTAGGTTGGTGGAGTTCTTCATCTAGTAGTTCTTCTTCCACCATACTTGGATTGACAACTTTGACTGAGCTTGGAGCATCTTCCTTGACCGCTTCTTCCAAGCTTAATTCCTTTATCCTTGTCCCTGCATCTTTGCCAAAAACACTAGATGAGCTGCTATGGAGCATACTTGTCTCATAAAATTCAACATTTATTGACTCTTCTACAACCGGGGTATTCTTGTTAAAAATAATATATGCCTTACTATGACTACTATAACCTATGAAAATACCTTCAAAACACTGTTCACCAAACTTCGTACGATAATACTTTCCATGGTTAAGTACGAAGCATTTGCTGCCAAAGATACTAAAGTGGGACACAATCAGTTTTCTGCCCTTCAACAGTTCATAGGGATTCTTACAATGGCTTTTGTTGATTAATGCTCTGTTTTGCACATGACACACTGTGTTGACAGCTTCAGCCCAGAAGTACTCTAACAGTGAAGACTCATTCAACATTGTCATACATACTTCAATAAGGGTTTTATTCCTTCTCTCGGCAACTTCATTTTGTTGTGGAGTATGTGGAGAGGAAAACTAATGAAAGATACCTTGACTTTCACAGAATTTTGTCATGGCCCCAGACTCAAATTCTATTCCGTGATCACTTCTGATTTTGACCAATGAGCAGTTTAATTTGTTCTGGATTTGCCGGACAAAATTAGTGAAAGCCTTGAAGGTGTCTGACTTGTGTTTCAAAAAAAACACCCAAGTAAAACGAGAGTTGTCATCAACAATGACTAACGTATAGACTTTACCTCCTAAATTGTGAACTTGCATAGGACCAAACAAGTCTATATGAAGTAGATATAAACAACGAGAGGAATTTTTTTCAACAATACCCTTGAAGGTAGCCCTTATCTGCTTACCCATTTGATATGCGTGACATGGACTCTCTTTAAGGCAATTAATGCTGGGAACATCACGTACTAGGTTGTGAGAAAATAATATATTTATAGTTTTGAAATTTATATGTGCTAATCTTTTGTGTCATTGGTCACAGAAAGATGCACTATCTTTTGCTAAAAAGCACACTAGTGTAGTGTAGAAGTGTCTAAACAGAGATAATTTTAATAGAAAATATTTCTACTCCGAGTGCCTGTTAAGACTATCTTCAAATTGACAGATGATTTTGCCAGACACTTGTCCTTGTAGAACTCAACAATATACCCTTTATCACATAAGTGACTTATGCTGTAATCCTTTAACATAAGCCACTTCTGTGAAAAAGACTATATCGCTGGTAATCATACCATAGAATTTAGTGATTCCCTGTCAGACCCTCCAAAGATGACTTTTGTACCGTCTTTTACTGGGGGTATAATCTTGCAATAGGCTTCTAGTCCCGGTCATGTGCCGAGAGTAACCACTATCCAAATCCCAGATAGGATTTTTGTTGGCCTTTGGACATACCTGCATTCATGAATAATTTTCCCTTAGAAACCCAAACTTATTTGGGTCCTTGGTTCCATGTTAGCTAACTACCACTAGGAGCATTAACATTGCGAGTGGTCATTCTTGTAATGTTAACTCGTGGAGTTTTATATTTGATCATATAAAACCAACAATCCACGGCAAAGTGACCAATTTTGCCACAACACCAACAGCCAAACCTATTGTACCGTCTCTTATTCTCCTGCTTTACCTTTTGAACGGGAGGTCTAGTAGGGGCAACCGACTTGGAGGAGGATGCCTCATGAGTGCAACACACATAAGGCTGTTTTATCTCCTTAGCCTTGGGAACAACATTTTTGTCTTTCAGAGCTTTCTTGCCACTTGGCCCATGAACGTATGAAACATAACTATTAATGGTGATTTCTTCATAAGGTGCCTTAAACACACTTTCTCCAAAATCCCTAGGGCGGGTCCATCCTTTGCTCCTTTTGATAGGTTCCACGTATATTGGCTTGGCATAATGAGCATAGGACAATTCAAAGTCATACCTATTAGTCGAGAAGACTACCTTTTTGAAAGTGGCTTGACTTTGAATATCCTTACCCTTACCCTTAACAGCTTTATATCCTACACCACTATAATTCTTTGAGGCTGAGAATCCATCAAGAAGGGAAAGCACAATCTTCGGCTTTGAGAAGCTTTCTACCAGCTTTCTTTCAACCGCTAACTTCTCTTCCAGTTCGTTAAGGAATGTCTCATTCTAAGTTAATAGCTTAGTCGAGTCCTTTAATTCCTCCTTCAGGGATTGGACTTTGTCTTTGAGAGAAGTTAATTTTTCAATTTCCTCCCTCATATGTGACTCAACTTTCTTGAGAGAAACAATCTCTTTTGATTGCACTTTGACTAGTTTGCCACATTTATCAAAGGCCTTCAATAAAACTTGATATTAAGTCATTAAATCAAAATCATCCTCTTCAGAGGAGTAGCCTTCATGGCCGTCTGAGGCAGTTTCTGGCTCAGAGAGAAGAGTGTGAGAGTTTACCTTCCCGTTGTACACAGATTCTCCTTCATTCTCATCAGTGTGTTCCATTAGCCCAAAATAGGCTTCTTCCTCAGATCTTGACTAACTTGAGTCACTATCGCTGAGGGTTTTTGGCTTCTTCACTATGAAGTTCTTTTCCTCTTTCTTCTTGCTTCGGAAGGATTTCTTTTATTCCTTCCTTCTTTCTTCTTGTAGGGGAAGTCGACAATCATGTGCCCTGACTTATTGCAACAATAACACACAATGTCAGTATGAATATGTTTATTCGATTTCGACTTATACCTGTCATTGAAGCTTTTCTATGAACGATCACCATTCTGGTGTGACCTTCTGAAATCAGAGGAGGAGGGCTAATATTTCATTTGTCTCCTTTTGTAGAGCATCCTCTTGAATTGCTTGGAGAGCAGAGAGATCTCTCCATCAGACATTTCTGAGCTTGAGGTGCTTGTCTAAGAATCCTCTTGAACTTCAGAAGCTTGTGTCCTTACAGGTGACACAACTTTAAGTTTCTTTGACCCTTCAGCCTTCTGTGCTATAGAATTCTCTTTGCTTGAAGTCTTGTTGTGTTGATCCTCTTTCTTCCTTGTGTTCATTTGTAGTTCAAAGGAGAGGAGCTTTCCGAATAGGTTTTGTTGGGTACATTGGAAATTATGTACCTTATTTGGAGAAGCCTCACCTGACTCAATAATATACATCAGGTTGTATTTGATGGTGTATTGAGTTTGTTTGTGCAGGAAAAAGAATGAAGAAAATATTCTAAGTACAAAAGTGTCGAGACATTTATAATGTGTCGGCATCTTTGAAGGAGCAGTGTCGAGATCAGAAGCAAAGTTGTGTCGACACACTGGACTTGTGTCGACACATGAAATTTGAGTCGACAACAGTTGTGTCGACACTCAGGACTAGTGTCGAAACACTTAGATTTGAAGTGCTGACATGAGTAGAAGGGCTTTGTCGACACACAGGACTTGTGTCGACATAAAGAGTTTAAGTCTACATCAGCTTTGTCGACACACAAGAATTGTGTCAACATAAAGAGTTTAAGTCTACATTAGTTGTGTCGACACACAGGACTTGTGTCGACATACAGAGTTTGGGTCTACATCAGCTATATTGACAAGTTTCTGAAGTTTGTCGACACATTCTACAAAGGGAGTGTAGAGACTGGATGAAGAGTTGTGTCGACAGTTTCTGAAGAGTGTCGACAACATCAAAGGAGGTGTGTCGACACATTGTATAAAAGCTGTGTAGACAATTTCTGAAGTTTGTCGACAACACTAGAGGAAGTGTGTCAACACCTGGGTAATTGTGTCGACGCATACTTCATCTGTGTCGACACATACTATCATTGTGTCTCGACACATTCAGCTGAGTTACATAACTCTAAGTGCCAGATCTCCCGACAGAAGACTTGACAGCTGCCAGAATTGTTAAAGCCTGTTAGACATGTCAGAACTGTCAGATGTCAGTCAACTACCAGATCAATCAGTTGCCTCTGATGTGATTTATAAATAGAGTTGAGCTATCAGAGAAAGACTGTCATAAAAAATAGAGAGAAAATATAGAGGGAAACTAAGAAGGAGGAATACTCCAAGAAGATTTCACCGAATTCTATGCAGCAAGAAGGTTCTGATTCTAAATCAGAGAAGGAGACAACATCTCTTCGGATCTGTCAATGTTTGCTGAATTAAGTAAGTAAGAAGGAAGATGCTGAGTTTACATTAACTTCTCAAGAAGATTCAACCTAGGTTCTCTCTTTCAAGAAGCTTTGAATAAGCTAAGTAAGGTTTAATCTGATTCATTACAGCAATGATTATAAGGAAGTAGATTAATCAAGATCTGATCAAGATTCCCACACCCCTCTTTTCTCTCTATCTGGGTGAAGGAAGAACAGTAATTCTTTAAACAATTTTTTGTAAGATCTATTTTTAGATCTGAGTGTAAGAGATTTCAATCTCTGAGTTGTAAGCCTGTAATTATAAAGGCTGAGGTAGGGCTGTTTGCCTGAGGTAGGAGATTAAGTTCTCTAAGCTGTAGGTCTGGTAATAAGGGCTGAGGTAGGACTTGATAGCCTGAGTGGTAGGAGTGTGGATTCACTCTGAGGTAGGGTTCGTGGGAAGAGCCTAAGATGTAGGACTTGTTGAAGTCTGAGTTGTAGGAACCAGTTTGGGTTCTTAGTTATAAGATTTGAGGATCTGAGAAGATGGAAGGAAGTTTGGCTCAATCTTGTGCATTGCTAGATAGGCGAAGGGGAAGTGGATGTACCCATCTCTTCCACTATAAACCTGTGTGTCTGCTGTGATTGATTTGTTGTATGCTGTGATTGCTTTAGAATTTAGCTATACTGTGAAAAATCTATTATCTGCCTAAGTAAAAAGAATTGAACCTATTCACCCCCCTCTAGATGTTCAGATATTCTTAAAACCAATTCTTTCAGGTTTTGAGGATCAATCTCCGATAGCTTTCCAAATTCCTTAATGGACACCACTTTAGTGTCCCAGTCTTTTGTCATGGATCTTAGGAATTTATCATTGAGCTCACCATTTGTGAATATACGACCATAGTTTTTGAGGCCGTTGACGATCTTGAAGAACTTTTCAAAGTTGTCTTCAATTGTATCGTTAGGGCCTTGCTTGAATGCCTCGTACTCTTGATTTAGTAGAGATCTCCAATCATCTCTAACTTTTTTAGTTTTTCCATGAGGACTAAGAGACAGTCCCACATTTCCTTGGCAGATTTGCAGCGAAATAGATTTTGCAGCTTCGAGTCATCCACTACATTGGCTATGATATTCTTTTTCTTATTATCTAGGGAGACTAGAACAATTTAATCCTTGTTCAAGTCCATCATTTTCTTGGGAACTTAGAAGTTAAGATTCATGACAGAGGTTTGAGTAGGAATATGAGGGACTTCTTCAACAATCTGAAAAATGCGGGGATCAACAACTTCCATGTAGAATCTGACTCTCTCCTTTCATATGGGGAAGTTCTCCTTAGTGCACACAAACAACTTCATTGAATACATATCCTTGCTTCTATCCATCTCTTCTTAGCGGTATCTCTTGACAACTAGATTAGAGATCTTATTCAAGATGTTAACCTTATATCGAGCAACCTCCCTCTATTACCAATTGAAAGTGTCTAGTTATCAAACTAAATCACCTAGGGGGGGGGTGAATAGGTGAGTTATGCGTCTTTTAGCGGGAAAAAAATTAGCACAAAACAATCACACAAAAACACATAGATTTTATAGTGGTTCCCGGAGTTAGGTACGTCCACAGTACCGCCTCGCCTATCTACCACGAAGGGCTATATTCGGCTAGTTCACCTTTATCTCAGATTGAAAACAATCTTACAACTCAGAGCCTCAACTCCTAAAAACTCGGAGACAACTCTCCTACCACTCGGAGAATAACCCTCCTACAAACTCGATTCTATAAATAAGGATCTACAACTCAGAGGCAAGACCTCTTACAATAGTATAAAAAAGAGTTATACAATAATAGATTAAGAATAATCTTCTTCAGATCTGAAATCTTCAGTCTTCCTTTCCTTTGAAAAGTAGAACTTGAAAACATTGAGGAAAAAGAGAACTTGAAATCCTTGAAGTCTTGATCTGAAGAACCATGATCAACTAGATCGGAGGAGTGCTTAGACTTTGAGAGATCAGAGATTTAGTCGACACTTTTATTGAAGAAACGATTCGTGCATCAAGTCGTCAATCGAGAGAATTGTGAAGAATGGTATCGCGTATGCCGACGAGAGTTTTCTGAAATTTCTCGATTATAAAATTTAAAAGCATGATTAGGGTTGAAAGAAAATCACCCTAGGTATTTAAAGGAACTCCTCTTCTCTAACAGCTAGAAATTCCTTCCATATCGAGAAAACGCGAGTCACTGTACATGGCCATCGGGATGAGTCGAACGAAAAATTGAAAATAAACCCTAAGTCATTTTCGTCGAGTATCGTCAAGTATATAAAGGTATACTCGTCGAACTATTCTGAAATACAATGAAAAGGACTTAGAAAAATCAAGACAGATTGATTTGAGAGCTCAGCGCATTCCTAGAGAGACTCGGCGAATTCGACAAATATCGACTAACATACCTGACGAATTCGACAAGTATCAAAAGACAACTTCACCGAATTCGACGAGTAAGTTTGGTGATATACGACGAATTTTGCTTGGTCGATTCTCAAGGAAGCACGGAAGATTCGCAGGGATAATTCCTACGAATTTGATGAGTCTCAGTAGGTATACCAGATGAATTCGACGTGTATCAACGGATAACCTCAATGAATTCGACGAGTCTACTCTACGATACTCGATGAAATTTCCTTAGAGAAAATTCTGTCCTTTCTGAATACACAGCAACACATCCTTCCTTGAATCTTCTGATGCAGTTGAAATAGAAGTACAGTCTAATAGAGAGATTACACGTGGGTCAACACAATGACCTACACAATGAGGGATTATATGTATAGTCATGTGTTTCATGACCTACTGTAACCTGACATTGGGTTGTACTTAGAAATAAAGTCCTGCAAGCACATAACTAAACACACAATCAAATACAATCTCAATTCATCTTAGTTCAAGGGACACTTCTCCAAATCAGGGTTATTGTGGATACAATACCCAACAATCCTTCTGCCTTGCGCTTCACGCATTATATTGGTGTGGAAGCGTGTGGCTTTTAACATTCCCACTTGTATGAACGTGCAAGTATGATGATATGTGTTAGCTTGAGCGGTTTCTATGAGGCGCTAGCTATGGCGACAGAGTATTAGACGTGGAGGGTCATTCTACCCCCTTGTCCTGGTGTCGCTGAAGGACCAAAAGATTCGTTCCTTCTAGGAGACGTGAAAGGACTTGATGTCATTTCTCGCGTGGAAGCATGAAGTGGTTTCCACTCTTATCGGAAGTTGGGAAAAAGTATTTTTAGGTGGATCACTTGTGGGCTCGATCAAAGAAGGGGAAAGCATTGACAGCTGACGTGTTTTAGAACATAAAGTTGGTGCAGATCTCGGTGGATGCTAAGCACAAGGAGTGAAGCAATGCTTAGGGTGATGTGGTTGCCGGGGAATTCCATGATTGTATTTGTGTTGTACGTGCACTGTGTATCCTTTGCTTGCATTTTGCCCTTATTATTGCGAGCATAACTTAACATCGTAGCATGCTTTTGCACTTTTGCGGCTCTTATGGTGGAGATGTCCTCACGCTCTGAGCTTTTTGCGATACGGTTGTTTAGAAGTATTTGATATTTTATGTTCCTTGATCATCGTGCACAACATTGGCGATTATCGCCGTACGTTAGTGGCAGGAGCTTGTTGCTTAAGCAAGACAAGGGAGTACACCTGCCCATTGCCTTAGTGACGTGGATGGACCCAGAGGTTTGTTTATTTTGGAAGGTGGTGATGAACCTTGGTTTACATCGAAGAAACTTTGCTCGTTCTTGTATAAGGAGGACCAGATTCCATTCATATGGTATCAATAGCGAAGAGCCTCTGTTCATTTGTGCCTTAGGAGGATCGGGGTCCATCCAGGTGGAGGTGGTGATGAACCTTTGTTTTTTCGTGCTTTAGGAGGACCTGGTTCGTACGTGTGGATGTGGTGAAGAAACTTTATTCATTCGCGCTTTTGGAGGACCTGGTTTGTCCGTGTGTGGGGGGGGGGGGGGGGGGGGGGGGTGGAGAAGAACCTTTATTCACTCAAACTTTAGGAGGACCTAGTCCGTCTGTGTAGAGGAGGCAAAAAACTTGGTCATTCTCGCCTTAGGAGGACTGGGGTTCATCCAGGTAGAGGTGGCGAAGAACCTTTGCTAATTTGCGCTTTAGGAGGATAGGGGTCCATCCAGGTGGAGGTGGAGAAGAACCTTTGCGCATTCGCACCTCAGAAGGACCGAGGTCCATCCAGGTGGAGGTGGAGGAGAACATTTGTTCATTCATGCCTCAGGAGGACCGGGGTCCATTCGGGTAGATGTAGCGGAGAAATTTTGTTCATGCATGCCTCAGGAGGGTTGGGGTCCATTCGAGTGGAGGTGGCAGAGAACCATTGTTCGTTCGGGCCTTAGGAGGACATGGCCCCGTTCGGGTGGAGGTGGCGAAGAACCTTTATTCGTTCGCGCCTCAGGAGAACTAGAGTTTGCCCAAGTAGAGGTGGCAAAGAAACTTTCTTTGTTCTTTCCTTAGGAGAGCCGGGGTTCGTCCAGGTGTAGGTGGTGAAGAATCTTTGTTTGTTCATACCTTAAAAGAGCCGAAGTTCATCCAGGTGCAATGGCAAATAATCTTTGTTCGTTTTCGCTTCAGGAGAATCGGGGCCCATCCAAGTGATGTAGCGAAGAAACTTTATTAATTCGTGCCTCAGGAGGACCAGGGTCCATCTGAATTGAGGTGGAGAAGAACCTTTGTTTGTTCGCGCCTCAGGAGGACCGAGGTTTGTCCTATCGCGATGTCCTGCAATGCGGGGGGGGGGGGGGGGGGGGGGGGGAGATTCCTTGCAGTATGAGAGTGATATGCCCTTCAACGTAGGGGACAAATACCTTATAGCGTGGGAGCGAGATACTTTCTTCAATTTTAGATGCATTCCTTTCACCTGGGTCGACGTCTGGGCTTGTGGTATTCACCTCAGAATCTTTATTTGGGGAGATTGTTATGGCCGACAGAAGTTAGAAAACAGTTATAATGTTGGGGAAAAAAGAGGGACATATGTGTGTGCGCAAGTTCCATCTTGCTACTTATTATATCAAAGAAAAAAGCATGAAGCTAAGACATTGGCTCTACACAAGCTATTAAGGGGATGGACCCTTACTCATGGTCTCTGGCTCATTGGCTTTGGGTTGTCATATGAACCTTAGTTGGATTGTTGCTCCATGACATGGGCTTTTTCGGGGCAGTCCTACACAAATCTTTCAAAGAGATGTTGCTGGATGAGACGCTCAATCTCATCCTTCAACGGTTTGTAGCCCTTTATCCTGTGGCTGTATCCGTGATAGAAGTCACAATATTATGATGAGTTCCTTCTGCTTAGCATAAGTAGATCGGACCTTCGAAGCTCATCGATATCTTGGATGGCATGGAGCATGTCAGTTCAGATGGTGCAAGGGAGTGTAGTCCTGATACTGACGAGTTCCTCGGTCCTAACGAGAATTCTCATAAGGCTTGTCGTTACTCCTAGGATCTTGTAGTGGATCTGGATTCCTTTTCCTCTCTCAGCTTCCTTCAAATTATTATCGATGTGCTCTGATTTCCTCGTCTGTTGCGATTTGAGCCTTTACTTGACAGATGAGGTCAAGGTAGTTGTGCACCTTATTGCGCATCATCATGGAGTGAAATTTTCCTGGTTGGAGTCCCCTGAAGAAAATACCGCATAGAAGATTATGGTTTCCCCTTGAATCTGTTGCGCCTCTATGGTAAAGCGGTGAAGGAAATCCTTACGCGTGTAACACCTCCCCTATAATGTCCGTATAATATGGGTCCGGTCGGGGCCCCACAACATACAGACTCCACAACTTAAGCATAATAAGATGATATAAACTACCCAACTCAAAACTCAGACTATAAACACAGTGGAAACAAACAACAAAACTTGAAGTTATCCACTATTACAGGAGTATCCAACAGCCTTAAGGCCTTACAACATTCATAAGTCCAAATACTAAAATAATACATCAACGTATCAACGTGCTTTAACACACATAAGATACCTCAGCATGCAAGCCGGATCACTGTTCATGGAACAAAGCATTCAACAAAACATAAGTAAAAACAAGAGAGTTCACTTCATGAGGCTTAGGCCTTTTTGGCCGACGAACTTGCTCCCGCTTGCGATCCCTGCCCTGTAAAAGTTTGTAGTAATATGGGTCAGCAAAGGCTAACCTCAACTATATGACCAACACATTTCCTCCCGGCCTTCCCTAGCGGACCCCGGGGCTCTCCATCACCCTGCAAGTCAGCACATCGTATGCAAATATACATGAACACAGAAAGTAGTAAAACAGGTTTGGATGTCTCATATAACAAACATATTTCTATGTTGAGAATATAATAAAAGGGGCCTACAATGCAGCATGTATGCAAACCTGGGCTTCACCCAAGGCGCCCTATTATGTATGAATCTAACACATCATCACACATCATCAATCTAGTACTTCCAATTTCCCCTTCGGCTTTTAAATCTCAAACACATTGGTACTTCCATTTTCCCCAATGACATACAAGCCGCCACATGGAAATTCTTGCTTAGGCCCCACCCGCTCGTGGGTCTCAAAACCAGGGCTTGCCTGCAAGCTTTGACTTCTCATGTCAGGATTCCATCACACAAACAAACCGATGCTAAGAACCCTCGCTATACCCCACCCGCTCTGTGGCTTCATTGCCCGGGCTTGTCCAAAGCTTGGAGTTCTCGTCAGTTTCACAGAAGGGGACATGTCTCGTCGGGACACTCTCCATACATGACTTGCACGTCACGGGCTAGCCACCCGACCACAGTGATAAAGCCACGCCTTAGCACATCAAAATCAAAAACCTTTCTCTCCCTAATTCACCATTCGTTCTCACACAAAATCAAGGGGGAACAATCATCACAAATGGCATCTTGTCATACATGGATTTCTAGCACAATCCTTAGGCTCGTTATGCAACATCATTGAGTCGGACTAACGTTCACGACTTTGGCTTCACCCATAATGCCTAATCCACTAACGGAGCGAATTTCTAATGTAATATCTTGCCGAGGACGGACACAATCGACCCGGTTGTTCCTCTTGAACCATTGCAACCCGAACCCCTCTCATTCGAGAGATCCGGTGCCTAAGTGCTTGAAAGAGAATAAGAAAAGAATGGATGCCATGCACGCATCCTAAAGACCAAGAGGAGAAATGTCGTTACCTTACGACTCCTCTTCCTTGCCATGAAAAACTTGATTTGCACGGATGAAAACGTGCGCCTTCAAGTCCACTCCATAGATCTGGTCTCAGATCGACGATCGGAGCCCCGAAGCTTCGTCAATGGCGGAGAAAGACCTTCTTCTTCCTTCTCCAAAATCTTGCTCTCAAACCCTAACTCCCACTTCAAAAGAGAAGAGAATGAAGGTTTAGAACGTTTTGGCCCTTTATATGCCCTTTGGGCGGAGCATCCTGGGACATAAGATCAAATCTTAAGAGAAATCGGATGGCCAAAATGCCAAACGATGGAATTGCTCCCATTTTCTACCGCTGAGCGGTAACTACCTACCACGCTGCGGTAGGTTCTCGAGCCGTCAGTCATGTTGGGAAGAAAAATGCTATCACCAGCGTTAGCCTTATTGCCACGCGATAGCCACTCAACACTTTTCACTCAATGCTTCACAAGATACTGCCGCACGGTAGACTCCTACTGCCGCATGGTACCACTCAGCGCTCTCAATGCCTAGCTACTTAGCGCTCTCAATGCCTAGATTCGATGAAATAAGGCAATCGTCGGGCGATAGCTAACTATCGCTGCGCGGTAGATTCCAGAGGCTCAAGATCTGGAAAAACCAGGGTGTTAACTCCTCCCCCCTTTGAAGAATTTTGTCCTCAAAATTAAGTATGTACTCAAACAAAAGCATACCTGAAGCAAAAGTTCTAGGAAGTCCTCCCGCATTTCTTGTTCACGCTCCCAAGAGAACTCGCCTCGCCCGTAGTTATTCCACCACACCTTGACGACTTTGACCTCTTTATTCCGTAATTGTCGAACTTCTGAGTCTTTTATGCCAACCGGATGGACTTTCGTCCTCAAGTACTCTTCTACCGACACCGCTACCGCCTCGACCACAATGTTTGTCTCCAACAAGGCTTTCCTAAAAACTGAGACATGGAATACATCGTGCAATCCACTCCGCTCTGTGGACAATGCCAACCGGTAGGCTGGTTCTCCAATACATTCCACGACCTCGAACGATCCCAAGAACCTCAGACTCAACTTCTTGAGTCAGCGAATTCGCGAAATGCCTTTGAACGGCTTAATCATTAAATATACCCAGTCTCCTATCATAAACTCCACGTTCCTGTAGCGAGCATTAAAATACTTTGCCTGGCGATCCTGAGCAACTTTCATGCGCTCTTGAATGGTTCACACCAACTGACAAGCATCAACCACCACCTCTTTTCCCAAAAGTTTGGTGTCCCCCTCCTCTATTCATGACATCGGTGTTGGACACTGCCTTCTATACAAAGCCTCATATGGCGCCATCATTATACTTTCCTGGAAACTGTTGTTATAGGCGAACTCAACTATGAAGAGGTGATCTTACCACTTCTTACCAAAGTCAAGGGTACACATCCTCATTATATCTTCCATTGTATGATTCGTCCTTTCTGTTTGACCATCGGTTTGAGGATGGAACGTCGTACTAAACTTGAGCCTGGTTCCCAGGCTCTTCTGTACTAATCTCCAGTCTTTGGATGTGAACCGTCCATCGCAATCACTAACAATACTCTTGGGACTCCGTATAGCCGCACAATATCGTGAACATACAGTTCTACCAGCTTCTCCACGCTGTCCTCCTTCCGATTAGGGATGAAGTGAGTCACTTTGGTCAAGAGATTCACAATCACCCAAATTGCATCGTTACCCTGCTGCGATTGAGGTAAACCATGCACAAAATCCATGGAGATGTCATCAAATTTCCACTCGGGGATAGTAAGAGGCTTCAGGTGTAACATCCAATTTCCGACTAGACCTCCTAAGAGTGGTTTTGTCATGACTAAGTCATGACAAAACCCTAGAAAGCCCAAAAGAGGCCAAGTTGACTCAAGTCCGGGGAGCGTCGAGTGAGTCGACAAGACCAGACAAGTAGATCAGATATCTACTTAAACATGCTTTTGGGCTTGGGCATTGAGTGCGTTGAGTGCACTCAACGCCATGGGATGAATAGCATTGAGTGCATTGAGAGCTCTCAACTCTATCCCACTTAGGAAGATTTTGGGCTCGGGTGTTGAGTGCGTCGAGTACACTCAACACCATAGGCTGAATGGCGTTGAGTGCGTCAAGTGCACTCAACGCCATCATACTTGGGGATAATTTTGGGGCGGGCGTTGAGTGCGTCGAGTGCACTCAACGCCATAAGATGGATGGAGTTGAGTGTGTCGAGTGCACTCAATGCCATAGGCTGGATGTCGTTGAGTGTATCGAGTGCACTCAACGCCATAGGCTTGATGGCGTTGAGTGCGTCGAGTGCACTCAACGCCATTTTACATAGAGTATTTCTGCCAAATTATGGAATTGAGTGAGTTGAGCTCACTCAATGTCAAAGGATGAATAACGTCGAGTGAACTCGATGCCATAGGCTGAATGGCGTCGAGAGCATCGAGTGCACCCAACGCAATTTGACTTAGATTATTCCTTGCAATTTTGGCCCGTTTGCTGGTTCGGCTGAACCGGACCATTCCGGGAATTGTACAAGGATGAGTTAATTGGCCATTTCTTTTATTAAGAATTATTTAATAAAATATTAAGCGGTTCTTTATTAAGACGGTTTAAATCTGAATTTGTGTGTTAATGGAGGAGAGAGAAAGCTCACGGCCATGGCCAAAAAATTTGCTTGCATGGCCATTAATGGCACTTGATGCCTTGGCCTCCTTCCCCTCCTCTTTTATGGTTGGATTCAACTCCTCTAGGGAAGAGGAGGAGTTTCCGGCAATTACTTGATTGGATTGAGCCATGTTCATCCCCACCCACCATGGCCGAGATTCACCATAAAGGGCATTAATGGCTACCACCAGCTAGACCCCTCCCCTCCCCCATTTTATTGATTTAAAAGCTTCAATAGACTCCAAGCCTTCGTTTCCACACCTTGCCCAAAGGATACAAGAGACTTCATTGTGCTGTTGTAGAGCGCCGACGACACCTCCACCGCTAATGGCTTTCCATCGGTCGGCACGTCTCTAGCCCGCAAACAAGGTCCTCCCCTCCTCTCTCTCTACGGGTAGATCGTAACATTCTTTAGGGTTAAGAATCGGGATCAATTGAGCCCGATCGGGAGGGAGTTTTTCCCTAGTTTTTTTAGCAAAAATGAACCCGTCGGGATCGTCGGATTCCGCCCCTCCGGGGGCTGTGCCGCCGCCTGGCGACAGCCACTACCTCAATGGAGGTGGAGGTGGCGGTGGCCGGTTAGGGAGGTGGCTGGATGTCCGGCGGCAGTGCTTGGAAGTTGCTCTAGGTCGAGCTAATCACAGCCCTTGGCTAGAGGAAGAAGATGACCAGGAGGCGTTGGATCTGCTTCAAGATTCGTGCTGGTTTTAATTATTAATTCCTTTTGTTCTAATTTTCTGTCCCGTTTACTGGGTGGTTTTAAATTAAATATTAAAAATAGGTAGGCTCCTTTACAGGAAAGATGACCAACATAAAAGTTGTAGGCCGTGAAGTCTATATTTATTTAAAATTTGTTTGAACTCATTTGGGTAAGTGGTTTGACCACAACACCCATTTTGGTGGGGTCTATACCTTGGTGAGACCAGATAGTATTTTGAGTGCTCCCACCAATCCAGCCATCCAAATGACTTTAAATTCTGGATGGGGTTCACTATTACCTATACCTAGAACATATCCAAAATTAAGGATTTTTGGAAAAGCATGTGCCTATTGTGTTTGGAAAATTTAATAATCCATATACAAATTAATTAGGTGTTTTAAATAGATCAAAACCCCCCAATATTTTGGTGGGTGATCTTGGGGGATATCATAAAGCTCTGGTAAAAATCTCAGCCCAATTGGGTTTGATTTGAATAGGTTTTGGTGTGACCAAAGTTTGGTCTCCTAAGGGGTAAATTAGGGCAAAGGGTATTTGGGGCATGGAAGGGCCAATTCTCACCCAAATGGGTTGAGACCTTGGCCAGAGCCCCATGGTCAGTAAAAACACCCTCTCAAGGAGTTTTAGATGGATTGGGGGTGGGTTAGCCATAGGACCCTAGTTCAAACCCTAAGGTTGGACTTTGGGGGTTTGTGAAGGACATAAGGTGATATGCCCTTGTATGAACTGGGTATTTAGAGCAAATAATTGTAGGGTGGTGAAATGCCCTAGGAAGTGATTGGGTAGTAGTTGGACACAAATACCCCACATAAACCACTTAATAAGTATTTAGGTCTTTACACCCTAGGAATTTTATAAAGGGTCATATGACCTTGATTCTTAGTGAAATTTTGGTATGAGTGTTTTCATAATGATATTCATATATGGAATTTCTGTTATGAATTTTAGATCAATAAATATAGTACTTCTTTTACAAACCATCAAATTGTACTTTCTACTTAGGAATTTATTATGAGTTAACCACTCACTGAAATCTTATGAAATTCAGTCAGAAGACCTTTTATGATGTTGTAAAGCTTTGTAAATTTTT